>JAIEZT010000198.1:4386773-4944273 GCA_019594935.1 Periophthalmus modestus
TAGCGTGTTTCGCTCAATGATCCCATTTTGGGCGGTTCAAATCCCGCTCTCATGTCTTCGAAACAAAACCGCTATAAATGAACTGTGCCCTTAATTTGCATGTACTTATATTGCATTTTTTCATATTTAATGCAATGTTGTATGGCAAGCCGAAGTTAAATCTGTCAACTGACAAATCGTTGTAGAGAGTGGACGACGGTTTCGCTGCTCGTTCCCGAAGAAGGCCAGCTTGAACCGTCTTCAGTCCTCCAACGTTTTGCAGCTGACAGGTTTAACTTCGGCTTTTCGACGACTTGAGGGATTACACAGAGACGTGAATGCGCCTGTTGTTTACTTTTACTTTTACCCACTTGTCCGAAAGGCATTGAGTTTTTATGTAACGATTACTCTCGCTAATGATTGTTCTGAAGTGAACTAAAACGTTCATTTTGTTATATATGGTGCTGTTTATAGGGTTTATGTTCTGAGTTTATCTCTATGACTGAGTCACGAAGGCAAGCTAGGCAGGACCAAGAATGCCACGTTTGGGATATCTATCTTAATGTTCCATCCTGCTTCCCAGACCGTGACTATTGTTTGATAAAAGGTGCAGGTCGCATACAGCTGCCAGCTTCTGTTAAACAGACAGATGTAGATAATATCCTCTCTTAAAACCTCCTACGTTGTTTTTGTGGCGGACTCGCGTTTTACACTCAACAACGCACCGGTGCACAACGATTTTAATGATTTACAAAACGGACTTGTATAGTACAGTGTACTTGATTTTAAAGTGACTGTTAGTCTACCTTTTCACTTTATACCTGGGGTTCACTTTAACTGGGAAGTTTCCACAGTATGCCGTTAAACTGATTAATCTCCATGGCGACGAGCTGGTGAATGTCACTGTCCGGTCAAGAGGCAACCACCAAAAATTATCACCAAAAAAAAAATTAAATGGGCAAAAAAAAATTGAAAAAAAAATGGGGGGGAAACATGAAAAAAAAAGACACAAAAAAAAGGAAAAAAAAAAAAAAAATCCACAGATCTTGACCGCTCCAGTGACCACATCATCAGCTTGTCGCCATGGAGATAATCAGTTATACGATCAAACATTCCAGGCAAAGCAAATAACATCTCTGAAAAACAACATCATGCCCCTTTAATTTATGTTTTTATTCAGTATTTTCCCATGTGACAACATATTACCAAAGCTCTGTTTTATCTCAGAGACATCAAAGCCATTTTCAATCAGCTGCTTTAGATAAGCCAAGATTATATTTTATAGCACTAACAAAGTAGAACGACGGGAGAAACAGAGCAATTCTGAACAGCCCCTCTCTCTTAGGGTCCTAATTGAGACGTATAGGCTTTTAAATCCAGATTGATGGACTGCACTTGAAACACAACACGAAGCTGACTGGGATAATAAGGCCAATGATCCAATAGTGCTGCAGCATATTAGCGCTGACTGTTGATAGACCAATTGCATAGATGCTAATTTAGTCCGGCGGGCCCCCCACTGGCCTCCACATAGATTACATTGTGTGTGCGTGTGTGTCTGCATGTATATTCAAATTTGAAATGGTTACATATAGGTTGAGTCGAGCCCTGTACTTACATAATGAGGCTATTATCGACATGGCAAAGGGCATAGTCTACTTTGAGGGAGTTTTGTGATAATAATAAAAGTAGCTAATCAAATCGTTTACGGTCTAGCTACTTCAAAAACACACTCACGATTGGCCTCTCTGACCTCTATATACTTGTGCATGTCTTAAGCCATTTAATTTTCACAACACTGACTATTTACAGAGCATCTAACACGAACCTCTTATCCCTAATCTTATGAAACTTGTAAAAAAGTTAGTGTTTATTTTGAAAGTCTTGTCTCCTGCCCAAAAGACTTTATATGTAAATGGATACAGCTAACCCACTAGCCGCACTGTGGCTCATCGATTCTGGCTCCAATCACTTTCTACTGAAAAAAAACGTTGCTCGTCTCTCTGTAACTGCTGCTGTCATACTCGTTGTTTGGTCTTAAAATGTTCGGATTAACCCTCTCTACATGATCATGGTATTTTTATTTCATTATCACAGCCTGTAAATCAAGATGTGAAGATTATATAGAAGACAAATCAGGTGCTTTCTTTCACCAAGTCCTTCCTGCTAGCGTTAGCAGCAGGTTTGATTGACAGCGCTGCTCCCTGCTAAACCAGTGGTGCAAGAAGGGGCGTTACCTTCAAACAGCCTCGCTCCGGATTGGCTCTTTGGTTGCTATGATACTTGTGGTTGGAATTCCAATTGTGGAACTCGGCTCCAAATTCGCCGCTATAACCGCTCTAGCCTCGATGAGCTTCATTTGAGCTGAACGTTATGGGTGACGTCACACTCGCTTAGTCCACTTCTTTATTCAATCCTTTATATGCTCCTGCCCAAAGTAACTTGCTTTCAGATAAGTGCTATTTTAAAACGCCATTGGATGCTTGCAGTTTGCATGTTTTCATAAGCCAAATGTATTTTACTGCAATCAAAATATTACTCCTTTGTGTCCTTGATAAAACACACATAGGCAGTATTGTCATTGATAGTATCTGAAGGACACACTGTAGAAACAAAAAGGGCTGTATATCGGTTTTGCCAGTTGAACTCTTCAACTCCAAACCGTTCCCATGCCTGCCACATTTCCTGTTGACATTTCCCGTTTGAAGTAATCAATCAATAAACAGTCTGTAGCTGACATGAAAGGACGACGTGACAAGCGCCCCCCTCTGGCCCGACGGTGGCGGCGCGGGGCCGGGCTGAAGGCTGCACTGTCTCGCTGCGTTCTGGTGTCAGTGAACGGGGCCCCTGAGTTACTTCACTGTTTTTGTCCTTCCCTGCTGTTACCTTGGCGCATACAAAAGCCGTCACTCACTGCATGCTGGGTAATAAGATTATATATTCATATCAGGGGTGATATATGGAAATGATCTGACCTGGCGGCTCATGTGTGACTTCAATGCATATGCCGTAGATCTGTACACACTCCATATGTACAACCCAAGAACTTGACTTTCTTTAGTTGTAACAAAACTTGGTAATGGTCAATTTTGGTTCTACATTCATGCACCAGTGGTCTTGCCAAAGGACACAACAGCAGCATTCCCCTGTGGAGCTGGCAGAAATGCACCACCAGCCTGTCGGTCAATGAATCTGACCGCGCTCAATGGTTGATGTTTATGGTCGAGGGGGGATTCGAACCCTCCAACTTTCAGACCAGCAGTTGTCTGTGCCTCTGATTAGTGATTCAGTTAAGTTTTCACTGATTTTTATTTGTAATATTTTGTTTTTTTGACATAAAAATATATCACGCGCCTCGCTGTCCCTGGTCGATCATTTACCAATCGAAAAACTCCAGGGAGACAAGACAGGTTTCGGTCCTGACTTCTTTAAAAGCCCCCAGTGTGTAACGTTTTAGCCAAAACCGACAAAAAAGCAGCGTGATTTTGTTTCGTATTTGCTTCTATTTGCCCTGAAAAACTGTGAGAGGGCTCGCATCGCCACAAACCTGACTCGTATTTAGCCTGGAGAACAGCACCTCCTACTATTTTCCATGTTTTTTTTTGACCATGATATCCCACAGTATCTCCATGGAGAATATATTCGTGAATTATAGTCTTTTTTTACTTCATATTTCCATGTATATGAACGTGCTATACCTCTAGAAAATTACGTAGCGTTGCTTTAAGTTAGTGAGTATTACCTGCTGTAGTTTCTTTCTTCGGCCTGGCTGGAGTTTCCATATCTTCTCTGGGTCTTACAGTGGTGCACAACAGCTTGATCTCTAAAAAGTTTATCGGTATCCTCCTGCCAACAAACTTAAAAATACATTAAAAACTACAAGAAAAAGCACCTGGTATAAGTCGATATATGAAAAAGCATCTTATCTGAAGGATGCGCCATACCTCTGCTGGTATATTGGTATTCTGCTTAGCGCACAGTTCATAGGAATGCAATGCAATATTCAACACTGGGTCCAAAGGCTAATCTGGGCATTACGTTGAAGAAGAAGCAGCTTCCTTCATATCACCCTCACTCTCACATGCACCAATGTAAATACTTTAAATATATTCCAGTCCACGTGGATATCCAAGGCCAGCTCCCCGCGCAGACCCCTCAGGTTAACTGATTAGGTTCAAGTGCACAGAGCGTTGGCCCATCCCAGGATCTTTAAGTCCTCCATATTGGGTTGTTCTTATAAAAACCGTGACCTTTCGCTCAGTCATTCAGATGGCAGGTTCCACAGTTCAGCACCCACCTTCAGCCCAGCAACAATAAGCGTCAAGACGGAGGAGGACTTCAAGCTAGCGGAATATGACCCGCGTGTCGTCAACCAGGGGGACACGGGTTTTATCCCTTGTGTATTGGTTCTGTGTACTTTGGTAATATTGGATTTTTTTTATGCTATATTACAGTTTGCAGTTGGCTTATTAGGCGAAAGGTAATTGGCCGTGTGCAGAATAGCGCGCGGCTCACTGTTAGCGTCCACTACTTCTCCTGTTCAATTGTATCTCTATGAGGTTTTCGTCGCTAGGTTATACTAAGATTAATAAATATTTAAAGATAAGGCAGTGGACAGGGTGCTCTACTTTGGTAATATTGGATGGATTTTTATGCTATATTACAGTTTACAGTTGGCTTATTAGACAAAAGGTAATTGGCTGTGTGCAGAATAGCGCGGCGGCTCACTGTTAGTATCACTACTTCCTGTCCAATTGTATCTCTAAGACGCTAACATTAACACATATTTAAAGATAAGACAGCGGGTGCTCTGCTTTGGTAATATTGGATTTTTTTATGCTATATTACAGTTTGCAGTTGGCTTATTAGACAAAAGGTAATTGGGCCGTGTGCAGAATAGCGCCCGGTTCACTGTTAGCATCACTACTTCCTGTCCAATTGTATCTCTAAGAGGTTTTTTTTTTTTTGCCAAGTTATGCTAACATTAATACATATTTAAAGATAAGGCAATGGACATGGAGCTGTGGGTGGATGCGACAGACGACATGCTCTGCCAATGATGTTTTACGTCGACTGTGGGATTCGAACTGCCAACCTTCGGATCACTGGTTGTACATCTACTGCAGGCCTATACCTGTGATTAGTGACTGGTTGTGTTAAGTTGCTAAGTTTTCGTTTTTGCTTTGATTCAAGATGTGTCATGACTTTGTCTGATTGGTTACTCCACCTGCCAATCATTTAGCAAAACCCCAGGAGATAGGACGGGTTTTCAGACTAACCTACTTAAAGCTCCAGTATGTAACTTTTTAGCCCAAACAGATAAAAAATCCACATGTTTTTTGTTCTTGGTTTCACTTTGTTTGTTTTTATTGCACTGCAGGTTTTTTATTACCTAGAAAACGTGTGTCCTTACTGTGAGCGCGTGCTTGCATCTCCACAAACCTGACTCCTATTTGTCCTGGAGGAGGGCCACCAGCTTCTAGTTTCCATCCATGGAAACGTTTTCTTTGACTGTGATATTAGACGATGGACAGGGGGCGGGTGGATGTCACCGACAACATGTTAAAACTACACAGATAAAATGAAAACTTCTGTGTTTAGAGATATTTGTATCTCAATGCTAATGCTAATGCTAATTTTGAAGTATAATAAAAATGAAAACTGAGGTATTCTGCATTTAAAAACAATTGGGTAGTCTTTATTTTAATTAATTTGAATTTTAATAGGCTGTTTTATGTTTTAATAAAAGTAACTGTTAGCTGAGTCACATTGAGCTAGCTAGCGTGCAGCTGTGGACAGAACCTTTTGCTATTTAGCTGAACAAATTACACATGTACAATTCTTACAAACTTTTTTTTTTCCCGTTTTGCTGGTGTCCATGGAGATGCTATTGCTTTGCCTGAACAATCCAATACTCCTTTATTTATAACGCATCTGGCCGAGTTATGGGTCAGTTCTGTGGAAAGGCGAGCGCAATCACGGTAGGAATGCATGTTTTTAAATGTTGTGGAATAGTCCAGGCGGAGCAATGCCATCATCGCCATGGAAACAATCCCTCAAAAACGAAAAGTTACATGGTGAAACTATTATGTAAGAATGTATTGGCCAAACAGTTTTCGCTCAATGCACCAATTTGACAAGTGTTAACCACTCTGCCACTGTCAATGTATGTACGCAGACACTTTGGACGAGGTGGGTTTAAGCGTTTTGGCCCGAAGACACAACGACAGCATTCATCTGTGGGAGCTGGAATCGCACCCATCGACCTGCAGCGAATCCGAAACCGCTCTACCAATGTCGATGTTTTAAACCAATGAGGGATTCGGGAACGGGATTCGAACTGAACTGGCAACCTTCGGATATACGATGGACGAACGCTCTGGCCGACTGAGCTACTGTCGCCCGTGGTTGCGGCTTTTCTGTCGACTGGCTAAAGATCCAATTTTTCGACGATCAGGCTGAGCACTCCCCAAACCCCGAGCCAAACATTAAAAGTTACATCGATTTCACAAGTCCTACATTCCAGCAGATTAACTCAAATGTCAAGTCAAAAGTTGCGGGAGCCGTATCTTCTGGAGTAAGCACTGTGCTCCCTGGAGAAGTGCCTGTGGTGTGATTCATCCAATTAAAACCCCACGCGACTCTCGATTCACCCCGAAAACACAACTTCCATTTGTGACTTTCCGCTTAAGGCCCCGAATTACACACCTGTTTCCTGATCTGTTCTAATGTCGTTTCCTCGTCACAAACAGACCTGACCTGAGTTGTGTTTTGTTGCATTCACACATGTTTAACACACAAAAAAACAACCCTGCAGATTTTAGACTTAGTTTTTTTCTTTCAAACTGAAGATACTCTGTTCCACCTTGTGATGTCATCATGTGGTAATACAGGTAAGTGACTATTGTGAGCTTTGAAGTCGTGTTATAATGCTACTACTTCCTCAAAAACACATACCTGGAGTTGTGTTTTGTTTTTACTTACAAATGTTTGAGTAACACTTTATTATTCGTTGCTGTGCATCTCCAAAGCTCAAAACGCTCTGTTCCACCTTGTGATGTCATGAAGTGGTCGTTTCCAAGTTTCCCCTTTTTACCTTTTTGTTCAGTAGAAATTGGCAGTTCCTGGTCTGAAATCATCCAAATGATTCTAGTGAAGGTGTGTGGAGTTTAAAAAACACAGCGGAGCACTTCCTGTATTACCACATGATGATGACACACAGGTGGAACTGATGGAACAAGGCCTATATGTGTGAATGAAATAAAACACAACTCCAGGTCTGTTTGTGATGAGGAAACAACATTATAAGAGAGATCAGAAAATAGTGTGATATGGGCCCTTTAAAAAGTACCACTTCATGACATCACAAGGTGGAACAGAGCGTTTTGAGCTTTGGAGATGTAGCCAGACTAATAATGCAGGATTAGAATGAAACAAAACACAACTCCAGGTCTGTTTTTTGAGGACGTAACGACATTATAACAAGATTAAAGCTCACGAGAGTCAATTTTGCGTCTTATAGGACAAAGAAAGTGTCAGTGTACAGCCCTAGTGTGATACAGTAGCTTTAAATGTCCCGTCTTACTGTGTCTCTGATGTTGTTTTTGTGCGAAGAAACTGCTTTGCCCTGGGTGTATTTCTCAAGTTTCTCTCAGAGTGCACAGTACAGTTGTATAGGGGAGGGGGAACAAAAGCAGTGCAGCGTTAGCAGTATTCCTAGCATGTGTTTTTTGCAGCGAGACAAAGATAGTGTGAAGAACAGAGCGAGTGCGACTGCCTCCAGGTGTGTCACAGCTGAAACGGGAGCAGGCCCGGTCGTGTAGCGCTGGTTCAAACAAGAGTCTTTCTCATATGCGGGTGTAGATTTAAACCCCGCGCTGTGTTTTTCTGTATGGAAAGTGGGGCTGGCCATCGTTGTATGGAATGTATTTATAAAGGACTACTTTAAAAAACTGCCACAATACCAGGAACAGACGGGAACATTTAATAGTTTTTTTGTTTTTTTGTTTTTTTTTACAGTATATGAAAGTGCATTGTGTTCTGCGTCCTGATTGGCTGAGGGACTGTAGACCATTGTGTTCTGCGTCCTGATTGGCTGAGGGACTGTAGACCATGTGTTCTGCGTCCTGATTGGCTGAGGGACTGTAGACCATTGTCCATCAGTCTCCTCCGTGTCTCCTGTACAGTACAGAATGTGTCAGTCAAATTCACATAAATGTTGGATCGCAGTGTGACTCTGAAGTGCTGTATGTTTGCAAGTTTTCTCTCCCCGACAAAACCCCACAATGTCGATGAAACGTTCTGCACCGACAAAGGCACCCGACGAAGGTTTGAACTTTGAGAGAGTTTAAACAAGAGAGAAATGTGAGAAAATGTTAATGCAGACATGTCAGGCCTGTGGGCCAAATGTGGCCCTCAATATAATTATATTTGGTCCACGAGATCACATCAAATACCTCTCCTTGCCTCCCTCCTCTTCCTCCGTCCCTCCCTCCATCTGTCTTCCCCCCTCTTCTCTCCCTCTCTCCTCCTCCGCCTCCTCTCTCTCCTCTCCTCTCTCTCCCTTCTCCCTCTCTCCTAATTTTGGAGTGGGTGTATATACCCTGTTCTCACTCCCTCCTCCCTCTCCTCTCTATTCTCCTCTCTCTCTCTCTCTCTCTCTTTCTCTCTATCCCATCGCTCCCAATCCTCTTTCTCTCCCTCCTCCCCCTCCTCTCTCCTCCCCCCCCTCCTTTCCCCTCTCTCCGATCCTCCCTCTCTCCTCTCGCTCCTCTCGCTCTCTCCTCCCTTTCCTTTCTCTCTCACACTCTCCCCTCCCTCCTTTCCTCCTTCTCCTCCTCTCCTCTCCTCCATCTCCTCTCCTCCTCTCTCCTCTCCTCCTCCTCCTCTTCTCTCCTCTCCCCTCCTCCTCCTCTCCTCTCTCCTCTCTATTAAACCTTGTGGAGTGGGTCTCTATCTCCTCCTCTCCTCCTCTCCTCTCTCTCCTCCTCCTCTCTCTCTTAAACCTTGTGGAGTGGGTGGTATATACCCTGTTTCTCCTCCTCTCTCCTCCCTCTCCCTCCTCTCCTCCCAACGGGGGTCCCCCTCTCCTCCTCTCCTCTCCTCTCCTCCTCCTTCTCCTCCTCTCCTCCTCTCTAAACTCTGTAAACCTTGTGGTGTGTGTATATACCCTGTTCTCCTCCTCCCTCTCCTCGCTCTCCTCTCCTCTCCCTCCTCTCTCTTCTCTCTCTTAAACCTTGTGGAGTGGGTGTATATACCCTGTTCTCCTCCTCTCCCCTCCTCTCCTCTCTCCTCTTCTCTCTCTTAAACCTTGGTGGAGTGGAATGTGTATATACCCTGTTCTCCTCCTCTCCTCCTCTCCTCCTCCCTCCTCTCCTCTCCTCCTCTCCTCCTCCTCCCTCCTCTCTCTTAAACCTTGTGGAGTGGGTGTATATAACCCCCTGTCCTCCTCCTCCTCCTCCTCCTCCCTCCTCCTCCTCTCTCGTCTTCCTCTCTCTTAAACCTTGTGGAGTGGGTGTATATACCCTGTTCTCCTCCTCTCCTCCTCTCTCTCCTCATCTTCCTCCTCTCGCCCTGTTCTCCTCCTCCTCCTCTCCTCCTCTCCTCTTCTCCTCTCTCTCTCTCTTAATCCTTGTAGAGTGGGTGTATATACCCTGTTCTCCTCCTCTCCTCTCCTCTCTCTCCTCCTCTCCTCCTCTCTCTCTTAAACCTGTTGTGGAGTGGGTGTATATACCCTGTTCCTCCTCTCCTCTCTCTCCTCCCTCCTCTCCTCCTCTCCTCCTCTCTCTCTTAAACCTTGTGGAGTGGGTGTATATACCCTGTTCTCCTCCTTCTCCTCCTCCTCTCCTCTCCTCCTCTCCCTCTCCTGTCTCCTCCTCTCCTCCTCTCTCTTAAACATTGTGGAGTGGGTGTATATACCCTGTTCTCCTCTCCTCCTCCTCTCTCCTCCTCCTCCTCTCCTCCTCTCTCTCTTAAACCCTTGTGGAGTGGGTGTATATAACCCTGTTCTTTTATCCTCTATCCTCCTCTCCTCCTCTCCTCCTCTCCTCCTCCTCCTCTCCCTCTTCTCTCTCTTAAACCTTGTGGAGTGGGTGTGTATACCCTGTTCTCCTCCTCTCCTCTCCCTCCTCTCCTCTTCTCTCCTCTCCTCTTCTCTCTCTTAAACCTTGTGGAGTGGGTGTATATACCCTGTTCTCCTCTCTCCTCCTCCTCGCCTCTCTCTCTCCTCCTCCTCTCCTCCTCTCTCCTCTTAAAACCTTGTGGAGTGGGTGCACATACATCTCTCTGCTGAGCCTTGTTACAGTGAGCACAGCCCTGTATTTTTTGCTGATCCTGTACTCGCCGCTCCCATCTGCAACGCAAAAAAAAAGAAGAAGAAGAAGAGAAGAAGAAGTGTGTTTTTGATCCAGCGTGGAGCTCTTAATATCACTAAGCCGCTTTGTCATCCCGGGCTGCGACAGGCGGTCATGTGACGTGGATCATGTGACGCCTAGCCCCTCCCCCCCCTCCTGTAAGACTCTGCTGACGCCTACGCCCGCGTTAAGTACGGACGGAGGAGGGGCGGAGGTGGGGGGCCAGGGGTTTGGGCGCTGTCCATGGGGAGAGGGACGAGGGCCAGCTGGCTCCGGGACCTCGTGCGTCACACGTTGTGGATAAGAGGCGCCTACCGTGCAGCGTGAAACGTGGATGTACGCCGAGAATAGTTCGGATTTTGAATGTTTAAATGTCCTATATTACACAAAATGTACTCTCAGAGCTTTAGAGGTCGTGTTATAAATGCTGTTATGTCCTCAAAAACACACACCTGGAGTTGTTTTTTTTTTGTTTCATTCACACATGTTTCAGTCTGTTTCTCCACAGCTCAAAACGTTCTATTCCACCTTGTGATGTCATGAAGTGGTAGTTTTCAAGTTAACAGCTACTTTTTTTTTTACCTTTAGTTCAGTAGAGATCAGCAATTCCAGGGATGAAATAATCCAAATGATTCTAGTGAAGCTGTGTGGAGTTTAAAAAAAACACAGCGGAGCACTTCCTGTATTACCACATGATGACATCACAAGGTGGAACAGAGTGTTTCCAGTTTGAGAGAAGAACTCAGTGTAAATCTGCAGGGTTTGTGGTTTAAACATGTGAATGAAACAAAACACAACTCCAGGTCTGTTTAAAGATGAGGAAACATTATAACATCGATCTGAAAATAGAGTAATATAGACCCTTTAACGTTAGAAGTTAGAAGAATGTTAATTAAATTTTGTAATAAACTTGAGTTATTATTTGAGATTTTAATTAACTGTAAAGCACAATATTGATCTAAAATGATGCAATGGTAGAAATGTGTGACTGACGTCTCTTCCTTAGACTCAAGTGCAGAACAGACAGTGGTAAAAGTAGTAAAGTACTGTACTTAAGTAGAATTTTTAGGTATTTAAGTACATTTACAGTGGATACTTTTCACTTTTACTTTATTACATTTGAGAGCAGTATCTGTACTTCTACTCCACTATATTTGAACTGTACTGAAAAGTTAAAAAAAATACAAAAAAACCCACAAAATTCATAAGAAACAATAAGAAACTGATTTATTGTTACTGTGACCAAAATATGTTTCATTTTGACTCAATATAAATACATTTACTTTTACTTTATTCTTGAAGTGATTTTTTTTTTTTTATTGGGTATTTTTACTTAAGTACATTTGTGATACTTTGACTTGAGTCACTTACCTCTGTATCTGCGCTTTTATTTAAGTCATAAAACTTGAGCACTTCATCCACCACTGAGAGGATTAAACGAGCACGAATCACTCAAACGACACGAGGACAAACAACACATGGTTAAAAGGTTTTAAAAAGTCAAAAAAGTCAAATGTGTTACTTTCAGAACTGGAGAGAGATTGTATTGAATTTGGACGTCAGAAGAAAATCGTACAGTTCAAATAAAGAACTGATTTATTTGGGGGATTATTCAGTGAGTCATTTTATTGGTTTGTGAAGTACTGTAAAATACAAAGAATACATTTCAACTTGTATATTTATTTATTTATTTATTTATTTTTTTATTATTATTATTATTATTATTATTATATTATTATTAATATTATTATTATTATTATTATTATTATTATTATATTATTATATTATATTTATATTTATTATTATTTTATTATTTTTTTATGTTTTCCACACATCACTGTCCACTCTTTTCTGCATATTTTTCCGACAGTAATGAGAAAAAATTCTAACAGTTCCATCCATCCATTTTCTTCTTCCGCTTATCCAGGGCCGGGTCGCAGGGGCCGGGACTCCCAGACTGCCCTCACCCCAGACACTTCCTTCAGCTCCTCTGACGAGACCCCGAGTCATTCCCAGGCCAGCCGGAGACATAGCCCCTCCACCCTGACCTGGGTCTTCCTCAGGGCCTCCTGCCGGCGGGACATGAACCTCCACGGGGAGACGTCCACTGGAGGGATTCAAAAAAAAACCACCTCAGCTGGTTCCTCTCGACGTGGAGGAGCAGCGACTCTACTCCGAGCTCCTCACTCTCTCAAAGGAAGCGCCCAGCCACCTTGCAGAGGAAACCCCATTCGGTCGATTGTATCCACGATCTTCTCCTTTCGAGCCCTACCGACGCTCATGAGCTTCGCCTTTGGACTCAGCTCCTTCTTCACCACAACAGTTTCTGGAAAATGAAAAGTTCAGTCTTGATTTGACGTCAGCTGTTTTGAAAACACTTAATAACATACGCCAGAGTACCAATTATACATGTACTCTGTGTATCAGCCGTCAAGACACTTTTTACAGCAGCCATTATAAGGAAATTTGTTTGTGCATTTTAACCTCAATTCAACCGAAGCGCAGACCGATAAAGTGCATTGTCTTTTGTGCAAGCTGTTGTGTTTCAGCGTTAACCTCAAGTAGCCCGTGTGCCTCTGACAGCACGAAACAAACTGCAAAGTCACATGGAGACATCTCAGGACATCGATTTTTGGATATGTTTATAGACTTTTGGGGTCGCACAATGATTTTTTTATACCTACAAATCTGCCAAGTCACCTATACCTCTCATGTTTTCTTTACGACTCGTGCTTTATATTGGCTTTTGTTTCGGTTCTGTTTGCTTTGTTTGAACCTTTCAGATATGCGACCTAAAGCTGTTTGCATTAAGTCTTAGTCCTCTAAGGGAAATAAAACAAAAGCGAAGTGAGGACAGCCAGCATTTCACAGACCAATGGGTTTGTCAGTTGGATATATAGACTGTATTAAAGCTATAGGCAAATGCAGTGGTGGAACGTAACCAAGTAAAAGTAGTGAAGTACACATTTTAGGTATCTGTATTTTACTTAACACTTTAAGGACTGAGCACATTATAGACCATTATAGCTCGCCTAGACTTTTTTTTTTCTTTTTTTTAACCATAAAAATCATGTTAAAGGAAGTATCAGGGTATACTTTTGCCTTTTATTCCACACAACCTCTACACATCCATTTCCCTTTTTCCCTTGATCAAAAATAACTGACTGGGAGAATCCCGGCTGCTCCTGCGCTCTGATTGGTCGTCTTCAAGGGACGACGTGAGCACATTACCGTAATGACAGTAACATACTTAAAGAGCCCCATGCCTCTGCTTTGAGATGCAGTTTGGATTTGCATGAGAGCACAGTTGGTTGCGGAGTTACGGTGATGGAAAGTTCGCACAGCAAGCTCTAACGGCGACGATAGCATCCGACGCTATAGGGTTAAAGGTCCTATATGACGCAAAACTGACTCTTCTGAGATTTAAGTCATTTTACAATGATGTTCCTTCCTCAAAAACAGACCTGGAGTTGTGTTTTGTTTTCATTCACACATGTTTGAGTAACACTTTATTATTAGTCTCTACATCTCAATTGCTCAAAAATGCTCTGTTCCACGTTGTGATGTCATGAAGTGGTAGTTCTTAAGTTAACATCTCCTTTTACCTTTAGTTCTGAAGAGATTGGCAGGGCTGAAATTATCCAAATCATTCTGGTGAAAGGTGTGTGGAGTTTAAAAAACACAGTGGACCACTTCCTGTTTTACCACATGATGACATCACAAGGTGGAACTGAGTGTTTTCTGCTTCAGAGAAGACTCAGCCCAAATCTGCAGGGTTTGTGTGTTAAACATGTGTGAAAATCAAACAAAACATAACTCCACCATCAACTTTCTACTCCACCACATTTTTGAACCGGACTGAAAAGTAAAAGTATTTTTTTTTTATTATAGTTTAAGACCTGCTTAAAAATCGGAGGGTTTCTTTTTTTTTTTTAACACGATCATAGTTTTGAGCAAATAAAAATATACAAATAAAAACAGATAGAAAAAAAACAATTGATTTAATTGTTTCTGTTGAACAAAAATTCAGCACAAATCTTTATCAAAATCACCACATGAAGCTTTATATCTGCATGAAATACCTTTACTTTGAACTCTTTAAGTACATTTTTAAAAATAACATGTTCATACGTTTACTTAAGTAACAAAACTGAGTACTTAAAGTTTTAAGTGACCTTTTCAGTTCTACATGATTCCATCCTCAGACCCAAAGCAAGCAAAAGAAACAAAGAGAACAATAAGGACGAGCCAGTAGGGTTATTAAAGGTTGAATAGGGCCATTAAAGCTGAAACTGGAGACAATAGTTGTTTAAATAAATAAATAAATAAATAAATAAATAAATAAATAAATAAATAAATAAATAAATAAATGAATAAATAAATAAATAAATAAATAAATAAATAATAAATAAATAAATAAATAAATCATATAAATAAATAAATAAATAAATAAATAAAAAAATTAGTAGCATTTTTTTTTTTTTACTACATAATTCCATATATCTTGCTTCATATATTTGATGTCTTGGTATGTATAGTGTAGAAATTAGTAAAAAAAAAAAAAAAAAAAACATTTGACTGGTACTGTAGTGACTTTTTTTCAATTGTATTAGTTGGTTAAATTTGGCACTTAAATTGTAATTTTTACATTTTTTTTTTTTTTTACTATCAAGCTGCTTTTTATTTAAACTTGCACAGTTTTCTTTCCACACAAATTAAAAGATAAAACATTCACCTTGGTTTGAGGATTGAACAGACCTATCCTATTGTAAGTGGTCACCGTTTTAAAGCCACTCAAAGCTCTTTACAACAAGGAACGACTCACTATTCACACACACATTCACACACACATTCACACACACATTCACAGACACTGGGGGGGGCGAGGTGGGTTAAGTGTCTTGCCCGAGGACACACAACAACAGCGTTCATCTGTGGGAGCTGGGAGTACTTTTGGCTGGAGCGGGCTGCTCGGCTCGCGTCGCCGAACTGCACCTGTACATCTGATCGGGAGGAAGCGTTGGCGCATTGGGCGGAGTGTCTTATGTAACGGTGTCTGTGCGTCAGAAAGGGCAGAAAATGGCTGACGGTTTGTGTTTCTTCCTAATGAGATCTTTGCCTGTTGGGGGTACAAACTATGGCTAGTAATTGCCACATTAGCGCAGATAGTAATAAATATAGACATAAGATAAACAGCACAGTACCGGCACAGTGAAAGTACTGTAGGTGATACGGGTTCAAATCTGATTAGGTTGTGTGGTTACAATACTTAAAATATAGAAAATATATATATAACGCATTAATAGTAACAGTGATAGTTTAGTCTAGTTAGTAGTAGTCTAATTATATACCAAGAAAAAAAGTAAAATAACTCTACTACATATTTTTTTCCACAAAGCAAAGAGGGGTACTTTGAGGATTTGAATATGAAATATAAAAAAGTAGAGTTATTTAACTTTAACTTCAATATTTTCTTTTAAATGTAAAGTAGCAAAAATAAAATTAAATACATAAATAATTGTGTTTTTATACATACACTAGCAGTCAAATTTTTGGACATCCTCTTTCATTCAATGTTTTTTTTATCTTTTTATTTTTACTACTTTCTACATTTTATACACAAACAGAAGATATCAAGTATATAAACCAGGATATATGGTAAGACTACAAAATTTAAATAAGTCTACTAAATATTTTTTGACAAAGCAAAGGGGGCTACTTTGAGGAGTTGAATATGACATTTATATCATTCAATTTCCGTACATTTCTATAATTCCATCCTCAGGCCAAAAGCAAACAAAAGAAACAAAGAGAACAATAGGATGAGCCAGTAGGGCCAGTGATCTGACCAGAAGTGAAGAAGCAGCTTGGATGAGCAGCGAAATGTCGTCAGTCCTACAAGATTCTGTGCAGTTGACAGATTAAACTTTGGCTTTTGCAATATGGAAAAAAAGCAGCATTTTTTTGTAACATTTTTTTTTCTTTACTACATAATTCCATATATCTTGCTTCACATATTTGATGTCTTCTGTATGTATATAAAATGTAGAAAGTAGTAAAAAAAAAAACAGAAAAAAAAAAACAAAAAACACTGAATGTGTCCAAATGTGGGTGTGTCCAAACATTTGACTGGTACTGTGTATATATTTTTTCCTTAGAACCTGTCAGACAATTGACCTTAATCATGCAAATACTTAAACCAGAAGTGTCCAAACTATGGCCCGAAGGCCAAATGTGGCCCTTAGACCAATTTTTATTGGCCCTCAGGCCTTCACTTGAACTGGCCCAATTGATCATAATCAGTACTTTTTACGACAAATTTGAGTAAATCTTCCAATACAACCTAAATAACATCACATTGCATTGTCAGACAGACCTAATATTAATATCTGAAGCCTTATTTAAAGTATGAAGTCAAAACTATGAAATTAAATTCACCATCTGAATTATCCACTGTACTGACCACTGTGGCCCTTCGTGTTGAATATTTTTCAAGATATGGTCCTCGGTGAAAAGATTTAAACGCATCATTTTTGTGGCCAGACATAAACAGACAAATCTAAAACCAGGGAACAATAGAAAAAAACAAATATTAAAACTGAAAAAGTCAGAAGTTAACCTGCAGATTAAGAAGAGATGTTTTCAAAAGCCATTGTAGATTAAACGAGTGCTGCTATAAATTTAATGAGAATAACGAGGCCCCATAATCCAACAGAACACAATTAATTACAACCAATCCTCTTCTTCATTCCCGCAGCAGCAGATCCAGCAGCTTCCTCAGCCTCTCCATCCATCCTCTTCTTCACCATCTCAACCTCCGTCATCGCTTTCCGTGTTTTTCTCTTAAACAAATTCCTCTCGCCTCCCTCTCGATCCTCCGTTTAAGCCGTTCGAAAATACCCCTAATGCATCGACAATGACGACGTCTGGCTTGGCGTCAGGTTTCGCTTTCTGTTCCTGATTTGTTCCCGTGCGAGTCTCTTGACGTTATCTCCCGAGAAAAATAATCAAATGTACTCACACTGATCCAAAATGAGCGAGTATTTATGGGCGTAATGAAGACGGGAAATTGTGTCACCCGAGTCAAACTACCAAACGAATTTCAGATCTAATTCAAAATGGAGATTGGTTACCGGCTGGCGTGATTCTATCCATCTCCGGCCCTATTCGCGACATGAGTTACGGCACCATTTTGTTTTGCAAGTCATTATTGGCGGATGCTCTTTTGTTTGCGAGTGTAATCGTTCCCTTTGGAGGGCGGGCTGGCTCGGGCTGGCTCGGTAAATTGCATGTTAGTGTGAAGATTGGTGATCCCGCTGTGTCACGCAGTACGGCTCCTTCTCCTCACAGATTCATGGCCAATGTTTAATCAGATAGAGACGAGCTTTAGAACCAAAATATCCGCATACCTATGGGGATTATTATGTTATTATCGTCGTTACATGTATGAATATAGCTAAAGGCACTCACTTATTGTTTCAAAAGCTGGATTTTCTTTTTATTTTATTGACTTCTATACAGAGGGTACTACTACTACCAGAATACTAATCAAAGTACAGCGGCAACCGAGCAGCGCTGGATAGTTGGTCCACTTCCTGAATGACCAATCATAGCAGACCGTCCCTTCAGCGTTACTATAGTAGCAACTTTTAAAGATAACACATGAATTTAGAAAAACAGCCAAGCCAAAATACACAACTGGATACTGCGTAAGTGAAGAAGAGTGAAAAATAATTGAGACTGTTGCCATATTAATAACTTTCAAATGAAATATTCTATTTGTGAATGGGCAAAAGTCCTCAAAAAATTCTGTTCAATTCAATTTATTTTTGAAAAGCCCAAAAATCACAACAGCAGTCGCCTCTTAGGGCTGAACATGGAGTTGATTAACCAAAAAAAAAAAAAAAAAAAAAAAGTCATGTTACTGAAACCCATGTAATCAATGGTTAATACGATCGCAAGAGCAGCTCGGGACGCCAATCTGATGTACACGTCCATCTCAACGCCACTAACCGCTGCTTTGAAGATAGCGATGTCCAGATCTTAGCAAGAGGAAAGAAATGTTTAGTTGGAAAAACAGTCTTTTTGAACAGGAATGGGGGCCTTAGACATCATTTATCTCCTTTTTATAGCTCCATCCTCAGACCTAAATCTAAACTAGGAAAGCAACAGTGATAGCCAGTATGCTAACAGGTGGTGAGAGGACCCATTAGCGGCCTGAACGATTATGCTAAAACATGACTCGGACACAGTTCTCGCTTCGTGTAGTTCAATAGAGCTAGCTAACAAACAGAAACTGCACACAAACAGGTGTGTTAGCTTCAGTGTCGCTAGCTCCTCCCTTCAGAGAGATATAAGCAGAGTCCAGCAGCGAAACCAGTAACAGAATTTAGTTTTTCTTTTACACGGCGATAGTCCTTGTGAGTTCCTTCAGGTTATGTGTAAGGCTGAACTCATTAAAACAAACTGTTCACATTTGTAATAACACAATCGAATATTACGATTTAACTTTGTACTTTTAATTATTCATACAAAACAATAGAGCATATTTAATGAGGTCGCAGTTATAAATTGTTACCATACTTCTGTTTGCTTAGCTTGCATACCTTTTTTCAATCCTGTGCAAGTAATACAATAACTTAAGTAAGATGTATTTCTGTGTTTATTTGTATTAGCTGCAGTGTGACTCGAGTACTTGAAAGTCATTCTTGATAAATGGTACAAATATGCAATATGCTGGCTGTTAAGGTTTGGGGGTAAAACTGTGACGCTATGAATAATGTTGCCTGGTGTTTTGTTATTGTTCTGGCGCAGGGCATTCTGGGTAACTCTTGTCCAAGGTCGCCCCCTGGACACTGTTGACCCCGAACTGCAGAAGGTTTAGCCCTTCAAATTCAAATGCAACAATGTAAAGACTGTTCAGCTGTTTCCACCATATACTAGTCAAAAAGGGGTTAGGACTTTCATAGTGGGTTTAGTCCTGGTTTAGTCCTGGTTCAGTTCTAGTTTAGTCCTGGTCTAGTCCTGTGTTTAGTCCTGGTTTAGTTCTGGTTTAGTCCTGGTTCAGTCCTGGTTTAGTCCTGGTTTTGTCCTGGTTCAGTCCCTGGTTTAGTCCTGGTTTATCCTGGTTTTAGTCCTGGTTCAGTCCTGGTTCAGTCCTGGTTTAGTCCTGGTTTAGTCCTGGTTTAGTCCCTGGTTCAGTCCTGGTTTAGTCCTGGTTTAGTCCTGGTTCAGTCCTGGTTCAGTCCCTGGTTCAGTCCTGGTTTAGTCCTGGTTTAGTCCTGGTTTGGTCCTGGTTTCGGTCCTGGTTCAGTCTTGGTTCAGTTTTGGTTTAGTCCTGGTTTAGTCCTGGTTCGGTCCTGGTTCAGTCTTGGTTCAGTTTTGGTTTAGTCCTGGTTTAGTCCTGGTTTGGTCCTGCTTTGGTCCTGGTTCGGTCCTGGTTCTGTCCTGGTTCGGTCCTGATTCAGTCCTGGTTTAGTCCTGGTTTAGTCCTGGTTCAGTTTTGGTTCGGTCCTGGTTTCGGTCCTGGTTTAGTCCTGGTTTAGTCCTGGTTCAGTCCTGGTTCAGTCCTGGTTCAGTCCTGGTTTAGTCCTTGTTTAGTCCTGGTTCAGTCCTGGTTCAATCCTGTTTTAGTCCTGGTTCAGTCCTGGTTTAGCCCTGGTTTAGTCCTGGTTCAGTCCTGGTTCAGTCCTGGTTTAGTCCAGTTCAGTCCTGGTTCAGTTTTTGGTTCAGTCCTGGTTCAGTCCTGGTTCAGTCCCATCAGGACAAGTTACAAGTCAGATCAGTGGAGAGGTGCCCCACTCAAACTAAGAATGGATGTGTTCAAGGGATTATTTAAACGCCTGTAATTTAATAAATGCAAGGCAGACACTTTTAAATGCCATATTGTGGAACATTTCATGCAGCAGAAGCAGGTAGCAGACTATCCATATCAGAAAAGTTGCACTATGTAACTTTTCTTTTAGTATTAATTAAATGTACATGCAGATTGGGTAATATGCTATAATTTAAACAGTTTAAACGTCAATATTCATCTAAAACGATGTAATAAAAGAAACAAAAGAAACAGTTCGCTCACTTTTGCTTTAGAAAACTGCGGTTTCCGATGGGAGCTGACGTCGCCGCAAACGTCATCGCAACAAAGAGCTGTCGGCGCCCCCTGTGGATCGCTGTAGATCACACTAGCGAGCAGCAGATTTTTAAAAAAATTTGTACCAAAATACTATGCAAAACTGCCAAATCCTCAAGAACGAAGTACGTCACAGAAGGCTCATGTCGGTGTCGGAGAAAACAGAATTGATCAGCAATATGGCGTCTTGAAAAGAAGCGATTAAAGATTGATAAAACATGCACGAACCACTCGAATCACTCGAAATAAGAAGGGGAAAAAACTCTGAAAAGTCGATTTTGCAGAATAGATCCGCTTTAATAACCTGATGTTTAGATGATTAGACACTATACCGTAGGCTGAGGTTACACTGAAGCTAACTTTTCAGTGACATTTTGCTTTCCCAAATGTCTCTTAGCGGTAAAGGTTAGCCATTAGCCTGTTTCAGCCTTTACACCCACGACTAGCTGCTATAATCAAGAGCAGTTTTTACACCTGAGATGAGGTGATGTCATTAACTGTAATTAACAAGAAGCTACAGCAGAGAAATACCAGCGCTCCGGAGGTTAGCCGAGAAGGTTACAGGATTATCAAGTTCAAGTTTCAATATTTGTTTACGATATGAATCACCGACGTGTGTGTGTGTTTGTGTATTCGAGTACTTGCCTTAGTTAAACCCTGAGTCACCCAAACATCACGCAAATACACAAATAACACTGTTCATATTGAAGTACCGCAACACACTTATGAAGACTTTAACGCAGTTTAAAGACTAGACTGAAAACCCAAATCTTCTCCCTGGCATTTAATACTCGCTACACAGGATATTTCTTTTCCTATGTATCATGATACCTTTGTATTTGTTTTTTGTTGACTTTTTACGTGAAGTACTTTGGTCAGCTACAGTATTTTTAAATGTACTATAGAAATAAACTTAATTTAATCTGTCTCTTCTAATTATTGTGGTACTTTGCCGACAGATTATTACAACAAAGTAATAGATGAAGTACAAAGTAGTGGTAAAAGTAATTAGAAGTACAAGAAAACAAATCAGAGAAGTTAAAAAAAAAAAAAAAAAAAAAAAAGTAAAGTAAATGAAACGTGTTCACTCTAAAACCTTTGTCCAGTTGATTTGAGTTTTTCTTTTGCCTCACACCTGGACGACACACGTGGATTCATGAATTCACATTTGTATATTTTTGCTATGTTCATTGTTGGACCAGTGTTGAGGAGCTAATAAGATTTTCTGTCTTAGCTTTAGCATTTGACGGGGCCGTTCCTCTACAATGTTCAATTAAAATGAGCAGACCCAGGTAGTGGTAGCCGGTGGGTTTAAATAAAATTTTCTAACTTTGAGTAAAGGAGTTGCCCCAAGGCTCAATTTTGGGGCCGCTTTATTATTATTTTTTTATTAATTCCATCGGTTGCAACTTAAGAGAAAGCCACATACATTTATATGCAGATGGTGCTGATCAGCCACTTTTAAAATGCAGCAAAATTTTAATGAAATAAAATCTTAAATTATCATTGAATGCAATTTAATTTAAGGTACATTATACACTAAATGGTACGTCGACCACCTATAAATATCTTGAGTTTGGCTTGACAAAAACGTATCTTCTCGAAATTATGGCATAGTTTAAAAATCAATTTTATTACAGAAACAAATATATCTCATTAAATTACAGAAAAGGAATAGTTTGAGCAGTCTTTCATCATTCTGAATTATGTAGATGCGGTGTACATTCAGACTTCGGCCTCTGTTTAAACAGCAGCGACACTGACTTCCTCTTGTCCTCTCCAAGTCCTAAGCCCCTCGCAGTCCATTGTCCCTTATCCATATATTGGCACACATCCGCACTTATCTCCTCTCTTCACCCCCAGCAGCAGTGGCAGTGGCATCCATCCAGTAACTAGTGCCCGTTTGATGATGTCAGTCCTCCAAAGAGCCCCCTAGTGATCAAATTTGTTCTGCAAGTTCAAAGCTCGGACCGCCGCACAAAACAACAGACGCCATATGACAAATTAAAAAACCCAATTAAAAGCGCGTTCTCCTCTCCCAGCATCTGCTCCAGCGAGCGCAGCCCCCCGACAAAAACGACACAAAGTTGATGATTTGAGTGGAAATGACCGAAATGGCAATGAGTTTTTTATTGTCTCGTATAATTACACACATCTGCCCTTCATTTTGGCCATAAAACAGTTTTAGTACACTTTTGTATTATAATATATGACTGCTGCAAGTACTTTTAATTTGGATATACATTTTCCAGCGTTGGTTAAATGGCGGAGAAGGTAAAACTGATAGAAGACTTTGGAATTAGCGTCAACACTAAATGGTCCTGGGCTATTTTTGGATATTATTTGTCCGTTGATCCGAAAGTTGGCGGTTCGAATCCCACCCCCACAATTCGGGTGTATGAATGTGTGTGAGTGGGTGAGTGGTTCCTTGTAAGTGCCTAGAAAGTAGGAAATATAAAAAATTTGACCATAATGCAATTATTTTGATATGCCATGTGATTTTTTGCGAACTGCATTTTCAGAATTTGCCCTTTTGACTCGCTACGGAAGACTTAAAGGGATAATAGGCTTTACAAGTGTGTCCTCATTAGGCAATTGTAGGAAGAGTACATCGCGCCTTAATATTTTGGGTGTACAAAATCAGTGGCCATACTTGCTGAAATAGGCAAGGCAAGTTTATTTGTAATTCGTACTCAGAGTATTCCAAAGAGAAATGCTGATTCCCCATGTTAAGTCCCGGTTTAGTCCTGACTCTGAGCACCAGCAGGAGGCCGGTCCCTGAGGTGCTCAGAGTGCGAGATGGTTCATGTGCCACTAGCATGAGCCACAGGAGAAAGTGCACAGGACTAATGTGCTCGTACTTCCTGGTTCTAGTCAGGACCCGAGCAGCAGTGTTCTATCTGGACGTACTGCTCTGTCTTAAGGCTCGTTTGGAGAGGCCAGTGAGCAGGACGTTACAGTCGTCTAACCTACTGGAGACAAATGCAGGATAAGTCTCTCCAAGTCTGGTTTTGACAGTAAACCTTTGATTTTAGTATTTAAATGGCAAAAGCTGCAGATGTTATTGATTTAATGAGGCTGTTAAAGTTCAAGTCTGAGCCCATTATTACCTGTAAATTTCTAGCCTGATTTGCAGGTTTTAGAGAGACAGACTGGAGGTGACTGCTGACACGTTCTCTTTGCTTCTGTGGGCCAAAGACGATGACTTCACTCTTGTCTGACTTCAGCTGCAGAGTGAGTTGTTTTGCATTCATAACAGCCCCTAAACCACAAAGAGAATCTAATAATAACAACGGTGTTCTGGTTTCAGGTGCTTGCTTATCTCCATGAGTGGCCTGGAATGTTTCACAGTATGGCTTTAAACTTTCCAATCTCCATGGAGGCATTGGTTCCAAGGTCTAAGGGCTTCCAGGTCCCAGTTTGAACAGGTATTTGTTTGACAGTAAAAGCAAAAACTATAGACAGAGAAACAAAAGTGGAGACAGTATCCAGCAGCAACTATTGAAACTATGGAAGAATTTCAACAAAAAAAAAGTTCAGCTCCAGTCAAACGAAGCTCATCGTGGTTAGCAGTTATAGTAACGAATTTGGAGCCAAGTTGCACATTAGACCTTCTGACCGCGAGTATCATAGCAACCAAAGAGCCAATCCGGAGCGAGGCTGTTCACAACCCTGGTTTAGTAAGGAGGGGGCACTTAGCAACGCTGTCACTCAAACTTGTTACTAACGCTAGCAGGAGAGACCTCAGAGACCTGATTTGTCGGTTATTAATGCTCATATCTTGAGTTATGGACACAATAGTGAAAAAAATCCCCACTAGGATCATGTGGAGAGGGGTAATACGAACATTTTAAGACCAAAATGACGAGTCTGACAGCAGCGGTTACAGAAAGAGCGGTGACAGTTTTATAATGTAAACTGAATTACTCACTTCCTATTTGGAACACAGCGACTGGCAGGATAACTACGTCCATACTGTTCTCTGGTGAAGTTTTCATTTTTATTTGTGTAGTGTGCATCCACCTGCAGCTCCCTGTCCACTGTCTGGTCTTTAAACATATATTAATTTGAGCACAAACCTCATAGACGTACAATTGGAAAGGGAGTAATGACACTGAGATTGCCAGGCGCTATTGTGCACAGAGCCAATTATGTTCTTACTGTTTAAATATATATTTGTACTGTTGTTTATTAAATAACTTTGGCGAAATGTTTCTTGGCACTGTATTACCTCTACAATAATAAGTTTATAGCGAAGATAACGCAATTAGTCTCTGCAGTGTCTTTTCATTACTGGCCCAAGTCTAAATTATGTGATGGAAAAATTAAATCCAATTCCAATTGTGAACGTTCTCCTGCAAGATTTTTATATTTTGCGAAGCTCAGAAATCGTGTTAACATGGCGAGCTCAGTCTCTCCGGTACAGCATAATCAAAGTTAGAGTGTGCTAGGAGAGAGGAGTCACAGATATAAAGTAAGAATAGATAGAAAACTGCAGTGCTTCCTCTTGGGACCTCTTTGGAACGACTTTGAACATGCGCCAAGCCAAGCCAGTGCTGCAAACTGCTCAGGTTTTAAAAAATAATTCCTGTCACCTTCTTGCCTGTAGTTTCCGTAGAGACGGGAGTGATAGCCTAAAAGATGATTTAACTCGATAAATAGAAAAACAGGAAGTCGGCTGCGGTGTCATATGGGGACTTTGAATCCGCGATCAAAGAATGAAAATATGCACTTGTCATCCAGGTGCGCCAGAGCTGTTTTTAACCATGCATAAATTTTAAAATGGCCGCCCACACGCTTTGCAAAACATAAACAAATAAAGGAAAAATTTAACATATTAGAGACATAAGCAGAAGCAATAGTCCAGAACTTTATGTCCGCTGAAGCGAATAGCTCTGTGTGTCTTCATTATACGTGTTATATAATGCATTCATAAGAACTAAGTGAAGTTTTAGTCTTCAAAGTTCACAAATATGCAAGAAATTCAAACTTTACTGATTAAATGTAACAGGGGTGGAGGGAGGGCTGCAAGATTAGTTAAAACTGCAAATTTGCATACATACCCAAAATGTTTATACTAAAATGACTTTTGCATAGAACGAAATGTCCCGGCAGAGTCTTGCATATAATGCTCTGAAATGCATGGGATTCTCAGTTCAGCTGTTCAGTCTCAAAAAGTTGAAAAAGTTGAAAGATGCACTGTGAAATGAATCGTGATTTTAAACCAGGGGTGTCCAAACTATGGCCCGGGGGCCAAATGCGCCTCAGACAAGTTTTTATTGGTCCTCAGTCCTCCTGCTGAACCGGCCCAATTTATCATAAGCAGAACTTTTAACAGCAAATTAAACTATTTTTACCACTATATCCTCAAACATCACATTGCAGTGTGATACAGATCTAAAATGAATGTGTTTCAAGCCTTATTCACACACAGCGGCTCAGTCAGAGCTCTGTATAAAGCACCGCACTGCATTGATCACCGGTCTGTGGCCCTCTGCTTCGAATATGTTTTGAGAGGCCCTCAATTTAAAAAAAAAAAAAGTTTGGGCACCTCTGTGTTATGTGGCGCTGATATGATATGTAGTGGTTGGGCATAAAGTGTAAAAACGACAAAATATTATAGCTGATAAATATTAAAATCATCATTTCCAGAACTTCCTCAGAATTCAGAGTCTTTTTAAGTTTAAACTATAGACTGTATATATAAATGGACATAGCTAACCTGCTAGCCACCATGCTTCAAATAGGAAATGATCATGGGCGCACTTCTGACTCCATCTACTTTGGCTCCAATTCACTTTCTATTGAAAAACCGTGTCCCCTCTCTGTACCTGCTGCTGTCAGACTCGTTATTTTGGTCTTAAAATGTTTGTATTAACCTGATCTACACGATCCTGGTGTTTCTATTTCACTATTGTGTCCGTAAATCAAGATATGAATCCAACTAACAGTTTAAACCAACTAGATTTCAGCACTGAAACAACCCAAATGAAAGACTCATGTGAGGCTCATTCTGCTTTGTGGTTGGATAATCATTTTGAAAAAACACCAAATTCTAACATACAGCATGTACATCGTGCCCAATGTTTTTGTCATTAAAAATCTGCATTACGAGTGCTATCAGTAAAAGCTATATCTGATTTGAACATGTTTACCTCATATCTGAACTGTGAACACAATGAGGTCACGTTTATGGAATTTAAAATAAAAATCTCGCATACGGTTTGTTTCATGTTTGCACACATGACTAAATATATTCTACTATTGCAAATCAACGTTTTGTCAAAGCAGCCCACCCTGTGTCCTATATAAAAACGCACATTGATGCTAAAAATAGAGCTAGCATGAGGCTACACGGCGCCTCGTTTGATTTGACACATACGTCGCTAACCGTTTGATGCTCGCTCAAACACCAGGCGGGATTGGCACTAATTATGACGGCTATATTTCTCCAAGTGGATGTGTCATTTTGCTACAGTGGCTTAACGTGATTCGATCAGCTTTAATTAGATATGATGCTGCTGGCAGGATACAATGGTTAGGCTTACCTCACGGCACCCGAAAACGTGCAGTCAAATTTATATATTTGGTCAAATCATGCAGAACGTGTACATCTTACAACAGAGGTGCCAAAAAGTTTTTTTTTTTTAATCGAGGGCCACATCTCAAAACAGATTCAAAGCAGAGGGCCACAGACCAGTGATCAGTGCAGTGCGGTGCTTTAAACACAGCTTTGACAGAGCTGCTGTGTGTTAATGAGGCTTGAAACACATTCATTTTAGGTCAGTATCACACTGCAATGTGATGTTTGAGGATATAGTGGTAGAAATAGTTGAATTTGCTGTTAAAAGTTCTGCTTATGATCAACTGGGTCGGTTCAGCAGGAGGTCTGAGGGCCAATAAAAACTGGTCCGAGTGCCGCATTTGGCCCCCGGGCCGGAGTTTGAACACCCTCGGTCTATAACATAACAAGGAATAACATCAAACTTATATGGAAGAGATTACGTGAATAAATGTAGCAAGCATATTTTAATGCGATGATTATTCCACACCTGACCTACTGTGTGTCCTGCTGGTCTCAGGCAAATGAGAGCGCCTTAAAATCTCTCAGATCCATCTATAATCAGGCAGTAAAGGCTCGATAAAAAACCCCTCCATTTTCACCACTGTAACATTTTAAGTAAATATAAAATGTTCAGCTTTAATAATTTAATATTGTATTCAAATCTAAGAAAATTATTCAAAATTATTAATAATGAAGCTTCACCTACGTTAAAAAAATTTACTATCCTTTGCTCTGAACAATCCCACCCGATCTACTCGTTCCTCCATGTACAGAAATTGCGATGTCCCAAAAAAATCCTCGGCCTTTGCTCAGTCGGCTTTTTCCTGTCAAACCATTAGGCTGGAATCAGCTTCCAAACAGTCTGAAATTGTCTGTGGATTTTAATAGTTTTACTAGGAATTTGAAAAAGTACATTTTAGATAATCAAATGTGTCCACATCAGTCTAATTAGTTGGTGCTGTCCTGTCACTGTATATACCTGCACTTAAAGATTTTTATATTAGTCTGGACTGGGTGGACATACTGTATTGCACATGGGGTAATTTGTGTTATTATATTGTTTTATGGCAAATTGGTCGTCATATATTGTAATTGTTTATTGACATGTGTTTTTTAATGTGTGTTCACCTGCCCAGGGACTGCAGATGGAAAATAGCAGTAGCTAAATCTGATACAAATCATCTTTTCCTTGTAAGATTAATGAATTTGTATATGGTCCCTGACAAATAAAGAATAAAGAAAGAAAGAAAGAAAGCAGGACTACTGATGGGACATGCGTTAAAGACACACTACATAAACTTTTTCATGGAGTTTCCACCAGCGGCGTCTCACGATTTGCCCGGTATTAAAGTTATCAGCACCAAAGCACACGTATTTGAAGAGATAAATGCGGTACCTGGATAGAAACCATAAACAATGTGCTTGATATTACAATACCACAGTGATAGGTAAGAAAAATTAGCATATAGCGAAAAAGATTAGCCTGTTGAAAAGTTATCTTGTTTCATGCAGCAATTAGGGAGCTAGAAAAGGAAGGTATAGCGACGGCGCGCAACATCTACTCAATATACAAATATATGCACCGCTATTCAAATGGTTGCCTATAGGCTAATTAGCGAGCTAGCAGACAGGTTGTGTAGCGCTAATGAAACAAGCTACAGCTGTTACTCCAAACTGTGATAAAAACTTGACATTTAGCTGTGTGTTTTAATGGATAATTCCAAACTTTTGCACTCAGTCGCTTGTCAAATCATGTAATTGTGTAAGTTTGAGAGACACAAAACCAGAATTACAAACCGCAAGTCAAAGAACTACAAAGGGAGCGTGTTGATGATGTCACAAGCGGGTGCCGGTGTTTTTTTGATGAGCTCCTTGTTAGCCGTTCGTTAGCGTGCGTGTTCAGCGGGTATAGTAATAAGGGATTTAATTTTAGAACTACGACGAAATCTTGTTACGAAAGTTTCCATGCCGACCAGCCATTCATGTTCCATACTTACTCTTTATAATGAAACGATAAGTGGTGCTGATGATTAGAATAGTATTTTACTGAAGAATAATGAGCCCACGTGCGCTTTTGATCATACTGGCGCTCAGTTCTTTTATATGTGAAGTACATATTTGACTGATGTACAGAAAAGCAGTAATAAGCTACTTACTTTGTTCACTCAAGTCCTCATCCTGTAAATAGACACAACTGGATTTATTGTGAAGTAGCAGCAGCCTTAGCAGCAGCGGTTGTAGTAGTAGTAGTAGTAGTAGTAGTAGTAGTAGTAGTGCTGGCGGCATGGGTTGGATTCCTTGGTCGCTTGAGTCTTTCTGTATGTAGTTTGCATGTTTCTCCCTGTGGCTGTGTGGGTCCGGTGTCCTCATAGACTGTATATCTAAATGGACATAGCTAACCCGCTAGCCGCCACGTTCCAAACAGCAAGTGACTCTGGCTCCAGTTCACTTTACATTAGAAAACTGTGGCCCTTCTCTCTGTAACTGCTGCTGTCAGACTCGTTATTTTGGTCTTAAAATGTTCGTTTTAACCCGCTCTACATGACCCTGGTGTTTTTTATTTCGCTATTGTGTCTGTAAATCAAGATATGAACATTAATAAAAGACAAATCAGCTGCCTTCTAGCGTTAGCAACAGGTTTGATTGACAGCTTTGCGAAGCGCCTGCCCGTTACCAAACCAGCGGTATGGGCGGGCAGGGACGTTACCTTCAACACCCTCACTCCTGATTGGCTCTTTGGTTGCTACGATACCTGCGGTCAGAATTCCAAATATGGAAATTGGCTCCAAATTCGCCGCTATAACTGCTAGCATCAATGAGCTTCATTTGACTGGAGCCGAACACTATGGGTGACGTCCCCATCAACCACAGGGCAAATCCTCCAGCTAAGGTAGTCCTGACCAAACCTAGCGACAAGATTTGTACAAGCGACATTGAAGGATGGATCAAATGTAGAGTACAAATTTCCTTACGGGGAGAATAAAGTGAACTCTAACCTAAAGCAGTAGTAGTAGTAGTAGTAGTAGTAGTAGTGGTAGTAGTAGTAGTAGTAATAGGTGTTGTTGTAGTCGTAGTCTCATACCCCATAGCACTTTTTTACAATAAAAAAGTGCTACATGTACCTTTGTATAAATGACACACTTCTTTGCTCATCCTCCATTATATTCTATGCCAACACATATGCTAATACAGCATGTTGCTTTTAAATTGACTGTGGGCTAAATCCCTCACATATTTGCATCTATTTTCTCATTACTTTGTTGCGTTAGCCTGATTCGGTATCACCAGTCAACAAACAACTACAAGCCAGTCATTCTGCAGAAGGATTACCCGTGTAAGCCGTCACGCTCTGCCTCTGCTCAGATGCGCCTTTGCTTTGCTAAACCTTTTATAATTGCATTTTTTTTTTTTTTTTTTTCAATGAATTTCAGCCATTACCGAGCGCTAAATGAATCTTCAGTTTTGTATACAATGTACAACTTTAGATTGTAGGTCAGGAAATAATCCAGAAAACACTTAAGATTGTTCGCTTTAATGTCATTTTAATGCAATATACATCCTGCAGGTGAACAATAGCTAAGCTTTTTCTTGGTACATGGTCACATTTTTGTATAGTGCTTTTCCACTTTCAAGGCGCTTTACGTCAAGGGAACGCTCACCCATTCATACACCGGAGTACACAGATACTGGGGGTTAAGTGCCCAAGGACACAACAACAGTGGAACAAACAATCTACCACCTGAACTACCTCAATATGGAATAAAAACCATTTCGAAACTAGCTAATGCCAAAGTTTGCTATCAGTTTTACCATCTCTGACATTTAACCAACGCTGGAAAATGTATAGAATTAAAAGTTCATTCATCTATGGAAGCTGGAATCGCACCGCCAACCTGTGGGTCGGTGGATCAGTCCGCTCTACCGGTGATGTCAAGAGCGGGATTCGAACCGCCAACCTTCGGATCGCTAACCCAACTGAGCTAACGTCACGCCAGATAAACAATCAGCTTCGTAATTGCAGTATTATCTGTAAAAGATCGGATATATCGGAATGCGTTTGTATTTCTGTAGGTGCGCTGTGCAAATTCTGTAGAAGGGGTTGTGCTTGTTTCCATGGCGATATTATTGATTTATCTGGTATGTTCCAGGATAGGGCATTAAACGTTAAGCATGGTTTTATTGCTAAAAAATACCTTGAAAAACATGCATTCTGACTGTGTGTGTTAAAGTAAGTACATGAAGTAGTAACAATAGCCGTAGTTGCGTCAGTTGTAGTAGTAGTAGTTGTCTAGTTAATGACTTTTTTTAATTTTTCGATCCATCTCCAGATCTTAAAGGGCCCATACGACTCTGTTTTCTGTTATAATGTTGTTTCTTAATCACAAACAGACTTCGAGCTGCGTTTTGTTTCATTCACACACGTTTAACACACAAACCCTGCAGATTTAGGCTGAGTTCTTCTCTCACACTGTTCCACCTTGTGATGTCATCATGTGGTAATACAGGAAGTGCTCCATATACCTTCACTAGAGCCATTTGGATGATTTCAGACCTGGAACTGCCAATCTCGGGCAAAAGGTAACTGACCACTGAAGAAAAGGTAACTATCACTTCATGACATCACAAGTTGGAACAGAGCATTTTTCGTTTTGGAGATGTAGAGCAGGGGTGTCCAAAGCTGTGTTTAAAGGTCTTTGGCCCTTCACTTCGAGATGTGGCCTTCGATAAAAAAAAAGGTTTGGGCACCTGTGATGTAGACAGACTTATAATAAAGAGTTAATGAAACGAAACACAACTCCAGGTCTGTTTTTGAGGAGGTAACAACATTTTAACACGACTTAACGCTCACAAGAGTCCATTTTGTGTAATATAATACCTCGAAGGAAGGTTAATGATGAGGAGGATTGACCTGCCCATGTTGGAGTAACCCAGGACCTTGTTGCTATGAGGCAGGAAAGGAAACATTAGCAGCAGAAGACGAAATAGCTGTAACATCCTTTTGAAATGCTTTTCTTGATTAGTATTGAGCAGTTAAACCATCAAGCATTTTCACAGCTTAAAAACACTGACGCATATTCTTGACTTGTTAAGCCTTTTCGCCCTGGCCATTCTGTCTGATTGGTCTCGGAGCTGTAATTTTGCTCCAGCGGCACTGTGTCTTCCAAAACTCCAGTCTTTTTTTTTTCCAAATTGATCTGCCATTTCGTTTTTTACTTGCTGGCCACCAATCACGGCTAATTACTAGGTTTAAAATCCACCCCTGGCTGATTTGTAATGGGTGGACTTGCGTGTGAAGTAGTTTGGAGTTGAAAATGGTTATGTTTTCATTTTGGACTTCTGTATTGAATTCTCTGAGGCTTTGTTATAGCGATTCTCGAAGTTTGTTGTTGTTTGAAGAGTGTGGATCTCCAGACAGTTGTCCCTGCGCAACCTGCACAGAGCTAACAAAGAAAGATTTCATTCCCTGCTTCGTGTCTGGCCTTGATTAAATACCAGCACATGCAGCGATGAACATGCCATAACCCAGAGGCGATAGAAGTACTTCATTTTGTTACTTAAGTAAAAGTACAGCTACCAGAGCTACCAAGTGAAAGTATAAGTATCACCGAAAAGAATCTACTTAAGTAAAAGTATTTAAGTAACTGCTTGAGAGAGTAAAAGGTCAAAGTATTTTGCACAAACTTTGAATTCTAATAAAGCTTTAAAAGTAGTAGTTTTGATAAAGATTTGTGCTGAACAGAAACAAAACTGAATTAATAGGGTTTTTTCTAGCTGTTTTTTACTGCACTTGTACCGTAAAACTCGCTTCTGCAGGTCTCAAACAATAATTTAAATACTTTCTTTTTTTTTTTTCAAAATGTATTGGAGTAGAAAGTATTGATACCTGCCCTCAAGCGTAGTGAAGTAAAAGTAAAAAGTATCCACTTTAAAATCTACTTGAGTAAAGTACAGATACAGTACAGTACTTACACTACTTTTAAAATATAACATATTTAAATACTTATATTCTTTAACTCTGTATTATAGCTTGATAAAATAAATAAATGACTAAATGATATGAATAGATTTTGGGCAATAATGCAGTTAAACTGTTAAATTGGCAATAATAAGATTAGAAATATATTCAAGGAAAAAAAAAAAAACAAGGCAGTGGCGATGTCCCAAAATGATAGACACACATTGTATTATAATTGCTGCTCATTTAATAGCTGCTGTTTTTCTGGAGCTGCACCAGCTGGTCCTCAGACTGGTCTTAACTCTACGTCCAACTTAAATCTGAAAGTCACGAGCGGACTATAGTTACGACTAATGAGCAAAGTGTGTGCCCGCCGTGTGTGTGCCGCCCGCCGTGTGTGTGCCGCCCGCCGTGTGTGTGCCCGCCGTGTGTGTGCCCGCCGCTGTGGCTCTGATTCAGCGGGGCCGTGGTGACTCTCCTCCGCTCTCTCCCGTGTGCTCTCGTGAATATGCAGCTACGACTGGTCTTAACTTGACCTGGTGCACTCGGTACTAACTCGATCCCCAGACCGTCCTGTCAAAAGCCTCATCTCCTCAGATCTCAGAAGCTACACAAGGGCGGACCTGGTTGGTACTTGGGATGGGAGACCGCTGGGAATATCAGGTGCAAAAAAAGACACTTCACTCCCATCGCCTAGTATGAATGTGGTGTGTGCGTGAGTGTTGGTGGTCGGAGGGACGGCAATGGCTACAATATTAGCTGACCACCACCGAGTGTGGAGTGAATGAATAATGCTCTGTGAAGTTGTATTTGAGTGTCATATAACGAGCGAGCACCGACTCAACTAAAGACCAGCTCGGGTCCTGAAGATCCATATAGAATTTTGTCCAGGTACAAACATTTCACACTAAATATTTCACCATTTAAACACAAGAAATGTCCAAAGATATCACAAATCAATTCAAAAATTACAATTACAGAAATCTGAAATAAATGAGGACCCTGAGTGAGATGTTTGTCCTATGTTCTTTCACTAAAATACTAATATATTCACTTCTCAAGCATTTGAATCAATCTTGCCTCTTCAAAACACATCTGATAAATCCACAAATCAAAATGTAGATCTTAGCATAAGTCCCAACCTTGATTTACCCTTGGAGACGTTCCGTGGCCCAATCTGCTCTTTCCGTGTGTCCCTGTGCGCCTCCATGACATCACTCGTATAGTTCAAGGCACACACACCATTATCCAAATTATGCGTGACATTTATCAAAAGTCGAGCTTGTCAGAAAATTACGTCGAGGGCCCCGTGTGCAAATTCCATGTTGCGCGCGGAGTAATAAATCTCCCAAAATAAGCGATGAATGTTTCATGGCTTCAAGTTATTTCGCTCGTTCACTCCTCCACATATTGGAACGGTATACGGGGGAAGTCTTATAAGGATATGACAACGGCTGATGTGTCCCACGCAGCCAACCCTGATACAAACTTAATGCGCAAGATTTGAGATCATTTTCAAAGCCAGGCCCGCGAGCTAATGGGTTCACGTGGCTACGCTAGCGTCTTCATACATCATGCATTTACGCAACAGAGAGTGCTCGTCATTCTCTTTTTCTTCTCAAAAGTAAACGCGGTGACCTCCAGATGACTTCAGGCAGTTAGAACGATGATGGATGCACGAGTCTGAAAGCCCATTCGGTGGGTTTTTTGAGAAACCGCTGCCAAGGCACAAAGTAATGACTCGCAATAGATATAGCAGCCAGACACGGACCCACCTCCAAAATTGTGTCGAGGAATTTTGTATTTTCGCGTATATACTTTTTTGATAAATAAATGTATAGTGTATAGACTGTATAAAGAAGTGGGGCTAAGTGACGTCCAATCAAATGAAGCTCGTCGAAGCTAGCAGTAACATATCCCGATCGCGAGTAACATAGCGGGATCTCGGGGAGCGAAGGCGCCTCATCGGTCTGTTCACGGCTTTATGAACAAACAAACTAGCCAAATAAAAACACCAGGACGATGCAAAGTGGGTTAATGCCAACATTTTAAGACCGAAATAACGAGTCTGACAACAGCAGTTACGTCGAAAGCGGTGGCAGTGTTTCAATAGAAAGCGAATTGGAGCCACTCACTTCCCGGTTAGCTATGTCCATTTATGATTAAAGCACAAATACTAGTTGCAGACAGAGGCATCAGCACAGGACTTCACTTTACTACGACAGACAGAGTATATTTAGCATCTGTTCCACATTCACAATAATGACTCCAAACAGCCCTCAGTTCAGTATCGATTGGTAAGATTGAATTTTCCAAGCAGTGAATAAAAGAACAAAATTGCTCTCACAATAGAAAGTTGTGGAAAGTGCGGTAATTAAGTTTAAGCATTTCTCAATGGCCAAAGACTATTTTCCAGATTTATTTTTAGCTTCGTTTTATTTTTTTAGATTTAAACTAGGGCTCTTCTAGTTGAGCTTAGCTAACTGAAACATCATATCTAATCAGTGCTTTTTTATTTGTGTTTCTTCAGTCTTCAGGCTTGGGACCAGCCTACCAGGTAGGATTCACAGCTCAAGAAAAATTCAATTCTGTCACTGGACAAAAGCTTTTTTAGAGTGAAGACATTTATTTCGCTGCTCATCAAAGCCTCTTCTTCAGTTCTGGTCAGATCACTGCTGGACACTGTCTTATATCTGTCTGAAGGGAGGAGCTAACTACATTGAAGCTAACACACCTTATTTACGGCTTCGGTTTGTTAGCTAGGTCTGTAGAAAGACACGAAGTGCGAACTGTGCCTGAGTCATGTTTTGCATAATCGTTCAGGCCCCTAATGGGTGCTCTCGTGCCTATTAGCATACCGGCAATCACCATTGTTTTCCATGTCTTGATTTAGGTCTGAGGATGGAGCTATGAATAGGAGATAAATGATGTCTAAGCCCCCATTGCTTTTCAAAGATGGATTGTCTTTCCCAACAAAAAATGCCTCTTTGACTTCCTTCTCAAACCATTTTTTTTTTTCATTGGCGAGGATCTGTACTTCACTATCTTCAAAGGAGTAGGTTAGCGGCTCGAGATGGAGATGCACAGCAGATTGGGTCCCGAGCTGCTCTTGCAACGGCGTTGGTGTTGGCGACCGTGTTTACCAAGCTAACACCTCGCTAACACACACAGAAAACTGTAAACAAATAGATCTGTCAGTTTCAGTGTAGTTCGCTCTTTCAGACAGATATAAGGCAGTGTCGACAGAAACGAAGAAGAAGCGGCTTGGATGAGCAGCAAAACGCCTTCACTCTAAAACGTTTGTCCATTTGGCAGAATTGAATGGACTTAAACGTTTCGATATGAGACGTCACATGAGTTGGACATGTACATATACTGAAGTACGCTGGTAAATTTGACTTGTACTTGTTGTACCAAGTTGGCTCGAAGTTATTACAACCAACTTTTTGCAGTTCAGTAAGCTGAGGCAAGAAACCTTCTGAGGCGAGAATTATTCAAAAAAACTATTTTTAATCTCCAGTTCAGAGCTTTGAAAAGGGGCTAATCTGAAACATTTGGGTTTTAGTGCTGTTCAAAAACCGTTTTTAGCCCGACCGGAGGAGGGAGAGGTGAGGAGGAGAGACTTACTCTGCAAAACGCTATGTGTGCCATTTTAGCTGCTGACCTTTTGGTATCTGGGCTTATCCTTTGTTAATAGTTTTAAGAATACCACAATACACGACTGTATGACTGGATAGATTTTAATCCTAGCAGTGGTTGAAAGATCTGACTTGAACTTGTACACTTTGTATTGAGTGTTTAGTATACAGCAGTGTTTCTCAGGCTGTGGTACAAGGTCCTTCAGGTGGCACTTGGACACTTCGTCTGTGGATTTGCTTAATTAGGAGTTCGACTTTTTTGTCCTTATTTGGATTATTTCGTGTTCAGAAATACTGCGGAAATGATGGTCCACTTTTAGACCTGGTTCAGCCCTAGATTAGACCCGGAATAGTCCTTTTAAAGACCCGGTTTAAATCTGGTGCTACTCTGAAAACCAAATCTTTTTCGTTGGTGTATCTTTTACTTGGTTTAAGAGCCACTGGCTTGCAGCATTTTCTAATTAGAGCCATTAAAATGCTAAAGTAGTAGTAGTCTTTCTTAGTAGTCATAGTATGAGTATTAGTCGTAGTATTAGAAGTAGTGGTCAAAGAAATAGTATCTCCAAACCTTTATAAATGAGGTTGTAGTGCGGCCTTTTGCGTTCCTGTAGACCTGGGCTGGAGTATCTGTTGTGTCCATGGCCAACTTCCTCAAGAAACAGCTGCCAAAATAACTTTGATTTGTAAGTATTTGATGTTCAGTATGATGGCTGACGATATAGGTTAGTAGACGCACTATGCTTGTATAGTCTTAGCTGGCTAGTATAGTAGTATAAGTCGTAGTAGTAGCACAATAAAAATAGTAGCAGTAGTAGTAGCAGTAGCATCAGTAGTAGTAGCAGTAGCAGTAGCAGAAATAGTAGCAGTAGTAGCAGCAGCAGTAGTAGTAGCAGCAGCAGCAGTAGTAGCAGTAAAAGTAGCAGCAGAAGGAGCAGTAGTAGTAGCAACAGTAGTAGTAGTAGTAGTAGTAGCAGTAGTAGCAGTACTAGTAGCAGTAGTAGTAGCAGCAGCAGCAGCAGTAACAGCAGTCATAGCAGCAGTAGTAGTAGTGGTAGCAGTAGGAGCAGTAGGAGCAGTAGGAGCAGTAGTAGCAGCAGTAGCAGCAGTAGCAGTCATAGCAGCAGTAGTAGTAGTAGTAGTAGTAGTAGCAGTAGTAGCAGTACTAGTAGCAGCAGTAGTAGTAGTAGTAGCAGTAGTAGTAGTAGCAGCAGTAGTAGTAGTAGTAGCAGTACTACTAGTAGTAGTAGTAGAAGCAGCAGTAGTAGTAGTAGTAGTAGTAGCAGTAGTAGCAGTACTAGTAGCAGTAGTAGTAGTAGTAGTAGCAGTAGTAGCAGTACTAGTAGCAGTAGTAGTAGTAGCAGCAGTAGTAACAGCAGTTATAGCAGCAGTATTAGCTGCAGTAGTAGTAGTAGTAGTCATCAGTTGTCATGTCGGTCGATCACAACAAAGCCCATGCTCTCTGTCAAACACATGTGAATACGTCTATAGTGCCCATAACTCTATTTGATACGATACCGTGACCTTTATCCTACCCGTCTATGTAAACAAACATAATTCTCCTTCATCCTGTTCTATGCGTCTCAGGAGGCCCGTCATGACCAGTGACGGTTCTATCTGTGCAGGCTAAAATGTCAAATGCCTTTTCCCTGCACAATGATGAGTTTATGAAATTCCAGCACTGACACACACATGCTAGCATTACGGTGCTAACTCTGGGTATGTGGATGTTTCAGCTGTTACTCTGTCGACGCTGGGAGTGCTTATTGATTTTGAATTATGAAGCGTGCTGCTTTTTGGTATTAACAACAGAATATCGATCCACAGGACAACAGCAGAATACAATGGGAAAGGCCATAGATAAGATAGGACAGAGATTTTTTTTTTTTTTTTTTTATCATTACTTAGTTTTGTGTACATAAAAATAATAATTATTACTATTACTATTATTAGGTTTGGGTTTTTTTTTACATTACTATGATTTTTATTACTTGGATTTTGTTATATTATTATTATTGTTATTATTTATTATTATTTATTTGATGTAAAGCGCTTTAAGAGCCTTGAAGGTGGGACAGTGCTGTATAAAAAATATCACCATTTACCATGTAATTATTTGTATTTTTTCTGACACTGAATATATGAAATCTTTTTGGAGGTATACTTACTAAATTACTATATATTTCACATTTTTTCAGTCCTAAGCTTTCAAATAATATAATAAACCAGACTATATCATTAAATATGTCTATGTCTTTTTCAAAAGACAAAAGTGATTTTTGATACTCTGGCCCTGAAAAATCGTGATTGTACAAAGAATGCGTGTAATACTATGAATGCTTTACTTTAGTGCTGTTCTTATATAAACTTTAACTTATTAAAGTCAATTAGAGTTCTAATCTCAACAACACTTCAACTTCATCGGATCAATTTGAATCAAATTTGAATTTAAAAGTTAGGTACAAAAGTTATAAAAACACATAAAAACTCATCACATGAAATAAAACACCAATTCAGTTTGTTATGCTTACACGTATTTTAGTAATATAGAATTTAAAACAGACGTTACGCTGTACCTGAATTTAACTCAATTTAACGTCTTAAAATCAAGAAAAACAGACCTAGTTCTGTGATTTAAACTTTTGTATAGAGACATATTTGCATGTATGGAATGTTTGTCCATACATGCAAATATGTGGGTGGTGGGTATAAAATATAATTGTCTTGAATGAGCCAAACTGACTGAAAATAATGAGAACTGAGCAATGAGTTTAATGTGCAATGTGTGTCATGTGCAATGAGTTTAATGTGCAATGTGTGTCATGTGCAATGAGTTTAATGTGCAATGTGTGTCATGTGCAATGAGTTTAATGTGCAATGTGTGTCATGTGTAATGAGTTTAATGTGCAATGTGTGCGATGTGCAATGTGCAACGTGTGTAATGTGCAGTGAGTTTAATGTGCAGTGTGTGTAATGTGCAATGACTGTAATGTGCAATGAGTGTAATGTGCAATTTGTGTAATGTGCAATTTGTGTAATGTGCAATCTGTGTAATGTGCAATTTGTGTAATGTGCAATTTGTGTAATGTGCAATCTGTGTAATGTGCAATGAGTGTAATGTGCAATTTGTGTAATGTGCAATCTGTGTAATGTGCAATGAGTGTAATGTGCAATGAGCGTAATGTGCAATGTGTGTATTGTGCAATGTGCAATGTGTGTAATGTGCAATGTGTGTAATGTGCAATGAGTTTAATGTGCAATGTGTGTAATGTGCAATGTGTGTAATGTGCAATGAGTTTAATGCGCAAAGAGTTTAATGCGCAACGAGTTTAATGCGCAACGAGTTTAATGCGCAATGAGTTTAATGTGCAACGAGTTTAATGCGCAATGAGTTTAATGTGCAACGAGTTTAATGCGCAATGAGTTTAATGTACAAAGAGTTTAATGTGCAATGAGTGCACTGTGCAGTATTTTGGATGGTGCAATTATGGGAACTATGCAATGCGCAATTTTTATTTTGACCCTTGGTACAATGGATAGAAACTAACCTTTGCCTATAATCCGGTGCGTTTACTTTCACGCCGTATCGTTCATTAACATATATAGTCCCAGTCAAATAAATTAATAAATAGTTTGCAGTCATCCAAAGCTGTTCTTTACTTACCTTATACATTCTGAACATCAATTATTATTAAAGGTTTTATTACTAATTATCCACCACGATGAGTTTATAAGAGCTTTTCACAACTATCAGAGTCCGCCGTGGAGTTTTCCCGTGACCGCAACTAGCATGCTAACGCACACCACCTGATTATCGGACAATAATTAGATGCAGGCAGCAAACAGGAAACGTATTTTGACCTCAAGAGCTGCTTATACAATATATAAATGTACTGGGACAGGATCAGTTTTGCTCAAATACATCTGAAAAAACAGGTACAGTTATAAATATTCATCCAAACATGATTATATTGTCAGTTTATAATTCAGCAGGTTTTAGTTCCCCCTCAGAAATGCCACCTAAACCCTATTATGGAGATAGTATCAGCACATCTCCATATGGGCAGTGTTTTCCAGGACTGGAGGAGTGGGCATTATTCATGTCAGCTTGTACTAAAGTGTGGAGTAGGAGCTCGATGACTGTCAGGTTTTTGGGAGCTGCAGTTTTGTACCAGGCTCAAACTTTTGCACCATTTGGCTTCATTGCACAGGTTTTAAGAGGTACAGTTTGACTTTCAGAGCTGAGGAGTGAGGAGACATGAGATGAGGTGGTGTAAGGACGAGTGGAACATAGTGCAAACCAAAAGTGATACATTTGTACAAGGTTTTAGAAGCGTAGTGGAAAAAGTGAAAGTGGATTTGCAAATATTTCATAAAATAATCATATTTAGTGTTATATTTTTATTTATTTTTTCTTAAATTCTTGCAACACCTGGAAATATGTTGAATTAGCATTTCCAAATTTTAAAATATCAATAGCTATGTACACTTTTTTTCAGTTTTGCATGGGTTATATAGCGCTTTTCCACCTTCAAGACACTCAAATCACTTTACATCATGAAACAACTCGGCGAGGTGTGTAAGTGTCTTGCCAAAGGACACAATGACAGCAATCATCTGTGGGAACTTGAATCACACCACAAACCTGTGGGTCAGTGGACCGCTCAACCAATGATGTTTATCTCGAGAGCGGGATTCGAACCGCCAACCTCCGGACTGTATAAAGAAGTGGACTAAGTGAGTGCGACGTCACCCATAGCGTTCGGCTCCGGTCAAATGAAGCTCATCGAGGCTAACAGTTATGGGGCGAATTTGGAGCTGAGTTGCGTATTAGGAATTTCGATATTATCAGTATCATAGCAACCAAAGAGCCAATCTGAAGGGAGGTTGATGAAGATAATGCCCCGTCCTGCCCGCACCACTGGTTTAGCGGGGAACACTGTCAATCAAAGCTGTTGCTAACGGTAGCGGGAGCGATCTTAGTCAAAGAAGGCGCCTAATTTCTCGGTTATTAAAGTTTATATCTTGATTTACAGACACAATAGTGAAATAAAACCCTAGGATCATTTAGAACGGCTTAAAAAGAACATTTAAGACCAAAATGATGAGTCTGACAGCAGCAGGGGGCGACAGGTTTTCAATGTAAAGTGAATTGGAGCCAGAGTCGAAGTTCGCTTCCTATTTGGAACGTAGCGGCTAGCAGGTTAGCTATGTCAATTTATATGTACAGTCTATGCTTTGGATCACTGAACAAAAACTCAAGCAGCTTTTCTAGTGGGGGGTTCATCACTTTCTTGTTTCTATACAGTTGCTAGCGTTTTGCCTAGAATGTTGCACAGTACGGCATTAAACCTATGTCTCTCCACATATATTATCCAGTGACGACGACGACAACAATGCTGTTTTTTAAGAGGCAAAAAGTAAAATTCGGCAAAGGTATTTTTTCATAATGTGTGGCAGCTAAAATAAATAAATACAAGGACTGAAGCTTATAATAGTCCCTTCGCCCGGTACAAATGTTGTTTTTGCGCAGAAGACCAATTTCCTCCTTCAGTACAAAAGCAGAGAAGTCGTAATGTAGCATATATGTTGCATCACCCATAATGCCTTTCTTTGAACTAACGCCGGATCAGATTGCCCAAGTCATTATTTCTACATGCAGTAAACCATGGAAAAGCATTGCACCATTTTACAATCCTCCAACCACTCTGCTAACATACGAACACGATCGTACAGCTAACGACTCACATGTAACGCTACGAGAAGTTACATCGATGTTCATTTGTGATCGTAAAGGAATGGTAGAGGCGTAAAGATAATGCAAAGATGACGAATGTAAGCTGCCAGTCTATGTCGTCGAATATAGGTTAAAACATTTGGAGTGTTTGGCCACCGATCCCAAAGTTGGCGGTTTGAATCTCGCTCTCGACATGAACATCACTGGTAGAGCGTCACATCCACTGACCCCAAATACACATGTGCTTTTTTTTCTCATTGTTTGACATGAAATTAGACAAAACTTTTCTTGTTTTAGGTCAATCAGGATTACCAAAATTATTTCTATTTGCTAAATGCCAGAATAATGAGAGAAGTTTTTTTTTTAAAGACAATTTTTACTTTCTTCAATGTCAGATTTCATAAGCATTTGCCGTTAAACTGTGTCACTTGGGTCAAATGTTTCGGATCTTCCTTCCACAAATGTCTCACAATAGTTGGCAGGAATTTTGGCCCATTCCTCCTCACAGAACTGGTGTAACTGAGCCAAGTTTGTGGCCGTCTTGCTCACACACGTCTTTTCAGGTCTGACCATACATTTTCAATAGGACTGAGATCAGGGTTTTGTTACGACCTCTCGAAAACATTGACTTTGTTATCCTTGCGCCACTTTTTTAAACTTTTTTATACTTCTTTTGGAGTAATGTCTTCTTCCTGCAGAGTGTTTTTTCAGCTCATGTCGGTACAGTCCTCGTTTCACTGTGGATAATGACACACTCTTACATCTTCACAAGGTCTTTTACTTTTGTTCTTGGGTTGATCTGCACATTTTGGACCAAAGCACTTTCATCTCTGGGACACAGAACCTGTCTCCTTCCTGAGCGGTGTGATGGCTGGACATTCTCATGGTCTTTATACTTGTCTATAATTGTTTGTACAGATGAACGTGGCACCTTCAGGCATCTGGAAATTGCACCAAGGATGAACCAGACTTGTGCAAGTCCACAGTTCTCTTCCTGAGATCTTGGCTGATTTCTTTTGACTTTCCCATGATGTTGCATAAAGCAGAAGTGTGTTTCAGGTGTGTCTTCAAATATATCCACAGGTGTGTCTCTAATTAACCTAAATGTTGTCAATAAACCAATCAGAAGCTTCCAAAGACGTGACATCATCATCTGGGTTTTACCAATTTTACTGTATGTAATCTTCTAAATTTGAAGAAAGTCATGAAAAATTGTCTAAAAAGTCCTTCTCTCATTATTCTGGCATTTAGTAAATAGAAATAACTTTGGTAATCCTAACTGACCTAAAACAGGAAAAGTTTAGTCTGAAAAAAGTATGTATTTATAGTGTATGTAAACTACTACTACATATATATTACAATGGAGCTCAAACCAGAGTATACCACACATTGACTTGTATTCAGGGAGCGTCTTCACTACTGCACTGAACCAGTCCCACAAGGCCAGAGCACAAATCGACTTCCTGCTTTTGGTCAGCGCTGGAAGATGCAAAGTCATGAAGGAGCCACGTGCAGGGAACAGGAATGCTTTACACAGGGCTTTTAAGGCTGGACTAGCAGATGAGAATATATACTGTATGAGACCCAACAGGAACAACGGCAAGGTCAAAATGTGAGGGAAGAATTAATAATATGATCCAATAGAGATGGTAAATGTTATAAATATATTACAGCTTATGAGGTCAAAGTAAGTCTGCTGTTTGCCTCTAAATTTACCGTGTTTTATTATCTTTTTTTTTTTTATTTAATTATTTATTCATGTATGTATGTATTTTATTTTATTTTATTTTATTTTATTTTATTTTATTTTATTTTATTTTATTTTATTTTATTTTATTTTATTTTATTTTATTTTATTTTATTTTATTTATTTTATTTTATTTTATTTTATTTTATTTTTTTTTATTTAGCATGATAGTTTTAGCATTACAGTGAGATAAAAAGAAAAACTAATACAAATCTTTTCTCTGCTCTCTGCTCTGGCCTCTTGTGAGTGTGGAGTTTTAAAAGTGCTCATAAACTCATCAAGGTGAGTAATTAGGAAGCTCGGGATCCATAAGGGAGGTGAGGAAAAACCACTGCAAGCTGTTTAAAATGACCTAGTTCTGTTTTTTCCACTTTTAAGACACAAAACATCTGGTGCAGCGCCAAACTGCTAATGCAATGACAAACGATCCAGCGTCACAACTTCGGTTTGCGTTTCGGGTTAGATTCCTCAGAACAAAATCGTCCCGAAGATGTTCTGCGTTTCCATTTTCAAGGCACTCAAAGCTCTTTACATCGAGGAACCACTCACCCATCCACACATCGGTGTACGCCGACACTGTGGGCGAGGTGTGGTTTAAGTGTCTCGCCCGAGGACACAACGACCGCTCAATCAATGACGTTGACGACGAGAGCGAGTTTCGAACTGCCAACCTTCAGGACAGTGGACAAACCCTCTACCATCTGAACTACTATTGCCCATACTGTAGATATCTTTATTTCGCAAAACATAACTTGAATTATTTTACATAAAGATGCTCACTTAACCACAGATCTGACCTGTAACTCGGCCTTGTGGCTTCTAATCCTAAGCCATTTTCCGCACAGATATTAGATAAGATTTAAACTTTGAGAGTCTACTTACTATCTCCGTAGAAGTCGTGAGGTAATTGTTATAATATGGCTGTTCGTGTACGCTAATGTGTGAACTGTATGAGCCTTTAATTGCAGGATACTGATATTACTGCAGTACTGAGTGTAATCAAGTGCGTTTATTAAGGCGGTATAGCATCTGGGCATTATCTTGGAGCAAAGAGCCGGTTCGGTCTAACATTCCTCCCCCTCATTAAGCCAATTAACCGAGCTTAATGCAAAGTGTGTCACGGCGCCGATCGGAGGGAGGTGGTTTATTTCTAAGTATGGGTTCAATAGCTGACCTGGGTAATAGTTGGAAGTGATTGCGCGGATTTCACATTGTCTTTTCCGTCTTCGACGCACGAAAATCGCTTTACATCGAGGAACCACTCACCCATTCGCACACACACGTAACAGACCTGGAGTTGTGCGTTTTTTTTTCATTCGCACGTTTAACAAACCTCCATATTTAGACTGAGTTCTTCTCTCGACCTGAAAACACTCTGTTCCACCTTGTGATGTCATGCGGTAATACAGGAAGTGCTCTGGAATTAACAATCTCTACTGAACTAAACTTGAAAACTACCTTCATGACATCACAAGGTGGGACGGAGCATTTTGAGTTTTGGAGATGTAAACCAGTGATGGGACATTTGTGAACGAGTCGGCTGTTTTGGACGGTTCTTCAATGTGAAATGTTGGAGCTAGATCTCTTTTTTTTTTTTAAGAACTGAACCTCTGTAAGTCTTTGTATGCATTTTTAAAAATAGTAAATAGTAAAAAAAGCCAGTCGTCTTTGACGGGAACAGATCTGAAAGATTCAGATCCCAAAAAAGGGGAACTAATATAAAACTAGAAACTAAGTTGAACAACTATCAAGCATAATGTTTTAGAATCATGTGTGGCATTGAATTTAGTATTGAGTTTTGAGACTACTACTACCACTACTACAACTATGACTACTACTTCTACATCAACTACTACTACTACTTCAACTACAGCTACTACAACTACTACTACTACTACATCAACTACTACTACTACTTCAAATACAACTACTACTACTACTTCTACATCAGCTACTACTACTACTACTACTACTACTACTACCACTACTACTACTACTTCAACTACAACTACTACAACTACCACTTCTACATCAGCTACTACTACTACTACTACTAGTACTTCTACATCAACTACTACCACCCCTACTACTAGTACTACTTCAACTACTACAACTACTACTACTACTTCTACTTTAACTACTACTACTAATATTACTACTTCTACATCAAATGCTGAGTTTGAGACATCTTCTAGTACAGTACTACAACAACAACTACTACTACAACTACTACTACTACTACTAAGATAAGATAAGATAAGATAAGCCTTTATTAGTCCCACAGTGGGTAAATTCCAGCATTGCACCGCACACACATAGAGAACAGGCACACATAGAGAACAGGCACACATAGAGAACAGGCACACATAGAGAACAGGCACACATAGAGAACAGGCACACATAGAGAACAGGCACACATAGAGAAACAGGCACACACATAGAGAACAGAAGAAACAGGGCAATAGATAAATAGTTAGAAATAATTTAAGAAATAAAACAAAACAATAATAAAACTCTAATATACACATATATATACATATAGATATACAAAGTGAAAGTGATAAAGTGACTTGAGTATTGCACATGGGTTTGGTTAAATATGGCTGAATGACACATGTTCAGTGTTAACAGTGTTCATTGTACAGTCTGACAGCAGCAGGAAGGAAAGACCTGCGGAACCTCTCCTTCACTACTACTACTACTTCTACATCAACTACTACCACCACTACTACTACTACTACTTCAACTACAACTACCACTACTACTACTACTACTACTACTACGTCTACCTCAACTACTACTACTGCTACCACTACAACTACTACTACTACTTGGTACATATGTTTCCTCATGTTTGTGTAAATTGAGATTTCATATTTCCAAAAACCTTTCCAGGTTAAAGGTTTTATATTACACAAAACTGACTCTTGTGAGCTTCAAGCCACATTATAATAATGTTACGTCCTCAAAAACTCACCTGGAGTTGTGTTGTGTTTCATTCCTTCATAGTCTGTCGACATCTCCAAAGCTCAAAATGCTCTGTTCCACCTTGTGATGTCATGGTGGTAGTTTTGACATCACAAGGTGGAACATTGTTTCCCAGGTATGTTCTTGATGAGGAAGTAACATCATAACTTAGATCAGAAAACAGCGTAATACAGCCCTTTAAATAAAGACCAAAACGCAAAATCACACTCAAATAATCTAAAAATCTAAGACAGGTTAAAACCAGGACTCAACCTCCATCAGAACTTGAACTGCAAAGACCTGAGATCCACCTTAAGCTATCTGTGTCCCAATATTGTACTCGCACCAGACATTGCAACATACACTTACTTTTTCAAGTTTTCAATGCAACTGAGCAAAATACAACTCCGAGTTATAAACTTGCTGTAACATTGTAAGCTCTATCTCCCCTATAGCTTCTTCTTACTTGTTCAAAACTTGTAACTTTTTCTCCGCGGGCTGGTTCCTCCTCTCTCCTAGACCTTCACCCACTTTGGTATTTAGGCCTGTCAGAGTAAGATTCTCGGTGTATGCTCCCTCCCACACTCCTCCGCGACCCCATTCCAGCGTCCTAGTTGTGTTTTGGATGAGTGTCGTAAGTTTCAATCTGTCACGGTACGGCCAGGTGAACTTGGGAGGAGATTCAAATTTCATTAAAGGGCGTTGGTACTATAATGCAGGGTATTCTGGGTATATATTAGCGAGGGACAAGCAAGGTTAGCGCTATTTTTAGAGTTGAACTTCGTGGTAGTTTGAAAGTTTGGTAGCAATTGTGGTGCTATAGTGGTACTTTTGATTATTTTACTATTATTTTACAACCTATTGTTTTTGTCATTGTTGTTGTATAGAGCCTTTGACATACTACTCTTATACTTTTTTTTTTTTTTTTACTTTTCTGGTGTGTGGTGTCATCTCCATGGAGACACACAGAAAAATTACATAGTTCTACATTTGGAATTCCAACCGCGAGTATCATAGCAACAACCAAAGAGCCAATCCGGAGCCAGGCTGTTGTGAAGGTAATGCCCCTCAATCGCGAGTATCATAGCAACCCAAAGAGCTAATCCAGAATGTTCGGTTCCAGTCAAATTAAGCTAATCGTGTTAGCAGTTAGCAGAGTCAAGTTCTAACCATGAGTATCATAGCAACCAAAGAGCCAATCCCGAGCGAGGATGTTGAAGGTAACGCTGACGCTGATAATCAAATCTGTTGCTAGCACTAGTGGGAGTGACCTCGGGGAAAGAAGGCGTTTGATTTGTCTGTTATTAATGTTAATATCTTGAGTTACGGATGCAAAAGCGAAATAAAAACGCCAGGATCGTGTAGGGAGGGTTAATACAAACATTTTAAGACCAAAATGATGAGTGCTAACCGCAGCAGTTACAGAACGAGGTTTAACAATTTTCTAATGTAAAGTGAATTGGAGTCAGAGTCGATGAAGTTAGAAGCACGGCAATGCTATTTGGAATGTGGCGGCTAGCGGGTTAGCTACGTCCATTTATATATACAGTTGTCCCCCGCCATATCGCGGATCACCTTTCGTGGTCTCACTGTTTCGCTGATTTTTTTGTTGAATTTTGCATGTTTTTTTTACACCACATGAACGTGCATTGTGTTCTGCGTCCTGATTGGCTGAGGGACTGTAGACCATTGTGTTCTACGTCCTGATTGGCTGAGGGACTGTAGACCATTGTGTTTTGCCTCCTGATTGGCTAAAGGACTGTAGACCATTGTGTTCTGCGTCCTGATTGGCTGAGGGACTGTAGACCATTATGTTCTGCTTCCCGATTGGCTGAGGGACTGTAGACCATTGTGTTCTGCGTCCTGATTGGCTGAGGGACTGTAGACCATTGTGTTCTGCATCCTGATTGGCTGAGGAACTGTAGACCATTGTGTTCTGCATCCTGATTGGCTGAGGGACTGTAGACCATTGTCCATCAGTCTCCTCCGTGTCTCCTGTACAGTACAGAATGTGTCAGAGAAATTTACATAAATGTTGGATCACAGTGTGACTCTTAAGTGCTGTATGTTTGCAAGTTTTCTCCCCAACAAAACCCACAATGTCGATGAAACGTTCTGCACCGACAAAGGCACCGACGAAGGTTTGAACTTTGAGAGAGTTTAAACAAGAGAGAAATGTGAGAAAATGTTAATGCCTGTGTGAGAAAAGTGTATAAAGTGTGTGGTGAGGTGTACAATAATTGTAAAAAATAAAGCTAACTACTTCATGTAGCGCCTGTTGTGGGTTATTTTTTAGAAGGTAACCTAACCATGAACCAGAATTATCTTAAAAAAGTATTCTAAATGTGCAAATCTTAGTATTTATTGACTAAATGTACAACTTCCTGAGTCCCAAAAACTATCATCCCATCTGTTACATATTGAATGATAAGTCGATATAGTGATTATTGTGACAGGGCAGCTGTGGCTACAATAGTATCTTACCACCAGTGAATGTAGTGAATGAATACTGCATTATGAAGTACTCTGAGTGTCTTGAAAGGCGCTGTATAAATCCAATGATGAATTAATGTAGCTGTTATAACTGTTACGCATCAGTGTGTGTCACGTTGTCTCATATGGAGTATCCAACTGCACCTCATCACGACTGTACGATCACCAGGCTGTTCAACGCTTACCTGCCATATGTCCGGTTGGCGAAGTACAGCGTGTCCATAAAGTCCATTTACAGTTTTAACTCGATTTTCTTCTATTGTACTCAGTGGTTATACAAGTTTTTAATGTGGGATTATGTGCAGTCGAATTATTGGTCCATTTTTCTTCCACGACATCAGTTACCTCGACGTTTTGACTGAATTTGTGGCACCACGACTGCAGGACCTTCAACCAACCATCACTGTCCAGAAAGATGGTCCCACCACACTGGGGTCTGCATGTTCATGAGTTTCTCCGTCAAACATGTCCAGACTGTTGGATCGGAAGGGATGGACCAAAGACATCGTGTATCTAACAAAGATACGGGACGTCACTGAACTAAAGCAAAAGATACTGATGCGATTGAACCATTGATGAGGCTCTGCTACAGTGAACACGGCAAGAAATCCAGTCCTGTCTTAATGTGCTTCATGCCACTAACGATGTCGATATAGAGGTGTATTAAACAAGGTAAAACACATTGGAAACCAACCAAGTCTGATTAAGATGTCTTATCAGCTGCCTTTGTAATAAATTGTAAAGAAACGTTATGGCAGGGGTGCTCAAACTTTTTTTCACCGAGGGCCGCACACTGAAACATATTTGAAGCAGAGGGCCACAGATCATTGTCGAAAAAGGGAGTCAAATGGTGCATTTAACACACGTTTGACAGAGACATTTTACCTTTAATAAGACTTGGAAGATTATTTTTAGGTCTAAGTCACAATGCAATGTGATGTTATTCAGGTTACAGAGGTAGAATCTGTTCAGTTTGTAGTAAAAAATACTTCCTGATCAACTGGGCCAGTTTAGGAGGAGGCATGAGGGCCAACAAAAATTGCTCTGAGGGCCGGATTTGGCCCCTGGGACAGCCCTGCTTTAAGGAGATCCTGTATTTCTTAGATTTTATGGGGTTTTTTTTGTTTTTTTTATATTCTTTTCATTGTTGGTTGTTGTGGAATTTCTAATAGTAAAAAAGCCGTCTTGGGTCAAAAAGTCGGGTTTATTGATTCAATTGTGCACAATCGTCAAAGAGCTGTTGTCCCGTCCTCAGCCTCCAAATGCACATACAAACAGAGTATTTATACCATCAAAACAAAAGTACCACTTTAGTCCAGACCAAGTGGCTCTCGTGCGTAACAACAGATAGTATCACGAAGGTTGGGTTAAATCGATCCATAAGAATACGAGTAAAGATTTAGGGTAAAGACGGCCATAACAATGTCGTGTATCGAACAAAGATACGGGACAATACCGAACTAAAGCAAAAGATACAGTTGCGATTGAACCATTGATGATGCTCTGCTACGGCGAACATGGTGCGACTAATGGTGCGACTCATGGTGCGACTCATGGTGCGACTCATGGTGCCCATAGAGAGGTGTGTTAAATGACGTAAAACCACTGACTACAATGGAATAAGTCTGATTAAGATATCGTATCAGCTGCCTTTATAACGAGACTTTATGACGCCCTCGATTTCTTTCATATGTTTTCATTTTCAGCTGTATTTTTAGCTGTAGTACTATCAAACAACACCTCTTTCGTTTTCATTTTCGTCGTCTTTTCAGTATACGGGCCCTTTCTGTTTGCCCATGTAGCGGTGCTGTAAGGCTTAGGTGAACATATGGCCGCGTATATGAGTCTGCGACTGCCGTGGAGATGAGATTAGAGAAACAGCTTTGGAGCGGAATCGGCGAACTCAACTCAATCAACTACAGTTTAAAACACAAGAAGAAGAAGAAGAATCGCGCTTTTCTATATGCAGAGCTGCCTACACGGTGAAAGCTAACAGCAGATATTACTGAAGGAGCTGGGTTATGCTAACGTCATCCTGTCAGGTATATCTGAAGCAACATATGCCAAAGATTTCATTTACTGATTCATACCGTTCGAGTATTTAAACGTCAGCGTTGGTCTGTGGGAGCTGGAATCGCACCGCCAACCTGTGGGTCGGTGGATCGGCCCGCTCGACCGACGATGTTAGCGTCGAGAGCGGGATTCGAACCGCCGACCTTCAGATCGGTGGACAAACGCTCTAACCGTCTAAACACTGGGGGCGAGGGGTGGGTTAGTGTCTTGCCCGAGGACACAACAACAGCAGCGTTCGTCTGTGGGAGCTGGAATCGCACCGCCAACCTGTGGGTCCCAACCAATGACGTTCATGTCGAGAACGGGATTCGAACCGCCACCCCCCCTCAGATCAGTCGGGCAATAATCACGTCCACACGTCTGCCCACTGTCCAGAAGGTTCACGGTTCACTCCCCGCTGCACGCCGTTGTTGTGTCCTCGGGCAAGGTTTTTTTTTTTTTTTTTTTTTAACCCTTTCGTATGTGACAAGCAATCAAGCAAATCGTATGAATATAAACTGCAAATTAACCCGTGTCTCTCTGGTACAGTTTCTCCGTGGTATTTTTGAGCAGAGGAGTGAACCAGCGGATCTCCCTGACACCGTCTCGCAATGACTCACATCTGGACACTATAAATAGATCCTAAGTCTCTTTACACTCTCCCCCTCCTCGCTCTCTCTCTCCCCTTTTTTCCCCGTCTCATCTCTCCCTCCCTTTTTCTTTCCACCATCCTCTCTGTCCCCCCCATCTCTCTCCCCTTACTCCATTTCTCGGTCTCCCTCCCTTCTCCTTTTTCTTCTCCCACTCTCCCCTCTTCTCTCTCCCTTTCTCCCCCGTCTTTATCCTGCTTCCCCTCTTTCTCTCTCTCTCCCTCTTTCTTGTCCCTCTTTCCATCTCTCCCTTCCTGCCTTCCTCTCTCTCCTTTCCCCTTCACCCTCTCTCCCCCTCCTTCCTCACTCATTTTCTCTCTCCTTTTCCTCTCCCCCCCTCTCTCTTACTCCTGCCCTTCCTTTTTATTTTCTTTTTCCCTCTATCTTGTCTTTCTCCCCCACCACCCTCTCCTCTCTTTCCCTCTCTCCTTCCCCCCCCGGGGACCCTCCCATTCTTTCATTACCCTTTTCCCTCCCTCTCGCTCTCTCGTCTTTCCCTCCCTCCCTACTGCTCTTTCCCTCTCTCTTTCCCATCTCGCTCTTTTTCACACCCTCTCTCTCTTTTTCACCCCCCTCTTCTTCTCTCTCTCCCCTCTCTCCCCCCTCCCATTCTCTTTCTCTCCCCTCCCCCATCTCCTCTCTCTTTCTCTCTACCCCTCCCTTATCTCTCTCTCCTTCTCTCTCTCTCTCCCCCTTCCCCATCTCTCTCTTTCTCCCCCCTCTCTTTCTCTTCCCCCTCTCTCCTCTCCCCTCCCTCTCTGTGTCTTTCTCTCTCCCCTCCCTCTTTCCTCTCTCTCTCTCTCTTCAACTCTCCCCCCTCTCTCCCCCTCTATCTCTTGCTCTCCCCCCCTCCCTCTTCTCTCTATCTCTATCTCCCCCTCTGTCTCTTTCTCTCCCATCCCTCCCTCTTTCCTCGCTCTCTCTTTTTCTCTCTCCCCCCCCTCTGTCTCTTTCGCTTCCCCCCTCCCTCTTTCCTCTATCTCTCTCTCTCTCTCCCCCCCCCCTCCTCCCTCTTTTCCCTCTCTCTCTCTTTCTCTCTCTTCCCTCCCCTCCCCTCTTCTCTCTCTCTCTCTCTCTCCTCCCCCTCTGCCTCTTTCTCTTTCCTCCCTCCCTCTTTCCTCTTTCTTTCTCTCTCTCCTCCCTCTTTCCTCTTTCTCTTTCTCTCCTCCCCCCCTCCCTCTTTCCTCTCTCTCTCTCCCCCTCTATCTCTTTTCTCTCCCCCCTCCCTCTTCTCTCTCTCTCCCCCCCCCCCCTTCTATCTCTTTCTCTTCCCCTCTCCCTCTTTTTCCTCTTTCTCTCTCTCTCTCTCTCTCCCCCCTCCTCCCTCTTCCTCTTTCTCTCTCCCTCTCAGAGTTTGTTTGGGGGCATTTTCCCAGCAAACAGCCGGGTGGGTGAACTGGCATTAGTCTGAATCATCTATGTGCATAAAAATACCAAAAAAAGAAAGAAAGAATGAAATAAAGGAAGAATGAAGGTCTAAAAATGGAGGAGGGATGATGTAGCACAGCTGGGAGAGGATGTAGGTCACATGGAGCTGATGCTATCAAAGCTTAAAGCCGACAAAGGGGGATTATGTGGCGTTGTTCCACATGCGCAGCCTACTTCTGTGTCCGCCCCGTCGTACTGTCTGCCTCTAATGGAGCGATTTTACGTTCATTTTCCCACCGACTTTCTGAAAAACGCAAGTATTAAGAGTTCAAAGGCACCACGGAGGCTAACCAGCTACATGCTAACAATAGACTGTATAAAGAAGTGGGCTAAGTGAGCGTGACGTCACCCGTAGCATAACGACACAATGAAAGCAAATGAAGCTAATCGAGGCTAGCGGATGAAAGAGCCGACTTCTCATAGCAACCGAAGAGCCAATCAGGAGCGAGGCTTTTGAAGGTAACGCCCCTTCCCGCTCGCACCACTGGTTTAGCAGTGAGCAGATGCTTAGCAACGCTGTCAATCAAACCTGTTGCTAACGCTAGCAGTGGGACTTTGGAGAAAGAAGACGCCTGATTTGTCTGTTATTAATGTTCATATCTTGATTTATGGACGCAATAGCGAAATAAAAACACGAGGATGATGTAGAGGGTTAATATGAACATTTAAAACCAAAATGATGAGTTTGACAGCAGCAGTTACAGAGAGAGGGGTGACAATTTTTGAAAATAGAAAGTGAATTGGAGCCAGAGTCAGTGGAACCGGAAGTGTGCCCGTGATCACTTCCTGTTTGGAACGCAGTGCTAGCAAGTTAGCTATGTCTATTTATACATTATCCTTGCGCACGCTTTCAAACTTTTAATATTCCATAGACCAAGCCACTGGAATTTGTAGTTACTATTTTACATTGACGTTTTACTTGTGCTTTAGCGTAATTATTTAAAAGTAAAAAGTTCCACAATATGGCATTTAACTAGTCCGCTGATTCTAAGGTTGGTGGTTCGAAAATCCCGCTCTCGACCTAAACATCATTGGTTGATCGGTCAGATCCACCGATCCACAGGTTGGCGGTGCGATTCCAGCTCCCACGGACGAATGCTGTTGTTGTGCCCTTGGGCAAGACACTTAACCCACCTCGCGACAGACCCTCCACCAGAAAAGTGACATACTGTGCCTTTAAATATATAAATTACAAAAGGAATATGCTGACATTGTGCAAAGAAAAAAAAGTATACAACACATTTAGATTGATTTTTAGACCAGATTTTAAGATGCTAATATTAGCTATTCTCAGGTAATTAATCATCCATTTGGTAGCCTATTAGCATCACTTCTGCTGTTGTTTTTCTTTGGAGAGACAATCCATCTTTGAATAAGAATGTGGGCTTCAGACGTCATCTGTCTCCTGTTTGTAAGTCCAACCTCAGACCGACATCAAAACACAAGGGAAACAATAGTGAGAGAATGTATCAGGGACATGGTCTGTACATATAAATGGACAGAGCTAACCCGCTAGCCGTGACGTTCTAAATAAGAAGTGGTTTCCGACTTTGGCTTCAATTCACTCTCTATTGAAAAAACTGGCCCTTCTTTCTGTAACTGCTGCTGTCAGAATCCTCATTTTGGTCTTAAAATGTTCGTTTTAACCCGCTCTACATGATCCTGGTGTTTTTATCTCGCCATTGTTTCCGTAACTCAAGATATGAACCTAAATATCCTTCTTTCCCTAAGGTCACTCCTCCTAGCATTAGCAACAGGTTTGATTGACAGCGTTGCTAACGGGCAGGAAGGGGCGTTACCTTCAACAGCCTCGCTCCGGATTGGCTCTTCGGTTGCTATGTTACTCGCGGTCGGAAATTCTAAATACGGAACTCGGCTCCAAATTCGCCGCTATAACCGCTCTAGCCTCGATGAGCTTCATTTGACTGGAGCTGAACGTCGTGGGGGACGTCACTTTCACTCAGTTCACTTCGTTGTACAGTCTGTGGATGAGGGGACTAAACGATTCTGCTAAATATGTCTCAGGCACATCTCAGCTCGATAAACCTTAAATAAACAGTGTGTTAGCTTCAGTGTGTTAGCTTCAGTGTGTTAGCTTCAGTGTGCTAGCTTCAGTGTGTAAGCTTCAGTGTGCTAGCTTCAGTGTGCTAGCTTCAGTGTGTTAGCTTCAGTGTGCTAGCTTCAGTGTGCTAGCTTCAGTGTGTTAGCTTCAGTGTGCTAGCTTCAGTGTGCTAGCTTCAGTGTGCTAGCTTCAGTGTGTTAGCTTCAGTGTGCTAGATTCAGTGTGCTAGCTTCAGTGTGTTAGCTTCAGTGTGCTAGCTTCAGCGTGCTAGCTTCAGTGTGCTAGCTTCAGTGTGTTAGCTTCAGTGTGTTAGCTTCAGTGTGCTAGCTTCAGTGTGTTAGCTTCAGTGTGCTAGCTTCAGTGTGCTAGCTTCAGTGTGCTAGATTCAGTGTGCTAGCTTCAGTGTTGTTAGCTTCAGTGTGCTAGCTTCAGTGTGCTAGCTTCAGTGTGCTAGCTTCAGTGTGCTAGCTTCAGTGTGGTTAGCTTCAGTGTGCTAGCTTCAGTGTGGTTAGCTTCAGTGTGTTAGCTTCAGTGTGTTAGCTTCAGTGTGCTAACTTCAGCGTGCTAACTTCAGCGTGCTAACTTCAGCGTGCTAACTTCAGTGTCATTAGCTCCTCTCTTCACACAGACAGGGGGCAGTATCCAGCAATAATCTGACCAGAAACTGAAGAAGCCGCTTCCATCTAAAACTTTTCGTCCAGTTGACAGAATTGAATTTTTCTTTTGCCGCGGATCAGACGTGAGCGACTGAGGGACGACACAGAGATCACGCCGGAGCAGGAGGACGCGGCGTGGAGGGCTAGAGTTTGTACTTCTGTGTGTGGCAAACGTGCAGAAGAAACTGTCCTCGACTCATTGTTGTCTGTGAATGTGCTGCATGGGGAAGTGTCCGCGGCGGTTCGTGGAGTAGTATTATGTAATGAATAAATACAATAGCTTATGTAAGACACATATTGAGACGTGTCACATTGTGAGTGTGTAAATCCTCCTCAAAGCTCGTCATGTTCCACTGGGACATTTCACTTTACATTTGGTTATTTTTCCACTGAATGTACAGAGTTATTTCAGTATCTCACTGCTGACACCTCCTGCCTCCCCTTTTGTCCTTTCCCTTTTTCTCCTCTCCCCCTCTTTTTCTCACACATGCCCTCTCTCTCTCTCTCTCTCTCTCTCTCTCTCTCTCTGTTGCTCTCTCTCTCTTTTCCTCTCTCTCTTTTGCTCTGTCTCTCTCTCCATTGCTCTCTCTCACTCTCTCTCTCTCTCTGTTGCTCTCTCTCCATTGCTCTGTTGTTCTCTCTCTCTTTTCCTCTGTCTCTCTCTCTCTGTTGCTCTCTCTATCTCTCTCTCTCTCTGTTGCTATCTCTTTCTCTCTCTGTTGCTCTCTCTCTTTTGCTCTCTCTCTTTTGCTCTCGCTCTCTGTTGCTCTTTCTCTCTCTGCGTTGCGCTCTCTCTGTTGCTCTCTCTCTCCCCATTGCTCTCTCTTTCTTTCTCTGTTGCTCTCTCTCTCTCTCCGTTGCTCTCTCTCTCTCACTCTGTTGCTCTCTCTCTCCATTGCTCTCTCTTTCTCTCTCTGTTGCTCTCTCGCTTTTCCTCTTTCTCTCTCTCTCTCTGTTGCTCTCTCTCTCTCCGTTGCTGTCGCTCTCTCTATTGCTCTCTCTTTCTTTATCTGTTGCTGTCTCTCTTTCCGTTGCTCTCTCTTTCTCTCCCTGTTGTTCTCTCTCGTTTCCTCTCTCTCTCTGTTGCTCCATCTCTCCTTCCTCCTCCTGCTCCCTCTCTCTCTCCCCCTCCCTCCATTTGTACACCTCTCTCCACTCTCCTTCTCCTCCCTCTCTCTTTCCTTCTCCCCTTTTCTTCTAAAAATACAGCGTTATTTAAATATGTCTTCTTGTCTTTCCTCCTTTTTTCCCTTTCCCTCTTCTCCTGCCTTCTCTCTGTCTCTCTCTCCATCTTCCTCATCCCTCTTTTTCTCTTTTTCTTTTGTATTTTTTGAATAAATTCTTCAAATAATTACAACAGTAGTAGCACAAATGTATTTATTTATTTATTTATTTTTTCCCTCAATATTTCTGTGACTTTTATCTGAAATATCCAAAGTCTGTCCAGCCTCGTGAAATGATGTTATTAATAAAACAGGGGCCAAAAGAATAATGTCTTTTTCATCCTCGCCTCCATCACTTTATGAAATAAGGAGCTCTTTATATTTGAGTGCGCTCTCAGCTCAATATCTGATGCTCTTTAATGTTAAATGTTAAGGTTTATATTATAATCCAAGACAGTTCTCCTCTGTTCAACTTCAGCACCACGGAGAGAGCACCCTATTAAAAATATATATGCTTCTTGATTACGTAACTATTTTAAAATTTACTAAAACTAAAATAATTTGATGTTTTTTCAGCACCATGGACAGCTCCATATGCATCTGCTCATGAATTAAAAGTCCTATATTACGCAAAATGATGTTATAATGTTGTTACCTCCTCAAAAACAGACTTGGAGTTGTGTTTCGTTTCATTCACACATGTTTGAGTAACACTTCATTATTGGTCTGTACATCTCTAAAGCTTAAAACTCTCTGTTCCACCTTGTGATGTCATAAAGTAGTAGTTTTCCAATGAACAGCTCCTTTTAACTTTAGTTCAGTACAGACTGGCAATTCTAGGGTTCAAATGATCCAAATGATTCCAGTGAAGGTGTGTGGAGTTTAAAAACACTGTGGAGCACTTCTTGTATTACCACTTAATGACATCACAAGGTGGAACGGAGTGTATTTGAGAGAAGAACTCAGCCTAAATCTGCAGGGTTTGTGTAAATGAAACAAAGCACCATTCCAGGTATTATAATCTTAACTGGAATTTACAATAGGTTCTTTTGAGTATTTTCCATGAAAAAGTATAGAATGTTCTTTATTTTTTATTTTATTGCGATGGAAGTTTTATTTTGTTTTTCAGCACCATGGAGAGTAACCTTTTATACTTAGAATACACTTTGTTTACCACACCAGCCAAAGAACAGTATGTGTTTTGACGGCGCAAAGATGCCTCATTTCAGATAAACCAATATATGTCTTTTCAGCACCATGGACAGCGCTGTATGTTATAACTCCTGTGTCTCCCATAAGAACGTTACAGACGCGTTTGAAATGTTTATGCTTGTTTATTTTGGTTTTAAACCCATGTATTTCGTGGTCAAAATGAGTTTCCTCCGCAGGACGTGTGGGCGACCCCTTAGCGCACATATGTCAAACTCAGGCGAAATCTGGCCCATGGCTTAATTACACTGGCCCGTGAGATCATATCAAATGTGCATTAGCGCTGACCACCGCTATCAGTTTTTCAAAAAATATTGAGTTTAGCCTGTGAATTTGTTTCAGTTTTTAATTTTGTCCCACTGTGCGTTTGAATTTAATAACCTTTCCTTAGACGTAGGCGAGTAGCTCAGTCACACAGGTGGAGCTCGGAGTAGAGCCGCTGATCCGCTGTATAGATAGAAGCCAGCTGAGGTGACCCGGCTTGGGCAGCTGTTCCGGATGCCTCCTGGACGCCTCCCTGGGACACGCTGGAGGAACTATGTCTCTCGACTGGCCTGGGAACACCTCGGGGTTCCACCAGAGGAGCTGGGGGAAGCGTCTGGGGTGGGGGAGGTCTCTGGGGAAGTGCGCGAAAAAGCAGAAAAAAAAAAAGTATGGATGGATTTTTCTTGGTGACTGCTGTTTTTTTTGCTTTTAAATAAGTCTTTTTTAATGTTTTTTTCCTCACCTTAAAAATGACTGTAATATCACACCCAAAATAAGAATATGTGTTTGGTATTTTTGAGTTTTTTTTCTCTTCACCACACATAGCGACCCTTTTAACTCCGGGAACACACTTACATCTACAACGCCACTGTTACTTAGCACATCTTTTGCCAGCTAACTTTCCTGTTCCTGGCAAGGCTCCCTTCATTAGTAAAATGTAACCTAACAAGATTAATAGACTTCCATCATTACCTCCAGCTCCCTCCAAAACACAACCAAGGCTGGATTGGCAGGAGTCTCGTCAGTAGACCTTGTTTCTGTAATGGGTGTGATGGACGCAGTGGTAATTTTCCAAGCAGCTAATAACAGGCACGGCTCCATAGGGTTTAATGCCAGAACCTGAGCAAGTGCGAAAGATGTGAAATACTTTAAATCTGGAATGAGTTTGTTAATATACTGGCGCAAAAGAGGTTGGTAATTGGACAAAAGAAAAAAAAAGAAAAAACATAACTGGCAAGATTTATATGGGACCGATTTACTTGGATTCCCACAGGATCCAGTGTAATGGTAATGAGTTCTGTACTAGATTCTTGCCCCAGTACAGATATATTGCATGAGCAGCTCTCGAGGTCAAAATAAGGCCATTGTTCGCCGTTTGCGTCGAATTACGAGACGGTCCGGGAATCAGGAAGTACACGGTTAGCATGCTAGTTGGCAAAACTCCGCTCTGAGTGACTCTGGATCGCCGTAAACTGTTTAAAATGAACTAGTTTTGCAAGAATTACAACTATAAGCTCTGTGTTTGAGAAGCAGGAGTGTTGGGTTAGTCTCTGCGTAGGCCCAATGTAGCGGTATGTTAAAGCACTTCCTGCGTCACCACTTAATGACATCACAAGGTGGAACAGAGTGATAAATAAAAAATAAATGAAAAAAAAAAACAAGTAAAAAGTTGGCATCCTAAATCTTAAAGTGTCTTTTTGTACTGTCCCCTTGTGGGCAAACGTACTTCTTCTCATCTTATGTTTGTCAATCAATCCGAAGAAAGTTGGCGGTTCGGATCCCGCTCTCGACGGAAACATCGTTGCTAGAAGTTGGTAGAAGTTGGCAGGTTGGCGGTGCGATTCCAGCTCCCACAGATGAACTTCCCACAGGATCCAGTGTAACGATAACGAGTTCTGTACTAGATTCTTGCCCCAGTACAGATATATTGCTCTCGAGGTCAAAATAAGTCAGTCGTTTGCCATCTGCATCAAATTACGAAACTGTCTGAGAATCAGGAACTGCACGGTTAGCCTGCTAGTTGACAAAACCCCGCTCTGAGTGCCTTTGGATTGCCGCGAACAGTTTAAAATCAACTCGTTTTTCGAGACTTACAACTATAAACTCTGTGTTTGTCTTTGCGTGGGCCCTTTGTAGCGGTATGTAGTTTATGTTAATTCAGACAAAAAATTTTAAAACTACTAAAAAGTTGGTAGCTTAAATCTTAAAGTGTCTTTTTGTACTGCCCCCTTGTGGTCAAACGTACTTCCTCTCAGCTTGTGTTTGTCCACGATCCAAAGAAGGTTGGCGGTTCGGATTCCGCTCTCGACGTAAACATCGTTGGTGGAGGTCGGCAGGTTGGCGGTGCAATTCCAGCTTCCTTAGATGAACGCTGTATTTGTGTCCTTGGGCAAGACACTTGAAGAATGGGTTCCTGGATGTAAAGCGGTTTAAGTGCTTTGAAGGTGGAAAGTGCTACATAAAAACGTGACCTTTTACCATTTAGTTTGCAAAAAAACATACTTACTTACTTGAACTCATCTCTATATATCGATCACATTTTTTTTGGAAATCCATTACACGACATCGTCCCCGTTGCTCATCTTCTGACTCTTTCTTAAGGTCGAGCCCACTTGTGAGTGCCCACTGTAGCGCGCTCTGGCCTTTGCTTCAGTGTAATTAGCTAATGTACCAAACAAGTGCCAAGAACAGCTCCGAAGTTTGCAGGAGGAGGCGCCACTAAATTAAACCAACGACTAAAAATACCAAGCTTTTAATACCAAAAAGTAGCATAGAAAAATAACATTTGAACCGGAGTTGGCAGAAGCAGCTAGCATAGCATCACACACACATCACATCTCCTCTTATGATTCAGCAATTCCTTCAAAGAGGTTATTTAAATGCATTAACGGTTTTGTCGTTCGGCGATATCGTTTTCGCTCAAACTCTAATGAATGTGACCATGTAAACATTCCCACTATCTCCGTTTAAGCTCCGAGGATTCCGACTTTTTCCCACCGTGGTTTATAATTGCTTTACCCTTGACAAACTGCGACTACACTGCGAATCCTCTTCTCTCTCCTAAATACGATTAGCGGTAGCTGAGGAAGCGGCGTCGGTGGCTGCTTTCTAAATGATAGTAGATTACAGTGTAGAAGGCCTCCACTGTGAGTCAATCAGACCTTAATTTCACACCGACTGCAAAAGCACGCGCCGTGAAAGACACACACATTACCTTCGCTTTGGCTTTGTTTAGGCGGCTATTTTTAACCTGAGGCGGGGACTTCCGATCGGATAGCGTACGGCGTTACGGCTTGCCAGAGGTGAACGGTAACAAAGTACAAAGCATGGATCTATAATAAGAACTGGATAAGACACTTCCCCTTCGTCCCAGTGTGAGCTCAACTAGGGGCGGCTCCAGGTACTGCATCTTCTGGGATCCCACAAACAGTTTTCCCACAGAGCGCAACACATTTTTTGGGATTCAAGCTTTTCGTGTTCAGCTGACGGGGCATCCAGCTTCACAATGGTCGGATTTTGTAAGGACTCTAATCTATTTTCGCAACATGAACTTCTTACATTTTTGAAATCCGCAAAGTGCCTTAAAGTTAGCTTTGTAAGATTTAGCCTAGCCCCGTTCTGAGCCCATGCTAGCTCCGCTCTAGCCGCATCGCTCTGATTGGTGCAGGTTTCTGTTGTCACACGGTGGGCGGAGCTAGGCCAGTATTCACGATGTAGGATTGTCATTTCGCGCCAATGAGATCAGACCAAACAACATGTCATTTTTGGTTCATTTTCCAGATCTTATAAGTGGTAAAGTATAGTACTAAAGTAGAATTTTAAAGTATCTGTACTTCACTTAAATACATTTTACAGTAGATACTTTTTTACTTTTACTTCACTATATTTGACAGCAGTATGTATAGTTTCTACATGTTTGAACAGGACTGAAAAGTAAAAGTACTTTTTTGTATGATTTAAGTGGGGTTTTTTTTACCATGTTCATGACTAAAGTTTTCGAGTTCAAGCTTCGTTTTTGAGCAAATCTATATCACTATATTCAACACTCTTAAAAGCCTTTTAAATGAATACTTAAATAGTTTTAGTTCAGTAGATTTTTTCATGTGATACTTTTACTTGAATCACTTTTTATCTCCGTATCTGTACTTTTAGTTACGGATAACTTCATGTGTTTTTATAAATTTGCATGTACACTATTGCTAATGTATCTGAAAGTCATAGCAAAAACTCTAAAATAGAAATCTTATGGAAAATCATGTTATAATTCCCTCATCTTTACCTTATCAAACTTGCATTTTGATTGACGCTTGTAAGTATTCCTGTGTTGGCCTGATTTTGAGGTGAGAAAATGTCTGTTTTCACTTACCCCCTATCTCCACCCACTACTATTACTAAATTCAGACTCTGGTGATACATGTCGAGTTTAGAAACATCACATAGCAATTTTTTTTTTTGCAGTTTTGAAGTCAATTAACCAGTTTCGTTATTGATATTGATCTTAAAAGTACATTCTTACTTTAAAATGTAACAAAACGGGCGACAGAAGCTCAGCTGGTCGAGCGTTTGTCCATTGATCCGAAGGTTGGTAGGTTCAAATCTCGCGCCATTGGGTGAACACTTAGACCTACTGACCCACAGGTTGGCGGTGCGATTCCAGCTCCCACGGTTAAACACTGCCGTTTTGTCCTTGGGCAAGACACTTAACCCACATGTGTGAATGAGCGAGTGGTTCCTTGATGTAAAGCGCTTTGAAAGCCTTGAAAGCGGAAAATAAAACATCTAAATAATACGTAACATGAAAAACACATATACTTTAGGTTTTTTTGGTTTCACTACCAATTCCAACGCGTTAAACTCACAAGTACTACAGCGACAGGAACGGGCTGAGTCGGAGCCGCTCTAACTAGCTCCCTTGTTGCCGCGATCAATAGAGCAAGATGCCTCCGCTATGGGAATTATTAAGAGGCCTCTTGACCAATCAGACGATACCAGCAGAAGACACTCGTATCGGATAAACCAGCACCATCATCACCAAATGTGTTTTATAAATGAGAGTTAGACGTGTGCAGCTTATGTAAGAGCGAGGGAACATTAGGGGACTAACAGTATTGTGACGGCTTTTAAGAAATATCCCATGAGGTCCTGGTTAAAGTTAGGGGTCACTTTGTTTCCTGTCTTATTTAAGGGGAGACATAATAGGCTTTTTTTTTGTTTCGTTTTGTTTTTTGGTCAGTTTTGTCTCTTAGCATACAAGCTTTCATGTGGGAACAACAATATTATCCACTCTGCAGCAACGTTTTAGCACCTACACACACCAAGTTTTACCTCGTTATCACCACCAAACGTTCTCTCGTACTTAACAAGATTTTGAAGAATGGTACACAAGGATTTTTTAAATATATACTGTATGTGTAATTTCCAATTTATTCAAGTTTTAACTCCAGAAAATGACAAATTTTCAGTAAGATCTGGTTTACTCAAATACTAAATAAGATCCAAAATCCCTTTTATATATTTTTAAGTACCTAATACACGTGTCAAACTCAAGGCCCGCGGGCCAAATGTGGCCCCCCACATCACTTTATGTGGCCCTCGACAGGGTAAATTAAAAGGTATGATGATCTTAAAATGTCAGTTTATCAAGAGATTTACAGTTACACAGCCATATTTTTACATCTAGGCAAATGCATATGCAATATTTGTAACTTGAATAAGTAATAAAAAGTTAATTAACAAGTTGAAAGAGTAGATAGATTTATTTTACATCTGGCCCTTTGAGAGCAGCCATTTTGCTGATGTGGCCCTCGATGAAAATATGTTTGACACCCCTGATCTAATATGTCAAAAAAATGAAGCAAGAAATGTAAATCTGAACCTGTGTGTTTTCATGTTTCTGTTCTGAAAGCTCCTAAAATGGTCAGAACGTTTTTACACTTAAAACGCAGTATTTTTTAAATGCAAATATTCATTACATAACTCATAATACATTTTTTTTCTTACGCTTAAAGGCCCTGTGTCTTGCCCGAGACTAGATATATTCTATAAGCAGCTCTTGAGTTCAAATTACCTGTACTACCTGCATCATTTTATTCTTCGATAATCAGGAAGTGCACATTGGCGTATTAGTTATTCTTAGCTTTACCGTGACGACAAAACTGTGGTCTGGAAGCCACCTTCTAGTTTCACACATTCATCCACCAGTGCACACAGACACGGGGGGTGAGGTGGGTCAGTGGATGAGTTTATAAGCACATGCTAACATCGCACTTCCTGTTTTGTGGATACTAAATGCAGCCAGCACACTGCAGTATTATTTTGACCTTAAGATCTGTAGTAATGGAGCAAAAAAATAGGTTCTGCCTCTTTAAAAAACGACACTTTTTCCACTGTACGACATGATCTCCGATACTGAACGATAATAGCTGCAAACGCCATCACAATTTCTGCTTGTTTCTGACAGCGCCCGCTCTCCTGTCCGTCAGTCGTAGCCCCGTTAGCGTTAGCTCGGAGACAGGTGCGGTTGACAGGTGCGGGTTGAACGCCTGCCGTAGGAGCGGAGAGAGCCAGCCGAGCGAGGAGCCATCAGGGAGTGTCAGGTACGGCGCTACATAGACAGGGAAACCACAACTTTGACTGATACAAACCCGCTCGGGCCCCGCGGCATCTTTAAAGTTCATATGACAGCTTTCGTGTTTCATAATTGTTACTTTGTTTGCTGTGATAGCACCTGTGTATATATGTTGTGAAAGCAAGCTGTCTGGGTGAGGGAGGCTCGTGCTGCCCTCGCCCCGGATAAGCAGAAGAAGACGGAGGGATGGAAATGTTTATAATTAGTCCCGAGTTTTAAAAAAGGAGGCCTTCTATTTATGCAGGGACTCCGAACACTTGGCTGTTTAATCATTCAGATGTTGTCATATATTTTCATTTGTCAAACAATACTGTGTGAATGAGAACAAGCTCTGGCAGTTGTTTACAGTGTGCTTACATAACAGCCACCTTTATTCACTTTGACTTACAATTTAGTTTATTTGATAGATTCTTTTTTTCCAGACCAAAGTTCAGTTTGTTTGGACTGCTGCTGCTCACCAGCGCCTCAGAGTGGTCACGGGATGTCGTTGCGATGTGTCCGGTCAGCTGATTTACACAGCGCTGGCTTCCTATCGGTGGAGGCAGGACGACAGCGCCATCTGCAGTCGGACTTCTTCCAGGTGTGCGAGAGTAAAAAAGACCCCCTCGTCTCGGTTTATAGTCCCGTGGGCCTGTTTCTGTGTTTCTGTTGCCTCCTTAATCCAGCGACGATGTTTTGTTGTCCTCTGTCTCAGTGATGTCTGTGCCGTCCCAGTTCATAATGTAGTTTTCTATATTTTGCAGTGATCAGAAATGGTCAATTTTGTTGCTCCCGGTTCTGATTTTTTTTGTTGCACGGGTTTGCGGTTTCCTTGTCACATTCTGTCCTATGTTCCTTTTTCCACGTACTGAACGCCCTCTCTGTTTCCCCCATGTTTTATTGAAAGACATGGAAGATATTTCGTTTATGACATTAGATTTATGCTCCAAATCTATTTTATCTTTTGGATGGACGAGTAGTCGCCTGAGTTTTGTGTATGATTTTACTGGTGTGTTTATATTGTGTTTTTTTTTTTTTTTTCTTCTGCACTTTCTCTGTTATTTATGTATGTCACCATAGCTATACTCTGCACTTTCTCTTTTTTTCCCTTATTTTTTTTCACCATAGCTATACTCGTTTTTTTTTTGTTTTTTTTCCTGGCTCTGTTTACCCACACATACGTAGTTTTCTCACAGATAAAAAGAATGCAGCTGGGGCCCCCTATCCTCGGAACCATTTGTAACTTGTTGTAAAGTCTGTGATATTTCAAATTTGAGTAGTAGTGTGTGAAAGCAAAGTCTGTGGGAACAAACTAAATAATGGAACCTTCGTAAGTTCTAAGACGGGACCTTGGTGTTGAAAGCAGCAGTTAATGAATCATCCTTAATGATCATTTTATTTTTATTTTTTATTTCACAGATTTTTTACATTTATTTTTTTATTTTTTTCATATATATACGACCTTCTGGAGACTGGGTGTGTTTTCCAATTGCTACGATCCTCGGCTTCCGATACAAGTCCCCTGACCTCAAATAATCTTCCAATTCCCCAAAAAGCCCTCACGTCCTTCGCCCTCGACACATCCATTTGGCTCATTTACCCAGAATGCAGCTGGGGCCACCTCGGACCTTTGTAACTTGTCCACAACTTATATGAACTTTCTTTAAGCTGTAAGTGTAAAGTGTGATATTTCAGATTTGAGTAGGTGTGTGAAAGCAAAAGTCTGGGGAACGAACTAAATAATGGAACACTTCGTAAGTTCTAAGACGGGACCTTGGTGTGGACCTTCAGGTGTGAATCAGCCTTAATGATCAGACTAAATCGCTTGATCACAGATGATTCACTTGGCCTTCGTTATCCACGTGTTTGACTGACACATAAAGACACCTCTGAATACTTTTAATTTGTAGAAACATTGATTTTTATTGAAACTCTGAGTGCCAAAGTGCAATCACTACCTCCGAAGCCTGTTCTATATGTGCTCCAGGTGGTTTGGGCAGGACACTTGGCTCTGCTTCGAAGGAACCCGCTACAGAGGAGTGCTACGGAGTGCTCTATGGAGGACGGATCCATCTTGGGCGTGGGCGGAGTCTGCTGAAACCACTCACGTGAACTGAAGCTGTGTCCCAATTCGACAAATGCACACTTCGTCGGGTGCATTGAAGGGCACTTACATAATTTCCTACGCGATAAGGCCTGTCCCATTTCGCGCAATCGACAAATGCGGCCGAAAATGTGCCCTGCGTTTCCATGGAGATTGACGGAGAAAGAAGCATGCATTCGAGTAGACTTCACGCACTGCTATATCCCATCATGCACTGCGCATGATTTCTTCTATGGGAGAAACAAGGTATATTTTCTTAAAGTTACGTAATACTCGCTACAATTGAGAAAAAAAACCTCTAGAACGTAATATTTGCCTATTGATATTCAAAGGGAAAGATTAATTCCTTACTTCTTTCAATCTAAACAGAAATAAAACGCTGCGAGAACGACACCTCGACTCTTCTTCTATTAAATAATAAAGAATTAGACATGAAACTGTAATTATTTCAATGTCCATTTTACACCTTTAGGTCATGAGTCAACAGCCGTCATGGTTGCTAGGTGACATAACATAAGCGACGTGACATAAGCCCGGACACAGTGGTTGAAGTACACTCCGTGGCCTAGGCCTGTGCTATTTTGGCACGATGGTGGCTGCACGGGGAGTACCCTTCATCAGCCGGGTACTTCAAATGGTACTTCGAAGGGTACTTTGAAGTGTGCATTTGTCGAACTGGGACACGGCCTCAGTCTGTAATGAAGCTGACTCCAAAGACCCAGCTCTCTGCGACGCCAATTAGACGGTGATTTTTCAGTCGGATGTGATTCTTTGATACTTACTTGTTCAAACCACTTTATTTTCTTTCTACCTCTTGGCCTTGAAACAACAAACTCTATTAATTTTCGCTTTTTGCCTTGAGTCTATTTCTGGGTCCAAAACTGCCTAGCCTCTTGGTTCTTGCTAGTTCTTACAATCTTTCAGCGCAGTTGTCAACATCAGCTTCTAACAAACACTGTCAAATAACGCAATTGAAATGAACTGATGCTGATGGTGTCAGGGAAACAGTGGATCGTGGATTCAAACCTGTCACAAAATATGATTTCAGTATTTATAATTGATAAGAGTCTCGGCTCCTGTCACGAGGAAAAAGTTTGAGAGTGACAGCTTCTTCCTGCTGCACACTTCTAGTTCGACTTAAATATATCCCCTTTTTAATGCATTAAATATAACCTACATTAAATATACGCTGTTTGCCCAAAGTATGCCAGAATTATACTAACACTGCATAGGCCTCGGTAAGACAAATCCTGTACACATCTGGAGTATTGTCTGTGTAGTCCCTCAGTCGTCCAGGTATGATCCATAACAAAAGAACATTTCAAATCTGTCAAATGGACACAAAGTTTTGAAGTGAAGACGTTTCCAATCTGATTCTTCCGCTCTGGTCAGATCACTGCTGGACACTGCCTTATATCTGTCTGAAGGGAGGCGCTAAATGAAACTAACACATCCTATTAGCATACTAGCTATCACTATTTAAGTCCCTCCATTCCTGTTCAAAGATGATTTTTTCTTTCCTAACAAAAAAAAAAAAAAAAAATGCCTCTTTAACTCCTCTTTCAAACTCTTTATTTTCTTTAGCTAAGATCTGTACCTCACTATCTTCAATCAAGTGGTTAGTGGCTTTGAGATGGAGATGCACTGCAGACTGGGGTCCCGAGCTGCTCTTGTTGGTACATAGTGAAACATCTTCACTCAAAAATGTGTTTTTTTTTTACTATCTGCGCTACTGGTGAAGGAAAAACTCAAGTAAAACACATTATTTTAGTGCATAATGGATGTGGAGAAGCTCAACCAAGGCAGTGGTCTTATCTCGCATGGTAAAGACAGTGCCCAGACTCAGACAGACAGATCATATAGGTGGGCCCACACTATATTTATTGTCTAATGAAAAATGCACATTACAAACTGTGAGGGGCCTCTCCCTGCACTGGGCCCTGGGGAAATAGGTCCCTGCAGACTTCTGTCCTGTAACTACAAGTATATTGGTCCCTGTGGCAGAAAACTTGAAAAAAAAAAAAACCCAAAAAACTATCTTTCAAATCATTTTTCAAACTTTCTCACTGATTTTAACAAAAAACTAGCTTCTTCCCCCTGCTGCTTGCTTGCATCATTACTATTTAAAGCAACTCTGTAGTACCACACGCCCGTTGCCAGCCTTTGTCACAACATAAAGCAGTGGAAATGTACTGGGATGGTGGGTTTGCCAACCATATGTCCTACTTTCCCTCCATAAAACAGCTCCTTTAAAATGCAAACACTAAATATGCACATACATAGAGTGTATCGTATATCTGTGTGAATGGCCTTTGGCAGTGCCAGAGAGGGAGCTCCGCTGACACTGAGGAATCGGTTTCATGCTTTAGAGCACATCTTAGAGCATCGACGAGCGTGGAAAGCATGAATCTCTGTTGTTTTGTTGTGACAAGACTGTGGTAAAGAAGTAACATTCTTACAATAGTGTGAGGACATGAGTCTTCAGGGGAGTAAACATCATTTAAACAAGGCAAAAAATGTTTTAAAAGTATAAAACGATTTCATCTGGCCCACTGTGGACTTGGCCTGCAATGTTTTGGACTATTATAGTGTCTTGAATGTCAAGCTTCTTCGTCTTCTATGGTGCGTAAGGCAACATAGACCATAAGAGAGCTCACAAAACCATTTTCAAATCTTTTCAAGATTATGATCTAACTGCACATAGTATTTGAGCAAAATGTGCCTTGGCCCAGTACAATATATTGTACAAGCAGCTCTTGAGGTAAAAAAAAATATCCACGGTGTACTGTATTTTTGTGTTGTTGTCCGAGGATCAGAAAGTGCACGTTAGCATGCTAGTTGTTGTTAGCTTAACTGTGAGGGCAAAACTCCAGTTTCTGATGGTTGTGAAAAGCACTTATAAACTCATTGTTGTGAATAATTAGGATACTCTGAATGCATAAGGTAAGTGAGGAATAATTTCAGTTTTTTTCATATTTTTAAGAGAGTAAAACCCAGGAACAGAATGTCTTTAAGAATGATTTAGGCTGAGTAAATACTTAACTTACCAAAGTGCCTCAAGTGGAGGAGTGCAAGTATCTCGGGGTCTTGTTTACGGGTGAAGTAAGGACGGAGCGTGAGATTCACAGGTGGATTGGTACAGAGTCTGAAGAAGGAGCTGGATCCAAAGGCAAAGCTCTCAATTTACTGCTCAGTCTACTTTCCTACCCTCACCTATGGTCCTGGTTTAGTCCTGGTTTAGATCTTTGTTCCTACCCTCACCTATGGTCATGAGCTTTGGGTAATGACTGAAAGGACAAGATCACTGATAGAAGTGGTCAAAATGAGATTCCTTCACTGGATGCTCCCTTGAGAGAGGATGAGGAGCTCAGTCACACGGGAGGAGCCCGGAGTAGAGCCGCTGCTCCTCGACGCCGAGAGGAGCAGCTGCGGTGGCTCGGGCATCTGTTCCTCCCTTCCTGTGGAGGTGTACCAGGCATGTCCCACCAGGGGGATTGTGCTTCTCGGCTGGCCTGGGAACGCCTTGAGGTCCCACTGGAGGAGCTGGAGGAAGTGTCTGGGCTGGGGGAAGTCTGGGAGTCCCTGCTTAGACTGACTCCCACTTGACCCAGCCTCGGATAGGCTGAAGAAGATGGATGGAAATACTTAACTAATACCCTAACTCCTAAACCCCTTAATTAAGAACTTACTAAGTCTAGATCAACCTTTATAAACTATTTTCTCAGTATGACTTAAATCTTTGTGCTTTATTAAGGCTAAGTCATGTGTAGCCCGTCATGGAAACAAAGCAAACATCGCATCATTAGGTGAACACTGTGACCATTTTACACTGTAAGATAAGCATCTATTACTTCGCAACAGTTGAGCACAAAGCCAATTGCCGCACGTCAAAGCAGGGCCCCGTGTTGTGACTAGACAGGAGCAGCTTCACCGCAAATGTCTTAGGGGCATACATCCGTGCTAGCTTGCGGTTAATATGACTGTACCAGCCGAGCCTAGCAGCAGCGGCAGCAGCAGTACACTCTTTTAAAACCCGTCCATCACGGCCGCCCCCGCACTGTGCCGTTATGTGTTGCTGCGTTACCATTTCTGTTCCTTTTTCTCTCTCTCTCTCTTTAGCTTCCAACTGCACAGAGAGCGGAGTCATTTGCTAATTGGCTTTTGCAGGAGGAACGTATATTGGCTTGCCCGTGTCTTGCGCTCTACCCCTAGGGCTCTCGCTTCCTCTTCATCCCCCTCCTCCTCATCTTCTTCCTCTTTAGATGATTCCCCTGTCTACAGTTCCTGCCAAATCAGCCAAGCATTCACCAAGTCTTGAGATCCCTGTTCTCGCTCGGTGTAAATTCTCAAAGCTCCAAAAGATCAAAACTTTGAAATCTCAATTGTATTTAAAAGCAAGGGAGCTAGGCATTAATTTCAGGTGTTGTTTTTATCAACTTCTTATCCAAGGTTGTCCGTGGCGCCATGGTGATCGATCAAAATGACATCAACATAATGTATTTTAGTGTGGCTATATTAGAAAGTGAAGCTTAAGGAAACTGTTTTGTCCTCGTAGAGAAACGTATCCTCTGCTTTTGACCCATATTTCAAAACCACTGGGTTAACCTGTCAAGAATATGTTTTTTTTTTAAGTTAAAGGTATACTATGTAACTTTGTTGGCGGAGGGTATTTTGGTCACATTCTTATATAGCACTTTTCCACCTTCGAGGCACTCAGAGCGCTTTACATCGAGGAACCGCTCACCCGTTCATGTACAGATCATACACCATTGTACACAGACACTGGGGGCGAGCTGGGTTAAGTGTCTTGCCCAACGACACAACGGCAGCGTTCATCTGTGGAAGCTGGAATCGCACCGCCGACCTGTGAGCCAACAGAACTGAACGCTCAACCAGTGATGTGTATGTCGAGAGCGGGATTTGAACCGGCAACCTTCGGATCAGAGGACAAACACTCGACCTAGTCTCTCCGCTTGTCTCCATGGAGATGATATTCTTTTACCTGAAACATTTATAGTATACAGTTTGCATTTAGTCATAATTTATTGCCAAAATAAACGTGCTTTCTTATATGAGTGGGCTCGCCTCTCCACAGATATGACCTGTAACTTGGCCTGCTTGCGTCCATGGACATAGATAGTTTAATGCCATACTGTGGAGCATTTCAGGCAAAGTGATAACATCTCCATGGAGGCAAGCAGGTAGCAGATCTTCCTTCAGAAAAGTTACACGGTGCTTCTTTAAAGATATCTGTAAGTCGTGTTTGGACGTTGGGCTGTTCTCGCTAACATCACCGCTTAAAAAATATAGATTTAATCAGAAAACAGGTAATAATCCTGTTTTGAGAGTCACTTTGAATATATTTTTGGCAAGAGCTGTTATATTCATTTTAAAAAGTAGCTGCAAATTTAAAAAATAAAAAAATAAAGTAATGAAATCACTATTGGTGCAAAGATAGGATCAAAATATAAAAGCCTTAATTGGTTCACAAGGTCCACCTCTGTTAGCGTGCGCTGATTGATAAGAAATTGAATTACTGCGATTTTAGTCCTGAATGTGGAAAATAAATGAAATTTCAGTCGGAAACATAGACTGTACATATAAATGGATGTAGCTAACCTGCTAGCTGTGGCGTTCTAAATAGAAAAAAAAGAGCATTCATCAACTCTGGCTCCAATTCACTTTCTATTGAAAAACTGTGGCTCCTCATTTTGGTCTTAAAATGTTTGCATTAACCCGCCCTACATGATCCTGAGGTTTTTATTTCACTTTTGTGTCTGTATATCAAGATTAATAAAAGAAAAATCAGGCACCTTCTTTCCCTTGAGGTCACTCCCGCTAGCGTTAGCAACAGGTTTGATTGACAGCGGTGCAAAACCAGCATTGCAGATGGGAAGGAACATTACCTTCAACAGGCTCTCTCCAGATTGGCTCTTTGGTTGCTATGATACCCGAGGTCGTAATTCCAAATATGGAACGCAGCTTCAAATTTGCCGCTATAACCGCTCTAGCATCGATTAGCTTCATTTGACTGGAGCCGATGACGGGTGGGTGACGTCACACTCGCTTAGTTCATGTCTTTGTACTGTCTATGTCCCCAAACTTACAAGAAAAGAAAAAATGTAAAGTTAGGCAGGGATAAAACTAAAAGCAAACTAAAATATACATCTTATAACATGTCCTAGCTTGGCATAACATAATATCACCGTTTTACTTTTGGTACGTGGGTGGAGAAGTAGATCATAATGGCAATAGACACATGAATACTAACCACTGCCACTGTCTACCATAAATAAACTTCTTAATTATGCCGGATGCCCTCCCTGCGACCCCCGTTTCCTTTTCTCCGCAGACACAACACCGGATTGCATGGACTTTGTTTGGCCTCATCTTTTAAATATTTTACATATATCTGACCTATGCTTTTGATGTAAAGAATCAGACACGGTTTCTATTGTTAGCATCGCCGTGTCGTCTGAACTAAAAATACCAGATAGCGTGATGCAGCTAGCCTCGCTCTTCCTGGTTGAATGCGCTGGAAGTGGGAATATGCCTCAGTGCAGTTTGTCTATAGGCGTAATGCGGAGTGACTTGTGTAACCCGATGTGAGTCAGGGGCTGGGGGCACGGAGATCTGGAGATGTTCCTCTCTGTAGTGGAAATTTGTTGATTCGAGTCAAATCAAAGACGTCCGAAAATGTGTTTGTATTGCAAATTTTATGATGAGGTTATATTTTACCTTTGAAAATGTGTAGTCTGAGCAGTTTGGGTGGTATCGAACAGTTCAAACTAAATGTACCACCTGTTTGTCGCCATGGAGATGTTATTGCTTTGTCCTAGATGTTTTGCAGTATGGCATTAAACTTCTAAACGTCTGATTTCATGGATTAAACGCTACCAAGCCCAGATACAGGTCAGATCTTTGAAGGGGCGAGCGTGTTCAAAGGAAGTTTTCCAAGAGCAATGAAAGCATTTGGAATTGTAATGTAAGATATGTTAAAGGCAATACTGTGGAACATTCAGGCAAAAAGTAACATCTCCATGGAGACAAGAGGTGGACCACTAGAAACACCAGAATAGTTGCACATTTTGCGTTTGACCATAGAGCAGACATGCCCAAACTGTGGCCCAGGGACCAAATGCGGCCCTCAGACCCATTTTTCTTGGCCCTCATGCTTCCAGCTGAATTGGCCCATATTACCTGTTTTCTGATTAAAAAGTAAGCAGTAATTTTTTTTTTACTGCATATTTCTGAAAATCTACTTTAACAAGCCCATATCAAATATTTAATGTGTCAACCCACAGGGGCGTTACCTTCAACAGCCTCGCTCCAGATTGGCTTTTGGTTGCTATGATACTCTCGGTCGGAAATCCAAATGTGGCTCCAAATTCGTAGCTAAAACTGTTAGCCTCGATGAGCTTCATTTGACTGAACACTATGGATGACGTCACACTTCCTTAATCCACATCTTTATACAGTCTGTGGTTTAGCCAGTACTGCGCACACATTGTTAACGTTAAGCTAACATGTCTTGGTTCAACGCTAGCTTTCACAATAGACAAAATGAAACGCTTTGAGCTTTTAAATGTGTTACAATGTTATTTACACTTCAATAAAATACCTTAAATAGCTTTCAAGTTTCATAATAGCTATGCCACTAATTTTCAATTTCAAAATTTTTCATTACGCACTGTTGCCAGCAGGGGGCATTAGACATGTAAATCCACTAGTTCGCCAAGTTTGCCATAGTTTTAACTTACAAATGTAAATGTAATGTGCAAATCGGTTCAAAACGCCTAAAAGTAATGAACTACCCTTAACAAAGAAGGTGTCATTTTAGTCATTCAGGAGCGATAATTAGCTTAGCATAAGTGAGTAGCGCTTTAGACAGCGCTTTTCAGTCCTGGTTTCATTTCTGAACTTGCCTATAAACCTCCTGGAAGGCATTCATATCAAAAAAAGATTTCTGACACCTTTTCGGGACTTTATCCGAGAGTTTGAATCTCGCCTTTATGGGCATTCAAAAGCACTATTTTACATATCAATGGCAGAGGGTGGCTTTTTAACTTTCCCCGAAATCTTCCATCAAGTCCTTAGAACGCCATAGCAAAAGTGGAGCCGTCCCATTTCAATAAGTTCACAGATGAAGTTTGGAGTTTTCTACCGCGGCTGTCGTCGGGGTTATGGGAGCGTTTTATATTTCCGCAGTGATGTTTTTTTTTTGTTTTTTGTTGCCATGGCAGCAGGTTTTGTTTATACCGAGATGTCGTTTGATGCTTGGGACTTATGTCTTACACTCTGGATGAGGCTAAACAAGGCACTAAGGAAGGATTATGTACGTTTTTCTACTCATAAATTTTAGTTTGAAGGTTTCTTTCTGATACCATTCTGCATATTCATTTTCTTAACATTAATTTGAACAAAAAAAATGAAACTAAACGCTAATAAATCATTAATAATTGGAAGTAGGGCCGCAAGATTAATTCCAGTGGTAAATGGTCACATTTTTTAAACAGCACTTTTCCACTCATTCGCACACCGGAGTACGCAGACACTGGTCGTGAGGTGGGTTAAGTGTCTTGCCCAAGGACACGACAACAGCATTCATGTGTGGGAGCGGGATTCGAAGCTCCAACCTTCAGATCAATGGACAAACGCTCCACCAACTGAGCTGCCTTCGCCCGATCTAATCAAAATCGCTGTTTGGGTTGACACGATCAGCAAGTTGATGCATCATAATTTCCTCCACAAACAAAACCTCCTGTCTCATCCCGCATAAAAACGTCAAATCCCGTAGTTTAGATGTGTGCAAACATGTTCTGAAATGTCCCTGTGCGCCAGATGCCCTCCCCGTGTCTCCCCGCGGTCTCATCGTGCGTAAAAATGTCGTGGTTTAGATCTGTTCAAACATGCGCTGAAATGTAACTCTTGTGTTAGTTTGTCAGATCTGATTCTACTCTTTCCGTCAGCTCTTCTGGACGTGTTTAAAATGTGAACTCTGAACAAAATCCCATTACTGAAACATAAATCGCAAATCTAATCACAATGCTTGTCAGAAAAAATGGGAATCTGATATTTCTCGGAAACAGTTCATCTTTAAATGGAACTAGTGAAGCTGAGCTCGGAAACATGATGTAACGGACCTGGTGACATTTTATTGTATTTACTGCTAATTCATTAGTCTTATAATGAAATGTGTAGTTTTAATGTGTGTTCACCTGCCCTGGGACTGCACCTGCCCTGGGACTACACCTGCCCTGGGACTGCACCTGCCTGGAACTGCACCTGCCCTGGGACTGCACCTGCTCTGGGACTGCACCTGCCCTGGACTGCACCTGCTCTGGGACTGCACCTGCCCTGGGACTGCACCTGCCCTGGGACTGCACCTGCCCTGGGACTGCACCTGCCCTGGGAACTGCACCTGCCCAAGAACTGCACCTGCCCTGGGACTGCACCTGCCCTGGGACTGCACCTGCCCTGGAACTGCACCTGCCCAAGAACTGCACCTGCCCCCTGGGACTTCACCTGCCCTGGGACTTCACCTGCACCTGCCCCTGGGACTTCACCTGCCCAAGAACTGCACCTGCCCAAGAACTGCACCTGGTCCTGGGACTGCACCTGCCCTGGGACTGCACCTGCCCTGGAACTGCACTGCCTGCCCTGGGACTTCACCTGCCCTGGGACTTCACCTGCCCTGGGACTACACCTGCCCTGGGACTGCACCTGCCCTGGGACTGCACCTGCCCTGGGACTGCACTTGCCCTGGGACTTCACCTGCCCTGGGACTGCACCTGCCCTGGGACTTCACCTGCCCTGGGACTTCACCTGCCCTGGGACTACACCTGCCCTGGGACTGCACCTGCCCTGGGACTACACCTGCCCTGGGACTGCACCTGCCCTGGGACTGCACCTGCCCAAGAACTGCACCTGCCCTGGGACTTCACCTGCCCTGGGACTACACCTGCCCTGGGACTGCACCTGCCCTGGGACTACACCTGCCCTGGGACTGCACCTGCCCTGGGACTGCACCTGCCCAAGAACTGCACCTGCCCTGGGACTGCACTTGCCCTGGGACTTCACCTGCCCTGGGACTGCACCTGCCCTGGGACTGCACCTGCCCTGGGACTGCACCTGCCCATGAACTGCAGATGGAAAGTAATAGCAGCCAAATCTGGAGCAAATCATCTTTTCTTTCAAAAGATTAATGAACTTGCACATGGTCCCGGACGAATAAAGAATAAAGAAAGAAAGAAATAAGTAGAAGTAGTAGTAGTAGGACCCAGCGCTTATCATAACATAAAATTAATGCCACTGTGTAATATATTTAAGTTTAATTAATTTCAAAGGGTTGTATACATCATTCGTTTACTTTATTCTAGACAATAACCTTAAATAAATGCAAGAAAAGCCTTTTAAACATTAGCATTTGTTTTAGTTGCAGTGGGGGAAAGTACCAAAGTACAAGTAGTAAAGTACTATACACACATATAATTTTCACGTATCTGTACTTCAGTATACTTTGCAATAGGTACGTTTTACTTGTACTTCACTACATTTGAGCAGGTGTCTGTACTTTTTACTTTTCATATGATTGAAGGGTTTTTTTTACAATTTTCGTGGAAACATCCTGACTAAAGTTTTAAGCTTCGGCTTTGAGCAAAACGGAAATAAATACACAAAATTCATGAGAAAAATTAAGAAATATGTATCATTTTTAAACTATATAACTACATTTAACACTTATATACCATGTGAAATACTTTTACTTTTTTACTCTTGGTACATTTTTAACAGATACTTTAATTCTTTTGTGTATAAGGAGATTTTTTCATGTGATACTTTTACTTGAGTAAGGTTTTGCCTCTGTACTTTAACTTAAGTAACAGAATTGAGTACTTCATCCACCGCTGTTCCGTTGTACATAAACCTGATACATATTACAAAGCACAAACTCGGGCCTTGATGCAGTCTCCCTTTTCCCTGACACTCGGCCCTGTTATCCGCAGACAGGACCCTCCCCCCTCTCGCTCCCCTCTCCCCTCCTCTCCTGCCCCACTGGCACAGACAGACACAGACAGATGGCTCGAGCCTGGCCGAGCTGTGCCCGTTCTCCGGCGGTCCCTGTCCTCCAGACGGGACCTCACGATGGGGCCGCCAAATGTCTCTGTCCCCCACTAAGAGCCCAGGTGCAGAGCTGTGAGAGGAGGGTCTTCAGCTTAAGTCCTCAAAGGTTTCTGTGGAGTTTGGGGCTGTATCCATGCTTGTCCTGTTTGGTCCTGGTTTAGTCCTGGTTTAGTCCTGTTTAGTCCTAGTTTGGTCCTGGTTTGGTCCTGGTTTGGTCTTGGTTTGTTCCTGGTTTGGTCCTGGTTTGGTCCTTGTTTGGTCCTGATTTGGTCCTGGTTTGGTCCTGATTTGGTCCTGCTTTGGTCCTGGTTTGGTCCTGCTTTGGTCCTAGTTTGTTCCTGGTTTGATCCTTGTTTGGTCCTGGTTTAATCCTGGTTTGGTCCTGGGTTGGTCCTGATTTGGTCCTGGTTTGGTCCTGGTTTGGTCCTAGTTTGGTCCTGGTTTGGTCCTGGTTTGGTCCTTGTTTGGTCCTAGTTTGTTCCTGGTTTGGTCCTGGTTTGGTCCTGGTTTGGTCCTGATTTGGTCCTGGTTTGGTCCTGGTTTGGTCCTTGTTTGGTCCTGATGTGGTCCTGGTTTGGTCCTAGTTTGTTCCTGGTTTGTTCCTGGTTTGGTCCTGGGTAGGTCCTGGTTTGGTCCTTGTTTGGTCCTTGTTTGGTCCTAGTTTGGTCTTGGGTTGGTCCTGGTTTGGTTCTGGTTTGGTCCTGGGTAGCTCCTGGTTTGGTCCTGATTTGGTCCTGGTTTGGCCCTGGTTTGGTCCCGATTTGGCCCCAGTTTGGTCCTTGTTTGGTCCTGATGAAGGGGGCCATGTAAGCTTTCTTGTCCTGGGCCCTGCATATCATACCATATCATTTTGCTTCGTGAATTGTTTTAATAATACAACGTAAAGCTACACTATGTAACTTTTATGATGGGGGGAGGGGGATCTGCTACTTGTTTGCCTGGAATGTTACAGTATGGCATTAAATGTATCTACATTTATTACATTACAGGTGTTTAAATATCGTGATATTTGAAAAAGCGTGCATTCTTACTGTGAGCTGAGTAAATTATTCACAAATCTGCCTTGTACATCATGGAAACAAAGGCAGGACAGAACCTTCTCCAGAAAAGTTACCTCATGTGACTTTAAACCACACACAAAAAAAAACTGGTGATCTTGGATTGGTTTCGATAATCCATCCATTCTCCTCTGCTTGTCCGGGGCCGAGTGATGAAGGCAGCAGTCTAAGCACGGACTCCCAGACTTCCCTCACCCCAGACACGTCCAGCTCCTCCGGTGGGACCCCAAGACCAAGTTCCCAGGCCAGCTGAGATACATAGCCTCTACTGAAGCCTCCTCCCGATAGGACGTGTCCGGAACACCTCTCCCAGGGCGTCCAAGAGGGACTCGGAACAGATACTCAAGCCACCTCAGTTTGCTCCTCTCGACGTGGAGGTGCAGCGGCTTTACTCCGAGCTTCTACCCCCAAAGCTCATGGTGAGAGCAGGAACAGAGATCTAAACCAGAGACTAAACCAGGACTAAACCAGGACTAGACCAGGACTAAACCAGGAGTAAACCAGGACTAAACCAGGTCTAAACCAGGACGAAACCAGACTAGACCAGGACTAGACCAGGAGTAAACCAGGTCTAAACCAGGACTAAACCAGGACTAGACCAGGACTAAACCAGAGAGTAAACCAGGTCTAAAACCAGGGTTCAACCAGGACTAAACCAGGTCTCAGCCAGAACTAAACCAGGACTAAATCAGGACTAAACCAGGTTTCAACCAGGACTAAACCAGGTCTCAGCCAGGACTAAACTAGGACTAAACCAGGTCTAAACCACGATTAAACGAGGACTAAACCAGGACTAAACCAAGACTAAACCAGGACTAGACCAGGACTAAACCAGGACTGAACCAGGGGGCTAACCTAACTAAAGCAGGTTTAAACCAGGACTAAACCCAGGTCTAAATCAGGTCTAGCCAGGACTAAACCAGGACTAAACCAGAGCTAAACCAGAAGTAAACCAGAACTAAACCAGAAATAAACCAGGACTAAACCAGGTCTAAATCAGGTCTAGCCAGGACTAAACCAGGACTAAACCAGGACTAAACCAGAACTAAACCAGAAATAAACCAGGACTAAACCAGGTCTCAGCCAGGACTAAACCAGGACTAAACTAAAAACAGGACCATAGCTGAGAGTAAGAACATAGATTGACCGGTAAATAAAAAGCTTTTTTCTTTGGACTCAGCTCCTTCTTCTCCACAACAGTCCGATCTGTCACCTTGTATTTATTCTCACTGCATTTCACATTCTGACATTTGTATTATCATGCGAGATTTAAAATGTATTTCAAACATTTCATCGCCGCACCGTGCCCCACACGCTGAACCATGTGTGCCTTATGTTTACACTTACAATACCCCATATAAAGTCTTCTTATACAAGTGTTTTTTATTAGTTGACTGTGAAAACCTCTTTCATTTCTTCATGCGGGAGCCATCGAAGTTAATTCTCTGTCCCTTTGTGATTTCAAGGCTGAGTATTTTATAGAACTGCTTTATGAAGCCAACTGTATGGAGAAAGCCACAGAGGCGTGTGAAGTGAGCGGAGTGTGATCAAACATTAGGAGATATGTAAGTGCTCTGGATACAGGAGCGGTGTGGAGAAAAGCATGAAGGTCGGGCTGGATGAATGTGTGATTTCAGAAGAGTGCGTGCCACAGAGACCCCGGGCTGGGCTGAGGATGTCTGTATGTGTGAAACAGTTTAATATTTTATTATCTCACATGAATGCTGTAGAGAAGCTAATCTTTGCATGATTGAGACGTGTAGTACTTCTGTCAGCAAGATGACTACTACTACTACTACTACTACGCATTACTGTTACTCTAAGGCCTAAACAAATGTCTACTGTTATTTAAAACTTTTATATCCAGCCTTTTTGGTAAATGGTCCCACCTTCGAGGCTCTCAAAAGCGCTTTACATCAAGGAACCACTCACACATTCATACACCAGTGAACATCAGTGTCTTGCCCCAGGACACAACAACAGCATTCGCATCGCCAACTTGTGGGACAGTGGATTTGAACTCCTATCAAATCTTTTTGTTTTTGCTGGTTGAAAACGTTTGTGTTTCTAATTAAATCGCAGTGTTGCGGAGATTTTCGTCTCTGAGGTGGCTTAAGTGTTTTGTCCAAGGACATAACAACTGGGTTCATCTGTGGGAGCTGGAAATGCTCTGCCAACCTGTGGGTCAGTGGTCCTGATTTGGTCTTAATTTGTGATTTGGTGCTGGTTCAGTCCTGGTTTGGTCCTGATTTGGCCCCGATTTGGTCCTGATTTGGTGCTGGTTTGGTCCTGGTTTGGTCCTAATTTGGTTCTGATTTGGTCCTGATTTGGTCCTGGTTTGGTCCTGGTTTGGTCCTGATTTGGTCCTGATTTGGTCCTGATTTGGTGCTGGTTTGGTCCTGGTTTGGTCCTGGTTTGGTCTTGGTTTGGTCCTGGTTTGGTCCTAAATTGGTCCTGATTTGGTCCTGATTTGGTCCTGATTTGGTCCTGGTTTGGTCCTGGTTTGGTCCTGGTTTGGTCCTGATTTGGTCCAGGTTTGGCACTGGTTTAGTCCTGATTTGGTCCTGATTTGGTGCTGGTTTGGTCCTGGTTTGGTCCTGGTTTGGTCTTGGTTTGGTCCTGGTTTGGTCCTAAATTGGTCCTAAATTGGTCCTGATTTGGTCCTGATTTGGTCCTGGTTTGGTCCTGCTTTGGTCCTGGTTTGGCCCTAATTTGCTCCTGGTTTGGTAATAGTTTGGTCCTAGTTTGGCCCTGATTTGGCCCTGGTGTGGTTCTAGTTTGATCCTGGTTTGGTCCTGGTTTGTTCCTGGTCCCGGTCTTGCAAACCTGTGGGTCGGTGGCTCAAACCGCTCAACCAATGATGTTTATTTGGGATTGAGATTCAAACCCCCAACCCTGGGATCAGCGGACAAACACTCTCCCAACTGAGCTAAAAAAAACTAAAAAACACTGTAGTATGGAACATTCCAATGCAATAACATGATAATATTGCTACTATAAAGTTACTACACTTACACACACTTCATTTAAAATCCATTTATGTCAAAAAGTTCCATGTCTACCTCTAGAGACACTACTACGACTGATCCTAGCATACATACTTGCATTTACATCTGAGGGCCTTTCATCCTGCCTGACATGCTTTTGCTTACGGAGAATTATTGGCATTTATGAAGTGAGCAAACAAATATTGGATTTCATGTTTTCATATAAAAGATGCAGCTTTGAGAAGAAAACTCATAAATCAATATGGCCGACTAGCACAATATGTCTCTATTTTTAGCCGGGTGAAGCTATTCCTGCTGCTCACGGTTGCCTCCTCAATCTGAAAACCTCACGTTACCAAGAATGGAAAGTCTGTGTAGCAGCAGTCCCATTGGCTATTTTATAAGATTAAAACATCACAGTGAATTCAACTTAATTTAAAGTTATAACTACTACTATTTTTAGTACTTTTACTACTACTATTACTGCTACTAACCAAATCATGACTGCTAATCTGCTCGTAACCACAGACTGTATATATAAACAGACATAGCTAACCTGCTAGCTGCCACGTTCCAAACAGGAAGTGATCATGGACCCACTTCCGGCTTCATCGACTCTGACTCCAATTCACTTTCTATTGAAAAACTGTGGCCCCTTTTTCTGCAACTGCGGCTGTCAGACTCGTCATTTTGGTCTTAAAATGTTCGTATTAACCTGTTCTACACGATCCTGGCGTTTTTATTTTTTTTATATTTTTGTCAGTGATCCAAGATATGAACATTAATAACAGACAAATCAGGTGACTTCTTTCCCCGAGGTCGCTCCCGCTAGCGTTAGCAACAGGTTTGATTGACAGTGTTTCTAAGCGTCCACAGGAAGCAGGCAGGAAGGGGCGTTATCTTCAACAGCCTTCGCTCCGGATTGGCTGTTTGGTTGCTATGATACTCGTGGTCTTAATTCCAAATACGGAACTTGGCTCCAAATTCGCCGCTATACCTGCTAGCCTCGATGAGCTTCATTTGACTGAAGGCGAACGCCGTGGGTGACGTCACACTCACTTAGTCCACTTGTTTATACAGTCTATCCTCATAAATTAATGATATTTGTAAAAGGCATTTTCATGTTTGAAACTATAAAATAACAACCACGTCTGGCAACTGATTCGGTCCAGGTAGACATGTTGGACGAGAACCATCTGGAAGCAACTACCTGGTAACATCCCAGAAACTTCTTTTGTTTTTTATCTTGGTAAAACATTAGAGGGACAGAAGGGACTTACTGGACAGAGATAAAAGTTCAAGCTGATTCCTCACTCATGGTTCAAAATCGTAACTTCTTTTCATGGCGTTGCTTAAACAAATGTTCCACAGTAGGGCATTAAACTTACCCACCTCTACGGGGACAAGCAGGCGATGCCACAACGCCAAGTGACAGTTCAGATCTCTGTAGAGGCGACTCCAGTCACAGTAAGATAGAAGAAAGTTTTATTGCAGTAAAAAACATCTGTAGATACACGTAAATGCAAAATAGTTGTGTTTAAGGTATATTCCAGAAAAGTTACATAGTGGATCCCGTCTTAGCGCTGCAGTATAATAAAAATCATCGTTGTGTTTGCTCCCAAAGCTCATGTTATTATGTTATTGTGTGAAAACAGATTGGACTAACCCAGCCTGCCTTGTCTTGTCTCCGGGCCTTTACTGTGTGACTCATGAGTCTATACAAATGTCCCTGTTTACCATGGACTCACATCTTGGGCCCAAAAGCCATAAAAAAGTCTGTAGGCGAAGCTGTTATGTGTTTGGTTTTCACAATGTGGTTGGATGGGAGTCTGTTTTATTTCACTGATACAAATGCAATTGTCAAATCTCGTGTATGGATCTATTTTTAGCATGTAGCTTTAGCAGTGTTTCAGTGCATTCAAAACTAAGTAATTGCATTTAAATAAAATACTTTCAAAATGTTTGTTTGTATCTAGTTTGTAAATGATTTGTCCTGATTTTTTGTATTTACGAATTGAATTTTACCACAGGGGCGACAGTAGCGCAATCGGTAGAGTGTTTCTCCACGGAGCTGAAGGTTGGCGGTTCGAATCCCGCTCTCGACATAAACATCATTAATCAAACAGTTCAATTCCAGCTTCCACAGATAAATGCTGTTGTTGTGTCCTTGAGCAAGACACTTAACCCACCTCATCCCCAGTGTCTGTGTCTGCACAACAGAATGCTAGCTAGCTCACTGTGGCTCAAAGCTAATGCTAAATGTAATGTTTCACAGTATGGCATTAAACTAATTTATTTCCATGGAGACAAGCAGGTCCAAGTTTTTTATTTTTTGTTTTTGTTTCTTACAATAAAAGCACCTGTAATAGGCTCTGTGCACAGTAGCTAGCTCACTGTGGCTCACATCTAATGCTAACGTGTCTTAAAAGTCTAAAAAGAAAGACAACCTGATTGTTTGTACATGTAGATTATTCCAGTTTGTGGTGTTATTTTAATATTTACATATACACATGCCTGAAAATTAGCATTAGCGTTAGCGTTAGCACTGAGACACAAACACCTCCCTTTATAAACACAGTTTTTACCTCATTTATTTAGTCGTTAACATGTTGTCAGAGATAGTCAAAGAGAAATTCAAAGCTGTCAACTGGACAAAAAGTGTTTTATCCAAGTTGCTTCTTCAGTTCTGGTCAGATTATTGCTGGTCGCTGCCTTATATCTGTCTGAAAGAAGGTGCTAATTACTACTAGTTTACAGTTTCTTTGTTAGCTAGGTCTATTGAACTGTGCACTGTGCGTAAGTCATATTTTGCTTATATTTGCCAACCGATCTGAAGGTTGGCGGTTTGAATCCCGCTTTCGCCATAAACATAATTGGTCAAACGGTTCGATCCACCGACCCACAGGTTGGCGGTTCGATTCCAGCATAGTCAGTAAAAGATAAACTATATAAAACTGCTTGCATACATATTTAAATGTCTTCTTAGTTGCGAACTGAAACGTTTAGCTGCTCTGAAACCCGGATACGAGCAGAGCCAACCTCCTGACCCCAATCTGGTCCTCCCACCAACTGTTTTCCTGTTTTACTAGCAGCCATTTTGTGTGTTCGATTCAAAGAGCACACTGTACAATCCCACATACACCACATAGGACACACTACCTTCTGGCCAAGTGAACTGAGTGCTGGATTAACTGCATCCGTCCCCGCTGCCTCTCCCCTGGGCTCTCTTCACTTTACACTTGTCTATGTGAATTATTTGAACCGCCATGTTGACTTTTCACTGTGTTTACATGCACCACACTCCAGGCACATAGCGCACGGCTGGTTGTGTTTTTATATATTTTGTACACATACTGTTCTTACACAGTGGTAGTACACGGGCCAGTGAACTGTCGTGTTGTCTGTTGGCCTTGTGTGACTGGAAACAAAAATACATGAATACACTATTAGTATATTTGTACATGATTGTTCCAGTTAACCACAGCTTCACACAAAAGCATCTACCGAAAATTCAAGATATCTGCTCAGCAATTTTATATTTTAGTAGTAATTGTACTAGTAGTCGTAGTAGAAGTAAGTAACATAGTAGTAGTAGTCATCGTCATAGTATTGGTAGTAGTCCTCGTAGTAGTAGTCGCAGTAGTAACAGTAATAGTAATAGAAGTAACAGTAGTAGCTGCAGTCATCTTCTCAGTAGTAGTCATACTAGTAGTAGTAGTCGCAGTGGTTGTAGTAGTCGTAGCTGTAGTTGTAGTAGCTAGTAGTAGTAGTAGTAGTAGTAGTAGTAGTAGTCACTTCTAGCTGTAGTAGTAGTAGTAGTAGCCATAGTAGTAGTAGTAACTGTCGGACAGTCTAGTAGTGTGGTAGTAGAGTAGTAGTCGTAGTTGTAGTAGCAGTAGTAGTCGTAGTTGTAGTTAGTAGTAGTAGTGGTAGTAGTAGTAGTAGTTGTATTTGTAGTAGTAGTAGTTGTAGTTGTAGTCGTAGTAGTGTAGCTGTAGTAGTCGTAGTTGTAGTACTTGTAGTAGTAGTAGTCGTATTTGTAGTAGCAGTAGTAGTCGTAGTAGTTGTAGTCATAGCTGTAGTTGTAGCTGTAGTAGTAGTAGTCGTAGTCGTAGTCGTAGTTTTAGTCGTAGTAGTAGTCGTAGTAGTAGTCGTAGTAGTTGTCATAGTAGTAGTGGTAGTAGTAGTATCAACAGTAATAGTTCTTATTTGTAGTATTTGTGTTTAGGTGAACATAATTTTTACTAAACACTGCAGTACTTATATTTTCCACCTCTTGTCATGTGTACTCTTCACATAGAGCTGAGGCATAAAACTTCTCCAAATTCCTGCACACTTGGCCACACAGGACAGAGCTGTACATGACATCCCTTTACTCGACTGCTTGCGTAGACATATTTGGGTACTTGTTCCACCTCGGTATCGCGCAGTATAGCCATTTTCGCCTGTTATCTTTAGCGTGCTGCATTACCCTATTATCGCAGCCTTCTCCAGTTCATTGCATGTGAGGAGAAGAAAAGCCCTTAAGCCACAGAGTTACAATAAAGGCCCCGATAACCACTCTGCTACTGTCACTAGACTATGACAACTACGGGACCTGGGCTATGCTAGTGCTATGTAAGCAGTTTGCAGCTGTACTTGAAAGAATTGGTTTTGCATGGGGAGGTTTGGTGAATCGCTGTACTGTGTCTGAGTTTTGTGCACAGAAAAAAAAAATTATAACATGGAGCTTTTTTTGGGAAGAATTATACGCATTTCCATCAAATTTTTGTGAGGATTTAAATATATTTGCTGTTTGTGTATACAGTTAGCTATCATTAAAGTGTTAGCTTGTTCTATATCTCGAGGTTATAATGTCGATTATATTACCATTACCCCAATATGAAATGTACTTTAATTCGTACTTCACTTTAATTCGTGCTTAAAAGTAGTTACAGCAGTCCAGTGGGTGTTAAAAATTTCTTGCCTGTAATGTTTCACAGTACGGCATTAACAACAACTATTCTATAACTAATCTATCTCCATGGAGACAAGCAGGTCCAAGTTTTTTTATTTTTTAAATTTTTCTTACAATAAAAGCGCCTGTAATAGGCTCTGCGCACAGTAGCTAGCTAGCTCACTGTGGCTCACATCTAACGCTAGCTTGTCTTAAAAGTCTAAAAAGAAGGACGACCTGATTATTTTTACACATAGATTGTTCCAGTTTGTGGTGTTATTTTAATATTTACATATACACATGCCTCAGAATTAGCATTAGCATTAGCATTAGCATTGAGACACAAACACCTCCCTTTATGAACGCAGAAGTTTTTACCGCATTTGTTTAGTCGTTAACATGTTGTCAGAGATAGTCAAAGAGAAATTCAAAGCTGTCAACTGGACAAAAAGTGTTTTATCCAAGTCGCTTCTTCAGTTCTGGTCCGATTACTGCCGGTCGCTGCCTTATATTTGTCTGAAAGGAGGCGCTAACTACTCCGAGACTAACACACCTGTTTGTTTATCATTTCTGTTTGTTAGCTATTGAACTACACCAAGTCTGAACTGTGCCTGACACATATTTTGCATAATCATTTGGGCCCCTAACGCGTGCTCGCACATCTATTAGCATACCGGCTAGCACTATTGTTTCCCGTGTTTTGATTTAGGTCTGAGGATGAAGTTATAAATAGGAGATGATATTTGAACACGACAACACGGGGCTCAAGTGGTTCTTACAAGCACAGCGGGAAAAGTAAAAGAAAAAGAACAACATGTGCAGAAAGCCCTCTTTGCTTTTGGATATTCAAAATGGGCCTTCAATAGATCTGAGAGAGCTCGAAAACAGGACGACAGAGAAGCAGAACCTCGGAGAAAATGCGCAGTTATTCACTACGCAGCAGGTGTGTTTTAAAAGCCTGAACAACATGAAATCCTGGCCTATTTCAAACCTAAAAACACTTTCAGACAGAAGCTGGTTCACCCAAAGGACAAAATCCCGAGTCGCAAAGCAGTTTATTCAGTGTAGTGAGATTTATAAGAGAAACTAAATGGCCACTTCATAAGAGAATGTACCGACACCATCATAAGAGCAGCTCGGGACACCAATCGGTTGTTCATCTCCATTTCAAAGCCACTGTGTCAAACTCAAGGCCCGTGTGCCAAATGCGGCCCGCCATGTCATTTTACGTGGCCCGCGACAAAGTAAATTGACTGTCTTGAAATATCAGTTTATCAGGATATAGATGGCAGTTACACAGCCATTTTTTCATATCTATGGAAATCCATGTGCAATATTTGTAACTTGAATAAGCAACAAGATTAAAAATTTGTTGTATTTATTTTACATTAAATTTTTTTTTACATTTATCTTACAGTTACATTTGGCCGTTTGAGAGCAGCCATTTTTTGTGAAAATGAGTTTGACGCCCCTGCACTAACCACTCCTTTGAAGATAGTGAAGTACAGATCTTAGCCACAGAAAAAAATGGTTGACAGGGGAGTTAAACAATAGTGCTAGCCAGTATGCTAGTAGACGTGAGAGCACGCATTAAGGGCCTGAATGATTATGCAAAATATGAATTAGTGTAGTTTAATAGCTAACACTTCAGGCTTTGAGATGAAGATGTACAACCGATTGGTGTCCCGAGCTGCTCTCTTGAATGTGTTTCTTCAGACCGATATAAGGAATTTAATTTTTCTATCGTTATGGATCATACCTGGACGACTCAGAGATTACACAGACATGCTCCCTGAAGTCGCTGTCCTCTGCTTTATCTTTTAATATTTATTTTAGCGGCAAAAACCTCGCAGAGATAAAACTGCCTAGGAGGTCGTGACGTCATATTTAGTTATATAAAGTAATAGCCTTTGAAGCTAGAGGAATAAAACTGCAGAACGATCATGACGGTGATGTTTTGATACCAATATGTTTTACTCAATGCTTTTGTACTAACTGCTTAATGTGTCCACTCCGCCACAGGAAGCCTCGTTTAGCGCATTGGTATTTGGACATTCGGAAACGTACATTCCCCGGCTGCGTCTCTCTGTGCCGCTCCGATTTAGCTCAATTCAAATTATATATTCATGAGGACTGAAATCTCTGCAGGCAGCTCACCATCTCCCACTTTTCACCATGGAAACCTCAAATGGGCAAAATTATAATGACAATGGAGCATATTCTGCCTTGGATGGCTCTTGTTGCGGCGCGATGGCGTTGTTTGCAGCTGTAAAATTCAAAAGAACCACTTGACGTCGCGACCCATTTGAATACATTTCCCCTGTAAACTCTGCTCTTAGCATAACAAAGGCAGTTAAACTTGTTCATAATGTGATTTGCACCTCGGAAGTACACTCGGGGTAGCGTCCGAAGCGTCTGTTAGCGCCATGTTGCTAATATCCGCGTGGATCCTGCATATTTAAGCTGAGATCTTCCCTAAAAAAAAAATAAAATAAAATAAATACTCTGTTCCACCTTGTGATGTCATCATGTGGTAATACAGGAAGTGCTTTTTAAACTCCGTTCACCTTCACTAGAATCATTTGGATCATTTCAGACCTGGAATTTCCAATCTCCGCTGGACAAAAGTTTGAAAACTCCCACTTCATGACATCACAAGGTGGAACAGAGCATTTTGAGCTTTGGAGATGTTACAGACTAATAATAAAACATTACTCAAACATGTGTGAATGAAAGAAAACGCAACTCCAGGTCTGTTTTTGAGGAGGTCCATCCATCCATTTTCTTCCGCTTATCTGAGGCCTCAACGTGGAGGAGCAGCGGCTCTACTCCGAGCTCCTCCCGTGCGATCGAGCTCCTCACCCTATCTCTACGGGAGCCCAGGAGGAGGAAACAATATTATAACATGGCTTAAAGCTCACATGAGTCAATTTTATGTAATATGGAACCTTTTTAATCATGATATTACAGTATGTTACAGCAAGGACGTCAGACACTTAATCTAAGCAATTTCTATCATTTTTCTTCATTTATTTATATCGACAAAACCTTATATCCACAAAACATCATAACCGCATATGAGCCCAAAGCTGCAGTAGGTGCTAGCGTCAAAAACTGGGATACAACTTCTTTTTGGCAAATTAAGCGCTGGACTTTGACAACAGAGCGGCACATTTCCTCTCTGCCTAATGACATCACAAGGTGGAACTGAGCAATAGTAAGTAAATTTAGCGGAGGTCATTTAAACGAGACATTTCCGGGATTTACTTTTTTGGAGCTTTTAACTATATTACATCGGTGGCCCCTTAACATTAGCTACTCGGAGTTGTGTTGGTAATCTCCGCCCATATACCCTTTATTCTCTTGCGATTCTTAAGCGAATGTCGGGTCGTTTTAAGGTTCTACACAATGACGTCATATTATGGGCGATGTTCACTTCTTTATACAGTCTATGATCTGTCTGTAGAAGCCATTTTAGCTCAACATCACGATGAAAAAGTATCTGATCGTTTATTACTAAATACCACAAAAATCCTCATGTGTATTCTGTAAAATACGGCAGCTTTAAGCCTCGCAGAGTCACTTGGGTAGATCAGTTCTGAGGTGGTCCGTATGCGTATAATAAAGTGTACATTTTCCCCCGTTCTCCTCGGCGGCGGCTGTCAGGAGTGCAGGGGAGAGCCGGAGGAGCAGGTGGGCTGTTAAAGTGGACTGTCTTTGAGTGGAGCTCTGTGTGTGTTCTGTGGAGCCCACCGGGTACCTGCTGTCAGTCTGCTGCACAGTCATACAGCTGCTGCAGGCTCGCTTAAATGTGCAAGAACTGTGGGCCATTTTCAGACCTATCCCAGATCTCACAGACAGACTGATTACAGCTTAAATGCCGTTTTGGGGGATGTCGGTTGAATTAACATTGCAAATATGAGCTTGCAGTATAGATGACATGTGGACGTGTGGATCTCAGAAGCTAAGCGGGGTCGGGCCTGGTTAGCGCTTGGATGGGAGACTGCTGGAAATAACAAAAAAATAACAAAAATGGCAAAAAACGATGTTGTGTCTTTAGGGAAAGCACATCCACGTTGGTCATGGTCACATTTTTGTATAGTACTTTTGCACCTTCAATCAGAAAAACTTTATTTCTATAGCACCATCCAACAAGCAAAGCACTGTACAACATTAAAAACAAGATAAAAAACAATAAATATCATACAAATAAGTCGATATTACATCATTAACATTACATCATTACATCATTAACATAAAGAAAGTGTCACAGGTCTAAGTGTTAAAAGTCGTTCTAAATAGGTGGGTTTTAAGTTTGGCTTTGAACAAAGGCAGGTCAGTGATGGAACGTAACTCAATGGGCAAAGAGTCCCAGAGCTTTGGACCGGCCACTGCAAAAGAGCGATCACCCCACTGTTCGCCCCGGGACCGAGGGACCTCCAGCAGATCGTAGAGCTCTGCTGGGTTGGTGAGGGTTGGTCACACAGGTAGGATTCGAACCGCCAACCTTCAGATCAGTGGACAAACAGTCTACCAACGAAACTACTGCTGCCCTAGTGCCCGGTGTGAAAGTGGTGTGTGTGTGTTAACGGTGGTCAGAGGGGCCAATGGCGCAGATCGGCAGCCTCGCTTCCGTCAGTCTGTCCCAGGGCAGCTGTTGAACCGAGTTGGATGAATAATGCTCTGTAAAACGTCTTTGAGTTTCCAAAAAAGCGCTATATAAAAGCCACCAGTGTTTGCGCACAGGCTGCAGGGGGTTATATAAAGAAGTCGTAACTCTGCCCACTTTTTTTTTTTTTTTAAGTCTAATAAAAATGTAACTTGCCCTCGTACATATAAAACATATAAGTGATAAATTAGCTTAGAGTATAGGTAAATTAATAGTGCTCTTAATGTTGTATTTTTCTCCCTCTTTTTTCATGTAATAAAATGAATCTCGCTCCAGTGCAGATATATGGCAAAAGCAGCTCACAGGGTCAAAGTGAGACCGTGTGTGCTGTCTGGATCTAATTATAAAGCAGATGTATCCTCAAGGAACCAGGCACGGTTAATTATTAGGATGTGTTAGGAAAGTGAGGAATTACTTACATTGAGCACCATATTTTTTCTATTTTTTTTAAGAAAAGCACATATTTTTTTAATAAAGTTGTTGCCCAGTTATTTTCATTTTATTTTAACAACGGTAGCCAGCCAATGTCCAACTTTACTTTGTTACTTTCTTTAGTATATCTGTTAATAATGATATTTTGTTTAGATTAGATTAGATTAGATTAGCCTTTATTGTTTCCCCTTACGAGAAATTTGTCTTGGGTCAAAGGAACTCATGCCACATTTAAAAACCCATATAACATTACAACATACAGTACACACACAGAGGACACATCAATTAATGCAGTTCATCAGAAAAACCACCATTAAACAGTAATAATAGTGATAATATTGCACCGGCTTCACATAACGATGTCTACCAACGGTCAAAGTACAGCTGCAAACTTGATTTTATCTAAGCTCAACTTTCGTTTTGTATCTGCTCACAGTTGGTCAAGTCGAGTCCATTTCTGAAAAGTGACCTCTTTCAAAAAACGCGCTTTCTTTGGGCTATAAATGGACTCCGCTAGATGTTTCTGAAGAGGCTTATTATTTGAAAATGAAACCTTTTGCACCTCCAACGCTCTCAGAGAACATTTTTAGCTTTGTGAAACTTGTATAATGCTTTTTAGTTGCATTATATAAAGCTCTTATATGTACCTACGATTATATTTTTTACGGACAAAGAGCTTGGGTGACCAGGGCTGTCTTCAGAAAACTCAGCGGGCTCCTGTCTACATAACTCTGTACTGCATTATACATGACCTCGCCGACACTGAACACACACAGACGCCATTTTGGCTCTTTGTAGCTGTTCAGACCCAGTCGTATTATGAGTATCGTGGCCTGGTATAGCCTGAGAAATAAACTCAAAAATATCAACTTTGAAAGCCTTGCCAATGAAACAAATCACATTTAACCGAGATTATAATTGGCAAAAAACACATAAGCCTCTTTTCCACTGGCACGGTTCACTCGGGGCCAGATTGGAGCCGGTCTGTTTGCGCCTCCGTGTCCCAAACATGACTCCGGGTCCAGGGGCAGGGCTTCGCGAGACAGTGACGTCACCCAAACATAACTCAAGCTTTCTTCATAAATAAATGAAAAACGGATCTGAATTATACTCGTAACTGTATCGCCGATCTCAGCGATTCACGAAAAGACGTTTAGTTTGTGGCGCTGACATGAGACTAAAGAATAAACACAAGCTTCTGCATTGATTTCATTTCTCTGCACAATGTTTTACTGTCTCTTTATGTAATGCAGCGGGTTTTGCTTCATGTTAGACGCATTATGCACTGAAAATATAACATGTTCAATCATTGCACACGAGCGTTGTGCGTCTACAAACACAAACAGCTGTCGTGTTGGTGCTTTGTGTTGTGGAGCTTGTTGGCTCAACATTTAAGTTGCCATAACTGGAAATACAGCGGTTTATTACAAGATCAAGAGAAATGATGAGTTTATATCTTCTTTGTGCTGCCTTCTTTTTGCCGCCTGACTCGTGCTCTCTCGTGTCTGATCACCAGGTTTGGTTGAATTCTGAGGACGTCAGGGACCGGCCTCCTGCTGGTGACCAGAGTCAGGATTAAACCAGGACTAAATCAGGACTACACCAGGAATAAACCAGGATTAAATCAGGACTAAATCAGGACTAAACCAGGGCTGAATCAGGACTAAACAAGGACTAAACAAGGACTAACAAGGACTAAATCAGGACTAAACCAGGACTAAACCAGGACTAAACAAGGACTAAAATCAGGACTAAATCAGGACTAAACCAGGACTAAACCAGGACTAAATCAGGACTAAACCAGGACTAAACAAGGACTAAATCAGGACTAAATCAGGACTAAACCAGGACTAAACAAGGACTAAATCAGGACTAAACCAGGATTAAACCAGGACCAAACCAGGACTAAACCAGGACTAAACCAGGCTAAACCAGGACTAAACCAGGACTAAACCAGGAGTAAACAAGGACTAAATCAGGACTAAATCAGGACTAAACCAGGATTAAACCAGGACCAAACCAGGACTAAACCAGGACTAAACCAGGACTACTAAACAAGGACTAAATCAGGACTAAATCAGGACTAAACCAGGATTAAACCAGGACCAGTCCAGGACTAAGCCAGGACTAAACCAGGACTAAACCAGGACTAAACCAGGACTAAACAAGGACTAAATCAGGACTAAATCAGGACCAAACCAGGACTAAACCAGGACTAAACCAGGTCTAAACCAGGACTAAATCAGGACTAAACCAGGACTAAACCCGGACTAAATCAGGACTAAATCAGGACTAAACCAGGACTAAATCAGGACTAAACCAGGACTAAACCAGGACTAAATCAGGACTAAACCACGAGTAAACCTGGACTAAACATGGGGCATCAGTGTTTCAGTTTTCTGCAGCTAAAACCTGAAACATTCTTCCTGAAGATGTGAGACAGGCCTCGACTTTGACAATGTTTAAATCCAGGCTCTAATGTTTCTGTTTATCTGTGCACATGACTGAAAGGTTTTTATTCTGCACTCTTCTGTTTTAATATTACTTTTATGATGATTATTCATGTTTTGATTTGTTGTATTGCAATTTTAATGTCTTTCTTGTTCTGTAAAGCGCTCATTTGAGTACGAATGGTGCTGTACAAATAAACTCGCCTCGCCTTAATCGTGCCTGGAGCCGCGCCGTAGCGTCCTCAGACCCCGCTGGGAGCTAGTACCCCCCCCGGGTCTACTTCAGAGCCCTCAGATGGAGCAGCATGGTTCACTTTGGAGACACTCGCCTGTACTGAGCCACTCCAAAGTGAACCAGGGAAACAAGGCTATAATTGCCTACAGGACTTTCAAAAACTTTATACCTAGATACTAATCCATACTAAAAAACACAAATAGGACCAAATTTGAGTTAGCCTGAATAGTTTTCGAATGGTCTTTATCGATATGATGATGGTAGACAAGGTTTCAAAAGTTGTAGACGAGACGTTTCAGCTGCCATTCGATACTAAGGCAAAGACACGATACTTTACACTGATTTTTCTATCCATATGATGCATAAATTTGATACTTGACATGAGTATGGTTTCAATACTTTTAGCATCTGGGTATCAAGTCCATGACCAAGGACTGAACCAGGACCAACCCAGAACCAAACCAGAAACACCGAAATGTGGCACAAGCTAAATAATGATCATTTATTACTTTCATTAAGCAACCTGACAATTTAGCGTCCCACAAAAGGAGTGTGTAAATGAGGCTAGCTCTGGTCTGAAGAGCATAGACTCTAGGGGCAAATAGGATGTGGCCTAAATATCTGAAACTAGCTCACTGCACAGCGTGACGTAGTCGGACGTAGTTTAGGCAGGTTTCGCACATCATTTATTTGGAAAAGTGTTACACGGTGATATTAAAGACGCAAATGTGCATGTGCTTATAAATCAGTGATTATCATATGAGGTTAGCTAAAAGTTGGCTTAGAACACAACTAGTTTTTAGGCAACTAGTTCTTGTACAAATATTGAATGAAGTAGATCACATTTACAAATTCTTGGTTAGTTTCTCTATATAATTTACATATCAGAATAACAGGCCCCGTGCCGTGCTTCACTGATTTGAAAATTGGGTAATGAAGAGTAGAGTTTTTGGGCACAATCTCGTGATGTAATGGCACTGTGTATTTATTTATTTTATTTATTTATGTAGTTTATTTGACAGGGACAATGTACATTAATTAACATTTCTGTAAATGCGACAGAATTAGCCAGATATTTTAGCTATTTAGCTATTTTTCATCTGTAGTCCCTGGACCGATGGTAATTGATCGTACTGTCTGCGTCTTATTATAAAGAGTTTTTATTGGTTGTGAACCAGAAAGTAATGTGAGTGTGTTGTTAGCATGCTAGTTGTTAGCATTACTGTGGATGGCAAAACCCCGCACTGGCGTCTGGCCTGGCTTATACAGTAACTGCAGTGATTAATTTGGACGCTTGAAATGCAAAAATACGGAATAAGTTTGGACTTATAGATTGTAAATATAAATGGACATAGCTAATATGCTAATTGCCACGTTCCAAATGGGGAGTGCTCGTGGGCGTGTGCATCAAGCTCCATTGACCAATTCACTTTACACTGAAAAACTATTGCGCTGACCCTCATTATTTTGGTCGTAAAATGTTCGTTTTAACCCGCTCTACATGATCCTGCTGTTTTTATTTCGCTATTGTGTCCGTAAATCAAGATATGAACATAAATAAATGACAAATCAGGCGCCTCCTTTCCCCGAGGCCACTGCTGCTAGCCTTAGTAACAGGTTTGATTGACAGCGTTGCTAAGTGCCCGCTTCATGCTAAAATAGCGTTGCAGGCAGGCAAGGGTGTTACCTTGAACATCTTCGCTCCAGATTGGCTCTTTGGTTGCTATGATAACTTGGAACTTGGCTTCAAATTCGTTGCTGTAACCGCTCCAGCCTCGATGAGCTCACTTCGTTCGCTTCTTTACACGTCTATTCTTGGACCTCTGTAGTTTAAAATGACCTACCTCCGTCGTCACATTTTTAAGACTCTATTGACCAACTTCAAAAACTCCTTCAAGTTTGTACAATTTCAATAGCTGTAATTACAATGCTAGCTTGTTTTTTTTCCCCCCTGAGTAGCCACAGATGAATACTGAAACGCTCGACTGAACTCCAACTCCAAATCAAGTGCCATATTGATTCTGGGTCACTCTTAAATTGAAAGCAAGATTTAAACACCGCCATTTTCCTACACTAGAAATTGCAATCAGAGAGGCTTTGTTAGCGCTGTTACCGTTAGCGCTGTTACCGTAGCAGCGTGTGGAGGCTTTCTCACCTTCTATAATCAATGAGAGGATTGTCAAGACGGAGGAAAAACATATAATTAACCCACGAATGGCAGAAAAAAGAAGAAAAACAAAGGTATTTTGAAGTGCCGACTCTTAGTTTGTGACAGATTAATGCTATTGTGCAGGAAAAATAGCTACAAATTAAACTTTCAAACTCAAAATAGTAATATAAATATGCGGCAAAACGTCAATACCTTCCCAAAGTTGGTTTCAGTAAAAATATGCTTGAGGCTACTGTGACAGAGCATGCCAAAATGAATGTGTCGGTTGGAGTAACATTTTAATTTGGATATGAAAAAACAAGCTATTCACAAAACCGTGGCAGAGGGGACTAAAAGCTTGTATCAATTAGTGATGCTATTGTCAGTATAATTTTCTTTCTTTATAAATTACACCAATAAAGTCTACAATGCGGCGCAGAGTGCAGGCTCCAAATATCAACAGCCAACTCAAAAGTGCTGTTCATAGTTCACTTCGGGGACAGGGACCAGCACTCAGGAAGCTGTTGTTGCTTAAAGCGGCAGTGTGGAACTTTTCTGAACTTATCTACGCACTGACTTGGAGACTCTCATGGAGATTTTAATGATTTTTCTAAAACGTAGACTGTGTGTGTAAATGGGCATAGCTAACCTGCTAGCAGCCACGTTCTAAATAGGAAGTGATCACGGGCGAACTTCCGCTCCATCGGCTCCAATTCACTTTACAGTCCCTCACTATATCGCGGTTCACCATTCACATTTTTTTTTTTTTTTTTTCAGTGTATGAACCTGCATTGTGTTCTGCGTCCTGATTGGCTGAGGGACTGTGGACCATTGTGTTCTGCGTCCTGATTGGCTGAGGGACTGTAGACCATTGTCCATCAGTCTCCTCCGTGTCTCCTGTACAGTACAGAATGTGTCAGACAAATTTACATAAATGTTGGATCGCAGTGTGACTCTTAAGTGCTGTATGTTTGCAAGTTTTCTCCCCGACAAAACCCACAATGTCGATGAAACGTTCTGCACCGACAAAGGCACCGACGAAGGTTTGAACTTTTGTTTAAACAAGAGAGAAGTGTGAGAAAATATTAATGTCTGTGTGAGAAAAGTGTATAAAGTGTGTGGTGAGGGGTTTTACAGCCAAGAAACATATAGAATAATCGTAAAAAATAAATCAGAATACTTTGCGGATTTCGCCTATTGCAGGTTTTTTTTAGAACATACTGTACAATGAAAAACCGTTACCTCTCTCTCTGTGACTGCTGTGTTTTTTGTCATTTTGGTGTTAATATGTTTGTATTAACTCACTCTACATGATCCTGGTGTTTTTATTTCACTATTGTGTCTGTAAATCAATCATTAATAACAGACAAATCAAGCTCCTTCTTTCCCTGAGGCCGCTCCCGCTAGCGTTAGCAACAGGTTTGGTTGACAGTGTTGCTCAGCGCCCACTACTTGCGAGCGAGAAGAGGCGTTACTTTCAACAGCCTCGCTCTGGATTGGCTCTTTGGTTGCTATGATATTCGTAAGTCTAAATATGGAACTCGGCACCGTTGTCGCCTTGATGAGCTTCATGGAGCTGGACAACTTTATAACATTCCAAGTGAAGTTTCCGTAGTGACTCATATATCACCACGGAATAACCCTTTTTTGACAACGCTTTGTATTCACTTTGATCCGGAAGTTGCCGTGGGTGACGCGATCATCACTGAAAGTCCGGTTTAAAGGCATTTAGCAGCAAAAGTGGGCGGGGCCAAATAAGGTTAATAGTTCAATGACAGAAATTGGACTGTGCATTAGTAATTAGTGCTGGTCCAAGAGTCTTAGATTGTCAGCCTTGCTTTCATCAGTGTGCACCAGGGCAGCTGTGGCTAGTAGTAGTAGTAGTAGTAGTAGTAGTAGTAGTAGTAGTTGTCCTGGACCCAGTTGATTGACCTTTTATTCTCGTTATTCTCTGAAATTGTTACATTTATAATTGTCGGTACCATTGTTTTATAAGATAGATCCTCTTTGTCCTTGCGTCCAGCGTCCCCTAAGCTAACCCAAATGGTCGCAGACAGATTGAATAAACTGGGGACATCGAATTTGACTCCAGTTCAAGTTTGTAGCGATTGTGAACTTGATGCTTGCCTCTTCCATTTATTCCCTGCCACGAGTCCTCTACATCTCTTCGCAACTTTCCAATCTACCACCTTCAAATGTTTGTCCCTGTTTAGCCTCGAAAACGACAATGGATTTCAATACCGGCTAGCGCTATTAGCTCTTAGCACACACACATACGCGCCAATAGGAATCGATAGTGTAGTGTTGCCTGTCTAAAAGCTTGGCTAAGCAGAAGAGTAAAAATGTAAAGGTAATTAGCAGAAGGCGTGGGGTCGATCGGAGACAGGGGAGAGGCTGTGTGCGCAGTCGGCCATATTGTGTGGGTTTTCTGCAATGGTAAACTGTCCCCTTGGGTACTATTGTTTATTTTGTCTCCCCTGTCTGTGTGCTTTATGGTTTTCCTCCCATCCATACAGCAAGAATAAACATGTGCTGAGATCGAAGTAAAAATGGTACTTAAAAGCTTTATTACAGTTATTTCCGCCATTCAAACGATATATATATTGCTTAATTGCTACGACCACGGACGACGGCTGCCATAGCTTGAAATGCGGTTGTGTAAGATATTCAATACAAACTACAGAAGTATTTTTACACCACCCTTACTACCAGGACTAGTACTAACCCTGCTGCTACTACACCTACTTCTTCTATTTTTACATCGTTCCTGCTACGGTCAGTTTTTAACCCACAACAGTATTTTCGTTGAAGGTACGCCACGCAACTTTTATAGAAAGGGGCACAGGGTTCTGGCGCCTGCTTGTCTCCAAGGAGATGGTATTGCTTCGCCTAGAATGTTCCCCAGTGTCGCGTTAAGCTTGACAATTTGCATGTATTTAAAGTGCAGGTTTTTCGTTATTCAAAATACCGTCTAAAGGATTCTTACGACTGTGTCTCGCCACTGATCTGAACTGTAAATTGAGATTGTGCGGAAGGTTTTTAATGCCATATTGTGGAACATTCCAGGCAAAACAGCATGAAGACTATCCTGTACGAAATGCACACTTTGAACCCACAACCTTTCATACCGGAGATACAGTATTCGATTTAGTATTTAGATTTAGTTTGCTTTGACAACCCCCAAAAAACAAGAAAACTGTATTTGGCAACAAAACTTTTCAAATTCTGAAACTAATAATATAATCCTTACACCTCTCAAAATCCTTGACTTTCTGAATTAAATTTTGACATTTGTAATCACATTAATTTACAGCTCACAGGAAATCCAAGAGAAAGTATAAAGTAGCTGATAGCGACGGAGCTGTATTAAACGTCTAGACTGCAAATGAAATCGTGCTCCCAAACACATCGGGAGAGATCTTCGAGAGGGCTCGTTTCTTTTGAGTTTTGATGAGGACTTTCAGTAATGAACATCCGGCCAATCAAAAGAAGGAATGTCTGATGTAACCTATTCACGGGGCTGTACATGTTTTAGATTGAGTGTTCTGGCAGCCATTTTGTTTTTTTCTTTTAAATTACATATTCAAAACATGTCTCTCTTTACATTAGGACCTTTCAAGGATATGAACTGGAAATATGCAACAAAAATACTGCAGTCGTTACTGTGTTGTACTGTGTTCCCCTCTTCACAGATCTAACCTGTAACTTCAGCTTGTGGTTTCCTCTGCTGTAAAGTCCATACTGTGGAATATTCCAGGCAAAACAATAAAATCTCCGAGGAAACAGGTAAGTTGAGGACCCTTCACCAAAAAAAAGATATATATACAACCATACATCAAGCTAGCTTTCACTTACAACCGAGAAAAGCATGTAGAAAAGCATGTTATAACTACTTTATATTCGTTTCCCAGTCACAAAAATTTGAAAAGTGTCTTGCCAAAGGACACAATGTTATGCCATAGCAGGGATCAAACTCTTTAATAAACTTTAATTTAGTTACTGCATACTGTTACTTGAAAACCCCTGAAAGTTTTATTTGATGTTTATATTGAATCTACCATTGCAAATATAAGATCAGTGCCTTGGCTGAGGTCTTCTTTATATTAATACCATAGAGTGTATATAGAAATGTTGATCATGGGCGCACTTCTGGCTCCATCAACTCTGGCTCCAATTCACTTTACATTGAAAAACTGTGAGCATCGTCATTTCGGTCTTAAAATGCTCGTATCTACACGATTCTCGCGTTTTTATGTCTCTGTTTTGTCCATAAATCAGTCAAGTGCCTTCTTTCCTCGAGATCGCTCCTGCTAGCGTTAGCAGCAGGTTTGATTGACAGTGTCGCTAGGCATCTGCTCCCTGCTAGACGAGTTATATGGGCGGGAAGGGGGGGGTTACCTTCAACAGCCTCGCTCCGGATTGGCTCTTCGGTTGCTATGATACTCTCGGTCAGGCTTCCGAAGAAGAACTAAGGTCCAAATTCACCCTTATAACTGCAAGCCTCAAGGAGCTTCATTTGACTGGAACGTTATGGGTGACACTCACTTAGTGCTCCGTCACGCTAGCCCCATCTAGCCCCTAAAGCACGGTTCATTCGTCCAGTGTGAGCGCAAACGAATTGTGCCCGGACGTGGCGCGTTTTGAACTTTAGCCAGTTGGAGGAAATAGGCCACAGCAAGGCACAATCGCTTATGTACGTGCAGAGGCATCATTTATGTTTACGAGCCCTGTCTTGTGCGTGGAGTGCATAGAGGATGAGAGGAGGAAAAAGTGAATGAACTCTGCTTCAAAACTCACAGCGAATCCGCGCTCACCTTCGATAAGGACTGTGACCTGTCTCCTGTTTAACCCTTACAGCCGTTGTTTAATCCATTAACTCATGTAGAAGCATATCACTGTTGGACTCATATCTGCCTCACTATTTAAGAGATATTTCATGCCTCTGGTCTTATTTTCTGCATGGTTCAAAGGTCCTAGTGTGAGTGCGATCTAGTCCACTTCCTTGTACACTCTATGATTAATACTCCACCTTCTTTCGTGCACAGACTTTCTTAAACTGTTTCCCTGTTTCCCTCCCTTTTCCACATGCCCTAGACCTTACACTCTCTCCTTCACAGATTCCCCATCCCTCCCTCCCTTCCTCCACTCTACCGCTCCACCCTGACCCAGCAAACCTCTCTTCCACCCCGGATTCGCCTTTGGGTGCCATCCAGAGCAATGGGAAGCATCCGCAGAACGTCTAATCACACAGGGGCTAACCGAAATGGATGGTGACATGTACCGGGATGAGATTCTTGTACCGTAGAAAGGCATGACTCCTAGCCTGCTTTAGTCTCTCTCGTGCGTGTGAATTGTAACGGGATGGGTGGGGTTGGGTGGGGGGTGTCTGCGGACCATCGGGCTGTGAAGGGCTGGGCTCACCTTGGGAGGAGAGAGAGGAGCAGACAAGAATGCTGGAGACGTATAGAGATGGAGATAGTAATATGTGCAGATTTGCTGTGGGAATGCTAATGCTAATTGTGCTAATGGACTGCAAGATTGGAGTACATCTAGCGTGTGCTAATTTAAGCTAAGGAGGAGTACTCATGACAATGCTTACGCTGAATTAAATCAAATATAATGATGTGGTTGTGTTAGAAGTGGGAAAAATGATGCTGTAAAAAAAAGTGATTATTGCAGTACCATTGTCGTTAGGGAAACTCAAATAGCATTTAGCATAAGGCGTCCACAAAGCTAAAAAAAACGACTCTAAATCATAAACTGTATAAAGAAGTGGACGAAGTGAGTCTGACGTCACCCATAGCAGTCAGCTCTAGTCAAATGAAGCTCTTTGAGGCTAGTGGTTTTAGCGGCAAATTTGGATGCTTAGCAATGCAATCAAACGTCAATCAAACCTGTTGCTAACGCTAGCACCAGCAACCTCGGGCAAAGACAGATTTGTCAGTTATTAATGTTCATATCTTGAGTTGCTGAATGTAACAAATAGCCCATTTCTCTCTTAGTTAAAAGCACCTTTCGCTATAAGCACTTTAAATTGCACAAATACTTTAATAGCACACAGCACTTTAAACATTGGTACTTTAAAAAAAAGGACAATTTGCACAAAAGGATTTTAAAATGTTTATTTAACTTGTCGTCTTTTACCCAGTTTTAGATCTGGGCACTGTAGCACTTTGATTGAAGCTGCGTGTCCTGGAGGGGAAAGAGGATAAGATTATAATTAAATTGGACAGGTGCAGTATGAGTGCAGTATGTTTAAGAATGTTTTTAAGTGTTTGTGTGTATTGTGTAATTTGCAGTGTTTTTAGTAGAATAGTGTTTTAAAAATGTTGAACTCACCTTTTGTATCTTGTGTCCAGGTGTCAAAGAGGTCCCAGGGGAAACGAGCTCCCTTTAAAAAGGTTCCGGGGCAGGACCAAGACAGGAAATGTGTGGGGGAAACATGTTGGGCATTTTTAACGGTTTAGGGATTTTAAGCCTGTTTGGTGTTGGTTTTTAGGGTTTATTTCTGTACATATTTATAAAGTTTATTAGGTTAATTGGTTTATTTGCTTTTATGAAGGTTAGAGTAAAGAGCTAATGTTATCTTTTTTTTAGAACATCCCTGGTATTTTACAGTAGTTGAATCCAATCAGTAGAATAGAATAAAAGGCGCCTAAAACCATCATTCTGGGTTCTGCTGCTGGAGGAGATGCTGCTCCTCTAACCCTTATTGCACGTGGCATTTTGCACTTTAATGATTGAAAAAAGAACATCCACATCCTACCGCTCACAGTCAGCCGCTATGTTACACTGACACAATAGCGAAACAAAAACACCAAAATCATGTAGAGCGGGTTAATACGAACATTTTAAGACCAAAAATGACGAGTCTGACAGCAGCAGTTACGGAGAGAGGAGCCACAGATTTTTCAATAGAAAGTGAATTGGAGCCAAACTCGATGGAGCCAGAAGCACGCCCATGATCGCTTTTTATGTAGAACACGGCAGCTAGCAGTTTAGCTATGTCCATTCATATATTCAGTCTATGGTTTACGCAGATTTCAGGTCATAAGGTTGAAAATCACATTCTATTGACTGAGTCGGAATCGGTATTTAATTACCGAGTCTATTCCTTATCGTAATGGAGTTTGACATTTTTGTGGCAACATTACTCTACACATAACTACACTCTTTCCCGACTTAAGGAATGTTCTCGGAAATAAATACATAAATTCGCCCATATTCCACGGTTCTTTTGTATCTGCGCGAACGCCTTCTTCTCCGTATGCATGGAGTCCTCCTTTTGCACGGGAGGTCATGTGATTATGCGCTTGTGCTTGTGCGTGTGTGCGTGTGTGTGTGTGTGTGTGTGTGCGTGTGTGTGTGATTCCTGTAGGCGACCATGGGAGCAGACAGGTGTCAGCTTGGATCAGGCCTGTGTTGGGGCAGGCCAGGTGGAAAAGCCAGGGGAGAACGAGGTGAATCACTGCCCAAATCCAGAACTCACCACTAAACAGCGAGCACCAGAAACACAGAAAAAAGGAGGGACAAAACAGCATGCTCGTTAACATCGGCAGCCCTAATTAAATCTACTGCGAGGTTTTCAAATTTGCGTGGTGTTTTTGGACCCCGTAACCTTCGCAGTTCTCCACAAGTGTTTGAAATTTTAGAGCAACTGGGACAATTCTCTGAGCATTTTCCAGACTAGCCAAACATAATCATTGTTCTTGGGTCTGTTCTGTTGGATACTTTAAAAAAAAATATCGCTACACTAGACAGGAAAAGCTAACAATGTTGAAAAAAATGTTGGTATTTAAATGCAGTACTAAAAAAATACTACAGTGAAGGGGAGAACTATACAATGTTATGTGCAGTGGTGGAAGTAAAAGTAGTAAAGTGCTGTACTCAAGTATAAATTTTTGGTATCTGTACTTTACTTTAGTACATTTAAAGTGGATGTTTTTTGCTTTTACTTCGCTACATTTGAGAGCAGTATCTGTACTTTCTACCACAGCGCAAATCTTGATAAAAATTATGACACGAAGTAAATTTTTACTCTTTAAGTACACTTTTAAACATTTAATTTAATACTTTTACTTAAGTAACAAAACCGAGTACTTCTACGACATAATATTTAATCGACTTAATGAACTTTTAATATTCTGTTTTGTCATAGTAAATAATGGTTTATCCAGAAAAACAGTGTAAAAAAAAAAAAATAATAATTCAAATACTGGTATTGAAAAGTCCTAGTCCTTCTTGTCACAGAATTCTAGTAAAATAAAATACTTACAGGTCCTGTACTACTCAAAAATCACTCTTGGAGCTTTAAGCCATGTTATAATGTTACCTCCTCAAAAACAGACCTGGAGTTGTGTTTTGTTTCATTCACATGTTTGATTAACTCTTTATTATCAGTCTGTAACATCTCCAAATCTCAAAACGCTCTGTTCCACCTTGTGATGTCATGAAGTGGTAGTTTTCAAGTTAACAGATATGTTTTACCTCTAGTTCAAAAGAGATCAGCAATTCCAGGGCTGACATGATCCAAATGATTTTAGTGAAGGTGTGTGGAGTTTAAAATCACAGTGGAGCACTTCCTGTATTATCACATGATGACATCACAAGGTGGAACAGAGTGTTTTCTGTTTGAGAGAAGACTAAACTTGTGTGAATGAAACAAAACACAACTTCAGCTCTGTTTTTGATGAGGAAACATTATAACATAGATCAGAAAACAGTGTAATATGGGCCCTTTAATAAATAAATAAATTAGAAAAAAAATAATTATTGTATAAATAATAAAATAAAATAAAATTGTATATAAATAAAAATAAAATCTCTGACTCATACACCATTATATTGTTTCACATATATTGTAAATCTGTGAAACAATTAATTTATTTTACACAGAAATAATAATAAAACAGAATACAATTTATGTCTGAGATACTAATATAGGGGGCGCTGTACATTACTGCTGTTAAGAACCCAAATCGAGACATTTTTATTTACAGTGTCTGCTGTAATAAAATGTGCATTTTAAAGACGGGGAGTATTTGAGAGAGTGTGACAGTGAGAGGAGGAGCCACGTGCACATACGCCAGTCTGACTGAGCACAATGATGATGAGGGGGGCAGATTGTGTCACGCACAGAGCAGTCACCAGCAGCAGATGACCACGAAACACTGCGCCGCTAATGTGGCTAAGAGGGCGAACGTCGCTTTACACTTTGACAAAAGATTTTAAACTGTCAGTCTGCATGTATCAAACTTATCTATATTCTAACTGTAAATTCAGTTCACAGACTGTGTAAAGAAGTGGACTAAGCCATAGTGTTCAGCTCCAGTCAAATGAAGCTCATCGAGGTGAGCGGTTACAGCGTGTTCAGAAGTCTATGATGGGCGAGTATTTAGGCCCGACTCGTGGCACATCTTGAGCGTAGGACACCAGAGTTGAGAAGGCTGAAGTTTGGAATTTGAAGCGCCAAACAATTAGAGACTATGCTCCAGTTAATGTAGCGACGTAATTATCCAGAAGGAGAAAGACATTAGCTACAAACTAGCGCCAACTTAATTATGCCGGGCGCACCGGCTAGACTAGAGCCGAGTCATGGACCCAGACACAACGCCGCCGAGGTGATCGCCTCCGTTGATGAGTTTTGTGTAATAAATTGTCAAGATCCCAGTCTGTGTTTCTGTGCTGTCTTTGCCCCTCCCTTCTGTGTCTGTGAGCTGGGCGGAGACTCCACCCACTACACACCTGCAGCCAATCAGCAATCAGGCCTTCACCTGTGGAGCGCTAAGGATCTGACACACATCCCCAGATCGTTTGTGCGTCCTCCGTGGTACCGTTCCGCTTGGCTCAGTCTAGTTTTCGTGATTATGGTCACAGGACTCAGCTGCCTTTTCTCGTTTTTCGCTCGATCCCGCTTCTTGGAACTACCCTGCACCTCCGCCTTCGACCCAGCTCTACACGACCGGTACGAAAACCTCAGCCTCTGACCCCACCACCTACGACCCCATCTGTACTATCTGCTCCGTCAATCCACATTTACATTTCCGTGTTTGTAAATAACCTCTGTTCAACTTTGTACCCCAAGTTTGTATCTTTGATCCGTCAGACATTACGACATAAATACACGAAAGCCTGTCTCTCAACCTCGTTCACAAAGAGCCCGGATAAACAACACATCCAAAGCTACAGAAACACAAATGCAAAGGTGTCCAAATAGAGGCGTCTACTGGTTTGCTTAACGCTGTCGAGCAAACCTGTTGCTAACGCTAGCTGGAGCAACCGCGGGGAAAAAAGGCGCCGGATTTGTCTGTTATTAATGTTCATATCTTGAATCACGCACAAAATAGCAAAATAAACACCAGGATTACCAGGAGTGCTTCAATACGAACATTTTAAGACAAAAACGACAATGGCTAACCGCAGCGGACACCGGGAAGCGCGCCCATGCTCGCTTCCTATTTGTACCGCGGCAGCTAGCATGTTAGCTACGTCCGTTTGCACATACAGTCTGTTCTTGCCCCCCGTCTGAGAGTTTGACATCATCACATTTGTAGAACGATTCGACATAATCCTCGTTTCGTGTCCAGCCGTGTGCAGCTCCGTCGTCGTGTTAGCGTAATGACATCACTCGGGCAGTAATGGGGTGTAACAGGCGGCTTGCAGTCGTGTAATTATTGAGTGTACATTTCTCCATCTGTCTGCTCCAGTCGCAGAGTCTGTTCAGCAGCGCGGCCGTAGCTCCTGTGTGCCGACGGGATCATCACTCTGCGTTCTTTTTAACCCGCAACACGATTACTACAAACACACAAGAATACTCACGATATGACCATCTGGAAATGTTCTACTACTCAAGCAAAACGAACTAAAGGAAAGTGCTTGAAAGCGACTATGTGTGTATCTTTATTTTACCCTCACAACGCCAGTAGTAGTAGTAGTAGTAGTAGTAGTAAGTTGTAATTGTGATAGATATGTACTAACTGTAATAGTCTAATAACCCTAGTTAGTTTTAGCAGTGGTATTTTTATACTAGCTGAAGTCCTTCTATGTGAAACAGTACTTGAATTGTTAAAGTAGTAGAAGTAGTAGTAGTAGTAGTATCAGTGGAGTAGGAGGAGTTACAGTAGTAATAGCAATAAATATTATACTATTATCAATGTTAGATAAGTATTAGCAATGGTATTTCTGTACTAGCTGAAGACAGTCCTTTTATGTGAAACAGTATTTGTCTTATCAAAGTAGTACTAGTAGTAGTAGTAGTGGAGGAGGAGTAATAGTAGTAGTAGTATATATTGCACTAGTATTAGCAATGGCATTTTTGTACTAGTTGAAGACAGTCATTTTATGTGAAACAGTACTTCTTTACTATTGTCAAAGTAGTAGTAGTAGTAGTAGTAGTAGTAGTAGTAGCAGTAGTAGTAGTAGCGGTAGTGGAGGAGGAGTAACAGTAGTAATAGCAATAGATATTGCACTAGTATCAATGTTAGATAAGTATTATCAATGGCATTTTTGTACTAGTTAAAGATTTTATGTGAAACAGTACTTCTTTACTATTGTCAAAGTAGTGGTTGTAGTAGTTGTAGTAGTAGTAGAGAAGGAGGATGTGTAACAGTAGTAAAATTAATAGATACTGTATTAGTATTAAGATTAGATAAGTATTAGCAATTGCATTTTTGTACTAGTTAAAGACAGTCCTTTTATGTAGTTGTAGTTTTTTGCTGCAGTCAAAGTAGAAAAAGTATCTGTAATTGTATGCAGTAGTAACAGCAGTAGTAGTAGTAGTAGTAGTAGTAGTAGCAGTAGTAGTAGTAGCAGTAGCAGTAGCAGAATTAGTAGCACTAGTAGTAGTAGCAGTAGGAGAAGTAGAAGCAGTAGTAGTAGTAGTAGTGGTTGCAGTAGTATTAGTAGTAGCAGTAATAGACGCAGTAGTAGTAGCAGTAGTAGTAGTAGTATGGCCTTGTATATTTGTTGGCAGTTACAGTACTCGTTACAGGTAGTAATCATGAAGCAGTATGTTCACACCTGAAGTAAATGCAGTATTTTGTAGAAGTACTACAGTTGACAACGTACATAAATAGCAGAAATAAACTAAATTCCAGATCGATAGTGTTTGGAGTCACAATCACAATCCGAGAGTATTCATGGAATTTTATAACGGGAAACCAGACCCAGAGCGAGCGGCGGATTTACAGGAGCTATTGTCGTCAGCGGGACAATAGCAGAGTAATGATTCATGTGTGATACTGTAAATAGCTCTGTCAAAACGCACTCGCCCCATTCAGAGCTCTCAATGTGTCAATACAGCGCCTCTGTTCTATCGCTACTGTACATCTTTTTATATCTGCTGGGACTGTCAGGAGAACAAGCTCTTATCTGTGACTGGATAAACAAACGCGATATGCTACAATTACTCCTTAAACAGGGGCCAAATATAAGTACGTGAAAAGGTAATTTACTCTGAATTAAGTGCTGCAAATGATGAGAACTGTGTACAACTGGTTCTTCGTTGTACTGTATGAGTATAACAGGCACACATAGACTGTATATGTGAATGGGCATAGCTAACCTGCTAGCCGCCGCGATCCGAACAGGAAGTGAGCGTGGATGCAGATTTTTTTTTTTTTTTACCGTGTATGAACGAGCGTGTTCTGCGTCCTGATTGGCTAAGGGACTGTAGACCATTGTGTTCTGCGTCCTGATTGGCTAAGAGACTGTAGACCATTGTGTTCTGCGTCCTGATTGGCTAAGAGACTGTAGACTATTGTGTTCTGCGTCCTGATTGGCTGAGGGACTGTAGACCATTGTGTTCTGCGTCCTGATTGGCTAAGAGACTGTAGACTATTGTGTTCTGCGTCCTGATTGGCTGAGGGACTGTAGACCATTGTGTTCTGCGTCCTGATTGGCTGATGGACCGCGCCTCCTGTACAGTACAGAATGTGCTTAGCCAAATATGCATAAATATTAGACGCTAGCAGTGTGACTCTTAAGTGTTGTTTGCAAGTTTTCTCCCCGACGAAATGAAGTGGAAAAGGACACGACAGTGGAGCAGCGCGCCGGTCGAACGGCACATTTAAGTCGGGCGGGTTTTACACCGTTAAAATATATATAATAATTGTAAAAAAAAAAAAAAAAAAGGGGCGGGACCACTGTATATCTACCTCTAAGACTATTTTATTTTTAAGCATATCTTTTTAAACTTTATGCACGCCCTTATTTGTACTTATAATATTTTTTTTTTATATTATTTTTATTCAGTGTTTTATGAAAGTTCCAAGTTTGTGAGTCGCGTTCACTGACAATAGCAATAAAAGTCTTCTGATTCTGACTCCTGGCTCCACCGAATCTGGCTTCAATTCACTTTCTATTGAAAATCTGTGATCCCTCTTCCTGTAACTGCTGCTGTCAGACTCGTCATTTGGGTCTTAAAATGTTTGTATTAACCCGCTTTACGTGATCCTGCTGTTTTTAATTTGCTACTGTGTCCATATATCGAGATACGGACGTAATAACAGACAAATCAACTGCCTTCTTTCCCTGATGTTGCTCCCGTTAGCATTAGCAACAGGTTTGGTTGACAGTGTTGGTACTCAACCGCTCCCGTGTTATCTTAAACAGCGTCGCTCCAGATTGGCTCTTTGGTTGCTATGATACCCGCGGTTAGAAGTTCAAACAAGGAACTCGGCGCAGCAGCATGCTAGCTAGCTCACTGTGTCTCAAAGCTAACAGTCACTTTTATTCAAATACGAAAACATAAAAAAACAACTTATTAAAATTCAAATTAATTAAAATAAAGATTACACAGTTATTTGTATATGTAGAATACTTAAATTAGTTTTTAATATTATGCCTCAAAATTAGCATTAGCATTAGCAATGAGACACATCTCGCTGTCTGTCCGTGTACACTGGTGAATGAAGCGCTATATAAAAATGCAATCACTGACCACAATAGAAAGGGTTCAGTACTTTCCTGCTCGAACCTGCGTAAAGAGGGATGGGGGGAGGTAAACTGAAACACTCTTAGCGCTCGAGCTACGACGGGTGAGACAGGTTTACTCAAACACGCATGAACCAAACAGCATTAACTCTGAGTAGATAATGGGTTGGCTAATGAAGAGGGAAAACATGTATAAAGACTTACCACGCGTACTATGTCCTCTTTAAACAATCATATTTATTGTGAGATTAATCGAAATCAGCTCGAACTTGGACACAATTAGTAAATCGCAAAAGCTGCAATTTTACCACAATAATTTTAGCATAATTCACTTATTGTATCTCTTATTCTGTACAAATATGTTCTGAAATGTGATTCTTGTACTGGTTCATATTACAGTATTTTTGTTAGTTCTTCTGGATTAAAATAAAATGTGTCATATTAAAACATAAATCACAAATATAATCGTCAGGAAAAGATTACAATTACTTTTTTTTTTTTTTTAAATCTTCAGTCATGGATGAAGTACTAAATTTTGTTACTTAAGTAAAAGTACAGATGCAAAAGTAAAGCGTTACTCAAGTAAAAGTATCAGATGAAAAAAAAATAAAAAATTTAAGTATTCGTTTTAAGAGTAAAAAGTAAAAGTATTTCACCTAAGTGTTGTTCATTTGTTAAAGTGTTAAATAATATTGATAAAATATATTAATAATTAAAATTATTTTAATTAATATTTCAAAATGAGACACATTTTGGCCACAGGATCAATATGAATCAATTTATTAATTTTTCTCATGAATTTTGTGCATTTATTTTTGTTTTGCTTCATCGGGATGTTTCCAGGAAAATTGTAAAAATAATCCCTCAAATCAGATGAAAAGTACTTTTTACTTTTCAGCCCTGTTGAAACATGTAGAGGAGTAGAAAGTACAAATACTGCTCTCAAATGTAGTGAAGTGAAAGTAAAAAGTATCCACTGTAAAATGCACTTAAGTAAAGTCCAGATATGTAAAGTTTCTATTTAAGTCCAGTACTTTACTACATGTACATCTTCACCCTCCGCCGCTGCAGATGTTTGAGTCCTGAGGTTGGTGTGTGATGTACTTCTATGTACTTCTATACTTAGATACTACAGTTTTCTATAGCTGCACGTACAGAGTGAGTCACACCACAGACTTGTTTATTTGCTCTAGTCAGAACAGCTCAGACTCATTATGCAATCCTCCGCACCCTGATGTCCAGTGTTTCCCCGATCGCCTACTCTCTTTCTCTTCAGATCTATCTTTCTCTCTGTTTCTCTCTCTCTCTCTCTCTCTCTCTCTCACACACACACACTCTCTTTCTCTTCAGATGTCTCTTTCTCTCTGTTTCTCTCTCTCTCTCTCGCTCTATCTCTCTCTCTCACTCTCTTTCTCTTCAGATGTCTCTTTCCCTCTGTTTCTCTCTCTCTCTCTCTCTCTCACACACTCTTTCTCTTCAGATTTCTCTTTCTTTCTCTCCTCCCCTCTCTCACTCTCTCCTCTTCTCTCTCTCACTCTGTCCCCTCTCTCACTCTTTCCTCTTCACTCTCTCACTCACCCCCCCCTCACTCACTCGTCTTCTCTCTCTCTCACTCTTTCCTCTTCTCTCTCTCTCACTCTGTCCCCTCTCTCACTCTTTCCTCTTCACTCTCTCACCCCCCTCACTCGCTCGTCTTCTCTCTCTCTCACTCTCCTCTCTTCTCTCTCTCTCTCTCTCCTCCTCTCTCTCTCTCTTTCCTCTTCTCTCTCACTCTGTCCCCTCTCTCACTCTCTCCTCTCCTCTCTCACTCTCTTCTCTCTCTCTCAGTCTGTCCCCTCTCTCACTCTCTCGTCTTCTCTCTCACTCTGCCCCCTCTCACTCTCCTCTCTTCTCTTTCTTTCTCTCTTCTTTTCTCTCTGACTCAGTTCGCACACATGGACTTCGAGTCGTGTTGTTTAAAAAGACGAGAGGGAGAGAGCGAGGGAGAAAAAAGACATGCTAATTTGCAGTCGGGCCTGGGCAGTAGCTGGGACCCTGCCACCAGCTCACTCCAAACACAATGCATTCTGGGACAGGAGCGGAGGAGAGGAAAGCCCTGCAGTTGTAATAATGTGTTTAATGAACAGATAGAGCTGTGCCTGGACACACAGGCTACAGGGAAGGAGATGGAGAGATAGTGACAGTGAAAAGTGAACCCACGAGGCGTTCAAGTACAACTGGGCAAAGAGAGACTCGTCCAACACAGCCAGCAGCCAAAACAGAAGGAAACATTACACTATCTGAGAAAAAAGGTATTGTTAAAATGATAATTGCGTGGGCTGTCTGGTCTAATTCTTCTAACTAAACATTTCGGAAATTCTGAAATTAGCTCTGTGCTAGCGCCGGGCTAGCTCCAATCAGCGCGACCATTTCCGACGTAATGTCTATGATTGGGTTTTTTTTGGCAAATTGCACTAAAATCAATAAATACTCACAGTGAAAATGCTAACTTATTAAAACCATAGTCTGTACATGTAAATGGACATAGCTAACCTGCTAGCCGCCATGTTCCAATGCACGAGTCGAGCTTTTTTCCATCCACCATTGTGCATTTCTGATTGTGTATGTTCAGCCCCGGCTCTCCCCGCACAGTAGAATTATTTATACAACCCGCCCCGACCCGCACCCGCAATCATTAAACACATTGTAAAAACACGTCATTAAATGCAGCTTCATTTGAGCGAAAAACGTGCTTGAAAACAGACATAATGGGACTGAATCAATATCGATCAATATGATGAACCAGCTGCAGTTTTCTTCCATAACCTCGTAATACCTCATCTTCCATCTCCAAATCGGTTCTTCGGTCATGGTTGTGATTGGCTAATGTGGTGCGTAATGTTGCTCGAAGGGGGCGGTGACGTCAGGTTATAGATTAATTGCGGCGGCTACATGCTAACGTATCAAACATAATCAAACATAGGCCAATGCAGACGAATGTTAGATTATTTAAATATTTTAGTAATAATAGCTGACTTATTTTTCTTCTGTGAAAAAAATTGTCCGCCCCAACCCTCCCTGCAATAAATTGATATTTTTCCAGCCCGCCCCGACCCGACCCGCGGGTCAGAAGTCAACCCACACATCTCTAATGGCGCGCTTCCCAGCTTCATCGACGCCAATTCACTTTACATTGAAAAACTGTCACCCCTCTCTCTGTAATTGCTGCGTGAGCCTCGTCATTTTGGTCTTAAAATGTTCGTATTAACCCGCTCTCTGCATGATTCTGTTTATTTTTCATAACGCTAGACACAAACATTAATAACCGACAAATCAGGCGGCTTTTTTCCCGCTCACTCCAGCTACCGTTAGCAACAGGTTTGATTGACAGTGTTGCTGATGGCCCGCTCTCACCTAAACCAGGGGTGCAGGAGGAAAGGAGCTTTACCCTTCAACAGCCTCGCTCCGGATTGGCTCTTTGGTTGCTATGATACTCGTGGTTGGAATTCCTAATATGAAACTCGGCTCTAAATTTGCCGCTATACCTGCTAGCCTCGACGAGCTTCATTGACTGGCACAGAATGCTGTGGGTGATGGCGCACTAACTTAGTCTACTTCTTCACATTAAATTTAACATAAAACCACATTTTATTTGTTGTAAGGACGACTCAATTACTTTTAGATGCAGATTATTTCGGTCAGTCATTAGCACCGACAGATTAATGTCTACTGCAACTCGACAAAACCCCCATACACCGGAAAAGGTCGATCCAACTGTGCCTCTGACTGGAACCTCCCATTATCCAGTCGCTCAATAATGACACACAGAGCCGGGATTGAACCAGGAACCTTTGGGTGTGTGGGCAAATGTTCTACTATTGAGCCACTTTCTTAAAAGCGTATTACGTAACTTTTCTGGCGGAGGGTCTGCTACCTGCTTGTCTCCATGGAGATGTTATTCCTTTGCCATCAATGAAACCACAAAGCCAAGTTACAGGTGAGATCTGTGGAGAGACTGTACATGTTTAAAGGTATTTTTCAGCAGTTTAATACATACAAGATAGATTTATTTAAAATTCCTAGAAAAGCGATCGCGTCTCCTTGGAAACAGGCAGGTGGTGGACCCATAGACCGTATAAAGAAGTGGACTAAGTGAGTGTGACGTCACCCATTACGTTCAGCTCGTCAATTGAAGCTAATCGAGGCTAGCAGTTATATCGATGAATTTAGAGCCGAGTTGCTTATTAGGAATTCTGACCGAAAGTATCATAGCAACCAAAGAGCCAATCAGGAGCGAGGCTGTTGAAGCTAACGCCAACAGTCTTCATGAAGATGTGAGACACCTCCACTTTACTATGTTTAAATCCAGGCTCAAAACGGTTCTGTTTAAATTTGCATATGACTCAAAGCTTTTTATTCTGCACTTTTCTGTTTTAATGCTAATTTTATGATGATTATTTGTGATCATTTATGTCTTGATTTGTGTGATTTTAATGTATTTCTTACTTTGAATTACATTGTGTACGAATTGTGCTATACAAATAAACTTGCCTTGCCTCAATTCGCTTAGCAACGCTGTCAATCAAACCTGTTGCTAACGCTAGTGAGATCGAGTTCAGGAAAAAAAAAAGGTGCCTGACTTGTTTTTGTACATCTTGATTAATGGATCATGTAGAGCAGGTTAACGCGAACATTTTAAGACGAGCCCGACAGCAGCAGTTACAGACAGAGAGGCCACAGACAGAGTTTTGCAACGGAAAATGAATTGGAGCCGGAGTCGATGGAGCAGGAAACGCTCATTTCTTAGTTGGAACGCGGCGGCTAGCGGGTTAGCTTTGTCCGCTTATATATTTTGTGTGTTACATCGTGCGCCTGTAGCTCAAACAGATGCTTGCCATAGTTTTCTCACTCACAGAGCTCACTTCACTCCCGCCGTGTCGACTTCTCGTGCCTATAGCTCTAATTCCAGCGCTAGACGAGTTAACAACACACATTTTACGCTCTACCCTTGCTGTGTTTCTTTCACACTTCCATTTTGGTACTTTCCCTCCTTGTTCTAACAAAAATCGCTGTCCACGGAGCACTTTCCACTCACGTAACGACTCTGTGACCACTTTCAGAGCACTTTCGCCTGCTCCGTCTCCATGGCAACGGGTTACTAACGGCAGCGCGTTGATTCACATTGTTTGGGGTTTTTTTTTTTTTTTTTTTTCGTCATGCTGGCGCTTGAAGTAAAAAAGAAATAAACTGTGAAGAATCGGTCATAGCTACACGGGACTACTACCTCGCGCCTACGTCGATGCGGCGGAGGCGGGCGTGGGCGCTACGATGGGTGCTGGTGAGGGGGGGGGCCGCACGTCAGAGGGTGTCATGGACGGAGAGGAGAATGGAAGTACTGTCAAAACAGGCTGGTGGGTCGCTGGAAGGTGTAGCACGCACAGCTCAAGTCAGTCACGAAACCTTCTGTGAGGAATTATGTCGAATCTAATGTTACTTAAGCTTAAAGGTGCGATATTACACAAAAATTACTATTGTCAGCTTTAAATTGTGTTATAATGGTGTTACCTCCTCAAAAACACACCTGGAGTTGCGTTTTGTTTCATTCACACATGTTTGAGTAACACTTGTCTAAATCTCCAAAGTTCAAAACGCTCTGTTCCACCTTGTGATGTCATCAAGTGGTCACTTTCACATTAACAGCTACATTTTAACCCTTAGTTCGGTGGAGACTGTCAATTCCAGAGGTGAAATCATCCAAATGATTCGAGTGAAGGTGCGCGCAGTTTGCAAACACAATGGAGCACTTCCTGTATTACCACATGATGACATCACAAGGTGGAACAGAGCGTTTTCAGTTTGACAGAAGAACACAACTCCAGTTTGTCTGTTTGTGACGAGAAAACGACATTATAATAACATAGATCAGAAAATAGAGTAATATGAGCCTTTAAGAGACGTTTTATGGCATAAAATGTAACAATCTTTTAAAAGAATGTAAAAAAAAATGACATTCAGTGTGGCGCCCCCTGGATTATTGTCGGTTATTTAAAGTGCAAAGGACATTTCCAATTAATTTACTGTTTGATTGGACGTGGGCAGCGGTTGTGAGAGATAGAAAAAGTCACCTAGCAACAATACGCTACATAAAAAGGCCCAAGCTCAACTAATTTATAAACTAATTATTATCACATTATTATATATCATCTTTAATTAACTTTACATCTATGTTTTAATGTTGTTTCCTCGTCACAAACAGACAAACTGGAGTTGTGTTTTTTTTTTTTCTTTCACACATGTTTAACGCACAAACAAACACTGAGCTCTTCTCTCAAACAGAAAACGCTCCGTTCCACCTTGTGATGTCATCATGTGGCGATACAGGAAGTGCTCCGCTGTGTTCTTAAACTCCACACACCTTCGCTAGAATCATTTGGTTTATTTCAGGCCTGGAATTGCTGATCTCGGCTGAACAAAAGGTGAAAGGTAGGCGTTAACTCGAAAAAAAACTACCACTTGATGACATCACAAGGTGGAACGGAGCATTTGGAGATGTACAGACTAATAATTGAGGTGTGAATGAAGCAAAACACAACTCCAGGTGTGTTTTTTGAGGCAGTAACAGGATTATAACATGACTTAAAGCTACAAGAGTCAATTTTGTGTAATACAGGACCTTTAATGTAATAATTGTATAATAAAACATCTACATTTGAGGAAGTTTTTGGGGTTTTTTTTGGTTAAAAATCATAAAAAAAACATAATAAAAAACACAATTATTTCCTGCACTGGAGTCAAAGTGCTGCATTTGTAATACCAGGTAAACCGTCGCAGACTCTGATCCTTTTAGCACGTATTCTTCACACACCTATTCATTTCAGTTTTGCAAAATAGACTTTCAAAAGGTCAATATTCACAAAACAACACATTTTAAAAGCCACACTTGTGCAGAATTCTGGCTTTTTTCCTTCATTAAATCTGCGAAAAATGTGCCCGGTTCAGAGGTGACCAGAGGAAAGCAGAGAATATATATTTAAAGGCCCAAATAGTGAGGTATTGGTGAGGTGTTCATTTTTCCAGACTAAAATTTCATAGTATTACTGTATATTTTACACAGAATTATAGGTGGATCATAAAGTCATGGTTGAAGTAGCGCACTAGAGGTAGTAAGTGATCACCAAGCATTGTAGTAGTAATAGTACTAGTGGAAATATGTTTTTTTAAAGCATGCAAGTTTCCAATAGGAGTAGAATACATTTTTTACTTTAAGAGGTAGTTAATTAACATTGTAATCTGAGTGTGGTACTAGTAATAGTTGGGTAGTATTAGGAGTAATAGTAGTAGTAGTAGAGGATGAATAGGAGGCATAAGTAGTAGTAGGAGGAGGTGAGGAGGGAGCAGTAGTAGGATGAAAAGGAGGCAGGAGCAGTAGTAGTTGTAATAGTAGTAGCTGTAGTAGTAGTTGTAGAGTGCAAACAATGTACAAACAATAGCAGTGGTAAAGTAGTAGAAATACTGTATATAACAATAGTACTATGTATCTGTGAGTGGTATTTGTGCCTTCTGCTGTTGGGGCTGTGTGTGTGTCTGTGTGCGTGTGTGTGTATGTGTGTGTGTGTGCGTGTGGGTCTGTGTTTGTGTGTATGTGTGTGTATGTGTGTGTGTCTATGTGTGTGTGTATGTGTGTGCATGTGTATATGTGTGTGTGTGTGTGTTTGTGTATGCGTGTATATGTGTGTGTGTCTGTGTGAGTGTGTATGTATGTATATGTGTGTGTGTATGTGTGTCTGTATGTGTGTGTGTGTATGTGTGTGTGTATGTGTGTGTATGTGTGAGAGTGTGTGTATGTGTGTGTGTGTATGTGTATATGTATGTATGTGTGTGTGTGTATGTGTTTGTATGTGTGTGTGTGTGTATGTGTGCGTGTGTGTGTATATGTATGTATGTGTGTGTGTGTATGTGTTTGTATGTGTGTGTGTGTCTGTGTATGTGTGTCTGTGTGAGTGTGTATGTATGTATGTGTGTGCGCATGTGTATGTGTGTGTGCACGCGTGTGTCTGTGTATGTGTATATGTATGTGTGTGTGTGTGTGTATCTGTGTATGTGTGTGCGTATGTGTGTATATATGTGTGTATATACACACATACGTGTATATGTGTGTATATATATGTGTGTATATATATGTGTGTGTATGTGTGCGTGTGTATATGTGTGTGTATATGTGTGTATGTGTGTATGTGTGTGTATATGTGTGTATGTGTGTATGTGTGTGTATGTGTGTGTGTATATGTGTGTATGTGTGCGCGTGCAGGGACCTCAGTTTTCCTAATATATAAAGCACTGAATGAATTAGATTTAGTAAATTGCTCCAGACTTATTTGCATAAAATTTCATGGATCTTGTCTGGTTTCCTCCTCGGGCTCAGCTCCGTGTCCCGGCGTCACCTTGTCGCCGCGGTGACAGCGAACTGGCTCTGTCTAACCAGCCAGTCAGGCTTTAGACTTATTATTTGGCAACTTTCAGAGACAAAGTAAAATGGTACTAATAATAATATGAAGATACGCTGGAGTGGAAACACAGTCAGAAGTACTGGGACTTGAAACTCGATCGGTAAAAGTACTCCACAACAACGTAACTTCAGTAAAACTCAAAAATACTACTATTTCTATCACGATAACTGCAAATACTAGTACTACTACTTTTCTTAGATTGACTCTTTTGTACATTTGGCAACTATAACAGTAAATACTTGCTTGAAACACACTTTTCACATGACATAAACTACCATGTTACGACTACTACTACTAGAACTACTAGTACTACTGTCATCTACAACTATTCTTCTTGATTTAGAGTCAGATTGTACATATATACCTTTACTATTTTGTTTTATTTGAATACCACTATACTATGAAGTCCATTTTGGTCGTATTACCGCACAATTTTGAAGTAATAAAAGTAGTCAGTAAGTAAAGTATTTGCATTGTTGAGTACTTTTTAGGAAATCTATTGAATAATATGGGCTATAAAACAATAGACATAAGACATAAGTACTGTCTTTCTACTGTCATTCAACACGGTTTAAAATACATCGTTAATTTAGCGTGATATCCCTCGGTCCCAGCCCATGCCTTTAAAAGAGTCTACTGTCATTTTGAGTCAATATTTTCCAAATGGGAAAGTTTTTTATCTGTCGTCTCCTCTCCTCTGTCCCTCTCTCTCTCAGGCACACCGCTCTTTACAGGCCATCCATATAAAGTTAAAGAGCTGCATCGCGGCGACTGTGCGGCAGAGACACAGAGGGATGATGGGATACCGCGGGGGTTCTGGTGTTTTCTCAGACGACAATATGGCCGTGTTATTTTAGACGCGATTGGTTTTTCAGTGTTGCCGCTGCTGTAATTCTGTCGTACAAAATGTGCAAATTTACAGTTTACAGCGAGAAACTTACGGTTATTTAAGATGTAAAATCCGACGTTTCAACCTTTAAAATGAGCAAATAGCAATAGATTTATTCATATATCCATCCATCCATCCATTTTTTTCTGCTTTATTCATGGAGGCCGCAGTCTAAGCAAAGATTTCCCTCACCCTAGACACTTCCTCCAGCTCCTCTGAGGGGTTCCTAAGGCGTTCCCAGTCCAGCCAAGAGACATCGTCCCTGCAGCGTGTCCTGGGTCCAGGCATCCTGAACAGATCTGTCCTTTAGATCATTACCCTAAGCTCATGAAATCATCTAAACCAGGACTAAACCAGGACTAAACCAGGACTAAACCAGGACTAAACCAGGTCTAAACCAGGACCGTAAGTGAAGGCAGGAACAAAGATCAGGACCACAGATGAGAGTAAGAACGTAGATTGAAAAGTAAATCGAGAACTTTGCCTTTGGACTCAGCTCCTTCTTCACCAAAACAGTCCGATACAGCGACCTCATCACCGCAGACGCTGACCCGATCCAACTGTCAATCTCACGCTCCATCCTTCCCTCACTCGTGAATAAGACCCTGAGATACTTGAACTCCTCCACTTGAAGCAGGGGCTCTCCACCCACCTGGAGAGAACCATGGCCTCAGATCTAAAGGAGCTGATTCTCATCCCATCTGTTCACTTGTTGTATAGTAATGGTAAACCTAGAAATATAGAAATGAATAATTAGATTCCAACATTTTTATGTGTTTGTGGCCAAACCTCTTGTTAATGCCCGACTCTGAAGCAAAGCAAGGCCCAGTCTGTGTCCCTAGTGGAAACCTTTGTTGTGTCTAACAGCAGTCTGACCAGAACTGAAGAAGCAGCTTCGATGAGCAGCAAAACTTCTTCACTCCAACAACGTTTTGTTGACAAATTTAGATTTGGCTTTTACTGAGGCAAAACACTTCACCTGTCAAGATCCCAGTCTGCCTCGTGTTTTGTGCTGTTTTCCTCCTTCTTTCTGTGCCAGAGCCTGACGCTGGGCGGAGGTTCGGGCTCCTCCCGCGCACACCCTGCACCTAGTCTCTAATGAAGCTCCACCTGGGGAGGACAAAGGGACCAAGGACCTGACACTCAGCGACAGATCGTCCGCGCATCTACAGTGGTACAGCTCTGCTCGGCTCAGTCTCATGTTTTGCATTTGTTACTTTTCACTAAGTTGGATGTTTTTTTGCTCCCTGGACCTGCTCAGTTCCTCTGTCCCTGACCCAGCTCTCCACGACCTGTACGAACCTCACACCCTCCGACCCAGTTCACTTCGACCGGTACGGATTACCTCGTCTCTGACCTCGCTACCCTCGATCCACTCAAGGACTACTGCAAACTGCCCCGCTCCTAACTGTCTGATCCATCTACCGCCACTTGCACAAACATTGTTAAACTGTTACCCAAGTTCTGAATCTTTGGTCCCCGTCAATCGTTACTACATCACCGATATTTCCTTGTGTGAATATGGTGAGTATGTAAGTGTCTGTGGAGGTCAGAGGGGCTGATGGCACAGGTCAGCAGCCTCGCTCCCCTCCGTCTACCCCAGGGCAGCTATGGCTAAAACACTACCTTCCCCAGTGGAGTGGACGAGTACTGCACTGTGCGGCGCTGTGGGGGTCGTTGAGGAACATATTGTGATCTTATGAATCGAATAACCCATTTGAAATTGAGGTACTTTTATTCTCTAAACCTCGTGATAAACTCGATTTCTTTTGACTGAAATAAAACAAAAGCAAATACATCTAAAGTTCCTAAAACTCACCTTGAAACTATAAAACTCGCTTCTCTCTCCAAGCCAAAGCAATAGCCTCATTCACACTGTTTTGCTCTGCTGTCGCCCACTACTTTTTCCTGGTGTTTTCGACTTCAGGGCTGTGTACATTTTTCATTTTATTCTGTACCAAACCACTACCGCACTGCATGTAGTAACCGCAAACTGCAAGTATACCTGTACATCAAGCTGCCATCTATCTCTCCCCTTGTCTTCCCCGTAGCCTTTCGTTTTTTTTACTTTTTAATCTTTTTTTCGCAGTAGAAGTTGGGTGACATTTTTGATAAGGAAGTGAATCATTGTCAAAAAATAAGTGAGGACAGAATAGCTTCCGGTGCGCATGCATAAGAAATGACTGACGCATACATTCAGCCAAAAGCTACTCTTCGTAATGGCACGGACCCAGACGTCATAGCGACATCCTCCCACATTAAGTCACATTTACGATTTTGGAACAGTTTGAGAGCTACTGTCTTCAAAAAGCAACTTATTTATTGTCTTAAAAGCGTGAAAAACACAACTAGTTCATTTTAAACAGTTTGCAGTGGTCCAAAGTTATCCTTCGCTTGTCTTATGCATTCAGACCATCCTAATTATTCACCGCGATGAGTTTATGAGCACCTTTCACAACTTTCAGAGACCAGAGTGGAAATGCTGACAACTAGCATGCTAACTGTGCACTTTCTGATTCTCTGACGGATCTGATCGGCAACTTGGCGTCACGTGCTTGTCTACACTGAGGTAGACGCGTTTAATGCCACACTGCGCGGAACATTCTTGGCACACAGCAGGTGAAGGAGCCTCCACCAAGTCCATTTGCTAACAACAACTAACATGCTAACAGTGCACTTCCTGCTTCTCCAATGGATCTGATCAGTGACTTGGCCCGTTGGCTTTATGTGCTTTTCTACGCTAAGGTACATACATGATTTATTTAATGCCACATGCCGTTAGCTTTATTCTTTTCAAAGCTAAGGAAGCACATACAGAACCTTCGCTAAGTTCATACACTAACGACAATTAGCATGCTAACAGTGTACTTCCTGATTCTCCAACAGATCTGATCTGTAACTTAGCATAGACAAGCATGTAACGGCAACAAGCCAAGACTGATCATTTCGCTTAATGCCTCACTGCGGAACATTCGTGGCAAAGGATCGAGGCAGGTGACAGAGCACCACCAAGTTCACTAGCTAACAACAACTAACATGCTAATTGTGCACTTCCTGATCTGCAACTCGACGTCACGTGCTTGTCTACACTAAGGTAGATGCGTTTAATGCCACACTGCGGAACATTCTTGGCACAGCAGGTGAAGGAGCTTCCACCAATTCCATTTGCTGACAAAAACTAGCATGCTAACAGTGCACTTCCTGATTCTCTGACAGTTTTACAGCTTTATAACTAGATGCAGGCAGGACGCAGCAGACTTATTTATATTTAAGAGCAGCTTTTACAAAATATTTGTTCTGGGGCAAGACAAAGAATTGGGTTCAGGCCCTTTAAATGAGGCTAGGACCCCTTTGCATTTTAAAGGCATTTTGTTGGATGAGAACCATAGAGAAGCAACTGCCAGGGATGCTATTTTTGTCTAATCAGCTGCTTAGTTGGATGTGAACTGTGCGTGTTGTTTGTTATAGTGCAGAGTGGACTTCAGCTGAGTTTGACGAGAACCATCAAGAAACAACTTGACTTTGTGCGACAAGTGAATAACGAGAAATATCCAAAATAACATCCCAAAGCATGTCATCACTGGACATTCGTACTGTGAGTAGTGTCACGTTTCCGCTGAGCTGATCTGTAAATTTCTCATGTGGATGTCGGGCGGTTCGATTGGGAGGTGGTCGTTCGCGCTCGACCTGTGTCAGTTCACGTGGTTTTGGTCGAACGCTGAGAACTGTATCTGTTTGTGACTCAGACAGAGACAGAAACTATTAGATCGACTGAGTTACCCCAATCTTAATGTTCATTTCAACAAAATCAGTCTTACAATCAGTCTTATTTGGCAAGAACTTATATATTTGACTTCCACCAATCATCTCCCCTGACGTCACAACTCGGGTCGTTGGTGCTGCTTCTAAAATTCCCATTTCCCCGACTTGAGCAAAACGACTTGGTGCAGTCTCCATGTGCAACTTCTGCTCCAAAAGTCGTATTTATGGGTTTATCTGACACCACATGAAAGCAGCATTTGCCTGTTAAAAGATTTAGAAGTTCGATATATATATTGTTGAAGTAAATATAGACGAGAAATGATAATATGGGAAACGCCATTTACACCACTGACACACAAAAATCCAAAAGCAGATTTTAAACCAAAAAAACTAGAAATCTACAATATTGTTAAAATTCAAGGACTGCAATAAATAAAAAAAAACAGCAGAATGAAACACTTTTTATTATTATTATTATTATTATATTATTATTATTATAGTAGTAGTTATTATAGTAGTAGTAGTAGTAGTTATAGTAGTAGTATTATTATTATTATTATTATTTATTTATTTATTTATTTATTTTTATTTACTTATTTTATTATTTATTATTATTTTTGTATATTTATTTGTTTTAATTTATTAAAATAGAAAGCAAAATTGTCCAATGGTGCACAAATTAAAAATATTATTTTTTTATTTTTTTATTTTTTTGAGAACATTAATGATACTTTTGCTGCCATCACACAAGATCAAATACTCACGCATACTCACCAGAAATATCCTAGTAGGGGAAAATAAAAGTATACACGATAAATATTTATATTAAATTTGTCCAAAAATGTATGTATTTTTAGTTGTATTTAAAAAATTGTTTGATTTTTTTTTTATTATTATTTATTATTAATATTCATTATTATTATATTATTATTATTATTATTATTATTATTATTATTAATATTTCTTTGCTTGATTAAAGAGAAAGCAAAATTATCCAATAGTGCATAAATTTAAAAAAATAATAAAACACTGTGATTTTTTTTTTCATTTTGGAGAACACTGGTGATACTTTTGCAGCCATAACACAAGGTCAAATACTCACACATACTCACTAAAAATATCCTAGTAGGGCAAAGGAAAAAGTACACACAATAAACTACTAACCTCAAAAATATCCTAAATATATCGTGACAGGCCTAACTCAGAAAAACGGGTCAAACATGTTCATGTAGAGCATCTTTAAACATCTTTTAAATCACAAATAGCTGCATTTTCTGTCTTGAACTCACAATTATTTTCCTCTTTATAAACCTGAAATAAATGAGTCTCGCTCGTATTGTCTCGTTGTCTTTAAACCTTATGTTTCCGACATCCATTAACAACAAAGTCGCCGAAATGTCAAACCGTTCGCACCTCGGAGGATTCATCCGTATCTCATTAATAAGAAACTTGCGGCGGCGTCTTGCATTACGAGTGAATGAGACTAATTCTAAAAACGCTGAACCAATTACTTATTTTCAATACAGTAATCCCAGCAGCGCGGCCCCGTCCCCCCACAGACGGGGAACAGGGCCTGTACGAGCAAAGTGACTGGAAATCGATGGCGTGTTTGTTGTAACGCGCCCCACCTGCCTCCGCCATCTTTGAGTTGTGCTTATTAAGGCTTTATGGCATTTACACAAACGGGAACGAGCAGACGGGCGATTAGAAGTAGAAGAGACCACAGGACGTGTAAATACTGTGTCATTTTCTTTGCTTTGAAAATGTCATTTGTTTATTTAAAGCTGCACCATGTCGCTTTTCTGTGGTGGGTTCCATGTGCTGGTCTCCATGGAGATGTTATGGCTTTTTGTCAAATGTGATGCGGAAACGTTGGGCGTCCTCCATAGAGTTTACATCTAGGCCTGTCTTGTATACTTGTAGTACTTTTTGTAGTAGTAGTGAGATTTTTTTTTCTGCAGTATGATCAGATTTGAGGTGTAGAAGTTTGAATTATGAACCAAAATGACTCAAACTAATGACTTAAGTGTTGCATGTTATTCATTTCAATATGTAACAATACTGTACATTAAGAATACTTTTTTGTGAATACTTCTGTTGTATAGTTTGTTTTCAGTATTATCATTTATCGTCTATATTTACTTCAACAATATATCAAACTTCAAAATGTGTCGCTGTTTCCATCCAAACCACATGTGTCAAACTCAAGGCCCATGGGCCAAATGTGGCCCTCCACATCACTTTATGTGGCCCTCGACAGGGTAAATTAAAAGGAATGACGGTCTTAAAATGTCACTTTATCAGGAGATACGCAGTTACACAGCCATATTCATACATCTAGGCAAATGCATATGTAATATTTGTAACTTGAAAAAGTAATAAATACAGAAACAAGTTTAAAAAGTAGTTAGATTTATTTTACATCTGGCCCTTTGAAAGCAGCCATTTTGCTGATGTGGCCCTCGGTGAAACTATGTTTGATGCCCCTGATCTAAACCCTAAGAAGGCATGATTTTTTCAGGGAAGCTAATAACATCTCCATGGAGACGACCTGAAGAAATTTCAAATCTTCACTGAGGAATCTGTGTCGATTATTTTGATCTGTTAAATTTGCATATTCACAGAATATTTTATTTGCACCAAAAGAAATTGATTCTTAATTATACTCAAACATGATTTGCAATTTATTTTGTTAATTTCCAAGCTAATATTTTGGATTTATTTTCTTGATTAAAAAGAAAGCAAAATTATGCAGTAGTGTACAAATTAAAAAAAAGAATGTTTGATTTTTGGTTTGTTTTTTTTCCCTTTTTTTTTTTGAGAACTTTGATGATACTTTTGCTACCACCACACAGGGTCAAACACCCCAACACACACTGACCATAAACTGTACATATAAATGGACAGAGCTAATGCACGAGCCGCCACGTTCCAAATACTAAGTGCTCGTGGCTGCGCTTCTGGCTCCGTCGACTCTGGCTCCAATTCACTTTACATTGAAATATTGTCGCCCCTCTCTCTGTAACTGCTGCTGTCAGACTCGTAATTTTGGTCTTAAATGTTCATATTAACTCACTCTACATGATCCTGGTGTTTTTATTTTGGTGTTGTGTCTGTAAATCAAGATATGAACATTAAAAACAGACAAATCAGGCGCCTTTTTCCCCGATGTTACTCCATCTAGCGTTAGCAACAGGTTTGATTGACAGTGTTGCTAAGCGCCTGCTCTCTGCTAAACCAGTATTGTGGGTGGGAAGGAGCGTTACCTTCAACAGCCTCACTCCGGATTGGCTCTTTGGTTGCTATGATACTCTTTATATCGTCTATGATACTGACACTCGCTCCGCCCTCTCCCCCACTAGGCGACATCATATCCGGGTTACGATATCGCTCTTTGCCCCTCCTTTCCTCCCCCTTTTATCTGCCCCTCCCTCCCCTCCTCCCCTTGTACTTGTTCCTCCCCTTGTACCTGCACCTCCCCTCCTCCCCATTGTATCTGCCCCTCCCTTCCCACTCTCTCCCCTCCTCCCTCTGTACCTCCCCCTCTCTCCCCTCCTCCCCCCTGTACCTCCCCACTACCCTCCCCTCCTCCCCCTGTAACTCCCCCCTCCTCCCCTGTACCTCTCCCTTCCCCCTGTACCTGTCCCTCCCCCTGTACCTGCACTTCCCCTCCTCCCCATTGTATCTGCCCCTCCCTCCCCCCTTCCTCCTGTACCTCCCCCTTTACCTGCCCCTCCCTTCCCACTTTCCCTCCCCTTCTCCCTTGTACCTCTCCCTCTCTTCCCTCCTCTCCTGTACCTCCCCTTACTCCTCCCCCTCCCCACTCCCTCCCCTCCTCCTCCCCTGTACCCCCCCTTCCCTCCCCTGTACCCCTCCCTCCCTCCTCCCCCTGTACCTCCCCTCCTCCTCCCCCTGTACCCCCCTCCCTCCCCCTCCTCCCCCCTGTACCTCCCCCTCCCTCTCCTCCTCCTACCCCTGTACCCCTCCCCTCCTCCTCCCCCCTGTACCTCCCCCTCCCTCCCCTCCTCCCCCTGTACCCCTCCCTCATCCCCCCCTACCCTCCTCCCCCTGTACCTCCCCCTGTACCTCCCCCTTCACCCCTCCCTCCTCCCCCCCCTGTACCTCCCCCTCCTCCCCCTGCACCCCTCCCTCCCCCCCCCTGTACTCCCCCTCCTCCCCCTGCCCCCTCCCTCCCCTCCTCCCCCTGTACCCCCTCCCCCCCCTGTACCCTCCCCTCCCCTCCTACCCCCTCCTCCCTCCCTCCTCCCCTGTACCTCCCCCCCCCCTCCCCCTGTACCCCCCCTCCTCCCTCCCTCCTCCCCCTGTACCTCCCCCTCCCCCCTCCCCCTGTACCTCCCTTCCTCCCCCTGTACCCCCCCTCCCCCTCCTCCCCCTGTACCCCTCCCTCCCCCCCCCTGTACCCCTCCCCATGTACCTCCCCCCTCCCTCCCTCCCCCTGTACCCCTCCCTCCCCTCCTCCCCTCCTCCATGCTGTCCTCTATTCCCTGGGCTGTCCGCTCTCATTCAGGTGGGCCGTCCCGCTGCTGTCCGCTTCGTTCACTGTCATCTTCGGACAGCTCAACCTCACCGGGTCAAAAGACACAACTCTTTCTTCTTCTCTGAAATGTCTCATGTCAACCGGCGAGTCCTCAAAATGGCACCCAAAATAATGCTGTGGACTGGATTCGGGGCGAGCGCAGATGTGTTGACAGGTGGAGATGGAGTGAGTGATGGATGAAGGTGGATTCGGGGAAGTTGAAAAGTATAAGACTGAATTTAAAGAAAAACATTTAAACTTTTTGGAAAATGTAAAATCGTAAGGGTAGTGTTATATTTAGTAGCAGTAGTAACAGAAGCCATAGTAGTAGTAGTAGTGGTAGTAGTAGTGGTAGTAGCAGTAGTAGCAGTAGTAGTAGTGGTAGTAGTAGTAGTAGTAGTAGTAGTAGTAGTAGTAGTAGTAGTAGCAGTAGCAGTAGTAGTAGTAGTAGTAGCAGCAATAGTAGTAGTAGCAGTAGTAGTAGTAGTAGTAGCAGTAGTAGTAGTAGTAGTAGTAGTAGCAGCAATAGTAGTAGTAGCAGTAGTATTAGCAGCAGTAGTAGTAGTAGTAGTAGTAGCAGTAGTAGTAGTAGTAGTAGTAGTAGTAGTAGTAGTAGTAGTAGTAGTAGTAGTAGTAGTAGTAGCAGTAGTAGTAGCAGCAGCAGTAGTAGTAGTAGCAGTGTAGTAGTAGCAGTAGTAGCAGTAGTAGTAGTAGTAGTAGTAGTAGCAGCAGTAGTAGTAGTAGTAGTAGTAGCAGCAGTAGTAGTAGGAGTAGTAGCAGTAGTAGTAGTAGCAGCAGTAGTAGTATAAGTAGTAGTAGCAGCAGTAGTAGTAGTAACAGTAGTAGTAGTAGCAGTAGTAGTAGCAGCAGCAGCAGCAGCAGCAGTAGTAGTAGTAGTAGTAGTAGTAGTAGTAGTAGTAGCAGTAGTAGTAGTAGTAGCGGCAGCAGCAGCAGTGGTAGTAGTAGTAGTAGTAGTAGTAGCAGTAGTAGTAGTAGCAGTAGTATTAGTAGCAGTAGTAGTAGTAGTAGTAGCAGTAGTAGTAGCAGCAGTAGTAGTAGTAGTAGTAGTAGTAGTAGCAGTAGTAGCAGTAGTAGTAGCAGTAGTAGTAGTAGCAGCAGCAGCAGCAGTAGTAGTAGTAGTAGTAGAATCAGATTTTATATTAAAACAGACATTATATTTAATGGGCAAAATTGTGAATAGTAGTAGTAGTAGTAGTAGTAGTAGTAGTAGTAGTAGTAGTAGTAGTAGCAGTAGTTGTAGTTGTAGTTGTAATAGTAGTAATAAGAAACAAAGAGTAGTAGAAGTACTATAGTGCGAGTACTAGTTGTGGTGTGGAGGTAGCAGTTGAATCAGATTTAATATGAGAAACAGCAGAAGTATCATATGGCAGAAGTGTTGAAGTACCACGACCAGTAATAGTTGTAGTAGCACATAACATAAAACATTTTCATTATAGCCATGTGAAATATTGTCCCTTTGACTGATGGAGGCAGAAGTAGTAGTCGTAGTAGTACATGTAGTATTAGCTTAGTAGTGGTAGAATATGATTTTACATTTATTGTATTTATATTAAAACAGTTGTAGTATAGTAGTGGACAAATTGTGTGTAGTAGTAGTGACAGTAGTACATAGTAGTAATAGTCATAGTCATAGTAGTAGTAGTACCTATAACATTAAACATTTACATAACCTTGTGACATATTGAGTGATTGATGGAGTCAGAGGTAGTAGTAGTAGTAAATGCAGTATTTATTTGTAGTTTTGTAGTAGTAAAATATGAGTTTATATTTATTATTGTGTATATCAAAGCAGTTGTAGTATAATAATGGACAAATAGTGCGGGGTAGTAGTGGTAATAGTAGTAGTAGTACCTCTAACATTCAAAATCTTCATCATAGCCATGTGAAATATCGTCTGTTTAATTGATGTAGTCAGAAGTAGTAGTAGTATTAGCTTAGTAGTACAGTTGTAGTATAAGTAAAATGTGAGGCAGTGAATACATCTTTATTATAACTATCTGAAATATTACCTTGGAGTAGTAGTTTGTGTAGAAGTATCTAGTAGTAGCAGCAGTAGCAGATCATACAAAATAACTGCGTTCAGCGATGGCACTAGAATCCTCTCGGAAACGTTGCCAGGTTGGAGCGCAGACTTGATGGATGTTTGTTTCATTTTCCGCTTGTTAAAACGATGAGCAGCTGATGGCCCACTTTGCACATATCAGTCACGCGTGTCTGAACCCAGGTAGGAGCCAAAAAACGTAAATGACTCTTTCATCTGAAAATAAATATCTCCTCAGATACACGAGCGTTTCACAGACGACCCCCGACCCCTGAAACTGCGAAAGACGCTTCGCCGAACTTTTCCACGGGTCGGCTCTGGATCGGGTTCAGTGAAAGTGCGATTCCTTCATAAAGATCAGACTTCGGTGGAGTTAATCAAGTGAAAACAAACATAATTTAAGAGATTGTTCGTGTTTACTGCCACTTCGGTGACTCGGCGTGGGGCCACGGGCACTTTGAAATAAAGGTAATGTGTCTGAAGTACAAGTAGTACTGCACTTAAGGTATCTGTACTTTAGTTAAGTGCAGTTTACAGTGGGTACTTTTTACTTTCTACTCTACGGGTTTGGACAGGACTGAAAAGTAAAAAAGTACTTTTCATATGATTTGAGGGGTTATTTTTAGGGGTTTTCGAGTTCAAGCTTTGGTTTTGAGCAAACAAAAAAAATACACAAAATTTATTAGAAAAATTAAGAAAATGACTCAAAAATACCCCCAAAAAAAAGTATAATTTTTTATCTACCGTATTTTCTGGACTTCATTATTATGCTTTTTTTTTTTGGCATTTTTTGACTCTTATACTCTGGAAAATGCAGTATATCACTACATTTACACTTGAATGAACAACACTTGGGTCAAATACTTTTTACTCTTAAAGTACATTTTAAACAAATACTTAAATACTTTTACATGAGTCGATTTTTTTCATGCGATAAGTGACTTTTTACTTCTTTATCTGTACTTTTATTTAAGTAGCAAAACTGAATACTTCATCCACCATTGGACTTTTTGGAACGCTCAAAGACGCTTTACAAACAATTAGAAAACAGTAGAAGAAGTCGATATAAGTCATTTAGGGGACACCAGATCGAACAGGTGAGTTTTCCGCAGTGATTTGAAGTGCTGCAGTGAGTCCGAGCTCCTGATGGATTGTGGGAGTTCCAGGGAGCGGGGGGCGGGGGCGGCGCTGGCAGCGAAAGCTCGGTCCCCAAAGGTTTGTCGCTTTGTCCCGATGAGGTTGGTGTCGGCGGATGTGGGACGGTGCTGATGGGGGAGGTCGGTGACTCGGAGGTGATGAGGAGGACCTTGTATTGGATGCGGTATCGTAGAGCGAGCCAGCGGAGTTGTTTGAGGACAGGGGTCGTGTGGTTTCTGGAGCGGGCGTGGGTGAGGAGGCGGGTGACAGAATTCTGGATGTATTGTAGTTTTTTTGGAGGTGGGTGGAAGGTCGACCGCACGCAAGCGACAGCAGCTCGGTCCGTAGAGGGTTCGTCGTCTGATCCGAAGGTTGGCGGTTTGAAATCCTCTCGAAATCAGCTCGAAATCCGCTCGAAATCCGCTCGAAATCCGCACTCAACATAATCATCGTTGCTTCCCACAGATACATGTTGCTGTTGAGTCATTGGGCAAGACACTTAACCCACCTTGACCACCAGCGTCTGCGAACACCAGGCCTGGGACGATATTGAAATTATCACGGCCAAAATAATTGCGATTAACGATTATATCACGATAATTATTGTGGCTGACAGTTTAAAAATGTTCTGGAAATGAATTATTTTAATATTATGAATAGGTTAAAGTTTTGTACTTTGTTATAAGTGAAAACAATAGAGATCTAGAGGAGATTATCAGGGAAAAGTGTTTTTTCTGCACATTTTGGTGATATAAGGGCGATTACCTTCGTTGGCGATGATCGTGATTACATAAAAAGTCCCACAGACGATTATTATTACCTTTTTTATCACGATAAACCATATTATTGTGGAGGATGAGGATTTCACATACCTGCACCAATGCCTTACGGGTTTAATAATCAGCTGTATATTGTATGAAAACTGTTCAAACGTTTGGCAGTTTGTTGTTTAGAGCAAACTTTTTTGAGAGTTGATGTGGAAACGCCCCAACATTACGCCAAAGATGCTGGCGTGTGGTACAGTTATTGATACTCTTTTCGTTGCCCACATATTTAGCTGTTCAGATATAGCAGCGGGGGGCGAAAATATAAAAGTCTTAAATCATTTGGAGTGGAGAGTTTTGATGCATTTTAATACAAAACTCATTGGTATCAGCATTGGATCGATATTGCAGTACTTTTAGCCCGTGGCTGTACTTGGCATGAGATCAAAAGAAAAATCACTGAAAAGGCTTTTACTCCACACAGTGTTTATTAAACTGCTGTCCCAGTTTAATCTCGATTTCGCCAGGATGACTTAACATAAGAAAATTTGCCAAAATGTCCACTTTTTTGGCTGATTTTATTGTCTAAATTATATATTATTTATTTCATCCCAAGTTCGGTGCTTGGCTAAAAATCTAAACTACTTCTACAGCCACATTTCATATAGAGCTGCTAAACTGTGGCTGTGTCCCAATTCGACGGTTTTACACTTCGTTGGCCGCATTTTAAGGGCACTTCCGGCGCGACAAGGCCTGTCCCGCTTCATGCACCCCACGAATGAGGCCGACAAATGCGTTTCCATGGAGATCGGCGAACAAAAAGGGTACATTCAAGCAGATCGCGCAATTCTATATCTCATCATACACCCCGCGTCACTTCTTCTATGGGACAAAAATGGACTCAACAGCGTGGCGCATGGGCCTGTCCCATTTTGCGGTCCACGGAGGAGCGCCCTTCGTCGGCCCGGGCCCTTCGAAATGCGCAGCCGTTGAATCGGGACACGGCTTCAAAACTTCAAAAACACTTCAAACTCCGCCCCTGCATCCAGGTGTTTGAAATCAAAAACACCGGGCTTTAATCAGGGCAGTCTTGTGTGATGTCACCAAGTACTTGAAATTGCAGAGGCCACTGGAGCCAAGACACAGTCATTATTTTGTAGGTTTTTGATTAAAAAAAGCAGCAAATTGACCTAGTTTGCGCTAAAATTACAAAAAAAAAAGACTAGGAACAGTAGCCAACGCTGTTACAACACCATATACACAGTTTAGTAGCGGGAAAAAAAAGTTGATTTAGTGTTTTGTTCCGCTTTAAGAACCAAAACGTGGACTAGCTCAGCACCAAAGTTGAAAGATGATAAGTAAAGTTGGACAGGGGTAATATGGCAGCACTGGTGACCCCTCACTCCTGTATGTGGGCAGATTCAGCACTTTGGAGCATCCTGGGAGTTTACGGTTGAGTTCAGTGAAGTTTCTCTAAGTGGACAGGTCCAGATGGTCGGGTCACCTCTGACACTGAAATGCCCAGGATTCTGACAGTTGCTTAAGGGATACACACTGTGATATGCCGGGGATGAAAGAGGAAAGATAGTGGTTCTTGTATTGTGTTGACAACATGAGGCTGAAGTGAAGTGCCCGGGCTGATCTTAGAAATGGATAGAAAACAGATATGGCATTTGATGGATGGATTATTTTCTAAGACAAGACTTTTACAATGTGAACTTGGGATAAGAACATTTTATTTAAGCCACAAGACTGTCACCATAAATTTCAAATATATTTTTAGTTTGTTTTATTATTATTATTATTATTATTATTATTATTATTATTATTATTATTATTATTATTATTATTTATTATTATTATTTATTATTTTTATTTTTTTTATGTTTATTTTTTTTTTTTATTTTTTTTATTACTTATTTTTTTTTTTTATTTTTTTTTGCGAGGTTTATTTAAAAAAAAAGACTGTTATTTTGAGGTAGGTGAAATGACAGAAATATCCAGTGGTGGAAGTAAAAGTAGTAAAGTACTGTACTTGAGTAAGTTTTAGGTACATTTTAAAGTGGATACTTTTTACTTTTACTTCACTACATTTCAGAGTAGTATCTGTCCTTTCTACTCCACTACATTTTTTTGAACTGGACAAAAAAAATGAAAGTATTTTTTATTATCAAAATTACTACATTTGAAGCTTTAATATATCTCAAGGTCTTGAAGTACATTTTTAAACTAGTACTTTTAATCCTTTTACTTAAGCAGACTTTTAAATGTGATACTTTTATTTATACTAGTATTCTGAGTTCCACCACTGGAAATATCTGCTGCAGAAATCTTCACAGTACAAAGTGTTATTCTCAGAAGTATACAGTAAAAGTACTTATATGAGTTGATTAATACCATTGTATCCAGACCCATGTTTAAGTTTAAGGTGCAGTTTATGGATCCCTCTCCAGATCATGAGCCAGGTTTGGTCCGGACACTCATGTGGAGGACTTTACTTCTTGTCCCTGTTCTGGGCGCATGTGAGTGGGCAGAGGACACCCACCCCGTCCCGGCCCCCCGTCCCGGCCCCTCGTCCCCTGAGCTGTGTTTATCCTGACATCTCTGCCCCGTGACTTGCAACTTAGAGCAATTAAACCGTTCTCGCTCACTGCTCTGAGGACTTGTATTGACTTCCTCTCTGATATTTAAGTTGGTAATGAGAGAAGCGGGTTAGATTTTGTTTGATTTATTCTTGTGTAATGGCCTGTGAGGCTCTGAAGTCGTGTATTTTATCAATTTGAACTTCAGCGTATCTTTAGCATCGCTTATGTTGTCTCATTTTAATAACTCCCTCAGTGTTGGACTGTTAGATTTACTCTTTGATTCATTGTCCTGTCATACACTGAGTGAGGACACGTCATAGAGAGCTCTTTTGGGTTATTGCAGACTGGTTTCCATTGTTCCGTCCAATCTGGCAACGCAAAGTCAGGAGCTCCTTCTTCTTTTTGATTGGTTAATCCACTGACAATCGAAATTCATCTAATGCAGTTATGGAATCGAGAATATACAACCTGTCAGGAGGAGACTCAGGACCCGCTGGAGGGACTATGTCTCTCTGCTGGCCTGGGAACACCTCGGGGTCCCGCCAGAGGAGCTGGAGGGAGTGTCTGGGGAGTGGGAAGTCTGGGAGTCCCTGCTCAGGCTGCTGCCCCTGCAACCTGGCTCTGGATAAACGGAAGAAAATTGATAGTTGGCGACTATACAACATTATTATTAGTAGTAAAATCAATACCCATACTACTACAAGTACTACTACCACCGTACTTGTAGATAGTAATAGTACTATCAAGCATCTTCTTACTTTTTTTTTTTTAATTATTGCTGTATTTGAGAGTTCATATTGATCCATGCATGCAGATTAAGTTTTTAAAATAAAAAAAAAACAATTCAGTATATATATATTTTTTTCATGGCAGTAACTAGTGTGCCCGCTACGCCCCGTCCCAAACAGCCTGGAGCTGTGTCGTGCCCATGGACTCCTACGGGCGCAGAAACAGTTGGATGGTGCGGTGCTGGTTGTCAGATTTGATAAGTTGATACGACAGCACTGATTAGAGCCGGAGTGCACAGGAGGGGGCAGCAGAGAGCAGATGGGGAGGAAGATACAGGCAGCATGGGAGGAAGAAACTCCCAACGCCAGTTTTTTACAGGAAAGAGGAGCAGCCATTTTGGATTCTGAGGGCTTGGGACGATCATACATGGATTAGCTTCTTTTTTTTTTTCCTATTGGACTGGCTAGAAGATATTAGGCACGTTGTCAGAGCCAGTAATCAAACTGGAATAACGAGCAGATGATGGTGAATCCTGGACTGAAAACCTTGAGAACCTGAGGACTACCTTAACTGGAGGATTTTGTCTGTTCTCTATTCTTAGGGTTGATGGGGAAACAAACCCGAGAACCCAAACACAGGTAGAACATGCAAACTCTGCACAGAAAGTACAACTCAAATATATCAAAGCAATATAACTGACGTACTTTAAATCACGCCTATTCTGCAAAATCGACTTTTCAGATCTTTGGACCATGTTAAAGTCGTTTCCTTCTTGAAGTTGTTGGAGCGATTCGTGCATGTTTGAGGAATCGTTAATCGTTTATTTTCAAGACGCCATATTGCTGATGAATCCACGTTTTCATTTTCCCACTGCTTACCCAATTTTATTTTGTTAATCAGTGATACGCTCAGGATTCGGCAGCGTCATGTCGGCATTTTGGACTGAGACCAAGAGTAAACTTTTTAGCTTGTTTTTTATGCTTTAATTATCTGACTAACTGTTAAGATATTATGTTAACATACCAGACACGTATTCTGTTCGTTGTCTATGCTTAATGTAGTTGAATAAATAAGTATTAAAAAAATATACAAATTATACATGTTACAGTTCACTTGTGTGACCACTAGAGGGCAGTGTTGTGTTTGTAATACCTGTAAGGAAATGTACTTGACTTGTTTTCTTTTATACATTTCACATTTAATTCCTCCTTATTCATTTCCCCTTCGTTTATAAGACTATAAAGGAGATAATTTTTCATTTGGAACAATATTGCAAATGTTTAATTTATCATAAGTCGCAAAAACTACTTCCTGTTTTCCGGCTCAGCCTTTTACGCTAATGCAAAGAGCTGAGAAATACTCCCACTGCTTCATTCTCCAATTTTATTTTCTTAATCCTGGATACTCTTAGGATTCAGCAGCGTCGCGTAGTCATTTTGGTACAAATCACACAAAAAATCCGCTAGTCCATAGGGGGCGCCGACAGCTACACGGCTCTTTCTTATGATGATGTTTACGGCGATGTCAGCTCCCATTGGGAATCGCAGTTTTCTAAAGCAAAAGTCAGCGGATTGTTTCTTTTATTTAGTCATTTTAGATCAATATCGTGATTTAAAATGTACAAATTATAACACAATGATCCACGGGTGTCGCAGATTATAACCACAGAGCGACACAAGCGCGCTAGGTTTCCTTTAAACTTAACATTGTAGAAGTAGTAGCAATAGCCAAGACTGTACAGACCATAGCAAACATTATATATAATTGTAACCACGGCAACAGCAGCACAGCCTATAATTACCTTTAGTTGTTTTAAACTTTTTTGTGAAACGTACGTATGTTTGTAGTATTCGTGTAACTTTCCAGCTGTCAGTGTTTCTATCTAATTTAATGTCTGAAATGTCTCGAGATAATGTTCCCACACTATTTCATTTCATGTTTTTCTCACATTCACTCACAATCAGCAAAAATAACATCTGAGGCGTTGGATTGCAGTAGTTCTGGTCGGGGTTATTAGAAAATTCACCCAGCTTTTGGAGCGGTGCCAAAGTACAACACGGAGCACTGCGAGATGGACACAAAACAAATTAGATGAATAAATGATCATGCAGGAGATTCAGCTAGCTTAGCACGTAGCGCCTGCCAAGACCTCTGCCTGGCTTCTGAATTATAGATAGCATGAATGACAGATGAACGCTAGCAGGAGATTAATGCTTGTCAATGCTCCAATGCAGCTAGGAATAAATATTTAAGGTTTCTCATTAGGATCACTGCATGAGTAAAAGTACGTCGAAGTATTAGTGCTCAAGTAGAAGTATAAAGTATGACAGAGGAACCGATGCCTCATAAGCTTTGCAGATGTTTGTTGCACCAATATGGGCTGATTTTGAGCATTTTCCCCAAAAAATAAATGATTTTAATTACTACTAACAGTGTAATCTCATTTTGTCGCACAAAAATGTTCAGCAGCAATAAAAAAAAATACGCAGCAGCACATGAACCCAAACAAAATATCAGCAGAGGCATTAAGGATGAAAGCGATACACCAAAAAGTACAAATATCAGCGTGATATTTGCATTTTTGTGTATATATATTCGTATCTGTTTGTCTCCTTGGACATGTTTTTGCTCGAAATGTCCCAGAGTATTGTATTAATCACCTCTAGCTTACACACATTCAGTTACAGTCAGGGCTGGTTCAGTCTATAAGCAGAATATGCAGCTGCTTAGGGCCCCAAGGCCAGCAGGGGGCCCCCAAGAGCCCATACATTTATACCGAAGATAATATAATATATCAAGTTTTATTGGGCACGGGGCTTATCTGGCTACAGCTGCCTAAATATCCCTCTAAAACAATTACATTTGTACATTTTTATATCTATAGTAGCAAAATATCTGCTGCTGCTACATGTGTTTTTGAGTCGGGCAGAGGTGAGAGTGCAAGGACCCTTCATAATGTAAATTTAAGCCCACTGTCGCAACTGGAACACATTAAAATTCACCAGAAATCAAGAAAAATGTCTAAAATTTAAAAAAATCTTGACGCCCCCCTTACATATTTGTGTTCTGTTCTTGTGACTATAGTATTTGTGACATTTTGGATGTTTTCAGTCTGATATTGGTCATATAAACACAAATACAGTTGGTCAAGGTGAGTCAGAATGTGTCAAATGTGAATCACCAATAGCTGAGTCAGAATACATCCACTGTCAGGGGCCCCAGAGACAAATTCAGCTTAGGGCCCCCTGAAAGCTCGGACCGGCCCTGGTTACAGGTGTTAAACTGCTAAAAAAAATATGCATTAGAACCATAGTAAGACTCACCTCTCCACATGTCTGTAGTTTGTCTCGGTCCAGCTTGTCTCCATAGAGATACAAGTTTAATTCCATGCTGCGGAGTAACATCTCCATGGAGACAAAAAGTTACAGCGTGCACCTTTAAATGTGTCAAGCGGTCAGGTGTAAGGGTTGATTCGTGGTGTCTTTTCTCCCTGGAGTACGTGAAAGAGGAGTCCCATATGTTTTTGTGGTTTATGGGTGAGACCAAAGCACCCAAGGGACCCCCCCACTCACCCACCCAGACTGAGGGAGAGCATACACGATCCAATTAGACACGCTGTTGAAGAATGCAACTTAGGAGCTTCTATTACTACTGCTACTACTACAATTATTACTACAGCTTATACAGTATTGCAGTAACGAGCGTGTTTCCAGGGAACCCAGGGTGAAAAGTGATTGACTAGTCTCACGTCAGACAGTAGAGGGAGACTGCACTGAGCGCTGCAGGCAATTACTTTGTTTTAGCAGCAGAGGATGAGGGGGAGACGGAGAGAGAAAGAGCGGAAGAGTAAAAGAAAGAGAGAGGAAAGAAGAGGGCCGGGGAGGTGGCTTTACAGTGACACCTGCTGGCCATTACAAGAAATATATAATTAAAAGCACAGGCTAAAAAAAACATCTGTGGACATTTTAGATAAAAAAGAGGACGCTAGCCAAGATTTAGACGCTTTGGACAAGAGCAGAAGATGAGTAGCTTTTGAAAAAAAAAAAAGGAAGGACATAAAGGAAGACAAAAAGGAATATTTTTGGATTTAGTTAAACGACAGTGACATTATAGTGGTGGACATGATCAAATTTATTTTTAATTTTATTTGAAGTGATGTTGCTGTGACGTGTGTGTCTGCTCAGCTGGTTTAAACAGGTTTTGGAGCCGTCTTCCTACCGCGGAGGCAGGACGACAGCGCCATCTGCAGGCCGACTTCTTCAGAACGTTATCCCAGGTGCGTGAGAGTAGAAAGGCCCCCTCGTCCCGGTTTATAGTCCCGTGGGCACGTTTCTGTATTTCAATTGCCTCTTTAACCCTTTTTTTACTCTCACACACCTGGGATACCGTCCTGAAGAAGTCGGACTGCAAACTGTCGGGTCTGGAGGAAAGAATCTATTAAAAATATATTATCAAAGGACCAGATAAACCTCACTGGATGGACATGATTATAATTAAACACTATACCTGCACAATATGGCCGCCCTCATGCATTCAAACCTTTATAAAACCGTGAATCCAGCATTAAAGGCCCCATTTAACGCCATTTCCTCGTCACAAACAGACCTGGAATTGTGTTTCATTCACACGAAGCAAAAAACACTCTGTTCCACTTTATGATGTCATCATGTGGTAAAACAGGAAGTGCTCCAATGTGTTTTTAAACTCCATACACCTTCACTAGAATCATTTGGATCATTTCTCTACTGGACTAAAGGTAAAAAAAAGTAGCTGCTAACTTGAAAACGACCACTTCATGACATCACAAGGTGGAACAGAGCATTTTGAGCTTTGGAGATGTTACAGACTGATAATAAAGTGTTGCTCAAACATGTGAATGAAACAAAACACTACTCGAGGTCTGTTTTTGAGGAGGCAGCATCATTATAACATGGCTTAAAACTCACAAGAGTCAGGGTCGATTTTGAGTAGTGCAGGACCTTTAGGAAATGTTCACATCTAACAACTATCACGGGTCGTATTACCTCTCAAGAAGATACAATTCCCAATCCGCCAGCGCAAATTCACTCATTTTACTTGTTGTATTAGCTCCGCAGTTCTGTCCTAACACCGCTTTAATGACGCCCAATGCAAATACGTCTGCGCCTTTCCCATCCCGGACCCTGGAGGACTTTCATTGATCGCATCGATTCCGCAGCCCTAACTCGGCAACCTTAAAGCTGCACTCGGAGACTTTGACACATCGGGGTTTGCCTCTGAATAATTGCATCCTACGTCTCGCTAATTACGCATTCATTAAAAGGCAGGCGTCTGTATAGATTTGCACATCAAACATCAGGAGAGGACATGCGAGTGGTTTTAGGTTTTGAGACGTGGTTTGCATTTAATACAAAGGGTGGGCTCTTAATTGTAAATTGCGTTTTTAATTGGGGGAAAAAACAGGAATGTGGGATTATAAATGAATACTTCACGCTGATTGTGCCACGGTGTTCATTTGGAGTTATTTTATTACCCCAAATCTGGTTTTATTTTGCGTTTTCTGCTACCTGTTGTATTGATTCGTTGCCGCTCTTCTCCATTTTGGATTTTTATGCTTATCTTAGCGTCTCGTCTTGGTTTAAGTTTACATTTATGAACATTCCAAGCGCAGTCCTGCATTTTTGGGTCCTCCCTCTGTTTGAAATGTGACAGATCGTTTGCATTCATGACATCACGGCGTACCAAAATAGTTTAAAAATGAGCCGGAGGACAGGTCGTAATTCTATGGTGGAAATTTGAAGATTTGTCGCCGTCGTTCATGGTGAATGTTTCTGTAATTACAGGGCCTATCCACATCAAAGAAAAACTGGCAAGATCTTTTCTGACAATAGGGATATTAGCTGCAGAAAGTGGTGTCATTATTCAACACCAAAGACGTGATTGTTGTCGGCTGGAAGGGCTTTAAACCATAAGATTAATATGGCGAGTTTGTGGAGCTAATTCCAACAGATAACGATAAGCTTCGATATTTGTGGAGGATAGATTTGGATATTTCTTCCGTGTCTTCTGCAATACTTTACAAAGATGTGAGTGTGGTCACCGGTGAATCTCCCTCTTTTCAAATGGGTGTGATTGACAGGTGGATTAGCCAATCAGGAACATGCACGGCCCGTCCTTATAGGAAATACAATGTTTAAAATGTAAAGTATATCATGCAGATTTCTGAAGAATCAATGAGCGAAGCACTAAACTGTGTTAATCTAAGCTGTGATCAGTTTGATTTTATTTGCAAATCGTAGTTGACCAATGAGCTCCTTCGTTTCACATGCGTCACTGAAAAAAAATGATCTGATTGGATGATCACGTTTGACCGGGTTTGAGGCACAACCATAGACTGTATAAAGAAGTGGACTGTGTCTACGTCATTAATTGGCCTGGAATGTTTCACAGTATGGCTTTAAACTTCCCAATCCCCGTGGAGACATTGTTTCCAAGGTCCAAGGGCTTCCAGGTCCCAGTACGAACAGGTATTTGTTTGACAGTAAAAGCGACTATAGACAGAGAAACAAAAGTGGAGACAGTATCCAGCAGCAACTATTGAAACTATGGAAGAATTTCAACAAAAAAAAAAACAACTTACCATGCAATCCAATCCGGAAAGATTGGCTCTTTGGTTGTCAGTTTAGCAGGGAGCGGGAGCTTAGCAACGCTGTCAATCAAACCTGTTGCTAACGCTAGTGGGAGCGACCTCTGCGAAAGAAGGCGCCTGAATAACGAAATTAAGATTAAGATGAACATTTAAAGACAAAATGATGAGCGACAAGAGCAGTTACAGAGAAAAAGGTGAGTCGATGGAGCCGGACGTGCACCCATGCTCACTTCCTATTTGGAACGTAGTGGCTAGCAGGTTAGCTATGTCCATTTATATATACAGACTATGGGACTGGACTGATATGAATCTGTATAAAAAAAATACAGGCAAACAGGCCTTGACCTACATCTTTTTGCATCAACTATATATCTCTGTCTTCAGCAAAACAACCTTGGTAATGTTGACCAATGAGAAAGAAGTAGGCCAAGTCGCCAAGTCTAGCCCACACCTTCCAGCCTTGGGTCTGCTTTATTCCATTGTCGCCCTTCAGAAAATCCACATGTAGGTTTTTGTGTTACTGTGCTACACTCCCATCTCCCGTGTCACCTTGTGCTTGCATTGTTCCCGGGAGAAATAAAAAAAAAAAAAAAGGGAAAAACCTTGACAGTCGCTCGTCATAAAAAGGCCTTTTGTGCTGGGTCTTTCTCTCACTCATAGTTTCCATCGCAGAGACTCATTGGGGAATAGGGCTGAACTGTGGGTCGCCATGACGATGGAGAGGTTAGACAGGTTAGACTATTCTGTGGGCGCTAAAAGTCGGTCAGAATATGTGACAACGTCCAAATGAGAGCTAAAAAAAACTGCATTTTGCACTTTGGGAATGTTAAAGCAATAAAGAGTCATGTTTGTAGTCTCACTGGTGTCCGAAAATGTAGCTTTTAGAAGAACAAAAGCACGAAACTATAAAATGTCATACTTTTTTTGAGCTTTAAGTCATGTTATATTAGATTTGCACTTTGCTTCATTCACGCTTGTTCCCTTAATCCGTTAATTCCTTAATCTATAATTAGTCGTCTTCTCTAAGCATTCAAAAATAATGTTTGCATTTTGCCTGAATTGTTGCGTCACAGGTAAAACTCCAGACTTCTCTTATGCAGATTTTTAAGCCCATAAGCCTCCAGACTCTTTTCTTTAAGATTTTAGATTTTTTTGCTTGGTTGCTTTTCTTTTTGTTGTTTTTTTTTTACAAGTTTTGAAGTATATAACTCAACATAGCAAACCTGCCACTGTATTCCAAATAGAAAGTGAGAATGGGCGCACTTCCAGCTCCATCGACTCTGGCTTCAATTCACTTTCTATTGAACAACTGTGGCCCCTCTCTCTGTAACTGCTGCAGTCAGACTCAGCATTTTGGTCTTAAAATGCTCGTATTAACCCTCTCTACGTGATTCTGGTGCTTTTATTTTGCTATTGTGTCTGTAAATCAAGACATGAACATTAATAAGGGACAAATCAGGCACCGTTTTTCCATGAGGTCACTCCCACTAGCGTTAGCAACAGGTTTGATTGACAGCGTTTTTAAGCACCCGCTCCCTGTTAAACTAGCGGTGCAGGTGGGAAGAGACGTTACCTTCAACAGCCTCGCTCCGGATTGGCTCGTTGGTTGCTATGACACTCTTGTTGCTATGATCCGCTAGCCTTGATGAGCTTCATTTGACTGGAGCCGAACGCTATGGGTGACGTCACACTCTAGTCTCTGGTTGTATTACTGGCGTTCTGGCATCGGCAGAGGTAGAAAATACACGATTTGTACATAACATGCTTTGTACTTTATAAGGTTAAATGTTGGTAATACTTTAGCCTGTATCAAGATTGTAGTATAATAGTGTAGATTTGAGGATAAAAGGCTGTCACAGAATACTTTAAATACACTTAAAATCAACATTTATTTCTCCCAAAAAGTTTAAATGAAAATACATGACGTCTCGGTGTCAAAGAAGCAGCTTGTAGACAACGGCTGCCAAGTGTAACCGCGACAACCTGTCAGCCTAATCTTATCTGAGAAACTGCCTCCCAGCACAAACCCAGGGCCAATTTATTTTCTGCTTTTCAAATTCAGCTGTGCAAAATGTGAACAAGCACGTCTCGTCAACACAGACAAGACGCGAGGAAGCTAAAATGGCCGACCGGTTCAATTTTGGACAGTTGGAGAAGAATGAAACTGAAAATACAAGATTGCCTGAAGAAAGAAATGTGTTTGATTTGTGGCTTATTATCATTTTTGGATATTTTATGTTGTATCCTTGCAATAATAAAGTTTTTATCAAAATAGTACAATTTAAGGGTTTTTAAAGGTGCACTATGTAACTTCTGGTGGAGGGTCTGCCATTTTACTTTGCTTAGAACGTCCCACAGTATGGCATTAAACATATCTGTCTTGCATTTATTAAATTAGAGGTGTTTTGTTACTAAAAATGTACCTTGAAAAACATGGTACTTTGGTCGGGTGTCATATAAATATATTCAGGCCATACTGTGGAACTTTTTAGACGAAACAATAAAATATCCATGGAAACAAGCAAGCTGACTAGAGATAGACCAATATGTCGGCCTCAAATCTAAGGCAGAGGCTGATTTTTTTTTATTCTCATCACTGCAAAGAGGACACAGCACGAAATGTAACTACAGTTGTCCTTCGCTATATGCTTTTGTTTTGCAGATTTTTTAGCACTTTTGCATGCTATTTTTGTACAGTATATGAAGGTGCATTGTGTTCTGCGTCCTGATTGGCTGAGGGACTGTAGACCATTGTGTTCTGCGTCCTGATTGGCTGCCCGACAAAACCCACAATGTCGACAGAAAAATTTACGTTCTGCACCGACAAAGGCACCGATGAAGTTTTCTGAACAAGAGAGATGGCGGATTTCGACTATTGCAGATTATTTTCAGAACATAACCCCCGCAATAAACAAGGGACCACTGTACACTGCTCTCTCACCCAGTTTAAATTGAAATAGGGGTGTGGATGACTTTGTAGTAAATTAAAATGACGTAATTTGGTGAAAATAATAAAAATCAGCCCTACATATGTGCCCAAAAATATCGCCAAAGTTTATCGCCCATCGGCTGACATGGATTCTAAACAAATGGTATCGACATCAGCCATGAAAAAAAACCATATTGCTCAATCTCTAAAGCCAACCCTCCGCTCGGAAAGTGACATCAAGAGTGGGCAACCTGTCAATCATGATTTACCTCTCAAGTATTACTAAATAGTGTGGTCCTTCTAGCTCCATTTGAAGTTGACGTTACAACATAATCAGTATTTGTGTCTTGAATTCCATCCATCCATTTTTCTTCCGCTTATCTGACGCCGGGTCGCAGGGGCAGCAGTCTAAGCAGGGACTCCCAGACTTCCCTCACCCCAGGCACTTCCTCCAGCTCCTCTGGTGGGACCCCAAGGCGTTCCCAGGCCAGCCGAGAGACACAGTCCCTCCAGGATGTCGTGGGTCTTTCCTGGGGCCTCCTCCCGGTGGGACTTGCCTGGAACACCTCCCTTTAAGTGTACTTACAGTTGCTTTAGTCACTTTTTTATCGTTACATGACCATATTGGACCACCTTTTTGTACCTTTACCTCAGTGACAGTACTTTGCTAGTAGCGAGTAGCCTGGTTTTGCAACTGCCACCCATTCACTTCTACTTTGCAACAAACAGTATTTACAAAAGTACTAGTGTGTGCAGAATTCTTTCTTTCTTTCTTACCCCTTTGCTTTTGTTTGTTGTGTCTAAGTCTCCGTTTATTCTCTGACCTTTAGTTCCCTCACAGCTGGACTTGCGGATTGTCCATCTCTCCCCCAGTTGCCGACGACAACATTATTTACCATATAGCGGTTTGTGTAGCCTCTCGGTCACGTACCAGGGATTTCTGCGGGGCTAGCCACTGAGCGCGGTCTTTTCTCACACTCAAGAGGTAAGCTAACAGAGGAAAGCCAAGGATGCCATTATAAAACATGGAAAGAAATGCGAGAGAAATGGTTGCGTCTGCTATTGTTCAGAACACACTCTGTCGGCAGCTTGGGACTTTTAATAATAAAAGGAAAAATAATGCTGGAGTAGTTGGAAAAAAAAAGACTTTGCAATTTATTGTAAAAAATAAAAGTTGCCAAGGAAACCAAACCAAGGTGACTTTCAGTTATGTTGAAGACAAGATTTAATCCGAGTGAGAAATGACATATTTGTATAGATTTTGTATTTATTTAGATAGAGTTGGGTTGGGGATGTAGCATGAGAAGATTACAGACCGACATTGGGCGTTTCTTCGTGTACTGTTCATCCCGCTGTGTTAAAAGGAGCACTGTGCAACTCACGGTTAATGCCATACTAGGATATCTTCCAGGCAAAGCAAACTTTTTTTTTTTTTTTTTTACTGTTTTGTATTGATTGTGCTGGCTTGGCTACGTTGGTCTTGCTCTCCTGAAAAAGCGATTCCGAATCTCAATCGGACCTCCAGGTTAAATAAAGGTCAGGTAAAGATACAATGTATATTTTTAAAAAGCAATAAGATTTTCACTGGCGAGGAGGCGGACCTAAGAGGAGAGCACAGACCTCTCTGCACAACTAAATACGCTGCTCAGCCAAAACAAAACTCGCCACCTGGATTTAACTTAGCAAACAGGTCCGAGCCTCCTGCAGTTGGTCAGGTTTAGGTTCAGCAACAGTCTGTGCTCAAAGAATGAGGTCAGCTGACACCTGGATATACTGAATGACCAGGTTATTCCATCAATGGCACAGGCATATTCCAAGATGACAATGCAGGATTCATCAGGCTCAAATAGTGACAGTGGTTCAGGAGCATGAGAATCATTTTCACACATGGATTGTCCTCCAAAGAGTCTAGACCTTAACCCCATTGAGAATCTTTGGGATGTGCTGGAGAAGCTTTGTGCAGCGTCAGACTCGACCATCATCAATGCAAGATCTTGGTGAAAAATGAAGCAACAATGGATGGAAATAACTCTTGTGACATTGCAGAAGCGAAATCGAAACAATGCCACAGCGAATAATCAAAATCAAGGCGGAACAACCAAATATTGGAGTGTGTGACTTTTTTTTTGGCAGGCAGTGTAGTATTTCTTCTAAAAAATAGGCGTTGCTGGTGTAGTTTTGTTTGTTGTTTGTTGTTTGTTTCAGAGCTTCACCTTTAGCTTCCGTCCATACCACGATGCTGTTCTGCGATTGGTCCGAACCATTGATTAACCGGGCAATCACAAAAGCGAGCCAGGCCTGATGGATTTTTGTGAGCGTGTGAACTCACAAATACCACGAGGATTCATCTTTCTGGCCAAGTTAACGATGGACTCCCCCACCAGAAAAGTGACACCGTGGACCTTTAAAATGGATTACGGGTTTGAAACTGATGTATAAATAATAGTAATATGTTTCTCAGAGTGAGCAGTGCACATTGCTAGCTGCCAGATGCTGGTTTGAAATTGTTGTAACATTTTGTGGGAGGCTGACTGAAGCTTTTATTCAAATCGAAGTCAGAGGAGCGTGGACCATGTGGGTGCCCTTCAGCATGGCAATTACCCAGGACACATCTCCTCCAAAGGGCCACCCTCCCTGAACTACTGCCACCTGAAATGTGCAGCCTGTACTCAGACACGGAACAACATGTGTACCTAGAATGAGAAACAAAAACCACTGTGGGGAATTATTTGGGGAATAAAAATCTAGTTTTGAAATGTACAATTCTCTGAAACAGATTTTGGACTTAACGTGAATTTAAATCTCACTTTAAACCTTTAGGGTTTCGATATCCTGGAAAAAAGTTGTAGTAATAGTAATAGTAGTACAGGGTGGCTCAAAAGTCACTGACACTTTTAAATCGTCATTAATAATATATAATTCTTAAGTTATACTCACCAAATTGTAGCAGTAGGTAAAATGAACCGTCCGAGATTTTTGACAATATATAAACGGTTATAATTGTTCACTTACACTGGAACTTATCACTACTCAAACTAGGACACTTTACATAACATTTAAAGCATTTTGGCGTATGGCTCTTATCTGATCCTCGATATTACGTTTTAAGTCGTTTATTGTCTGAGGTTTATTCACAAACACCTTTTCTTTAAGATAGACCCACAGGAAGAAATCAGGACTAGTCAGGTCTGTGGAGATCACATACTGCCCCCTGTGTGAAAAAAACACTTATTATTCCTTTAATGTGTTCATTTACTCTGGTATTAAAATGGCAACTCACTGTATTTCTGAATTCGACCCATGTGATTTCAACACCAACACAACAATGAGGGTTCGTTCCTCGATGCTGTATTTGCTCATATTAATGTCAGAAGGGTCGTTCTAAACGCTCTGAAAAAAATAAAAGAAAAATATTTAGAAACAAAAGAGTTACGCATTTTTTTCCCAACTGTCCACTGTAGTAGTGGCAGCAGATACTATTTGTAGTAGTAGTAGTAGTAGTAGTAATAGTTGTTGTAGTTGTTGTAGCAATAAGCAATAATGCATAAATAAATGAATTAATAGTTGGCAATCACTTGACAATATTTATGTTTATATGGCCTCAAAGTACTTCTACTTCTACATGAACGTTGTGATTTTTAAGTAACAATGGATGTATATTTTCATTACTTCATACCAGAGGTGGGGACTTGCAAGTCATCAAGTCATGCCTTGGACTTGAGTCAAATTTGAGTCACTATTTTGACTTGAGACTTGATCAAATGGACTAAGACTCGGGACTTGACCCTGTGACTTGAGACGACCTGATGGTTAATTTTACAGGAAAAAGCTGGACCGTGTCCCTCCTGACTCTTGGTGTCGATGGAACAGTAACTGAAATACTGTGATATTGTAGTGCAGTTTCAGCGCAGATGAAATAACTGTTATTAAGCTCTGTCAATCGTATATGTCAAACTATTTAAAAAGGAAAACGTAGCATATATCTATAGTTCTATTAGCCTCCAAATTATCGCAATAAATACCGTACGATGAGTTTTGGATATTCTTAAATCCCAATTTGTTCTCATGACTTTTAAAAGTACTACTATTTTGTGTAAAAAGCATATCAATTGCCAAAGTACAAGCTGAATGCAGTACTTTGGTTCAAAGACTTAAAATGACTTGAAGCTCAGAGCAGAGGACTTGGACTCGACTTGGACTTGAGGCCAAAAATTTGAGACTTACTTGAAACTTGCAAAACAACGACTTGGTCCCACCTCCGCTTCATACCATTTCTTACTAATTACTACGAATTACTTACTAATAATTGCCTTTTAAGCCAAGAGCAGCAGAACAAAAGCAACAATTAGCATTTAGCATTTAGCCGACATATGCATACACATTTTACATAGCCGACATATGGTAAATAGAACACATTACATCAAGGACACATTCACACACACCATTGCACACACCGGTGCACAGAGGTGGGTGGGTTAAGTGTCTTGCCCAAGGACACAACAACAGTATTCATTTGAGGGAGCTGGAATCATGCCGTCAACTTGTGGGTCAACGGATCTGCCCGCTCAACCAACGATGTTTCCTTCGAGAGCGGAATTCGAAGTGCCAACCTTCAGATCAGTGGACAAACGCTCTACCGACTGAGCCACCGTATTACATATTTATGACACTGGTTTTAAAATAGAAGCGAAATAGTTTTATGCAAGTCGACGTAATATTCAGAATCTAAAATCACACTGAAATTATTGCCATCTCGCAGTGTTGACTCTGCGCTCCAACTTTCCTCGCCAGCTGAGAACAAAGGGAAGCGTCCAGCTGTGTGTCCATAAAAGATAGAAACATTTTTCAAAACCGAAGACCACGAACGCACAGAAAGATTTGAACATATTACTAATGCATCGCCGTTCATCTGCCATTCCGTTTTACATTGGAAGCTTCTCTTATAGTCGACTGGGAGGAGATGATGATTAATTTAAGGTTGCCGCAGTGGCTCGTCTTCAGCCCAGGGTGAGGACTCGAGATTTGAACCTAAATTCCGCCTGTTTCAAAACGTTGCACCATCCGTCGCTCACGGAGGAACCTTTGAGTATCGATGTTTGAGGTAGGGGTACATTTTTTTGCGTGGGTTTAAAACATAGGAAACTTGCAGAGATGAAGTCTCAAAGGGAAGCATTAAGGAGGAAAGTTGAAGAGAGTGGGTGCAAGTTTGCGTAGAGCTGTTCTGTTTTGTAGAGGCGGCCATTTTGAATAAAGAATGTATCACAATGTTCTAGAGGCTACACTGATACCTCAAAGAACTTAAAGTACAAGTATTACATTGTTTTCTCTGTTATAATGTTGTTTTTCTTCATCACAAACAGACCTGGAGTTGGGTTTCATTCATACAAACTGCATATTTCTCAAACTGAAAACACTCTGTTCCACCTTGTGATGTCATGTGGTAATACAGGAAGTGCTCCACGGTGTTTTTAAACTCCACACACCTTCACTAGAATCATTTGGATGATCTCAGGCCTGGAATTGCCAGTCTCTACTGAACTAAAGGCAAAAAAAGTAGCTGTTAACTTGAAAACTACTACTACATGACATCACAAGGTGGAACAGAGCATTTTGAGCTTTGGGGATGTATAGACTAATAGTAAAGTGTTAATCAAACATGTGTGAATGAAACAAAACACAACTCCAGGTGTGTTTTTGAGGAGCAAAAAGAGTCAATTTTTGTGTAATGTAGGAGCTTTTACATGAAAATTGATTTATATATGTTAAATTGTTTTTGATTTAAAATAAACCCTTAAAACAACTGTACCTATAATCATGAGTTTGGAAAATAAATGAATAATGCCGTAGACCTTATGAGATTTCCTTATCTGACAAACTTTAACTTTCAGAACAGACCAAAAAAAAAGCCAGCCTGAATTGCTGACAGATGTGATGATTCTTGCTTTTCATGTAAAATGGGCTGAACAATTTGTGAGGAAAAAAAAAACTTTTACTGATAACTGTGATCATCTTTTTTGCACATTTAAATATGCTGAGTGGTATGAACATTTGAGAGAATACTGAAATAATTATTGTTAAAAATGTGCACTGGGTATTTTTTTTGCTCTGCCACAGCTGCCCTGGGACAGACTGACAGGAGTGAGGCTGCCAATCTGCGCCATCAGTCCCCCCGACAAACATACGAGCCAATGTGCCCCGCAGTCGCCCATCCAAGCCTTTGACAAGTCCAGAATTAGACTTATCCCTCACGGAGACAAGCAGGTGGCTCAAGTTACAAGTCAGATCTGCGGAGAGGGGACCCCGCTCACAGAAAGAACGCACGGTTTTCAATTATTTTCAGCAATAAAACGCCTATAACGTAACAATGCTGGATAGATGTCGTTGAGTTAAGGAGGTAATGTACTGCCAGAAAAGTTAAAGTCAAATTAGCACGCATCGAAACCACATGTATAAGTAACACGTTAGCAGGTTAGCAACGATTCAAAGTGTACTGCCGAAAAAAAGTAGGTAAATTAGCAAGCATCAAAATCACATTAATAAGTAGCAGTTAGCATATTAGCGACATTTCAAAGCGTACAGCCAGAAAAGTTAGTTAAATTAGCACGCAACAAAACCATATTTATAAGTAACAGTTAGCAGGTTAGCGACAATTCAAAGCATACTGCCGGAAAGGTTTGTTAAATTAAACACATCAAAACCACATTTATAAGTAACAGTTAGCATGTTAGCAACAATTCAAAGTGTACAGCCGGAAAAGTTTGTTAAATCAAACGCATCAAAACCACATTTATAAGTTACAGTTAGCACGTTAGCAACAATTCAAAGCATACAGCCGGAAAGTTTGTACTGCCGAAAAAGTTAGTTAAATTTGCGCGCATCAAAACCACATTCTATAATTACACAGTTAGCAGATTAGCAACAATTCATAGCGTACAGCCGGAAAAGTTAGTTAAATTAGCATGCAACAAAACCACATTCATAAGTAAGTTAGCATGTTAGCGACAATTTAAAGCGTACAGCCGGAAAAGTTAGTTAAATTAGCACGCAACAAAACCATATTTATAAGTAACAGTTAGCAGGTTAGCGACAATTCAAAGCGTAGTGGCGAAAAAGTTAGTTAAATTAGCACATATCAAAACCACATTTATAAGTAACATTTAGCAGGTTAGCGACAATTCAAATGATATTCTTTCATTTTATTTCTAACCTCAGCGCTACCACGAACTCATGTACCATTAAGGCAGACGTATAGTTCCCATGTACATAAACGTCTGGACACACCAGCCTCGTAACGCCTTTAACCCCTTTGTCCATAAAGTGTAACCCCGAGGTCATGTAGATTACACTGTGCAAACTCCGCCTGATGGACGAGCGCACACTGTTCAATTAGACACCGAGGCTATGACAGGGGCATCGTTATGACAGCAGAGGGCGGGAGTCAGGAACCTGCCCCGTGTGCGCTGTGTCCAGACTATAAATCTGAACACAGGGGGCGCTAGTGTCACGGAGAAGACAGGGCACTTAACCTTTGAATTATAATCATAAAATCTCCCATAGGCCAATGATGTAAAGATAGACCACAGCGCTACGAATCCCATACTACTTCTATACCTTTTCTGAACCGGGGTCCGCCGCCCGCTTGTCTCCATGGTTACTGCATCGCCGCTAATGTTCCGCAATATGGCTATAAATCCGTGGAGTGTGGATTTAACAGTTTTTTTATTGGGTAAAAACTCGTCATTCTTACTGCGATCGGGAACGCCTCTCCACAGATCTGACCTTTAACTCGCCCTTGCGATGTCAACGGCTTGTCACCGTGGAGACGTTTAAAGCCGTACTGTGGAGCATGACAGCGCAGTAACATCTCTATGGAGACAAGCAAATGGTAAATAAGTTGCATAGCGGTACTCTATTACTACCTACATTATTACAGACATGCTAAGTGACGGGGGTGTAGCTGGTCAGCGGTCGCCTTCAGACCAGCAGGTTGCCAGTTCAATACTCGAGGTAGATATGTGTCCCTGACTGTATAAAAAAGTGGACTAAGTGAGTCTGACGTCACCTGTAGCGCTCGGCTCCAGTCAAATGAAGCTCGTCGAGGCTGGAGCGGTTATAGCGGCGAATTTGTTGCATATTTGGATTTCCAACCGCGAGTGTCATAGCAACCAAAGAGCCAATCCGGAGCGAGGCTGTTGAAGGTAACGCCCCTTCCCACTCGTACGAATCAATCAAATCTGTTGTTCACACTGTTACAGCATTTTTTGCCCTAAATCTTTACTTGTATTGATATGTAATATTATCTACCTCTTTGACGTAATTTCTGAGTCTGACAGCAGCAGTTACAGAGAGATGGACCACAGCTTTTCAATAGAAAGTGAACTGGAGCCAAAGTCGATGGAACTGGAAGCGTGCCCATGATCACTTCATATTTGGAACGTGCCGCCTAGCAGGTTAGCTACATGCTAGCTGTGTAAACCCTTAAAACCCGTTAGCCTCTCCAGTCTAAGATTCAACAGACGCAGGGGAGTCAAACTCAAATACACAGTGGGACAAAATTAATTAATTCACGACAAACTCAGTATTTTTTGAAAAACTGATACCGGTTGCCAGCTCTAATACACATTTGATATGATCTCACGGGCCAAACATATTTAAACCGTGGGCCAGATTTGGTCACCGGGCCTGAGTTTGACATATGTGCCTTAGAGCAGTCGCTACATCTACTGAAGTTCTGCTACAGCGATCTCGTTTATTCGTTTTATGACCCAAATTTGAATTCAATGCGGATTTGCCTTCGCCGGTAATCGTTTACACTGTGCGTGAATAAATAAATGAAGAAATAAATAAAAATGGCAGATTAGCGTTTCCATATTTACTGTGGACAAATGGGCTTATTACAGATCCCATTTCCTCGGCTCGTGTTTCGGATGTATACTGTTCCATGTGTGTAAAGTACGACATTAATTATCACTCGTAATTAGCTTAGCGTCGGAGCGACACATATCACGCAGATATAGCACAGCGCTAGTGTTGCTAAGCAGCGCCATGTACATCCGCAAATGTTTATCTTCTTATAACCCATTTATATTATTAGATTACTTATTCAACGGACCTATATATTTGTCATGGGAATTAAAGAGGCACCATGGAGTTTTTACGACATCTAGTGGTGAAGTTGTGAGTTGCAGTTTGTCACCGGGTCCTGGATTAGTTCAGGAGGAGCTCGGAGTAGAGCCGCTGCTCCTCCACATCGAGGGGAGCAAGCGACAGCATAACCACAGGAACCTCAGGTGGTGTCATCAGGTCAGGTACAGGTCAGATCTGTGGAGAGGCGACCACGCCCACCAAACACCTGGAACTGAGTGAGTGCGAGATACACAGGTGCAAGTTTAATGCCATAGTGCGGGACATCGCAAGTAATAAAAGACAGACAGACAGACAGATATATGGATGGATAGATAGATAGAGGGAGAGAGAGATAGAGATAGAGAGAGAGAGAGAGAGAGAGATAGGTAGAGAGAGAGAGAGAGGTAGAGAGAGAGAGAGAGAGAGAGACAGATACAGACAGATAGAGAGATAGATAGATAGATAGATAGATAGATAGATAGATTGATAGATAGATAGATAGATAGATAGATAGATAGATAGATAGATAGATAGATAGATAGATAGAGATAGGTAGAGAGAGAGATAGATAGATAGAGAGAGAGAGAGAGAGAGAGAGAGGTAGATAGATAGATAGATAGATAGATAGATAGATAGATAGATAGATAGATAGATAGAGATAGAGATAGGTAGATAGAGAGATAGATAGATAGACAGATAGATAGATAGATAGATAGATAGATAGATAGATAGATAGATAGATAGATAGATAGATAGATAGATAGATAGATAGGAAAGGAGGGAGGGACGGATGGATGGATGGATAGATAGATAGATGGATGGAGAGGGAGGGAAGGAGGGCGGGATGGATGACAGATAGATAGATGTATCTGAGCAAATAAATACTCAAGTAAAAGTATTACATGAAAACATGGACTTAACTAAAAGTATTAGTACCTGTTTAAAACGTGTGTTTAGAGAGTAAAAGTAAAAGTATTTCCAGATTTTGAGATCTAATAAAGCTTCAAATGTCATGATTATTTTTTATACAGATTTGTGCTGAATTTGGTTTAACTGAATCGATCTTTTCATTGTAGCTATTTTCATTTGTATATTTTAGTTTTGCTCAAATTATGAACGTGTTAAAAATGAACCTTCAGCCTTTTCAGCAGATTCAGTTATAAGAAATACTTTTACTTTTAAGTCCAGTTCAAAAATGTAGCGGAGTAGAAAGTACAGATACCTAAAGTACTTCACTACTTTTACTTTGTTACGTCCCAACAGTGAACACATTAGAACTGGAGCAGGACTAAGACAGCGCTACAATAGTACTACTCAACTCTACTACAACACGAAACCTTTAGATTAACATACAGTAAACAAAAGTACACAGATCAGTGCAGTATTAAATATTCATATCATATTTCTCGTGTTAGCTAACAGTTTTATGAGGTCATTCAGTTTATTTCTCAGTCTCAAGATTCGATCCATCAAAGCTGAGCAGAGTACAGTGTAACCCAGTATCACGACAGCTTATAAAACACGCCTGCCCTTGTACTATTATTGCAGTACTTTGTGCAGTACTGTTCCTCAAACGGTGGAAGTGTCTGCAGCAGAACAAAAGAGCCTCTCCTCACCAGCCTTCAGCAGCAAACACACACATAAAAATACTTTCAAATATGTATTTATTCTTCAAATGTTTCAGATGCATTACAGACTTCTATCTCGGTGCTCGGTTTACACGCTGGAAAAGTACAAGTATTGAATATTAGTGCAGTGGAAGTACAATTACTCTACTAAATACTAAGTAACTGCGTGTGCTGCAAAAATGCTCACTGATGTTATTGTCAGTACCTACTTTACAATACTACTACTACTACTACTACTACTACTACTACTACTACTACTACTACTTCTATTACTACAACTACTTCTACTACTATACTGATACTTCACATCTTACTGCATATACTGTATGCCTAACTACTTTACAATCCTACTGTTACTATTGCTACTAATACTGCAGCTGTTGCTACTACTACTACTATACTAATACTTCACGTTACTGCACATGCTGTATACCTAACTACTTTACAATCCTACAGCTACTATTACTACTAGTGCCACTACTACTACTACTACCACTACTACTACTACTACTACTATAGTACTACAGTACTACTACTATACTGTATGCCTAACTACTTTACAATCCTACTATTACTACTACTACTACTACTACTGCAGCTGTTGCTACTACTACTACTACTTTTACTACTACTACTATACTAATACTTCACGTTACTACACATGCTGTATATCTAACTACTTTACAATCCTACTGTCACTATTTCTTTTTCTACTACTGCTACTTCTACTATACTACAGTAATACTTCACGTGTTACTCCATATATTGGATACCTAACTTTACAATCCCAATGCTACTACTATTACTACACAGATACTTCACATGTTACTATACACCTAACTACTTTACAATCCTACTGCTACTATTACTACTACCACTACTACTACTATTACTATACTAATACTTCACGTTACCGCACATACTGTATACCTAACTACTTTACAATCCTACAGCTACTATTACTACTAGTGCCACTACTACTATTAGTACTACTACTACTACACTAATACTTCACATGTTACTCCATATACTGCACAATTAACTTTACAATCCTACTGCTACTACTACACTGATGCTTCATGTTACTGCATAAATTGTATACCTAACCAATTTACAATCCTACAGCTACTATTACTACTACTACCACAGTAATGCTTCATGTTACTCCATATACTGTATACCTAACTTCACAATCCTACTACTACTACTACTACTACTACACTTCTATTATTGATTAACAGTTTATTTCTTTCAAGATTAAAGTCCAGTTTCATCCTTGGCTCCATATGTTCTTTGTGAATATGTGTTAACTTGTCACTAAAGTACTGTTAAGTATCTGGTCCGTGTACCTGAGCGTCGACAGTTTTCAGACGTTTCTCGTCCTGACGTTCTGGCCGATCACTTATGGATGAGGTTTGTGTTTGGAGGATTGAATCATGATTTTTTGATTGTGTCTCCGTGTGTTCCACTGGAGGAGCTCTGTCTCAGATGTTATTTTTTCGTTTTACTTTTGCAGTACTTTGGGACAGTTGAATATAAAGACTTTCTATAGGAGCCCACTATGGACAAAAACAATACAAAGAGTTGCTACTTTAAACTTTATATTTGTTTTATTGGGGAAAGCCCCGTGTGCACAAACTGCACTGAAGAAAGTGAAGGCTCAAAAAGTATATGTTGATTTAAAAATGTGTCTGTGGTATTTAAACTTCAAACTTTTCATACTTACTTTACTATTTTATTTATTTAAAGCCACAGACCGACACTGTACCTCCAGGACAGACGAATGACACAACAGTGATTCAAAAGACAAGACAGAGACATGACAGTTTGAACAAAAGATAATAAGAAATAAAATAAAAAAAAAACATGAGTGTGTGTGTATGTGTGTGTGCAGCATGTGTGTAGCGTGTGTGTCGTATCTGTGCATGTGTGTGTAGCGTGTGTGTGTGTGCGTGTGTGTGTAGCAGGTCTTTGTGCAGCATGTGTGTAACATGTGTCTGTGCATGTGTGTAACATGTGTTAATGTAGCTTGTAAGTGTGTTAGTAATGTGCATGTAATGTGTGTGTGTGTATGTGTAGCGTGTGTGTGAGTGCGGGTGTGTAGCATGCGTTTGTGTAGCGTGTGTGTGTGTGTGTGTGTGTGTGTGTCTGTGTCTGAATATGTGTAGCATGTGTGTGTAGCAGGTCTTTGTGTAGCGTTTGTGCATGTGTGTAATATGTGTCTGCAGCGTGTGTGTAGAATGTATTTGTGAGGCTTGTATGCGTGTGTGTAACGTGTGTGTAACGTGTGTGTGCGTATAGCGTGTGTGTGTAGCGGTGTGTGTGGTGAGTGAGTGGTGTGTAGCATGTTTATAATGTGTGTGTGTGTGTGTGTAGCATGTGTTTGTGTAACGTGTGTATGTGCATGTATGTATGTGTGTTTGTGTGTGTGTGTATGTGCGTGTGTGTGTGTGTGTAGCATGTGTTTGTGTAACGTGTGTGTATGTGCATGTATGTGTGTGTGTGTGTGTGTGTGTGTGTGTGCATGTATGTGTGTGTGTGTGTGTGTGTGTGTGTGTATGTGCATGTGTGTATCATGTGTGTAGTGTGTGTGTGTGTGTGTGTGTGTGTGTGTATGTGCATGTCTGTGTGTGTGTGTGTGTGTGTACGTGTATGTGTGTATCATGTGTGTATCGTGTGTATGTGCATGTGTGTATTTAAACCATGTTGAAGTTGAAGGGAAAACAGAGTGAGGGGTTTGAGCTCAAGTGAAAAAACGAACAAGCAGAGACGTGAAGATAAAATTTTAAGTGACAGTGATAAAATAAAAATCAGTGTTGGTCCAGAGCTGTGTTTGTTGGTGCTGCTGGGCTCGCTGCCTGGACTGTCACTATGTCATCACGGCTCACGTAAATGTGAACGAGTCACACATGACTTCATAATCGTAACTATATCGGCGATAACGCTGCAAAGACACAGACCAGCTCCCAACAAGCTGCTGTTCACAAATAAACTGAATGTATAATGTGCAGAGAATCCACCAAATTAAACCAAACCTAAACACAAAGATGTAGCTGCACAAACCCAACGACTGGCTCCATGTAGATCAACGTGACAAATATAAGACACACATATTGTTCCTTATATTGTAGCTATATCTTACCTTCTCATCAGAAGAAAAGCCAACTGTGGGTCTCATCTTATCCTCGAAAAACGCTGCTCCGATGTGACTCTTGTCCGACTCTGGGGCCAGTCGGACTCTAGTTCTGCTCTTTTAGCCGCACTAAATAACGCACTTGATTTTAGTCTCTGATGGTGGTTTGGGAAGCGCCGGAGGCCGGTCTTCCATCTTCCAAAACCCCGCTCTGTTTCGTTATGGCGTCGTATCAGGAAGTCAGACGCAATGAACCAAGAATGAGCATCACTTCCGGGTTTTTCGAATCCGAATACGCTGCCTGGCTAAAAAAAACAAGTCACACACTCTAATATTTCGTTGGACCGCCTTTAGCTTTGATTTCGAAATCGCTTCTGCAATGTCACAAGATTTATTTCCATCCATTCTTTAATTTTTCACCAAGATGTTGCATTGATGATGGTCGAGTCTGACGCTGCACAAAGCTTCTCCAGCTCATCCCCCAAGGTCCTCAATGGGGTTAAGGTCTGGACTCCATGTACCATCGAAAACCACACACATTCTGAGTCTGTTTCGTAACTGCGTAGCTCGTTTCAATGGTTTCCCGTTATGGACGCCATTTTGAAGTCTTTCGCCCATTCAAATTACATCGTTAATTGGCCCCAAGCCTTCATCAACTCCGAAGTCGTGGATACTCTTGGAAAATACTGTAAAAACATAACATTGCCACAGCGAAAACATCTCAACCTTGAATATAAACTCCCTTTTTATTTACTCGTACTGAGCGACTGCTTGATGGATCGCGCCGTCTTGGAGAATTTGACGAGTCTTACAAATTTGAACCAACCGACTCGAAAAAACGTGTAAAATTTTCCAGTTTAATCAATACAGGTGCAGCTTGGCTTTCCAGTCGGTCGACCAAACACAAACAGTGCAACCTTTTGAGTGGGATAAGCTAGATTTGACCACTCGTCTGTGTCTTCTCCGGCTTTTAATATCGCCATGTTTGCTAGCGGATTAAATATTCTTTCATAGCAAAGGCGGTGTATTTTTTGAGCCAGCCTGCGAGTTGAAAACGTAAAGGAAGAAAGATTGCAAAAAGGGGCGTCGAAAAGATGTATCAAATGCAGAAATTAATTCAGTGGGTTTTACCGAAGCTATCTTTTATATCCTATCTGGACTTATGTGCGGGGGTGCAGGGCCAGTGAACGAAGGAAGAAAAAAGAGAGAGAAAGACAGGATGAAGCAGGATCAGATGGAGGTGAGTGTAAGATGAAGTAGGTTGGAGGTGGGGGTGAGGCTTATCTCTGTGATGCATGCCTGAACCTCCGCTGGGCCCCTTCACTCCAGGATAAAAGGAGACACGGGCCAATGCTAGTGCAAGGGTCAGCCATCCAGTTTATCCCCATGGCTTTTATAAAGTCAGTATTCTCAGGCTACGATGCTTTTGTACTTCGATTTTAAATTACTATAAATGTATTGAGTCTCATTTTTTAAACTGATTATTTAAAGCTACCATATGTAATTAGACTGGGTGACCCACCCCATCTACAGTATCTATGCTAACGGTGTTACTGCAGTATGATAGTGTGAGAGAGCACAGGTGAGCTTGAAAAAAGGACAGGTGAGGGGAGGGGCCCAGAGAGAGGGAGGGGCTGGGAGAGGAGAGGGGGTGGAGCCACGTTGGGGGAGGGGTCAGGAGAGGGGGGAGGGGTGGGTTACGTTAGGAGGGAGGGTCAGGGAGGGGGAGGGGGTGGGGCCAGGTGAGGGAGGCGGTCAGGGAAAGGAGAGAGAGGGGGTGGAGCCACATTAGTGGAGGGGTCGGAGAGAGGGAAAGGAGGGAAGGGGGTGGGGCCAGGTGAGGGGAGGGGTCGGGAGAGGAGAGGGGGGGTGGGGCCACGTTAGGGGAGGGGTCAGGAGAGGGGAGGGGGGGGCCAGGAGGAGGGGAGGGGGTGGGGAGAGCGGAGGGGCCAGGAGAAGGGGGAGGGGTCAGGAGAGGGGAGGGGGTGGGAGTCAGGAGAGGGGGAGGGGGGGCCAGATGAGGTCGAACTATTTCTGCCATGTACTAGTGAAAACATATCAAATAAACTTAAAGGGGGTTTTAATGTCTATTTTTCAATTTTTCATTTATTGCTCAAAAAAAAATCATTGAAAAACATGTATTTTTACAGAAGCAGGGTCGCATCGCCAAAGATCTAAGCTGTACAGTGATCTGGAAAAAAAATATGTTTAATATCATACTGTGGAACATTCCAGGTAAAGCAATAACACATCAGCTGAAAAGTATTTATGATCAGAAACAACTGACTGTGATCTGGGCAGTCCTGCGTGACGTCACCAAGTACTTGAAATCATCAAGGCCACTGAAGGCAGCACGCACTTTAGATTTAGGTGTTTTGAACAGAAAGCTGCAAATTGACCTAATTTGCACTAAAATTAGCTAAAAATGACTAGGACTAGTAGATAATGGACAAAAATTGGTGACTCTTCATGTTCCCTTAGTGAACTGAGAGTGAAGTTGCCATTTAACTAAAAAAGCTAATTTTTTTTTTTTGGTCAATTTTTTTTTTTTTTTTTTTTAGGTGGGTTAAGTGTCTTGCCCAAGGACACAACAACAACACAACAGTATTCATCTATGGGAGCTAGAGTCGTACCACCAACCTGTGGATCATTGTATTTGAACTCCTTCCTCGTCAAATAAACTCTACAATACTAATATATTATTTCATGGAACAAAAAACCCATTTGTCACATTGAAAATAGTCGCGGTTCCTCTTTATCAAACCCGATCTTCTTGTTGCTGCTGGTTGTAAACTTACGTGTTTCTCTAATTAAACTTCAATGTTGCGGAGAATAGATTTTCCTCATTATTAATGTGATGTTATCTTATAGTTGTTATCTCAGCTGGACTTGTTTCATGCCATATTTACGCTCACTTCTCTTGCCTTGTTGGTTAAATATGAAATATACTAACAAATGGACTCAAGCTGGTGCTGCCACAAGCTACAGGTCGCGTCTGTGGAGAGGCGGCCCCGCTCACAGTAACAATGCATGGTTTTCAATGTATTTTTGCGAGCAGTAAAGACACATGTAAATGAATATACGCAGCACAGATAAGTTTGTTTAAAATTCCAGGCAAATTAATGACGTCCTACCATCCACCAGAAAAGTTACATACTGTCCCTTTAAATGAATATTTTTACAAAGATATTCTATTTTTATCAACATGAAATTGCGAATCAACATTCTTTGTGCGTGTTCGTGTGCTTGTTGTTTTTACTCTGACTGGAATTTTCCACAGTATGGCATTATTTTAAATATTGTATTATAGACAAACATTTTAAGACCAATTTTTTTTTTTTTTTTTGCAAAATTTTTCTATCAAGATTCAGAGCTCACCACAGCACAGAAACTGCACTACTTAAAGTCACAAATGACTTATTATTAGCTGCTGACAATGGACTCGTCTCAGTCCTGGTTCTGTTGGACCTCAGTGCAGCGTTTGAACCATCGACCACAATAGTTTTATATCTATAGTTGCAAAATATCTGCTGCTTTGTTTTTGAGGTGAGGGCAGCTATGTATTTACACCGGGGCAAGGACCTTTTATAATGTAAATGTAAGACCATCGTCGCCACTGGAACTACATTAAAATCCACAAGAAACAAACAAAAATGTCTAGAATTTTAAAAAAATCTTGACCCCCCCTTATATGTTTGTGCTGTCGGGGGCCCCAGGGACAAATCCAGCTTAGGGCCCCCGAAAAGCGAGGACCGGCCCTGTATGAAAAGAAAAGTTAAAGGCTGCATTCTTACAGTAGTGAGATTGTGTTAGCTCGCCTTCCCACAGATCTGAGCAGTAAACTAACTTGGTGCAGCTTAGTTTCAATGGAGGAAAATCAAGATTAGATTATAAAGTCACAAAAGAATTGGGTATTGTAAGTACAAACCTTCTTGATCTCAGCAGAGGAGGACTCATCATTTTGAAGTCTGGAGTGCGTTTTCCTTGCGACCTCTGCGGGTTAATGCGACGGGGGCTGCAGCAGTGACGTCGCAGCTGGGTCGAAGGGGACGAGTTCAAAAGAACTCAGTGATTCAAACCACTTCTCCCACTTTCTCTGCTTCAAATGCTTGAACCAGAAAGGTCAAAAAGAAAGAAAGTATCTGAATATGCTTTTCAAATCTGCCTTATTTTGGTATTTTTAAAAGTCTAACAATTACAATGGTCCAAATGTGCACAAAATGAGAAGTTTTTAGTGTGAATATGTTTTGCCGTTCACCCCGGGAGTATATACACGCTCTTCTTTTGTTGCTATGGACCCAACCTGGACGACTGAGGGATTACGCAGACTTATTACACGAATGTAGTAACCATAGACTGTATATGGACGTAGCTAACCCGCTAGCCGCTGAGTTCCAAGTAGGAAGTGATCATCGGTGCGCTTCCAGCTATATCGACCACATGGCTCCAATTCACTTTACATTGAAAAACCGTGGCCCCTCTCTCTGTAACTGCTGCTGTCAGACTCGTCATTTTGGTCTTAAAACATTCGCTCTACATGATCCTGATATTTTCATTTTGCTACTGTGTCTGTAAATCAAGATATGAACATTAATAACAGACAAATCAGACGCTTTCTTTCCTCGAGGTCCCTCCCGCGAATGTTAGCAACAGATCTGATTGACAGCGTTGCTAAGTGCTCGCTCTCTGCTAAACCAGTGGTGTAAGGGGGGGAACGGGTGATACCTTCGGGTGAACAGCCTCGTTCTGGATTGGCTCTTTGGTTGCTATGACACTCGTGATGGGAGTTACAAACATGGAACTCGGCTCCAAATTCGCCGCTATAACTGCTAGCATCGATGAGCTTTAGCTGAACGCTGTGGGTGACGTCACACTCACTCAGGCCACTACTATTACACAGTCTAAGAATATTCTAAGTAAAGCAATTACTCCTTTCATTATTTTGAATATAACACCACCCTATATAAAATGAATTCTGTTTTTAGTAGTAGTAATTTATTTAAAAGTTACATAACATTTGACCCCATAGAGCAGGGATGTCAAACTCATTTTCACAGAGGGCCACATCAACAAAATGTAACTGTAAAATAAATCTAACTGAAACCAAATGTAATGTAAAATAAATGCAACAAATTTTTAATCTTGTTAATTAACCATTTCTATATTTATTACTTATTCAAGTTACAAATATTGCATATGGATTTGCATAGATATGAAAAAAAAATGACTGTGTAACTGTATCTCCTGATAAACCAATATTTTAAGTCAATTTACTTTGTCGCAGGCCACATAAAATGACGTGGCGGTCCACATTTGGCCCACGGGCCTTGAGTTTGACATATGTGCCATAGGGAATTTGCATCGTAGTAAATGGTAGTTGGTCCCATTTTTATATAACGCTTTTCCGCCACCAAAGCTGTCACCACCGCGATTCATACACCAGCGTAAGCAGACACCGGGGGCGAGGTGCGTTAAGTGTCTTGCTCAAGGACACAACAACAACATTCATCTGTGGGAATCACACCGCCAACCTTCAGATCAGAGGACAAACACCGACTGAGCCACTGTCCCCATTAAGTGTGTGTAACAAGAGCGTACTCATTAGAATACTGCAGTATTTATAGACATATCCCGAGTTTTTGAAGGGATATGGTTGGCGTATGTTTTCCTCTTGCCAAATTTGTGCATCAAAGTTAAAAAAAAATAGGTTTTCCAAGATGCTATTTCCGACTACAAATTTCTATCCTTGAGTCTCTCCTCACTTTAAAATCAGCAGGAGAGGATTTATTTTTTACTTGGCAGCTAGATAATTAATTAGCAATGCCTTGAAGTAAACAGCATTAAGGGAGGGTGTTTTCTGCACTTGGTAGAAAACAGGTGAGCCAAAACATATCTTGGATTTGACTAAAAGGTAGAAGTGTCACTAATGAATGGCTACCTGGCATGTAATAATCCCTTTGATATATAAATACAGGTAGTGTGTATTGGTTTAAAAAGCCTATATTTTAGTGGTAATTGGCAGATAAGGTACGTTTCATAAATAAACATTTTAGGGACTAGTTGCAAAAACTTTGTTAAAATGGTGCCGTGAAAATAAAAGCAAAATAAACATTTAAATCTGGCGACTGGACAAAAGTTTTAGTGGCCGCTCATCCACGTGGCTTCTTCAGGTCTGGTCAGATTGCTGCTGGACTCTGTCTTATGTCATTGCACTGACTCTGAGAGCGGTGCTTGGGCCGAACAGTGTCACTCTGGACCACAGCAAATGACCGAGAGCAGGAGGTTCAGAGCGGCTCCACTCGCACTCTGGACCGGTGTGAACGCAGATGACCTTGGGCTGACCTACCTTCTATGAACCTATGTTCTGTCTGCGCAGGTGAGTCTGAGTCTGTCTGCGCAGGTGAGTCTTTTTTTTTATCGAGGGCCACATCTCAAAACATATTCGAAGCAGAGGGCCACAGACCAGTGATCAGTGCAGTGCTTTAAACACAGAATTGACAGAGCCGCTGTGTGTTAATAAGGCTTAAACACATTCATTTTAAGTCTGTATCACTGCAATGTGATGTTTGAGGATATAGTGGTAGAAATAGTTTAATTTGCTGTTAAAAGTTCTGCTTATGATCAACTGGGCCGGTTCAGCAGGAGGTCTGAGGGCCAAGAAAAACTGGTCTGAGGGCCGTATTTTGCCCCCGGGCCATAGTTTGGACACCCCTGCTCTAAACAAACAGGTGTGTTAGCTTTAGTGTAGCTCCTCCCTTCACACAGATATAAGTCAGTGTCGAGCTGTGATCTGCCCAGAGCTGAAGAAGCCTTCACTCTAAAACGTTTGTCGAGTTGACAGTTTCATTTTTCTTTGCTGTGGGTCAGACGTGTGCGACTGAGGGACGACACAGGCTTTGAAAATAGTTTTAAAATGTAGCTTTGCTTTTCAACTGCCCCAACACTGGATCAGTTTAACCACTGCTTTGCCTGGAATGGTCCACAGTATGGCATTCCTTGTCTTATCTCCATGGAGACTAACAGGTAGAGACACTAACAGTTAAAGGTCAGATCTGTGGAGAGGCAAGCCCAAGTTATTTTAACACCTCCATTTGAACGCAAGATACATCCAATGCCATACTGTGAAACATTCCAGGCAAACCAATGATATACCAATGAAGACAAGAAGATGGATCTTAACAAACTAGAAAAGTTACACAGTGTGTCTTTAAAGGTGCACATTATTTCAGACATCAGATTTTAATTTTTTTTGCCATTGCCGCTTATTTCAGTCATTACTCCGGGTCCTAACTCTGTGTATTTGAATTCCCAGCATGCCTCAGTGTTCAGCTGTAGATTTGCATCATGGGGAAATATTTTCACCTTCGGGTCAGAGGTTGGTACTGTGCAGATCATGACAATAGACCTGGGAATAGAGTCAATTTAAAAAGTTTAGAAGTTACCCAACTGTTTTGTAGGGCAAAGTAAATAGAAGGTGAGTGTTTTATTCAAGGCCATGAAGTATTATGTGTGTTTGGGAGCTTTGAATACTCGTTATACAGAAGGGCAAAAATATCTATACATTCTTTCGCCTACAGTTTGTTCAGAAAATAGACAGAAATTGCGTGAACTCACATACAGTACATGCTATGCCACACATAACATTTAGAGTATAATAATGGCTAAACTGCAGCTTTTTACCATCTAAAAACATTGTAAAAATCAAAGTTACACTGTGAAAACCAGACTTAAAGAGACTTATCCTGCATCTGTCTCCAGTAGGTTAGATGACTGTAACGTCCTGCTCACTGGCCTCTCCAAATGAGCCTTAAGACGGTGTTAGTTCCAGTTTTCTGCAGCTAAAACCTGGAACAATCTTCCTGAAGATGTGAGACAGACTTCTACTCTGACAATGTTTAAATCCAGGCTCAAAACGGTTCTGTTTAGCTGCGCATATGAGTGAAAGGTTTTTATTCTGCACTTTTCCTCTTTAAATGTTAATCTTATGATGATTATTACAGTTTTGATTTGTTGTATTGTGATTTTAATGTCTTTCTTATTCTGTAAAGTGCTTTGAATTACTTTTGTGTATGATTGTGCTGTACAAATAAACCACAATAATCGTTTGGGGGACATTTTATATAATCGTGATAATCGCCAACAAATATAATCGTCAATCGTCTAAGGTGCAGGGACCAGCCCCAGAGAAGGTTCCAGAGAAGTTTCCTCCTGGTTTGTGGGACCAGTAACAGTGGAAGATCTGCAGACCTGAGCGAGCAGGAGAAGAGGGTAGAAGCAGGTCGGACAGATATTGTGGAGCGAGGCCGTGGAGGCATTTAAAAACAGACAAAAGGATTTTAAAGTCAATACGATAAGAGACGGGAGCCAGTGTAAGGACATTAAAACAGGTGTGATGTGTTCTCGTTTTTTTGTACCAGTTAAAAGTCGAGCAGCTGCGTTCTGAACAAGTTGAAGGCGTGTAATAGAAGTTTGGTTCAGACCAATAAAAAGTGCATTGCAATAATCCAAACGATTAGTGATAAAAGCATGAATTAAAATCTCAAAATGGTGCTGTGAAAGGACAGGTTTGACTTTCGCGAGTTGACGAAATGAAAAAAAGCTCGTTTGGACAACAGCGCTAATCTGGGCATCAAGTTTTAAATCATTATCCAGCCTCACACCAAGATTTGTCACCACAGGTTTCACATTTTGAGCAAGAGCCCCAAGATCAGTACTTAAAGTGTTCGCCTCACTAGGCCCAAACACTACAATTTCATTTTTTTTGTCATTTAAGAACAACAAGTTTCCATCCATTTTTTTATTGCACTGTAGGAGTTTTCCTGCTTAAGTGGCATGTAAATTTGTGTATCATCCGCATAAAAGTGAAATGAAATGCCATGCTTGTGAAAAATTGACCCAAGAGGGAGGAGATACAGAGAGAAAAGAAGTGGGCCAAGAATGGAGCCTTGGGGTACTCCACAAGTGAGAGGGCAGCAGCAGCAGGATTCAGTGGATGCAATGTGGGCACAGAATTGTCAGTCTGTTAGGTAGGACTTAAACCATTCGAGTGCAGGCCCTTGTACCAACACAGAGCTGCAGCCGTGACAGGAGGATCTGGTGGTCGACTGTGTCAAACGCCGCAGTCAGATCTAAAAGTACCAAAATGACACTATGTCCACTATCAGTAGCCACAAAAATGTCATTAAAAACCCTCAGTAATGCGGTCTCAGTACTGTGCTTAGATCTGAAGCCAGACTGAAACACTTCCAGGATGTCATGACACTCTAGATAATCTTTCAGCTGACAGAAGACAATCTTTTCTTCAAAACTGACAAATTAACACATTCAAAGTGATCAAAAACATCAGAGGGCATGAGGATTATGCAGAGGAGGACTAATAAGAGCTCTGGTGTTTTGAACTTTACAAACAAAGAAGTTAAGAAAACTGTCGCACATTGTGGAGCATGAAGGACACAGTTTACAGTTTTAAGCAAAACACGAGGCTTGTTACAGTTGGACACAATGATATCTGAAAAATACTTTGCTTTAGCAGATTTCACGATCTTCTGATAAGACCGCCGACTGGCTCTAAGTAACTGAAATCACACTTCTAACTTGTCCCGTTTCCATTTGCGCTCAGCTTTCCGAATTTCCCGTCTAGCCGCTCGCGTAAAGTCATTCAGTCAGGGCTCCTGGATAGGGTTTGGGGGGGACATCGAGGACATTTAGGTTAAAGAGAGTAAAACCGTGTGTTAAAACCAAATCAAGGGTATGTCCGTGTTCTTGTGTTGGAACAGTCACATTGTTGAGTTGACAGGGGGGGACAAAGGGGTCTGTTGTCCCAGGGTCTTAGGGGGCCCAGAATTGGACCCTCTTCCTATTAATTTGTATTGCGGCGGGGGCCATGTGAGACTTATTGCCCCGGGCCCCCAAATATCAGTTGACGGCCCTGCGCATCCGTAATATTCTTTGTTAAAGTTATAATTATTCAAATCCATAACGACTTTAATCGTTATCGTGATATAATCGTTAATCGGAATTATTTTGGTCACAATAATCGTCACAAAATTTCAATATCGTCCCATGCCTACTATGTACTGACCTGCTCGTTCCAAGAATGTTCCATATTGTGGCATTAAACTAAGCAATTAACAACATCATGCAGGCCAAGTTACAAGTCAGACCTGTGGAGAGGCGACCCCAGCTACAGTAAGAATGCATGTATTTTAAGGTTTTTGTTAGCAATGGTGAACAGTCGCATTTTTATACAGCGTGTATCGAGTGTCTTGCCCAAGGACACAACGGCAGCATTCATCTCAACCAATGATTTTACATCGAGAGCGGGATTCGAACCGGCAACCTTCAGATCACAAAGCTACTGTCGTCCAATAAAATAAAAACGCAGAACAAATAAGGAAAGACATCAGTTTACATGAAGCAGACGGCTGAAAAGTAACGAGAAAAGTTCCATAGTGCACCTTTAATTTGATTTTCCTTCCTCTGAATTGGATCCAATCAACTCCACTTATTCCATTCTCGTTTCTTGTCCGTTTTCGCCTTCCACGATAAAACTGATATTGCTTTTGAGACGGCAAATTTAACCAATGAAATCACGTGAATTATCAAATATAGGCCGATTATAATTGGCGTCAAGGCGATAGGGAGAGTGGGGCATTGTGGGACTGTAGATAGCTAACCATACGAAACTAAAGCCAAATTGGTGAGCGGGAAAATAAATAGCGCCTAATGCGGCATAAAAAAGGCAATTTGCGAGACTTCTGAAGCCCCCTGCTGGGTGGAAACAATTACTGCGGCTTGAGAGTGTAAGAATAAACCAAAGCCGTGTCTTGTCAAAGGAGATAAACTCGACCACAATGGGAGGACGGCGGGTGAAAATGGGATTAGCTAATTCAGTGGCAACAAGTTAAGCGGGCTGGACAGTGATTTGTAAAGGGAAGTGTGTACAGTGAAGAGGAGGAGGAGATGGAGAGGCTGAGGAGGCTGTTGGTTCGACTGCTGCGGCGGACATGGGGAAGGGAAGTTGGATTTGGACTTTGGTTGAATGGTATGAGAGGAGATTTGTGTGTGTTGAAAAAGTCGCAGGTTGGTTTTTTTGTGTTTTTTGCTCTCAAAATGACAATAATCAGTTCTTACAAAAATACGCCTGTAAATAAAAAGATCATAGACGGTATAAAGAAGTGGACGAAGTGAGCGTGACGTCAACCACAGCGTTCGGCTCCAGTCAAATGAAACTCATCGATGCTAACAGTTATACCGGCGAATTTGGAGCCAAGTTCCATATTTGGAATTCCAACCGCGAGTATCATAGCAACCAAAGAGCCAATCAGGAGTGAGGCTGTTGAAGGTAACGCCCCTTCCCGCCCGCACCGCTGGTTTAGCAGGGAGCGATTGCTTAGTAACACTGTCAAACTAGCGGGAACGACCTCGGGGAAAGAAGGCACCTGATTTGTCTGTTATTAACCCTTTAGCGTCGGGTGCTATCGTCGCCGATGGAGCGCGGTTGCGGACATTTTATTATCGTAACTCCGCAAACAATCGTGCTCTCATGTAAATTCACACGGCGTCTTAAAGCAGAGGCACGGGGCTCTTTAGATATTTTACCAGTAATCTGCCTCTGTTCCTCGAAGATGACGAATCGGAGCGCTGGTGCCGCTAGGATTTTTCCAGTCGCTTATTCAATGCGTCAAAGAAAAAATAAGCATGGATATGGATGGAAAATAGAGGTAGTTGTGTGAAAAAATGCTGCATATTCTGATACTTCCTTTAACATGATTTTTATGGATAAAAAAGAATAAAAGTCTAGGTGAGATGTACTGGTCTATAGTGAGCTCAGGCCTTAAAGGGTTAATGTTCATATCTTGACTTGAAGGACGCAACAGCGAAATAAAAACTCTAGGATCATGTAGAGGCTTAATACAAACATTTTAAGACCAAAATGACGAGTCTGACAGCAGCAGTCACAGGAAGAAGGGCCACAGTTTTTCAATAGAAAGTGAATTGGAGCCAGAGTCGATGGAGTCAGAAGTGCGCCCATGACCACTTCCTGTTTGGAACGCGGCGGCTAACAGGTTAGCTATGTCCATTTGTATATACAGTCTGTGATTAAGACTGAAGAATTGATGTAAATGAACCACAAATGTGCACAAACATCACTATATATTTTCTTTTTTAATTACTACAGCTATTGCACTTCTTAAAGTCACACTCTGTAACTTTTCATCTAAAAATACACCAAAATAAAGAATTGTTTTCACTTTTTTTGGTTGCGTATTGCACTTAAAAATGTGTCCGTAATGTGAGCGGGCTTGCCTCTCCACAAACCCGACTCTTACTTGGCTTTTTCCTGGTTGTTTCCGTGGAGATGCTGTTCCTTCGGCTCTAATCTAAAAAAAAAAAAAGAAAAGAAAGTTACATACTGTAGCTTTAATACAGACAATAAAGTCGATGAATGTTTTTGTCATACTTAGTGAATAGTACTATGATCAAAGAAAGTTGTGTGGGGACATTTTGCGTTGCCATGGCGACATTAAAGGTTTGGGTCTGTGTAAAAGTGAGCGCAGATTCCTCTTGGAGATGTTAAATGAGCCTCTTCCTCGTCTGATGGCTCCGGATGCTCCGAGGAGCGTCCTGATGAGCCACACGCTGACTCCTCATTTAGGGATTCAAACGAGAGTCCAACGCTCGGGAAATGCAGCTGGAGGCCTTGAAGGAGTAGTAGTAGCAGTAGTAGTAGTAATAGGTCTAGTAGTTGTAGTAGTAGTAATAATTGCTGTTGTAGGCCTCGTAGTAGTAGGTCTAGTAGTTGTACAAGTAGTAATAATTGTAGTTGTGAGCCTTGTTGTAGTAGTAGTAGTAGTAGGCCTAGTAGTTGTAGTAATGTGTGTTCTTGTAGTCATTTTAGTAGCAGTAGTAGTAGTAGTAGTAATTCAAGTTGTAGACCTTGAAGTAGAAGTAGTAACTTTAACAGCAGTAGTAGTTATGTAATGTTAGTTGTAGACCTTGTAGTAGTAGGTCTAGTAGTTATACAAGTAGTAATAATTGTAGTTGTAGGCCTTGTGTAGTCGTAGTAGTAGTAGTAGTAGTAGTAGTAGTAGTAGTAGTAGTAGTAGTAGTAGTAGCCTAGTAGTTGTAGTAATTGTGTTCTTGTAGTCATTTTAGTAGCAGTAGTAGTAGTATTTCAAGTTGTAGACCTTGAGTAGAAGTAGTAACTTTAACAGCAGTAGTAGTAATGTAATATTAGTTGTAGGCCTTGTAGTAGTAGTAGTAGTTATACAAGTAGTAATAATTGTAGTTGTAGACCTGTAGTTTTTAGGTCTAGTAGTTATACAAGTAGTAATAGTTGTAGTAGTAGGCCTTGTTGTAGTTAGTAGGCCTAGTAGTTGTAGTAATTTGTGTTCTTGTAGTCATTTTAGTAGCAGTAGTAGTAATAATTCAAGTTGTAGACCTTGTAGTAGAAGTAGTAACTTTAGCAGCAGTAGTAGTAATGTAATGTTAGTTGTAGGCCTTGTAGTAGTAGGCCTAGTGGTTGTAGTAGTTTGTGTTTTTGTTGTAGTCATTTTAGTAGCACTAGTATTAGTAATTGTAGTTGCAGACCTTGTAGTAGGAGTAATAGTATTAGTAGTAGTAATAATAGGTCTAGTAATTGTAGTAGTTTGTGTTATAGTAGTAGTAGTAATTGTAGTTGTAGAACTTGTAGAAGTAGTAGTAGTAATATTGAGAGTAGGTCTAGTATTGTGTAGTAGTAACTTTAATAGCAGTAGTAGTAATAATAGTAATTGTAGTTGTAGGCCTTATTATTATTATTATTATTATTAGTAGTAGTAGTAGTAGTAGTAGTAGCAGGCCTAGTAGTTGTAGTTATTTATGTTGTAGTAGTAATTTCAGTAGCAGTAGTAGGAGTAATTGTAGTTGTAGGCCTTGTAGCAGTAGTAGTAGTAGTAGTAGACCTAGTAGTTTATGTTGTTGTAGTAGGAAATACAGTAGTAGTGCTATTGCTACTAAAGTCTAAAGCCTGATACTACTACTACTACTACTACTACTACTACTACTTTAAACACACTGACTGTATTTACAAGAACATGTTGTATTGAGTCCAGTGAATAACACGGTAAATTCAGGAAGAATACTCACCATATGTGTACTTCAACTTTCTCAGACATGCAGTTACAGGTAGGGCATCAAGTACAAACTCCTCCTACTCCCGCACCAGCCTGTAGACACAAGTGATGATACATTTTCACTAGAAAGTACATGCTGACCTGCTGAAATAGTCTGTGCTGGTTCAGTTACTTGGTTGCTGCGAGGCCTGTACTGTGGTTCTTCGAAGTCCTGCGTTTTTCTGAGACACAGAGGGATTTGACCAGCTCACACGTTTTATTCCAGTGTAATATGTGTTAGCTTAGCAGCAGCTACAGCAAAGTACTCTGGGTATCGCTCTTTCGTGTCTGCAGACTCGGTGGAGGCAGCGCGTTTAAATCTTTAGCACAAGTCCCACTCTCTCGTAGATAAATAAAATAAAGCAAACACGAACACGAGTTACAAAGTGAGTCAAACCTTTAAAACGTCTCACCTCCAAAAACAGCGGCTGGAGTCCACCTGCGTCTGCCAGCAGTGTAGAGAGTAGAGTAGTAGTAGTAGTAATAGTAGGCCTTGTAGTAGTTGTATAGTAGTAGTAGTAGTATTGTCGTTGTAATTGTAGGCCTTGTAGTAGTGATAGTAGTAGTAGTTGTTGTAGTAGTAGTAGAACTAGTAGTAGTAGAACTAGTAGTAGTAGTAACTGTAGTAGTGTAGTAGTAGTAGTAGTGATAGTTGTAGTAGTTGTTGTAGTAGTAGAAGAACTAGTAGTAGTTCTTGTGGTAGTAGTGTAGATAGTAGTAGTAGTAGTAGTAGTAGGAGTAGTAGTTCTTGTAGTAGTAGTAGTAGTAATTGTAGTTGTAGGCCTAGTAGTAGTAGTAGTAACTGTAGTTGTAGTTGTTGTAGTAGTGTAGTAGTAGTAGTAGTGGTTGTGGTAGTAGTAGTAGTAGTAGTAGTAGTGTGTGGTAGTAGTAGTAGTAGTAGTAGTAGTAGTAGTAGTAGTAGTAGTAGTAGTAGTAGTAGTAGTAGTAGTAGTAGTGTAGTAGTAGTAGTAGTAGTAGTAGTAGTAGTTTGTTGTTGTAGTAGTAGTAGTAGTTGTAGTAGTGGTAGTAGTAGTAGTAGTAGTAGTAGTAGTAGTAGTAGTAGTAATAGTAGTAGTAGTAGTAGTAGTAGTGGTGGTAGTAGTAGTAGTAGTAGTAGTAGTAATTGTAGTTGTAGGCCTTGTAGTAGTAGTAGTAGTAGTAGTAGTAGTAGTAGTAGTGTGTTGTAGGCCTTGTTGTAGTAATAGTAGTAGTAGTAGCAGTAGTTGCAGTATAGTAGTAGTAGTAGTAGTTGTAAGCCTAGTAGTAGTAGTAATAGTAGTAGTTGTAGTGGTAGTGGTAGTAGTAGTAGTAGTAGTAATTGTAGCGTGTAGTACTGCTATTCAGCCTTTTGTTCTAGTATTTTATTATTATATTATAACTTGCCTTTAAAGATAAAATGTCTGTTCTTGGTCTCGGATTTTGTAAAATAAATTTCCCCAAAAGTTTGACTTATACTCCAGTGCAACTTATATATGTTTTTTTCTTCATTATTATGTATTTTTCCGGTGGTGCGACTTATACTCCAGAGCGACGTATAGTTCGGAAAATACAGTATTTTCAGTATTAAAGTTTCTTTTCCAGTGAGCAAACAGCACATCTGGATTGTCTCCCTGTGCGGTTCACTTCTCCCATCCCAACATTCCTAAGAATAACCCCATAAAAATACAAAATATAAGACTTTGAAACCGGCTTTTGAATTAGTTATGCAAAAGTTCGGCTCCACTTTTCCTCGTAGTGAATAATAAAGACGGTGGATTGACGTGGCTTTTAATTCACTCACATCAAATGCATCTTTCATTCCCTCGTAAAAACCGAACATGTCTTTGCAATAACGACCCGCCTCTCGTTCAAATGTGAGATTATTGTTATATATCTGAAGTCGTGCATTTATTTATGACGCCGCTCTTAAGACGCGCTCAGTCTTTTTATCAGCGGCATTGTGGGAGTTTCAGTCAGCGAGAGGTTGCAAAGTTTTAGATAGAGAATTACGCTGTTTTACGCTGTTAATAAAAGGTAGATGTTAACTTGAAAACTACCACTTCATGACATCACAAGGTGGAACGGAGCATTTTGAGCTTTGGAGATGTAACAGACTAATAATAAAGTAGTAGTAGTAGCCGAGATGTAGTAGTATAGTTATAAAGTAGTCACAATGGAAAAGACTTGGACCTACAATAATTCAGGAGTTCAGGTTGTAGAGTGTTCGTTCGCCGATCTGAAGGTCGATGGTGCGATTCCAGCTCCCACAGATGAATGCTGCCGTTGTGTCCTTGGGCAAGACACTTAACCCACCTCGCCTCAAAGTCTGCGTACACTGGTGTTAGAGGTGTGCAAAAATATCTAAATATCGACATATTGTATTGTTTAATTTAATGATACAGTATTGATATTGTGAGCTGCTGTATCGATTTTTTTTTTTTTTTTGATGATTAAAATAGGTGTATCATATTAGCTTTGCAGTGGTTTAACAAAACTTTTAGATATTTCATGATCCTTTAGAGCCGTTAAACTGCACATGTCCCTGTGTAAATGTAAATGTGCAGCTCGTATAAACTGTGGATGAATGATACTGACCCTGAAACAGGTTGATTCTTCTAGTAAAATGCAGTAAACTAAATGCATTTGGTGTTGTTCATTCATCTTCAGTAAACGGAAAATAAATTCAGCATTAATGTTTATTTTTTGCGAAAATGGGGTTGATCATTAAGAGTCACGGAAGCCTATGTTTTTCACTGATTCATATTGAATTGATTTGAAATATATCATATCGTATTGTCTCGAATCAAAATAGTACTGTATCGACGTATGTATCGTATCGTGGCCTATGTATCGAGATATGTATCGTATCGTGGCCTATGTATCGAGATATGTATCGTATCATGGCCTATGTATTGAGATATAAATCGTATCGTGGCCTATGAATCAAGATATGTATATGCATTGTGGCCTGTATATTGAAATATGTATCGTATCCTGGCCTATGTATCGAGATATGTATCGTATCGTGGACTATGCATCGAGATATGTATCGTATTGTGGCCTGTATATCGAGATATGTATTGTACCGTGGCCTGTGTATCGAGATATGTATTGTATCATGGACTATGTATCGAGATATGTATCGTATCATGGACTATGTATCGAGATATGTATCGTATCATGGACTATGTATCGAGATATGTATCGTATTGTGGCCTGTGTATCGAGATATGTATCGTATCATGGACTATGTATCGAGATATGTATCGTACCGTGGCCTATGTATCGTGATATATATCGTATCATGGCCTATGTATTGAGATATGTATCGTATTGCCAAATTCTTAATGATACTCAGCCTTTACAGGTGTGTGAATGTGTGAATGTGTGAGTGTGTGAATGTGTGTGCGTGAATGGGGGAGTGGTGGAAAAAGTGCGTTAAAGAAAAGCGTGACAATGTGACTAAATTCAAAAAGCAAGTTCAGGGTTAAGTTAAGCTGAACTTTTCGTGGCATTTGATATTTTATAGTTGCTCTGTGTCTGGTCTGGGAGGCAGCCAGGCACAAAGGTCCAAACTTTTGACTGGTAGTGTATGTTCTTTTTCTTTATTTTTTACTACTTTCTACATTTTATATACACACAGAAGACCTCAGATATATGAAGTAAGATATATGGAATTATGCAGTAAAGAAAAAAGTCAAATAACTCTACTATTTTTCGACTGAACAAAAGATGGATTTGAATATTAGAATTAGCTTTTTTCCTTATTACATAATTCCATATATCTTACTTCGTATATCCGATGTCTTCCACATGTATAAAATATAGAAAGTAGTAAAAAATAAAGAAAAAAATAGTAGTAGTTGTAGTAGTCGCTGTAACTGTCTTTAGAGTAGTTCTTGAAAATACTACTATATTTTTGTTTCATTTTGCATTTTTTTTTTTAATATTACAGCAAATGTGGATTTTACAGATGATTAAAAAGTAATTAAAAAGTATACGCAAAGCAATACTCGAAAAAAAATGCTTGATCAATTCCTCAAAAAAAAAAAAAAAAAAAAAAACAAACAACAAAAAAACGAATAACTTATAGAATTACCAAAAATATCTGACGCAGTTTTGGTGATTTTTGGTTCATTTTTCGATTTTTGGCTTTGGTTCAGTCCACAGTTTAAAGTCAGGCTGGTATTTGAACATCTCTCCTTACTCTCTCTTTTTCTTTTAACTCCGTCAGTGTTCCTCCTCATGAGAAACCGGGTCGTCTGAGCAGAACGTGTGATCATGTATTTTAAAAGAGAAGGTTCAATTACAGTGGGTTTTGCCTGGAGCCGGGTGCTAACTCCAGTTGCTATGATACTTTCTTATCTTCCTCCTCGTCCTTTTATCCGGGCTCATCTTTTGGCTCGCTGCTCTAGTCGGGATTAAGTCTGAGTCTAATAAGAATCACACGAGCTTCATCGTGTTGTTTACTGATGACAAGATACATGCAACAGGATTTAGGACGACTATAGGCAAAGACACGGCATATGTACGGAGACAAATATAAGAACATGCAGTAGTAGGAGGAGGAGGAGGAGTAATAGCTGTGGTTAGAATAGGGTAGTAGTAGTAGTAGTAGTAGTAGTAGTAGCAGTAGTAGTAGTATTAATAGCTGTGGCTAGAATAGGGTAGTAGTAGTAGTAGTAGTAGTAGTATTAATAGCTGTGGCTAGAATAGGGTAGTAGTAGTAGTAGTAGTAGTAGTAGTATTAATAGCTGTGGTTAGAATAGGGTAGTAGTAGTAGTAGTAGTAGTAGTAGTAGTAGTAGTAGTAATAGCTGTGGTTAGAATAGGGTAGTAGTAGTAGTAGTAGTAGTAGTAGTAGTAGTAGTAATAGCTGTGGTTAGAATAGGGTAGTAGTAGTAGTAGTAGTAGTAGTAGTAGTAGTAGTAGTAGTAGTAGTAGTAGTAGTAATAGCTGTGGTTAGAATAGGGTAGTAGTAGTAGTAGTAGTAGTAGTAGTAGTAGTAGTAGTAGTAGTAGTAGTAGTAGTAGTAGTAGTAGTAGTAGTAGTAGTAGTAATAGCTGTGGTTAGAATAGGGTAGTAGTAGTACTAGTAGTAGTAGTAGTAGTAGTAGTAGTAGTAGTAGTAGTAGTAGTAGTAGTAGTAGTAATAGCTGTGGTAGAATAGGGTAGTAGTAGTAGTAGTAGTAGTAGTAGTAGTAGTAACAATAGCTGTGGTTAGAATAGGGTAGTAGTAGTAGTAGTAGTAGTAGTAGTAGTAGTAGTAATAGCTGTGGTTAGAATAGTAGTAGTAGTAGTAGTAGTAGTAGTAGTAGTAGTAGTAGTAGTAGTAAATAATAGCTGTGGTTAGAATAGGGTAGTAGTAGTAGTAGTAGTAGTAGTAGTAGTAGTAGTAGTAGTAGTAGTAGTAATAGCTGTGGTTAGAATAGGGTAGTAGTAGTAGTAGTAGTAGTAGTAGTAGTAGTAGTAGTAGTAGTAGTAGTAGTAATAGCTGTGGTTAGAATAGGGTAGTAGTAGTAGTAGTAGTAGTAGTAGTAGCTGTGGTTAGTAGTAGTAGTAGTAGTAGTAGTAGCTGTGGTTAGTATTAGTAGTAGTATTTGCAGTGGTAGCTGTTAGGCTTTTTTGAATAGTGTTGGATAAATAACTATGATTAGCTCTTCTGCATATCCACTACTATAGTTCATTATTGTACTACTGTAGTTCTTGATGGTACAGTACTCATGTGAGGACGAGGACGACACTACAGCTGTGTGAAAGATATATGTTCAGGACGTGTACAAGATATTCTTTAATCTAATCTATATTTAATCTTTATGGCTAATCAAATAATTAAGGAGGGCAGTGACGTACTGACGGGCATGTGCCGACTCAAGACTCGTCACCCTGGTCAAGCCGGAAAAATATACTTCAGCAATCGGAGGAAGAGCTTAAGACAACCCCCCTTCCTCCTCGTGCCAAGAGGCCTGTGCACCAACGAAGAGGCACTCAGTCTAAACCATGGTGGCCTATTATTAATTAAAAGCCAATTATTAATTAAGAGAACATACAAACTAGTCAATAGTAGAAGTAGAACACTAACTCATACACCACACAGCCACGAAAATCCATCTCTGTGCTAACTACCACCAACCTGGGTCAACTCCTCACCTGCCTTGAAGGAAGATTAAAGATACAGCAGAGAAGGAAATTCAGCAAAACCATCATTGAAACGACTTTCTCGTTTTTGGAAAGCATGTCAAAGTGCAGGATGGATAGACACAGGTGAACTCAGTCCTGCACAGCTGAGAGAAATGAAGTCATTCTATGAAAAAACACACATGAAACTGCAAGATCAAAATGGCAAACCTAAAGGAAAACCAAGGTTCTCAAGAGGGGAAGTGAAGAAAGCTGAAGAGGCAGGAAGTACCATTGTTACCTGCATCAAGGACATGACATCGTCGGTGAAGAAGCCCGGTGGAGTATTATAGTAACCACAACGAAGACCTTCCTACTGCCACCTCCAGAACAACATCCTCCAAACTCCACAAAGACTCCTCCCACCCCAGCACCTACACCTCTGTATCCCACTAAGAACCACTGGTGGACCCCACTAGGATAGGACATTCCCTGATGGTGAAGCCTGAACTTAAGTGCTTTCTAGGACAGACCTGTACCATGGCGTTTGATATGTGTTCGGTAATCTTATGTCTCATGATACTGTCCCACTTATAGATGTAGATTCTGGCAGATATATCCTGGTCTACTTGGCTGCAACGCAAATTCGGTCAATGGACTGGATTGATGTTCTCACCAAAGCCTTTACTGTGCTGAGTGTACACATTTTTGTTGGATGTTGCTGTATTCCGTGTTTACGCAGACTCATGGAGAACATGACAGAGAGAGCTGTAGGACGTCCTGCTGGTAGGATGCCCCTGGTCCCACTAAATGGTTTAGGAGCAGCGCTAGAGGACTCTGACAAGAAAGAAGAGTTAGGTTATGGTAAAGGACAACGATTCTGGTAAAGGACAACGATAAAAGTCATCGAAAAACAGAGACACTTTAAGGATGAAGAAGGAGAGAAACTAACGAACGTGAGGAAAGGACTGTTTTCCTCAAAAGTAGGGTTGCTAGACCGGTTAGAGTAGTATATGTACTTGGAGCAGTTGTACATGGAATATTTGTATTTGTTTTTGTACTTGTAGTAGAAGTACAAGTAGCAGTAGTAGTAGAAGCAGTAGTGGCTACAGTTAGGATAGGATAGTAGTAGAAGTTGTAGTATTTGTAGTAGTAGCTGTAGTTGATAGGGTTTAAGTGGGGGTGTTGCTGTTGTGTGTGCTGTGTAGTAGTAGTAGTAGTAGTAGTAGTAGTAGTAGTAGTATAGTGTTATAGTACTACTGCTAGACCTGTTAGAGTAGTATGTGTACTTGGAGCAGTTGTACATGGAATATTCGTATTTTTTTTTGTACTTGTAGTAGAAGTACTAGTAGTAGTAGTAGTCGTAGTAGTAGTAGTAGTAGTAGTAGTAGTAGTAGTAGTAGTAGTAGTAGTAGTAGCAGTAGTAGCAATAGTCACTACGGTTAGGATAGGGTTGTAATATTTGTAGTAGTAACAGTAGGAGTATTAGTGTTACTAGACCTGTTAGAGTAGTATATGTACTTGGAGCAGTTGTACATGGAATATCGGTAGTAGTTTTTGTACTTGTAGTAAAAGTACTAGTAGTAGTAGTAGTCGTACTAGTAGCAGTAGCAGTAGAAGTAGTACCACATTTTTATTGTGTGCCTGGTTTGGTCAATATCTAAAAGTCTGAAGAATAAATGCCAAACAGGTGCTGTTCAGAGTGATGTATCTTATAGTATCGTGTGTTCAGTATTTTATCTCATTTCACATTGTAGTACAAATACAGTGATACTTTTTCCTGTTACTCTCGGGTCTGAGACGACGGGCCGCAGAGCAAAGTGAATAAAAGCTACGGAAGTGGATCAAAAGCATAATCCTTTATAAACTATTGGTGCTAATTGTTACTTTTCTGTCTGTTCTGGCAGCGAGTGGGCGGCAAAAAAAAGGAGCCGGAGACGTGTACGAGAAGACGTAGAACCTGGCGCCCCCTGCTGTCTGAAAGGTGACATAACATAGCACATAGACACCCATGTAAATGCAAGCTGAGCGGGGTAGAGTCTCCCAATGGGCTTTTTCCTATTTATAAATTCTATGCACCAGTCCCCACATCCACAGACTATGTCCCGCTTTCTAATAATGCGTTAAATGTCAGCTATTTTCTGGACTCACAATACTGTTTCAAATGCTGCTCAAATGAGACTTCACAGTACGAACGCGATGCACTTTCACGGTTTAAAACACTGTAGAGAGAGTTGTTTTTGCTAATCTGGCTCACTCCGCACTAGCGCTTTTATTTGAGTTCTGCACAATCTGGGATGGCTCGGAAAACACGGAAGTACAGAAGTCTGTCAGCGTCGCCGTGTTTGTTCGGCTTCAACACGAATCCCGGTGCTGCTCTGTGATTGGTTCGCTCGATCGATTACTATAATGTGACCTGTGTGTGCGCAGGGGCTTGATGGAGGGTGGGAGCAGATGAGTTATCTGTTTTAACTCTTCTGTGCTCAGTTTATCTATATATATTGAATCTGTAGTTTTAGTATTCCCACCACCTGCTCAGGGACTACAGCTGTAAATTTAATACACAAATTCAGAATAACCTAATGTAATATAGAAGTATGAGTATAATTATCATATTTTCCGGACGATAAGTCACACTTTTTTTCATAGTTTGTTCAGGGGAGCGACTTATACTCAGATGCGATTTATATGTGAAATGATTAAAATATATAATTTCACATCTTCGTTATTGTAATTCGTTATTAGAGGGCACTATAGTATTGTGTACCAGTGTGGCAGGAATCTACTTCATCTACCTCCTCTACACCGAGGATGAAGAATTCAATGGATTTAGTGATTTGGAGAGAGTAAACTTGTTGCTTGTTTTTTATGGTTTAGTTCTGTGATTCACTGTTAATATCGGGCGAAAGTAGCTCAGTTGGTTGAGTGTTTGTCCACTGATCCGAAGGTTGGCGGTTCAAATCCCGCTCTCTACATGAACATCATTGGTTGAGTGGTTAGGTTCACTGACTCGAAGGTTGGCGGTGCAATTCCAACCCTCACAGATGAACGCTGTCATTGTGTCCTTGGGCAAGACACTTAACCCACTTTTCCCCCAGTGTCTGCGTACTGTTGTTCTCTATTTTATTTTTATTATTAAAACTTGCTTTTAAAATGTCTGTTCCTGTCTCAGATTTTGTAAAATAAATTTCCCCAAAAAATGTGACTTGTATATGTTTTTCTTTTTTTTTTTTTTCATTATTATGCATTTTTTTCGTTGGTACGACATATAGTCCAGAAATACTGCACTTAGCTTATCCAAAAACAGCTCCTGTAGCCCACATGAAATAGCAACAAATGTGTTTAACTTCAATTCAACCAGATACACCAAATAGATACTAACCAGCTCATGTATGAAAGCCCGTGACGGTAAAGCTAACAACAACTAGCATGCTATTGCGAACTTCCTGATTGTCGGATATTAAAATGCTTCATTATTAGACGCAGATAGTGCACAGTGGATATATGTGACCTCAAGAGCTGCTTATACATTATATCTGTACGGGAGTAAGACAAATTAGCTCAAATACATAGAAAAAAAATCTCTCGTGTGTGTATTGTGTGCGGCGGTGATCTACTGTTGGTAAAATTTGACATGGGCCATTTTTCAGAACCAAAATAATTTTATCTCAAAATGTCAACACTGCAGGAAAAGGTGGGCCGGTGTGTCCCAGTATGCAAATAGGCTCCCACGTGTTATAAAAAGTGCTGCAAAAAAGTGTTATGAGATTGGTTGAGAAGATATATTGTATTTTTACCTTATTTATTTTGTCTTTATTTATTTTATAATATTTTACTTTATTATTATTATTATTATTATTATTATTTTTTAATTTTTTTTGATTTTTATTTTTTTTTTTTTTTTTTTTTTTATTTTTGATTTTATTTATTGTTTTAGTATTTTACTTTATTATTATTATTATTTATTCATTTTTTATTTTTGTGTTTTGTATATGGAGAATGGAATGGAGATCTGGGGTCAGGCTCGGACAATGGACACGAGTCTCCCATGACCTTTGACCCTGGCAGGTGTTTGAGAAAATTACCATAATTCTTTGCCATTTCACTTTTTCCCTTCGAGATGCGATTTTGTTGATTAAATTTTCGCGACAAAAATGGATTCGGGGTTGGGTTTTGTTCACCTCCAGCTGTCAGTGAACGCCACAGAGGAGAGGGGGGCAGTGTTGCATGATGGGATGTCACCGGGGCTTTCTGGTTGTATGGGGATGGGGTTTGATTTGTATTTTATAAAGGTAATGGACTCACTTTGTGCTGGTGACATTGACACAGACAATGAATTATGAATGTTGTTTGAATACCGAAAAAAATCATATGAAAAAGTCACCTCTAAAGCTTCCATTATGAGCAACTTCAAACTTAAAAAGTACTTTGATATATTTCCTAATTAGCCCTAATAGGATTCACACCTATTTAAGCGGCTAGGAGTCTATTGATGAAGTAGTTATTCATACAGCAGTGAATGTAGACACCGAGGTCGAGGTGAGTGAAGTGTTTTGCCCAAGGATACAACAACAGCATTCATCGGTGGGAGCTGGAATCGCACCATCAACCTTTGGATCAATGGACGAACGCTGCACCAACTGAGCTACTGTCCATGATTTCATTAAAAATTATTCCAAATGAGATGTTCTGGATGTAGTGTTTGCCGCATATTGTAAAGGTAAAGAGTCTCGTTAGCTAGTCTTGAGAGCAGGAGAGAAATATAACATCTCTTTAAATCGATCATTCATTTATGTCATTTTAAAGAACAAACACGGCGGCCTTGCTGTTATTATCCTTTAAACCTTTGCGTCGGCCTTTTCATGATTAGAACTTCAAATAATGGCACAAAAAAAAAAAAGACTTTCACAGCTGCAGCGCTCCCCATACTTAGATCTGGTGCAGCTCGCCATCTACTGGCAGCGGGTGGTATTACCATGTAGAAAACAACTGAAACTAGGTCGTGAGAAACATGTCGGGATGTGTTTGTGTAAGCACGCAGTGGTAATCAACACGATTTGACAGTGAGAATACTTCAAACGAGTCTGGACTTTTTACAGAGGATTACTGAAGCTCGTTGTGGATAAAGTGGATAAATACAACTCCAGGAATGTTTTTTAATTAGGGAAGTAAGTAAGTAAGTATCCTAAGATGGTTAATAAATGGTTTGCCACATATTATGAAGATAAGGAGTCTCACTATGTTTACAACAGCCAATTTTGGAGTATAGAAATGTCTTTTTTTCTTTCTTTTTTTTTTAGATAATTTTATTTATTTTTATTATTATTTATTTTATTTTTTTATTACATTTTTTTTCATTTTTTTTTTCATAATTAATTATTATTGTATTTTACCACTTGAATTGGTCTGAATGACAAATCAAATAATGAAATTAGGGAACACAATTTAACAGTAGAAATGCTTTTGATGTTTTTTGGGGTTTTTTTGCTGTTTTTTTGTTTTGGGTTTTTTTTTTTAATAAAATAGATACTGAGCTAAACTTGAAATAGTCTAAATGACAAATCAAATAATATACTGGACACTGCCATGAGCTTAAAGCAATTCTCTAAACAGTCCAAAACAAAACTTGCAAATCAAATCCCAATAACTTTCCGCAGCATCAAACATTTTAACTTTAATACGATCCAAGCACCATTTTGGGAGCTGTCTTCTCCTGGTTTCCCCTTTGCCAAAACCAGTCTATAGTGATTATGCAACGGCCCTGCTCCCCAGTCTCCTCACGTTAGCCACTAGAAGAGATTGCTAGCTCACTCCAAAGCTCCTGTTTAGTATGTGGGCTGCGTCCTGGCCTATCCCCACAACATTAAGATCCCCTCTTGCGTTCAGTGACATGTCAGATCGAGTGGGAAATGAAAGAGGCGAGAGAAAGAGGTAATGAGCAATGATACTCTCAAAGATTTTTGGTGAAAATAAAAATGTGTTTTTCATAGTGTTGACAAAATCGGTTTTAGCCTCAGGTGACCTCAAGTTAATCGTTTTCAGAGGACAAACATGTATTGCTAGTTGGCTTCGATCATGTTGCGAAATGTATAAAGAAATAGACCTACAGGGCTGTGGCAGAGTGGTTAACCTTGATGTCACTGTGCAGTAAGCCGGTTTTACATTCAGAAACCTTACATGCGCCGAGTAGAAGTAAAAGTGCTCAACAAAATGACGAGAGTTAAAGTACATTTTGTTGTTACTGCTACTAGCACCCCTGCTACATTTAATACATATAAATAAGTCAAATTACTTTTATATTCACAGTTGCCCTAAGGTAGACTCACAGAAGCAAGGCAAGGTCAGAGGAGAGCAAATTTAAGAAGAAGAAAAAAAAGACTTCACAAATTCAGCGCTTCCTTTACTTTGATCTGGTGTAGCTCGCCCTCTACTGGCAACAGGCGGTATTACCATGTGGAAAACAATTAAACTAGGTAGTAAGAACATGTCGAGGTACATTTCTATTTTTACTGGTTGCTGTTGCTTGCAGTCGAACAGGTTGAGAGTTCAAGTATCTGCTTTTCTTCACTGGCATCAAGTCTATTCAACAGTATTTTAAAAAGATACATAGAAGTATAAAAAGTAGAAACATCTTTTACTCCTTATTGACCTTATTCCACCCCACCCACTTTTGCCTCTAAATTCTTCTTTGTGGTGGCTCTTCTGGTTAAGCGGGATCCCATTCATTTCAGTCGATCAGAGGTGCCCAAACTCTTTTCACCGAGGGCCATATCTTGAAAAATATTCGACACAGAGGGGCCACAGTGAATACAGTGGATGATTCAGATGGTGCATATTAATATTAGGTCCGTACGACAATGCAGTGTGATGTTATTTAGGTTATATTTGTAGGATTACTCACATTTGCTGTAAAAAATACTAATTATGATCAATTGGGCCAGTTCACCTGAAGGCCTTAGGTCCAATAAAAATCGGTCTGAGGGCCACGTTTGGCACCCGGGCCATAGTTTGGACACCGCTGCAATAGAGAATTTGACAACGGTTTTGCAGCTAAAATCTTATTAAAATCTTAACTTATTTGCTGTCAGGATCGGCAGCCCCATGCTAAATAATACAACCCGAATGACGACGGCGGCGCCCACGGCAACTCCCGGGATAAGGTGAATACGACGACAAATATGACTCAAAAGTCCAGTTTCCATTTGAAACAGCCTGAGCTTGTACTAAAGATAGCTCTGTTTACTGATGGAGCAGATTCCTCGAGATTCCTGGTTGAAATTCGAATGTGTTTTGAATATTTATAGATCAGGGGAATACACGTTATGCCTTATGGCTAAAGGAATGCATAATTAAGGGCAGTTTTCGACAGGGGGATATATACTGTCAGAACTGTAAACATTATAAGCCAGTGCAGAATTCATAAGACTCCTATAAGCATATATTTTTCACCTCAGCTAATGTAACATAAATAAAAATAAAGATTTCCGATACAGTTTGACATTTAGGTTGGGGTTTTTTTTTTGTTTTTTTTTGTTTTGTTTTATATATTTATTTATTTTATTTATTTTATTTATTTTATTTATTTTATTTATTTTATTTATTTTTATTTATTTTATTTATGTATTTATTTTTATTTTTTTTTTTAAATAATGAAATACCTAAGAAAACAATATTACTGCAGTACTACAATACTACTACTATACCTTTTCTCTAAATGTGTCTAGTTGGACATTTATTTCAAATATACTACTTTTGTCCTACTTTTTTTTTGAAAAAGTGAGGCGGAGAAGAGCAGGAGAATGAAAGTACTAGTCATTTGTAAGTGAGAAAACAATATATATAGTGAATGTAAATAGGAAAAAAAAAAAAAAAAAAGCAGAGAAGAAAAACAATGTAATACCAGTTTATGAAGAGGCAAAGCAACTTTATTTGTACAGCACAAATAGTACATAGGGTAATTCAAAGTGCTTTACAGAATAAGAAATACATTAAAATCACAATCACAAACATAAATAATCACAAATAATCATCATAAAATTAACATTAAAGGAGAAAAGTGCAGAATAAAATAAAAATAAAAATAATAATAATAATAAAAGAAAGAAAGAATAAAAAGAACAGTTTTGTTTTGTTGTAATCAGTGAAGCCCATTTGTCTTTTTTTTTTTTTTTTTTTTTTTTTACATCAAATTTAATCCAATAAAAATCATTACCAGTTGAACTTCTATTAGCCTCAGCATTACTCCCTAGCAATAATTATCTTTATTCTTTTTTCCCGTTTACAGTCGATTGTTTGAAGTTTTGGGTACATTTTACTCACTTACTATGTATTTTACATCAGATGCCCGTCTTACCTTCTTCGCTGTGTTTGGATATCACCCCGTACTTCGATTATAGACGGGAGATTTTATTGCTGCATTAAACTGTGACAAATTTCGAAACTAACGGCAACCTGTGTCAGTCTTTATCTTATTTAAATAGTTCGTTCTGTGCACAAGGCCAGTCCACACGGCGTAGGTGTTGAAAGAAAATGACTCAACTAATCTTGAGAGAAGAAGAGAAATATAGCATCTTTTTATACAGATCGAACGTCCAATTTTCACCGATGTAACAGCTAACTTTAAAAAACAAATATCACTGTCTTGTTTGAATTGTTATTGGCTTTTAAAAATGCTCTTGAGTACCTTTGCTTTTGGTATTTCATGATAAAAAATGACTTTCACAGCTCCCCATACTTTGATCTGGTGCAGCTCACCCTCTACTGGCAGCAGGTGGTATTACCATGGGGGAAAACAACTGAAACTAGGTCATGAGAAACATGTCCAAGCAAACAGTCAGGCCCATCGACAGACATTTTGGGGCAAGAAACCTCACATGGGCCCTTCTCTAATGTAAATTAATAGGAAGAGGGTGCAATTCTGGGACCCTAAGACCCCGTGGCCCGGGACAACAGACCCATTTGTCCAGCCTCTGACTCACTGGCACGATTTGACAGAGGAAATCCTGCAAATGAATCTGGAGTTTTTACAGAGGATTACTGAAACCCACTGTGAATAAAGCCAACTGCAACTTTCTTTATCCTAGTGGCATTATAGATCAGGGGCCCCCAACCTTTTTTTGCATCACGGACCGGAATAATGTAGGATTTATTTTCATGGACCGGCCTTCTACGTGTCACTGATAAATTATTTACTGTTTTTGTGCAAAAGCGTAACGGAGCAGCCAATGAGCCAAATGAAATAGATGTTAGCATGCTAGCAATTCTAGTTGTTGCTAAATTGTGACATTTCATATCCAGCAGCACAACTTTGGTTAGAAGTTTACAGTTTTAGACAGAAATGGAAAGTTACAGAAGATTTAAGTTTATAAAGGCAAGTTTAGGCCGATAAAATAGTTTTCATAATTAATAATTCATAGTTGTTGAAACTTTTACGCAAGAAAAAGCATATATGGTTTTCACCTGTGGCCGTAACAAAAGTCAGATTGCTTCTAATGCTTCAAATAGCTGATCTCCCGTCTATTTGAGCCAATTACCAGTGATTTTAGCTGCAGTACTATCTGACCATGAACTTCCACGCGTTCTCCTCTGGACCTCTTAATGACGCTAGCATAAAAGGTTTGGAGATCAGTGTGATTGCGCCCAAATGGGGAACAGGTTCTTGCATAACATAGATCTTTTCAGAGAGCTTTCAAAGTGGCTTGATTAGGCTGTGAATGCAGATGCACCTCGCGAGATAATAAGCGTTTGATTATCTATATAGCATCGGAAATGAGGAAACTTGGTCCCATCCCGAGCACAGCGTGAAGCTATTAGGGTAATAGGGCAACAGTTAAACCAGAACATTTATTTATGTGTTGTTTTTCTATTATGCAAAAACTGACAATTTGGCGAATAACAGATAGTTGAGGTGTTTACAACTAAGCCAGTGAGATAAGGCATTCAAACAACACGAAAAACGATAATTACTATCGATTTTAAGTATAAATGGGTAAGTTTTCATGGCCAGACAAAATCACTTAACTAGACTAATCACAGTTAAATCTGATCACTGCTGTGTCTGTGTCATGAGAGAAATCCAGGGGCGACAGGAGCTCAGCTGGTAGAGCGTTTGTCCACTGATCCAAAGGTTGGCGGTTTGCCATCATTGGTTGACCGGTCAGATCCAACGACACACAGGTTAGCAGTGCGATTCCAGCTCTCACAGATGAATGGTGTCATTGTGTCCTTGGGCAAGACACTTCCCCCACCTCACCCCCGGTGTCTGTGTGCACTGGTCTCTGAATGTGTGTGTGGTTCCTTGATGTAAAGAGCTTTCAGTGTCTTGAAGGTGGAAAAGCTCTATATAAAAACCACTGACCAAGTCCGATAACAAGAACAACCGTCCATTTTCTACCGCTTATCCAGGGCAGGGTCGCGGGGGCAGCAGTCCCCCACCCCAGACACGTCCTTCAGCTCCTCCGGTGGGACGCCAAGGTGTTCCCAGGCCACCCGAGAGACATAGTCCCCCCAGTGTGTTCTGGGTCTTCCTCGGGGCCTCCTCCCGGTGGGACATGCCTGGAATACCTCCCTGGGAAGGCGTCCAGTAAGCATCTGAACAGATGCCCAAGCCATTTCAGCTGCTCCTCTCAACGTGGAGGTCCTCACCCTATCTCCGCTTTAGTATTTGCGATGTTGTCCTTTCGTTATTACCCAAAGTTCATGACCATAGGTGAGGGTAGGAATGTAGATCGACCGGTAAACCTTTTGGCTCAGCTCCTTCTTCACCACAACAGACCGAAACAGCGACCGAATCACCATGGACGCTGCACCGATCCAACTGTCAGTCTCTCGCTCCATCCTTGAACAAAACCCTGAGACACTTGAACTCCTCCACTTGAAGCAAGGACATGTATTAGTATATTACTGGGTGTTACTTTTTTATTTGTTTGTAAAGTGACTCAGAAGTTTACCAGGCTTAATGTGATCAAAATAGAATCGAAGTTGATTAAGTTGTTTCTGGAGAGGAAGCCCGAAAATACATCTTTGAGAGCTGTTTGGTTCGTGCACACAATCGCAGCTGCAGTTCCACTTCGCGCCAGATGTGGCACACTCTACTACAAAAACTCTGTAACTTGCGCAATGCTACTTTAAGTAAAAGAATTAGCCAAAGGAAATGTAAAAATCCCACATGTGTAATTGCAAATCAGCAAGGTGCTCAGAAGAACTGCTTGGGAGACAATAGTGTGTTCAAAATCCATTCTTAGCTTTTAAACTAGCAATTAAATCAGGAATGGCTCAATTAGCAGCTTATAAAAAACAGAAGAGTGGTATTTGTGATTATCTAAGGACGAATCCAGCACAACAATTTCGCTAGTCTCGTTAGTAAAACAACTTGTTTAGTGTCTTACAAATAGCTATTCGAACTCTTTACAAAAAGGGGGTGGGCCTTACAAACAAATATGGAACGTGATTGGACGAAGTAACCACAAAGAGATCCGAGTATTTGTCCACTGATCTGAAGGTCGGCGGTTCAAATCCCGGTCTCGACGTAAACAGCATCGGTAGAATGGTCGGACCCACTGACCCACAGGTTGGTGGCGGTGCGATTCCAGCTCCTACAGACAAATGCTGTCCTTGTGTCCTTGGGCAAGACACTTAACCCACCTCGACCTCGATTTCTGCGTATATGAACGTGTGTGTGTGTGTGTGTGTGTGTGTGTGTGTAAAGTGCTTTTTTATAAACATGTGACTCTTTACCATAACTGTGATTGGTTGATGGGCTAAAATGGGTGGAGTCTTACTAACTGGACACTTGTGTTTTCCTAGTATATGGCCGTTTATCGCAAGATCATGCACGCTAAAAATTCTGGATAATCTCGTAGTTGGTCGAGTACTCCCAAACTGACTCAAAGGTCCGTTGTGCAAATTGTTGCTGTTTCCTTGGGCAAGACAAGTCACCTATCTTGCCTCTAGTATCTGCATACATACTTTTAATCTCGCCATTTACCGGATGGTTTAAGTGCATTGCCCAAGGACAAAGACAGGAAGGCTAATAAGGAACCTGCATCTAGAAGTGGGTAGTACTCAGTTGCATTCATTCTGGTGCTTTTACCCATAAGAAGTGTATAAAGAAGTGGACTAAGTGAGTGTAACGTCAACCATAGCGTTCGGCTCCAGTCAAATGAAGCTCATCGATGCTAGCGGTTATAGCGGCGAATTTGAAGTCAAGTCCCATATTTGGAATTCTGACTGTGAGTATCATAGCAACCAAAGAGCCAATCCGGTGCGAGGTTGTTGAAGGTAATGCCCCTTTTAATCGCCCACACCACTGGTTTAGCAAGGAGTGGGTGCGTAGTAACAATCAAACCTGTTGCTAACGCTAGTGGGAGCAATCTCAGGGAAAGAAGGCGCCTGATTTGTCTGTTATTAATGTTCATATCTTGATTTACGAACACAATAGTGAAATAAAAACGCTAGGATCATGTAGAGGGTTAATACAAACATTTAAGACCAAAATGACGAGTCTGACAGCAGCAGTTACAGAGCGAGGGGACACAGTTTTTCAATAGAAAGTGAATCGGAGCCAGAGTCCATGGAGCCAGAAGCGCGCCCAGGATCACTTCCTATTTGGAACACAAGGGGCTAGCACGTTAGCTATGTCTATTTATATATACAGTCTATCTTTTGAATGAAATAGTACTTCTCAGAGTAGTTTTAAAACACTGTACTTTTACTTATGCTCGAGTATATGACAGTACTTGTTTTGGTTCTTCTATACATCTACTGTTAACAAATATAAAATTATTTGAAGATTTGCGTTTAGTTTAGTTTTTTGTTTTGTGGCCTATGTATTGGAATTGTACTTCTACTTGAGTAATATTATTTTGAAGTAAAGTTACTCTTAAAGTGGCTCCTCTGCCCTCACCATCCCTCACCGGCAGGTACTTTTTGCGTACTTCCGTGTGTATTGTGTCCAAACAGACGCCCCCCGCCCCTCCGTAAACCTTCTCCTCCTGTTTTTCTCCGCCGCCCGTGGAATGAGCGCTCAGTAATTCTGGTCTTCACCTCTTCTCTGATAAAGGTTATCTCTGCAATTTAGTGCTGGGATATCACATTATGGAGAGACTTATGAGGCGGAAATCAAATTCAGCTCACAGTCAAGACAGAGAGACAAGAGAGAGGAAAGAGGAGAGAGAGAAGAGACAAGAGAGAAGAGAGACAAGAGAGAGGAGAGACAAGAGAGGAGAGAGGAGAGACAAGAGAGAAGAGAGACAAGAGAGAGGAGAGACAAGAGAGAGGAGAGACAAGAGAGAAGAGAGACAAGAGAAGAGAGAGAGAGAGAGAGAGAGAGGAGAGGGAAGAGAGAGAGAGAGAGAGAAGAGAGAGAGAGAGAGAGAGAGAGACAAGAGAGAGGAGAGAGAGAGAAGAGAGGAGAGAGAGAGAAGAGACAAGAGAGAAGAGAGAGAGAGAGAGAGAGAGAGGAGAGACAAGAGAGAGAGAGAAGAGAGAGAGAGAGAGAAGAGAGAGACAAGAGAGAAGAGAGAGAAGAGGAGAAGAGAGGAGAGAGGAGAGAGAGAAGAGAGAGAGAAGAGACAAGAGAGAGAGAGAAGAGAGAGGAGAGAAGAGAGGAGAGGGGAGAGAGAGAAGAGAGACAAGAGAGGAGAGACAAGAGAGAGAAGAGAGAGAGAGAAGAGAGAAGAGAGAGAAGAGAGAGAGAGAGAGAGAGAGAAGAGAGAGACAAGAGAGAGACGAGAGAGACAAGAGAGAGAAGAGAGAGGAAAGAGACAAGAGAGAGGAGAGAGAGACAAGAGAGAGTAGAGAAGAGAGAGGAAAGAGAGACAAGAGAGAAGAGAAAGGAAAGAGAGAGAAGAGAGAGACAAGAGAAAGGAGAGAGAAACAAGAAAGAGGAGAGAAGAGAGACAAGAGAGAGGAAAGAGAGACAAGAGAGAGAGACAAGAGAGAAGAGAGACATGAGAGAGAAGAGAAGAGAGACAAGAGAGAGGAAAGAGAGACAAGAGAGAGGAGAGAAGAGAGAAAAGAGAGAGAGAGGGAGTGACTGTGTGAGAGACAAGAGAGAGGAAAGAGAGACAAGAGAGACAAGAGAGAAGAGAGACAAGGGAGAGGAGAGAAGAGAGAGAGAGAGAGAGAGAGAGAGAGGAAAGAGAGACAATAGAGATGAAAGAGAGACAAGAAAGGGAGAGTGCGAGAGAGAAGAGAGAGACAAGAGAGAGAGTGTGAGAGGGAGACGTGAAAGAGTGTGAGAGGGTGAGTAAAGAGAGAGAAGAGAGAGTAAGTGTGACAGAGAGAGTGTAGTGGAGAGGGGAGTGAGAGAGTAAGAGGAGAGAAAGCGTGTGTGTGTGTGTGTGAGAGAGAGAGAGAGAGAGAGAGAGAGAGAAAGAAAAGTGAGTGAGAGAGAGAGAGAGAGGGAGAGACTGTGTGTGCGAGAGAAAGACAGAGAGCAGATAAAGAAAGAGGAGGGGTGAGTGTGTGTTCTCTATATTTTTCTTTTATCCCTGTTTTATCCCTGTAAGTCTGTGAACCTTTGTATTTTTGTAACATATTTATTATTTCTCCATTGATTTAGATTTTTTTAATTATATTTTTGGTGTAATTGTTCTCGTGGGAAAAGAAGTAGAGCCATGTCAAAGCAGCAGAAGAGTAAAACCTTTAAAAATAACAATAATAGGTGTAACTTTGGCCAGTGTTGTAACAGTATGATGCTAATTCGTGCTAATTCATTCTTACACTTTTCACTTCCTTCTTTCTCGTGTGAAGTTTCATCCTCCATCTTTACACTTTTGTTTGTGATGGAAAAAAAAAAACAGGAAGTAACACAAAACAAGCCGACTATATCTCCAGGCGCGTAGATATCACACCTTTAGCGCTTTAGCACATGCATTAGCGCTGATTTATAGTCACAGTTTACTTCCTGGAGGGAAACGACATATGTTAGCGTAGATAAAGGATGCCAAAAAAGGGTTGCCTTGACGACGGGAGTATATTCAGTTTACAAAATCATATCAGCACTTAAAGCAGCACTGTGTAACTTTTCTGTCCACCTGTACGATTGGAGATTTTATTCGTTTGCCTGGAATGTTGCGCACTGTGGCATTTTTACGTCAAACAGGATTAGCAAAATGATTTCTATTTGCTAAATGCTAGAGTAATGAGAGAGGGATTTTTTTTTATTTTTTTTTTTTAAGTCAGACGTTTTATGGCCTTTAAACTGTGTGATTTGGGTCGAATCTTTTGGATATTCTTCCACAAGCTTCTCACAATAGTTGGCAGGAATTTTGGCCCATTCCTCCTCACAGAACTGGTGTAACTGAGCCAAGTTTGTGGCCATTTTGCTCACACACGTCTTTTCAGGTCTGATCATACATTTTCAAAAAGACAAAAGTCAGTCCAAACATTGACTTTGTTTTCCTTGAGCCACTTTGTTTAAATGCATAGTAATAGTAATAGTAATAGTAATAGTAAAAGTAATAGTAATAGTAATAGTAATAGTCCTGTATGTAAGATGAATTACAGAATTGTCAAAACTAATTGTCTCTCATTATTCTGGCATTTAGCAAATAGAAATAATTGTGTCGATCCTAATTGAGCTAAAACAGGAAAAGTTTAGTTTAATTTCATGTCACACAGTGAGGAAAAAAAAATAAATGTATTTTTTATAGTTTATGTAAACTTCTGGTTTCAAGTGTGTGTTGCATTTGTTCAATTATTATTTTTTTTTTTTTTTTAAATTGGAAAGACATGCATTTGTACCATGAGCCACCTCGCCTCTCGACAGATCTGACTTGTGGCTTGTCCCTGTGGCGTCACCTGCTTGATCGATAAAATTAAAGCCATATTGGGGATCATTCCAGGCAAAGGCTCTGGGAGACGAGCAGATGGTGGATTCTGACATGTTTAATGTCGACATAAACATCGTTGGTAGAGCGGTCAGATCCACTGACCCACAGGTTGGAGGTGCGATTCCAGCTCCCACAGATGAAAACTGTTGTTGTGTCCTTGGGCAAGACACTTAACCCCTGTCACTTGTCTGCGAGGTGTATGAATCATAGACTGTATGAAGAAGTGGACTAAGTGAGTCTGACGTCACCCACAGCGTTCGGCTCCAGTCAAATGAAGCTCGTCGAGGCTGGAGCAGTTATAGCAGCGGATCCGAGTTGCACAATCTTAGCAACCAAAGAGCCAATCCGGAGTGAGGCTGTTGAAGGTAACGCCCCTTTCCACCCGCACCGCTGGTTTAGCAGGGAGCGGGCGCTTAGCAACACTGTCAATCAAACCTGTGCTAACGCTAGCGGGAGGGACCTTGGCGAAAGAAGGCGCCTGATTTTTCTGTTATTAATGTTCATATCTTGAGTTACGGACAAAATAGCAAAAAAAAATTATAAATAAATAACACCAGGATCATGTAGAGCGGGTTAATATGAACATTTTAAAACCAAAATGACGAGACTCAGTGCAGCTGTTGCAGAGAGAGGTGCCACAGCTTTTCAATAGAAAGTGAATTGGAGCCAGAGTCGATGGAGCCGGACGCGCCCATGATCAGGTAGTATTTAGAACGCACCAGTTAGCGTGTTAGCTACATTTATACAAACAGTCTACGTGTGTGTGAATGATGGTGTAAAGCGCTTTAAGTTCCTTGAAGGTTTTTACCATTTACTACTGCTGTTCATGAATACTTGCAGTACTTTCAGGCAGTATTGAATGTCTACCGTACTTTCTTTTGTTTGTGACACATTGAGGACACATAACTGTAGTTTTTTCCAGGGACATTGGACAGCACACGGTGAGGTAAAAGCAGCAGAAGGTCTAGGCTAAATCTGTGCTATTGCCTTATGCCGGTGAAGAGAATTAGGCCGTGTCATTTTAGGGAGGAATTAGCACACACCTGGCAACACAAATGAGAACAGGGTTTGGTCCATGGATTTAGAAAAAAGGTGAAGGGGAGAGGTCAAAAAGATTCTACAGTGAAGGTAATCTGGGAGGTGGGGTTAAAACGTTAAAACACTGCACATGGTTCTGAGAAATGCACAGGTTTCGTCCCATGAACTTTTATTTTACTCAAATTACTGTCATAAAGAGTATTTTTACTGCTAATGCAATTACCTCAATCGCTATTACTTCTTTTACTACTATTCTACAACTGCTGAAGCAATCATGACTACTGCTCTCACGAAATGATTAAAATAACACAAAGTCCAGTCAACAAGGTTTATTTTGTCATTAAGTAGTAGTAGTTGTAGTAGTAGTGGTAAAAGTAGTAGTAGAACCAGCAACAGCAGCAGCAGTAGTAGTGGTAGTGGTTGTAGTAGTTGTAGTAGTTGTAGTAGTGGTAGTGGTGGTAGAAGTGGTAGTAGTAGAAGTAGTAGAAGTAGTAGTAGTAGTAGTGGTAGAAGTAGTATTGGTAGTGGAGGTAGTAGTAGCAGTGGTAGTAGTAGTAACAGTAGTAGTAGTGGTGGTGATAGTAGTAGAAGTAGTAGTAGTACTAATAGTAGTAGCAGAAGTAGTAGTAGTAATGGTGGTAGTAGTAGTAGTAGTGGTAGAAGTAGTAGTAGTAGTAGTGTATTAGTAGACGTAGCAGTAATAGTGGTAGTAGTGGAAGTGGTAGTGGTAATAGTAGTAGTGGTAGTAGTAGTAGTTGTTATAGTAGTAGTAGTAGTGGTAGAATTAGTAGTACTACTAGTAGTAGTACACAACTAGTAGTAGTAATGTGGTAGTAGTTGTAGTAGTGGTACTAGTAGAGGTAGTAGTAGTAGTAGTGGTAGAAGTAGTAGTAGTAGTAATAGTGGTAGGAGTAGTAGTAGTAGTAGTAGTAGTGTAGTAGTGGTAGTAGTAGAGGTAGTAGTAGTAGTAGTGGTAGAAGTAGTAGTAGTAGTAATAGTGGTAGGAGTAGTAGTAGTAGTAGTTGTAGTAGTAGTAGTAGTAGTAGTAGTAGTAGTGGTAGAAGTAGTAGTAGTGGTAGAAGTAGTAGTAGTGGTAGTAGTGGTAGTAGTAGTAGAAGTAGTAGTAGTAGTGGTAGTAGTAGAAGTAGTAGTAATAGTGGTAGTAGCGGTAGTAGTAGTAGTGGCAGTTGTAGTTGTAGTTGTAGTAGAAGTAGTAGTGGTAATAGCAGTAGTAGGATCATCAGTAGTAGTGGCAGTAGTAGCAGTAGTACTTTTGAAAATGTACACATAATACTGTGGTATATTGAGTTTTAGTAGCAGTACTTTTGGCTCGCCCTCGTGTGTGTTGTGGAAAAGTAAAATTTGGAGGTATACTTGTAAATAAAACAACAGCATACACGGCGTTAGCTTACCCGCCGGATCCGTCCTGCATGGATTGTCCAGTCACCCTTGACCTCTGACCTTTGACCCGTAGCTGCTGTTTCTGCTGCTGGAACCACGGCTCATTAAGCTCTATGGCAGCCTGCAGGGGTCAATCCATGGACATAAATAATCAGACTAAACACATGAAGCAGAATAACAGGAAGGAAAAGGAGAATGCAGGTCAGTCATGTGTTTGGGCAGCCTATAGTAGTAGTAGTAATAGTAGTAGCAGTAGTAGTAGCAGCAGCAGGAGTAGTAATTGTTGGTAGTATAAGCAGTGGTTGTACATTTTAATTACCTGGCCACTTACTATAGTAGTCATGGGTTTATGTAGATTTTGTTGTTTATTTGTGCTACTACCACTACCACTACCACTACTACTACTACTACTACCAGTACTGCCTCCATCGTAGTGCAACGGCTGCCAGTACTATATTTAGCATCACTAAAAACACTACTAATACTGCGACAATCATGGGAAATACTATTAATACTATTATCATTAAAACTATTAATATCTATGTTTATCCAGCGATATAAGAAATATATTTGTATACAATGTACTACTAGAATTATTATTATTACTGCAATTACTATGTGACTGTTACCATCATCGTTACCCCTAGTACTGTACAACAAATACTGGGTGTAGTTACAGATTTTATTTCACAATTTTAATACCACTACTACTACTACTACTACTACTACTACTACTAGTACTACTACTACTACTACTACTACTACTACTACTACTACTACTACTACTACTACTACTCTTTCTTCTGCTATTCCTCTCGTCCGTGTACTTGAGAGTAGTACTCCTGTTCCTCAGAGCTCATACAGTCGTACTCCTCTCGTCCGTGTACTTGAGAGTAGTACTACTGTTCCTCAGAGCTCTTACAGTAGTACTCCTCTCATCCGTGTACTTGAGAGTAGTACTCCTGTTCCTCAGAGCTCATACAGTAGTACTCCTCTCGTCCGTGTACTTGAGAGTAGTACTCCTGTTCCTCAGAGCTCATACAGTAGTACTCCTCTCGTCTGTGTACTTGAGAGTAGTACTACTGTTCCTCTGCAGAGCTCATACAGTAGTACTCCTCTCGTCCGTGTACTTGAGAGTAGTACTCCTGTTCCTCCTCAGAGCTTATACAGTAGTACTCCTCTCGTTTATGTACTTGAAAGTAGTACTCCTGTTCCTCAGAGCTCATACAGTAGTACTCCTCTCGTCCGTGTACTTGAGATAATCCTGTCGTACCTCTGACTCTACACCTGCAGTTTGCTCTCGTCTGTTTGACAGTCCAGACACTCTCGTCGTCCCGGAGCAGCGGGGGTCGGCCATGTTTCATTTCAATTTCCCCTCCCTTTATGTGCAGGGCAGTGGGACGGCCACCGCGGGGGCGCCACTCGCTCCTCCGGTATTCTGCGAGAAGAAAGGAAAAGAAATAGAGTTGTTAAATTGAGGTGATACATTGTAGGTAATGGTATATTTGCAGAGAAGTGAGAGAAGGCGTTTATCGACTATGAAAGAGGAGTGAGTCAAAGGCAGTGGTTCTGTCGCCTGTGTCGTCCACGAAACTGAGGAGAGACACGGTTCAGGTAGATGCAAAAGACGTCAAAATATACGTTATTAAAGCTGCACTGCGGAACTTTTTTGCCATCTGGTTGTATCCTGCTAGCATGATTGCGTTTATAGCAGAGACTGTATAAAGAACCGCACTTAAGTGAGAGCGACGTCACCTGCAGCGTTCGGCTCCAGTCAAATGAAGCTCGTCGATGCTAGCAGGTATAGCGACGAGTCTGGAGCTAAGTTGCACTTTTGTAATTTCGGTTGCGAGTATCATAGCAACCAAAGAGCCAATCCAGAGCAAGGATTGGCTAGGTAACGCCTCTTTCAGCCTGCACTGCTGGTTTAGCAGGGAACAAGCGCTTAGCAACGCTGTCAGTCAAACCTGTTGCTAACGTTAGCGGGAGCGACCTCGCGGAAACAAGACGTCTGATTTGTCTGTTATTAATGTTCATATCTTGATTTACAGACACAATAACGAAACAAAAACACCAGGATCATGTAGAGGGTTAATACGAACATTTTAAGACCAAAATGACGAGTCTGACAGCAGCAGTTACAGAGAGAGGGCCGACGATTTTTCAATAGAAAGTGAATTGGAGTCGATGGGGATGCAGCAGGTTAGCTATGTTCATATTTAGATCATCTATGGTTTATAACTGAAAAATACCTTGAGACATATGCTTACGCCGCTCGACAGATCTGACTCGTAACTAGGCTTGTCGGCGACTCCTGCTTGTCTCCATAGTAACAGAGAAGTTTAAACAATAACATCTCCATGGAGACAAGCAGGACCCTTGAGCAAAAAAGTTACACATTGCGTTTTTACGAATAAATGAAATAATATATAATTCTTCTAAAAGCTTCTATAAAACCTATAATACACAGCGCCACCTGCAGTCCGACTTCTTCAGGACAGGTGTGTGAGAAAGAAAAGGCCCCCTCGTCCCAGTTTAAAACATCATACTTCATTCAGAGGTATATACCATTAATATACTAGAAATTTATGTTACTACTACTACAGCAACTTCATTTTTTACTATTACTACTTTACTGATCATTGTACTACGATGCAAATACTCCAGTTTCAACTTATCGCACCATTACAACATCTATCATTGCTCTTATGTTTGTACTAAATACCACAAAGGTGACAACAACTCTACTTAAAGATGGAAAAACTTCAATACTTCATAGTACTACCGCTACTGCTGCCTCATATCCAAGTCAAAAAGTTAAAACCAGTGCTGGATGAAGTACTCAGTTGTGTTACTGTACAGATACAGAGGCAGATGTTACTCGAGTAAAAGTAAAAATATCACATGAAAAAATCGACTTAAGTAAAAGTATTTAAGTATCTGTTTAAAATGTACTTCAAGAGTTAAAAGTATTTCAGAATGTTGTTAATTTGTGTGTGTGATTTTGTGTAAATGTGGTGATCAAAAATGACACATATTTTGGTCGACAGTAACAATATGAAACCTAAATATTCAGTACTTTACTACTTGTACTTCCTGTTTAAAGCTCCTCCTGTCTGTCGCTGCATTATGAGTTTGAGCACGCCGCTTTTTAATGGAGAAAATAGCGTTAGATTGTTTAAGGACACGGGACACGGGGGAGGCTTCCTGACCTGGATCCTGCACATTCACAAAAACACATCCAGAGTTAATTAAAATGACCTCGTCCTGTAGCGGCGCCGGGACAACTTCACCGGGACCAGAGGGGTGCGGCCTTTAAACGCTCAGCCACACGGGGCCCTTCAGACCGAATCAGAGTCACAGAGACACGACGTAACATTCTGGATTTATGGATTTGTGGATTTATTTGAAGTGTTTTTAGAGGGTTTGAGAGAATTATATGTAATTTCCTGCATTCTGGTGCCTGTGTAACATCACCTCTACACAATGATTATTATTCTTATTCTATATGTATGTATGTATATATAATAACAAAAAATATAGTAAAAATATAAATAAATTTTAAAAAAAATAATAGTAAAATTAAGCAATAAATAAATAATAGTACAAAATAATTATAAATAAATAAAGTAGTAAAAAAGTGTTTAAATAAATAATAGTTAAAAAAATAATATAGTAAAAATATAAATAATTTTTTAAAAATGTAATAGTAAAATTAAGCAATAAATAAATAATAGTACAAAATAATTATAAATAAATAAAGTAGTTAAAAAATGTTTAAATAAATAATAGTAAAAAAAATAATAATAAATAAATAAATAATAATATGCATAAATAATATATAAAATTAATACTATTACTACAAGCACTGTCAAATACAAGCATAATTCATAAAGTACACCCAAAACATTTTTTCCTACACTTTTTTTTCTCTCAATCAAAGTGCAAAGAGCCGCTGTGGAGGCTTTAAAGAGCCGCATGTGGCTCCTCAGAGAGTCGTGTGGACCCCTGACGTGGTCTATAAGAACAGAGCACAGTAGTGACTTTTATTTTTCTTTAGCAAGTTTTCTGTATTTTCTTGTGTAATGTTTCTTTGTAGTAGCAGTACTTTCACTTGAGTAATCCTGCCTCACCTGCTTAATGCATATACATGACACTTTGACTGCAGTGTCCACTTTCATCCACCAGATGGCGCCAGATCACAGGTGTTTATGGCGCATTTCCACTGAACAAAGTGCAGACAGTGAAACAGCTTTACTTTTATCTTAAGGAGTTTCACCACATGATAGAGACTTGTAAAGGGCCTACGTTGGATTAGAGTTTTTATATATTTTTGAATAGCAAGTTTGAAAATTTAAATTAAATGTAAAAAATGGCCAAATTATAATATAATCTGGTTGAGTTAAGCTTGTGTCATCCTTTGGAGCATTCTTTTTGTGTGTGTGTGTGTGTTTGTTATTTATAAAGCACTATAGTTATTAGAAGTTAAAAGATTTATTTTATTATTCTATTTTTATTTAATTTTTTTATTTTATTTTTTTTTTATTTAATTTTTTTTTTTTTTTTACCTATTTACTAAGAAACTTTTTTCCCAATAATCCCTCCATCTTGTCACAGTAGTACTAACATATAACCAGTGATGGATGAAGTTGTTGTGTTACTTAAGTAAAAGTACACATACAGAGGTAAAAAGTTACTCAAGTAAAAGTTAAAGTATCACATGAAAACATCTACTTAGGTAAAAGTATTTAAGTACCTGTTTAGAATGTACTTTAAGAGTAAAAAGTAAAAATACTTCACACAAATGTTGTTAATTCGTTACAGTGTTACTAGTAAATGTGGTGATATTGATTAAAAATTATATATTTTTTTGATCCACAGCAACAACACAAATCAATTTCTTAATTTTTCTAATGAATTTTGTGGATTTATTTTTATTTTGCTCAAACCTGAAGCTTAAACTCAGAAAATTTAGTCAGGATGTTTCCACGAACATGGTAAAAATAACCCCTCAAATCATATGAAAAAGTACTTTTTACTTTTCAGTCCAGCTCAAAAGCAGAAAGTCACACCTGCTTTTAAAAGTAGTGAAGTAAAAGTAAAAAGTATCCACTGTAAAATGTACTTAAGTAAAGTCAGACACCTAAAAATCCCACTTAAGTCCAGTACTTTTTTACTTTTACTGTTACTTTTTTGCGCTGCTGCATATGACACGACAGGATAAAGTTTAAAATATCATTAGTAGCATGCAGTACTACACTATTTCGCGTTTTCTGCAGTAGCTCTACTTCAGTATGACTTTGTCCCGTACGTTTCAGCTGTATCCAGGCACTTCCACACAATAGAAGAGACGGTGTTCTCCCCAGAGGAAGCGTGGTTGTAAAACACTGTTGTAAAAGTATTTTACGGTGACCTCATTGGCCCCATAAATAACTCGAGGCTTGTGTCATAGAAGTGGAAACTGTCGCCTCATGTGAAGACGATTACCCAGGCAGCCGCGGCGTTTCAGAGCTGCTCTCTATATAAACAGAGTATTTTATCAAACTAACTCTGCTTCATTCTCGTCGTGCGCTTCATTCAGCGTCACTTTTTCAAAATATAAACTCCGATAGTATTTACTGTCTAAATGTTTCATCTTTCTGAAACATTTGGATGGGTTTTGTGTTTGGAGATGTGTTTAAATGTGGTGATTTAAAGCCTGACAGTGGAAGAAGTACGCAGTTTTGTTACTCAAGTAAAAGTACACAGAGACAGGTGTAGAAAGAGGTACTTAAAGAGTGAAAAGTATAAGTATTTCATGCAGGTTTTTAGGTTTTATAAGGCTTTAAATGCAGTGATTTAAAGCCTTATGTAGTGCAAGAAGTACACAGTTTTGTTACTCAAGTAAAAGTACACAGACAGGTGTAGAAAGAGGTACTTAAAGAGTAAAATTAAAAGTATTTTGTGCAGGTTTTGAGGTTTTATAAGGCTTTACATGTGATTTAAAGCCTTATAGCGTAGAAAGAAGTACACAGTTTTGTTACTCAAGTAAAAGTACACAGACAGGTGTAGAAAGAGGTACTTAAAGAGTAAAAAGTATAATTATTTCATGCAGGTTTAGGCTTTATAAGGCTTTAAATGTGGTGATTTAAAGCCTTATAGTGGAAGAAATACACAGTTTTGTTACTCAAGTAAAAGTACAGATACAAGTGTAGAAAGACGTACTTAAAGAGTAAAAAGTATAAGTATTTCATGCAGGTTTTGAGGTTTTATAAGGCTTTAAATGTGGTGATTTAAAGCCTTATGTAGAGCAAGAAGTACACAGTTTTGTTACTCAAGTAAAAGTACACAGACAGGTGTAGAAAGACGTACTTAAAGAGTAAAATTAAAAGTATTTCGTGCAGGTTTTGAGGTTTTCTACAACTTTAAATGTGGTGATTTAAAGCCTTATAGCGGAAGAAGTACACAGTTTTGTTACTCAAGTAAAAGTACACAGACAGGTGTAGAAAGACGTACTTAAAGAGAGAAAAGTAAAAGTATTTCGTGCAGGTTTTGAGGTTTTATAAGGCTTTAAATGTGGTGATTTAAAGCCTTATAGAAGAGGTACACAGTACAGGTACAGGGGAACGAAAGATGTACTTTAATAGTAAAAAGTAAAGTATTTCGTGCAGGTTTTGAGGTTTTATACGACTTTCAATGTGGTGATTTTGATACAGATTTGTGCAGATTTGAGTTTTATTCAACAGAAACAACAGAATGAGCAGATTTCAAACTGTAATAAAACAAATACTTTAACTTTTCAGTCTTGTCCAAAAATGTAGCGGAGTCGAAAGTACAGATACTGCTCTCAAATGTAGTAAAAGCACGAAGTATCCACTAAAACTCACACTTTTACTACTTTTACTGATACTTTACTTGCTACTTTCACTTCATTTTAGGCATCTTCATGATAAAACCAGTGTTACTTCATTAAAAAACACGTTACATAAGGCGTCTGGCGTTCCCTTTAACAACAGCAATTTCGATTTAAGTGTTTTAGACTAGAATAAAAAGCTCCTGCTCCTTTAACTGCGCCTCGCCTCTGGATTCCTCCGCGTTATAATTGATCAGGCCGGTGCGCGCGTTGTGAATGGACGCTCTCGTGTAACCAATGGGCTGAATGCTGGTGTGTGCGCGTGTGTGAGTGTGTGTGAGTGTGTGTGTGCGTGTGAGTGTGTGTGAGTGTGTGTGAGTGTGTGTGAGTGCGCGTTTGAGAGTGTGTGAGTGCACCGGATGCGAGATATCCGCTGTAACAACAAGCGCTCTGTTCCCCCTGCCGCCCTGACGCCATTTACGCAGCCCAAATCCCGACCTCCCTCTCCGGAAAGAAGAAAAAAAAACACACACACGAGCGCACACACACGAGAAAAGTACTTGCAACTTTCTGCGCAGCGCGGATAAACTTGGAAATCCTTGTACGTGTTCTTTTTTCAAACTTCTCGGACGCCAAACTCGTGCGTAATCGTTGATTTTTCGTTTTCGCCTCGTGCGCGTCTCCTTCTTCTTCTATTTCTTCTTCTTCTTCTTCTCCTCACGCAAAGGATTAAAACGTTGGAGTGTCTCTGGACTGGATGAAAACGCTGCAGAACTGTTTTGCCAAATGGATTTTAACACACGGCTTCCCTGATTGACTTCCAGGAGTCAAAACGCGGTGACCAAAGTGGATTATTTTCACGTGAAAGGGAGGACAACGTGTCGAAAAGTACGGTAAGTGCACGAGTTCAGCCCGACACAGAGTCTGAGTCTTGTTTTGTTTTTTTTTTTTACGCTGGATAAAAAGACGTCGCGTGCGTAAAAGTGGTTAATGAAGAAAATCTGTGCAAAATGTGCTTTACTTTTGGGGGTTTAGCCTTGCTCTTGCTCCCTAGTGTTTTCCTGGAGGCCTAGGTACCATCATGTGTTAAAGAAGTGGGACCAAAACGCGACTTGTACAGGTTTTACGCACAAGTTCTATGCGTCCAAACGTCATTATTAACAGTACAGTCCGAGCATGCGTTTATTTCTTGGTACATTTACAGTTCAGACTGTCCCCTGGTTGCACGGATTCCCTCTTTGCACATATAAAAACATATGTAGGACCTGAGGTTTTGTGCACACCGAGGAACACCCTAAACCCTCCCTATCTGCTTGGGGACATACCATGCCCCACCTCGCTGTTTAAACGTGCCAAAGAAGCTCATAAATCCTGCACATCCACACACACAATCCTGGTGCTGCACTGTCCCCCAGCCCCTGAATGCATCACCACTTACTCCCAACATGGAGCCCCCTGAATGCACCACTCTCTCTCTCTCTATACAGGCCTTTTCTGTTTCGCCCTGTCAGTCATCTTCCTTTGTGCCCCGGCTAAAGTGTGTTGGAATGGGGGGCGGCTGTTGCGGGCCATTTGTCATGCGGTGCACAAAGGCCCTTCCTGTATTGTCATTGAAAGGGGGATAGTGGGGATCGCACCCCCAACCCGCCGAGATGCCATTTGAAAGCTAATTAGCCTGAGGAAGCAAAGCCCAGGCCACTGCTGACAGTTCTCTATAATATGTCCACTCTCTGCCAGACATGACGGTCAGATACCTCAGTGTAACTCATGATGTGTGTTTAATTAGTCTGAATGACATGTTTGATTTATTACTTGCTCTTAAGTTCTTGGGCTAAAATTAACCTTTGAACATGAGCTAACACGCTTCAAAGTATTGAAATATTGATTTAAAAGTGTACAAGCCTTGGCTATTTTAAATGTGCAAATGGTATATTCTGCAAAACATGAGACGAACACTGGGGTGTCATTGAAATTGTAATAATCAGTGAATTTTGTGAGTCTTAACCTGAGTGGACCTCATGTGAGTCCGGTTGTCTGTACTTCCTGCTCCTCTGTGTTGGATGATACTCTGGTCCGTTATGATTTGCATGGATGATTTGCATGTTACCTGTTCACTGTATAAAATCTATAAACTGTGTGTTTGCAGGACTTCAGATGTGTCCCATGCCAGCCACAGAGGCCCTTCACTCCCAACATGGATCCCAGCAGAGTGAGCGAGAGAGATGGGGGAGGAGGCCCCTCTCCAGGCCCCTCTCCAGGGGAGTCGTCTGTGAGCGAGGCGCGTGACCCAGGGAGAGCACCACCTCTCCCCTCTGACACCCGGGACACCTCAGAGCAGGGCTCCAGCAGCAGACAGCAGCCGGTGCTGTCTCTGGACCAGATCAGAGTGACACGCAGCAGTAATGAGTACACCGACGGACCCACCGCACCCGCGCCCCGGCCCGGGGAGAGTGCAGAGGAGAGGCATCATAACCTGCGTAACCTCCAGTCCCCTCACTCCTCCAGCTCAGAGGACCCCCAAAGCCCCAGGAGCAGCGGGAGCAGTCCGTCCTCAGGACAGAGGCTGCTGGGACAGTCCGGAGGCTCAGAGATCATCCGTGTGCAGCCCAAACGCCCGGAGCAGAGCTCAGAGGAGCTGAAGCCTCTGACAGAGACCAGGACAGTGCAGGTTGTCCCAGACAGAGGCGGGCACAGCGCTCTGCACAAACCCTGGGACAGGTGTGAGGAGTGCGGGCGATGCCGCTGCTCCGAGTGCGTGCGCCCGCGGGTGCTGCCGTCCTGCTGGACGTGTGGACGCAGGTGCGTGTGCTCCGTCCAGAGCGTGGTGGAGTACGGCACATGTGTGTGCTGTGTCAAAGGCCTGTTCTATCACTGCTCCAGCGACGACGAGGACACGTGCGCAGACAAACCCTTCTCCTGCTCCCAGCCTCACTGCTGTGTGCGCTGGAGCGCGGTGTCTCTGCTGGCTCTGCTCTTCCCCTGTCTGCTCTGCTACCTGCCGGCTCGCACCTGTGTCAGCGTCTGTCAGAGCTGCTACGACAGGGCCAGCCGCCCCGGCTGCCGCTGCAGAGACTCTCACCTCCGTGCACAGGACATGCCCACGTAGACCTTAAATCTAGAGCTAATATCTATGTTCACCTGAACGCCTCACACATGGTGCTTTCACTGACCAGAGCAGCACTGGTGAAATAAGCGCTCCGTGTTCTACTGTTTTATCCTGAAACACTTTGTTAACCCAGTGCCACACGCGTGTGTGAGCCACACGTTTAATCTATAACAGGGGCCTGTTACTAACTGTTAGTTGATGCAGAGGCTGTGCACATTAGTCTGACAGAGGTTTTATTTTTGTACATATAATTCATATAATACTTCGACTGTGAACCTTTCTGCCACACAGAGGCACCTTGAGAAATCCATGTCTATTTGAATCAGAGTTTATTCTTACAATGTTTTACATTCACTGAATGTATCAATCATTATGTAAGTTGCAAACAGCCCTTTGACTTGTAAATTGTACAGCGACCTTTTATGAAATTTTATTTTCTAATTCCAAGATTGCTTAGTGTAAAGTAAAAAGTCTATATTTATTTGAAGGTTTATTATTTTATAATGAAGATATTTATTTTGAGAAAGCCTTGTTTGTGTAGCGGCTGCAGATGGAGACTTAGAGGACCAATATATTAACGTTTGAAATTAAACCCTAAAGTCTGACTGTGCCCCTGTGTGTTGTGCTTTTGTCTCCGCGGTAACCACTTCCTCTCTCATTGTTCACATCTCTGCCTTTTTAATTGAGCCTCGGCACGGCATCTCCTGTAGCCTGTCATCAAGTGTGCAATCTCTCTGTCCCGGCAACATTCAAGATGGCTCCAGTGTGTTTACAAAGCACAAACAAGGAAGCTTTACTGTGCAGCGGGCCCTGCAGCCAAAACATCTGGCTCTGCTCGAGTGTGGAGGAATGCCCTGGTGCACACATCTGTTTGTGAGCCGCCCAAACGCTCTCCTCTCCCACAGGAACCATTTTGGTTTCATCTATTACTTTGTGTATCATTTAAAACCCACCTACTTCCTGTATTCCTCCTTATGCAACCCACCTATTAGTCTGGTTTTATACTCCGCCGTGTTATTTTTCTATTTCTTCAAAGCGAGCTTGAGAAATTCCTGCGTTTTGAATGTCCCGGAGGCGAAACATAAGCTCTTGACACTTGTTGACAGAATACGGACGTGTTTGCGGCACGGTATGCATTCAACCGCCGTGATTGACAAGCAGAGGCCCAACCTGCTCGCACTTGTGTTATAACCCTCTCCCCCTCGGCCTATACCCTCCCCTCGGCTTTATATAATTATCTATTTTCACTCTGCAGCAGACGAGGTAAAGGCGAGTTTAGTTTTTTTTTTTTTTTTTTTTTTTTTAGAACTTCATTGAAATCCTCTCTACATATTGCGTTTTGTTCTTTCGATGGTGAATTTGGTACAAAAACCTTGGAAAAACATGCTTTTTTTTCTCCATTAACCTATAAATTAACTTTTGAGCAATTACCTTTTAAAAATGTGGTTCAAATTTTCAAAAAGATACAGTTCGTTTTGCATCTCCCATTTCAAATCATAAGGACAAATCACCGATCCGGCTTTTTCAGGTCTGATACCAACGGCGATACTTTGGCGTATTTGCTCGATATCAAGCGACACTAAGGCAGAGACTGTGTTTAAACGAAGCGATGAATCATATTTTCAAATGACTTATCGCAAAACTGATCCAGATGTGTTTTGTAAGTGTTATTTATCATTTAAAGTAACTAAAAACGGCTCTGAAATAACTTCGATATGAGATGTTCTGGGTCAACAGCGCGAATCACGTCGTCTTATTAAATTAATATATCGACCTGAAGCATAGATTGTATTTATAAATGGACATAGCTAACCTGCTAGCCGTCGTGTTCTAAACAGGAAGTGACCATGTGTGCGCTTCCGGCTCCATCGACTCTGGCTCCAGTTCACTTTCTATTGAAAAATCTGTCGCCCCTCTCTCTGTAACTGCTGCTGTCAGACTCGTCATTTTGGTCTTAAAATGTTCGTTTTAACCCACTTTATGTCATCTTGGTGTTTTTATTTCTCTATTGTGTCTGTAAATCAAGATATGAACATTAATATCAAACAAATCGGTCACCGTCTTACCCCGAGGTCGCTCCCGCTAACGTTAGCAAAAGGTTTGATTGACAGCATTGCTAAGCGCCCGCTCCCTGGCAAGACAATGGTGCAAGCAGGAAGGGGCGTTACCTTCAACAGCCTCGCTCCGGATTGGCTCTTTGGTTGCTATGATACTTGCGGTTGGAATTCCTAATAAGAACTCAGCTTCAAATTCGCCGATATAACCGCTTTAGCTTCGATGAGCTTCATTCGACTGGAGCTGAACTCTGTGGGGACGTCACTCTCACTTAGTCCACTTCTTTATACAGTCCAGGACCAGATGGAGACATCGGCTGAATCGATATCACAGATCCAGTATCATATCGGTGCATCCATATTAAAAAACTGAAAAATTCGCTCCATTCCAAATTCCGTTTTCGCCCATTCACCAAAAGTCCCCAAGACGACTCCAAAAGCTAATTATTTTAAGCCAGAAGATCTGCTAATTGGTGCACATCCGAATCTGAAACAGCTTTTTTTATGAACTACAATGAACAATCGTAATTAGTTCATTATCTCCGTCGCCTTAAGCTACACAACATCTCCAAACTTCCACAGTGTCGTATATTTGCTAACACCCAAAATCCCATCCGTCCAAACTTCATTTTCTTGTTTATCTTTGCGCTCGTAGGCTTAGCTCTGCCTCCTTTGTGTCCCGGGTGAATGAATTCGGGTAGAGCCTGGCCCGTACGCTCTCGTTGGGACGGGGACGGGGACGTGGACGGGGTTGGGAGGCGGGGGGGTTGTTAGGAAGAGGCAGCGCGAAGGGTTAAAAGCATCACTTTAAATGACAAAGGCCTAACAGTTTAGCCTCGCATTGAGCCCGGCATGCATTCATCCTGTCGTGAATGGGACGGGGGGCTTATTTTGGCCCTACCTGCGCCTACTTGGTATTCCCATAGACGAGAGGAGGGGAGAGGGGCGAGGGTGAGGAGGAGGAGGGGGAGCGGCGGGGTCTGATACTCGGGACAAGAGCCTTCCTTTTGGCCCGGGGAGGAACTATATTTGTGGATGGGGCGCTTGGCAGGAGGAGCGGTGTTAGGTAATCGCACTTGAGCGGACGACGGAATACAAAGTGAACCAGCAGGCCCAGTGAGGTGGATATGTTTGTATATATTTTATGTCCTATCGAGTCTGAATGAAAGTACTACAATAAAAGTACTAATTATGTAGTAAAGGCGCCGTACCTGATGTTTAAAAATATAACAAACTCGACAAACTCGTTCATTTTCAACAGTCTGCAGTGGTCCAGTGTCATTCCTCACTTACCTTATGCGTTTATTAGCATGTTTATGTACAACTAGCATGCTAACTACGCACTTCCTGGTTATGCAGCACCCAGCAGACTTATTTTGACCTCATGAGCTGCTTGTTTGGTACTGCAAGTCAAATTTTGCTGTGAAAAAAATCAGTACTGTCTCTTTAAATAATGTGTACTTCATGATACTAATCTTGGAGTAACTACACTACTACTACTACTACTACTACTACTACTTATTTTAACTACTGCCAATCTGAGGGTTTGGGAGTGATGAGGAATGTGCATATAGTTGCCGTAGCAATTAAAACATATCTTTAGAGTGGTCATAAGTCCTCAAAATGGCATCCATAAACAGGAATCTTAAACCCATGAATACACAATACTGCTACTACTACTACTACTACTACTATACCAACCACCTGGTCAAATATTGTTTAAATACTTGTAACTTTGTCATATTTTTTGCCTGTAGTGGCAGTACTTTGCTAAATAGGATTACTTTTGTATTTTACGTTTTTTAGTCCCTCACCTGCTTGTCACCACGGCAACCGGGAATGTTCCACAGTGTGACAGTAAAAATATTTATATCTCCGTGGTGACAGGTGATGCCACAAGACCAAGTTACAGGTAAGATCTGTGGAGAAGCGACCGACTCACTGTTAGAATCCAGTTTTTTTCTTTCAGTAAAAACACATTCAGTGGTGGATGAAGTACTTTATTTTGTTACTTAAGTAAAAGTACAGATACCAGAGCAAAAAATACTAACGTAAGTAAGTATCACATGGAAAAATCTACTTAAGTAAAAGTATTAAAGTACCTGATTAAAATTGTAGTTAAAAAGTATTTTGTGCAGATTTTGAGGTAAAAAAAAAAAAAAAAAAAAAAACTTCAAATTTTGAGACAGATTTAAGCTAAATTTTGTTCAGTTGAAAAAAGTTAAAGTAATATTTGCTTTTATTTGTATTTTTTGCACAAACAATGAACGTGTTAAAAATAAACCCTCAGACTTTTCAGCAGGTCTCAGACAATAATAAAAAAATACTTTTACTTTTTAGTCCAATTTTAAAATGTAATAGCATAGAAAGTAGAGATATTTTCACTCAAATTTAGTAAAGTAAAAAGTATCCGTACTTTAAACTCTACTGAAGTAAAGCACAGATACTTAATATGTACATGTAAGTCCAGTCCTTTACTACTTTTACTTCATCGAGTTCCACCACTGAACTCATGTCATTTGAATAAACACAGGACTGATCACTTGAACGCCACACAGTCCTTCAAAAAGACTCCGCAATGCAGCTTTAAAACCGACAGCCTTGCATAAAATTCACACAGTTGTATGTTTTTTGTTCATCGTTGTCAAGTCAGCGTTCCTTCGCGGCCTGTGACTTCCTGTGTGCACCGGACTATCGCTTTTCTCGTAAAAACCAAACCACATGTGTCTCCATTACCAGCACGACACCGTGGCCCCGACACCTGCGACGCCGGCCCCGGGATCGTTTAAAACATCGATTTTTTTAGCAGCAGCTGGGTTCAAAGTGGTTTTAAAACTTTACCACGGTTTACCGCTAACTGGTTTTCAAAGAAGCCAAATATCTTTTTTTGAACTTTCCGAGGTGGGCGGCTGTAGCGAGTATCGAGGTTACAGCTCTTCGCTCCCCCTCTTCTTCTGCTGTGGTTGAACTTTCCATTGGTGTTAACACCGTCAGCGAGACACTTTCACAGCTAAATCTACACAGGAAGATGCTCTAAAAATGTGCAATACATCGACCGAGTTCATAACAACGCTTTGGCTTGTTTGTAGTTTCAGTTCTGATTTGAAATGGCAATATTTTAATTATTTTCAGAAGTCATTGGAAACAGTTTATAATATCTACAGCTAATTAGCGTTAATAAAGCACTGAACAAACAGTTTAGAAGATTCCGGCTCAGTAACTACCACAAACTGCACAAAGAAGTGGACTAAGTGAGTGTGACGTCACCCATAGCTTCAAATGAAAGGCATCGATGCTAGTGCTTATAGCGGCTAATTTGGCGCAAGTTCCACATTTGGAATTACGACCGCGAGTATCATAGCAACAAATGAGCCAATCCAGAGCGAGAGTGTTGAAGGTAACGCCCCTTTCCGCCCGCACCGCACATTTAGCATGTAGCAAGCGCTTGGCAACGCTGTCAGTCAAACCTGTTGCTAACGCTAGCGGGGAAAGAAGACACTCTGTTATTAATGTTCATGTCTCGATTTACGGACACAATAGTGAAATTAAAATATATAGGATCGTGTAGAGGGTTAGTACGAATATTTTAAGACCAAATAAAGTTACGGAGAGAGGGACCACAGTTTTTGGAAAGTGGCGGCTAGCACGTTAGCTATGTCCATTTATATATCCGGTCTATGGTAGCTACTCAGTTAATACGCTAACCCTAACTCGTCTGTGAAGTGAATGTACATGTAGTAACAGTGTAGTAGTAGTAGTTGCAGGCCTAGTAGTAGTAGAAGAGGTAGTAATAACGGTCGTATTTGTAGTAGAAAATGTAGTAGTATAGTAATATTTCTTGTAGTAGTAGCAGTAGGATAGTTGCAGTTGTAGTAATAGGCCTAGTAGTAGCAGTAGTAGTAATAATATTATATAAATGTAGCGCTTTTTGAGATACCAAAAGTCGCTTTACAATTTCATGCATTATTCATTCACTCCATACAAGGTAGTAGTAGTAGTATTAATAGTAGTAGTAGTAGTAGGAGTAGTAAAAGTAGCAGAAGAGGCAGTAATAGCGCTAGTATTTGTAGTACAAAATTTAGTGGTATAGTAATAGTTCTTGTTGTAGTAGTAGTAGGCTAGTTGCAGTTGTAGTAATAGGCCTAGTAGTAGCAGTAGCAGTAGCAGTAGTAGTAGTAGTGCTTTACAATTTTGTGCATTATTCCTTCACTCCGTACTAGGCAGGTAGTAGTAAAAAAGTATTAGTTGGCCTAGTAGGAGAATTTGTAGTAGAACAGTAGACGTAGTAGCCCTAGCAGTAATAGGCCTGGTAGGAATAGTATAGCAATAGTAGCAGTATATCGCAGAAAAGTAGAGGTAGTAGTAGTTTTAACTCATATTTTTAAGCATCACTATGTTGTATTTATGAAGTGTCGGCCTGTAGCTCTAATAGCATCACTTAAACCCACAATCCAACACAGGAAGCAGTCGATCCTTTCCTCTCAAACAGACGCTTTACACAGAGCAGTAGATTTGAGCTGCTGGCGTCGCCGTGGCTACAAGGCTCTCTCCAGCTTAGCTCCCAATTGTTAACGCTAAGGGCCTAAAGCTCCGATGCATATCCCCAAAGCCAACCCCGGCGGGCGCGTTTTAAAAAGGGGGGAATTAGTGCGGTCTGACGCGTCTCTATACCGGCACTGGCGATTATGTGTGTGTTTAGGGAGTAGACTTTGAATAAAACTGCATTACTTAAAGTTTAGGGCTGCGTATACAATGGGGTAAACGCTATTTCACAAAAGAAACTGGGTCAAGATCATTTGCGGAAGGGCTGTACTTGATACTTGAGCGGGAGCGTCGTGTTGCGAGGAGATATGTTACTTTGTGCTCGCAGGTTCTACTTTTTACATAAAGATTTACTGTAAATGGTAGAATTTGCTGTTTAATTGTCAGATTGCAGAAGTTTTTGACCTTTTTTGTGGTTAATATCTCTGTAATTACCTGTAGAGGTTTAGCACCTGCTTTGTCGCCTCCTTTGTCGCCTCCTTTGTCGCCTCCTTTGTCGCCTCCTTTGTCATCTCCTTTGTCGCCTCCTTTGTCGTCTCCTTTGTCACCTCCTTTGTCGTCGCCTCCTTTGTCATCTCCTTTGTCGCCTCCTTTGTCGCCTCCTTTGTCATCTCCCTTGTCATCTCCTTTGTCATCTCCTTTGTCATCTCCTTTGTCACCTCCTTTGTCATCCTTTGTCGCCTCCTTTGTCGCCTCCTTTGTCCTTTTGTCGCCTCCTTTGTCGCCCTTTGTCCTCCTTGTCGCTCTTCGTCGCCTCCTTTGTCACCTCCTTCGTCCTTTGTCACCTCCTTTGTCGACTCCTCCTTTTGTCACCTCCTTTGTCATCTCCTTTGTCACCTCCTTTTGTCATCTCCTTTGTCACCTCCTTTGTCATCTCCTTGTCCTTTTGTCGCCTCCTTTGTCGTCCTTTGTCCTTTGTCATCGTCCCTCCTTTGTCACCTCCTTTGTCACCTCCTTTGTCACCTCCTTTGTCACCTCCTTTGTCATCTCCTTTGTCATCTCCTTTGTCATCTCCTTTGTCACCTCCTTTGTCACCTCCTTTGTCACCTCTTTGTCACCTCCTTTGTCACCTCCTTTTTCACCTCCACTGAGATATTTATATGTATTTTTCCTTTCAGATGTAGTCCTGCGCCCTCTCCTGGCTCTTTGAGTACACATATTTCATGACAGCTGCGTTCCTACGGTGATGTAGAGCTGTCAAACGTGAATTAAAAGTTTTTTTTTTTCGTTATTACGAGAAAGTATTAAAACGAGAATGAAAACAGGTTTGAACGTTTCTCATTTTAACCACGTCAGTTTGTCGTTTTAACGTGAACATGTTAAAGGAATGAAGACGTTTCGCTGCCATCCGAGTTCATTTCCAGTTGGCAGATTTTAACTTCTTCTTTTGCTTTGGATCAGACCTGGACTCAGGGTTTACACAAAAATCTGTAGCAATGTACCAGGGAGGAGCCAAGCGCTTCATCATCATTTTGCTTACGTCTAATGACAGGTTAGGCGCATGGTACTTCTACTTCACCGACGTAGGCGTAGGTAATTTGGGACCAGCGTTTTCTCGAAGCCCAAAATATAAAGCAGAACTATGGGACGTCTTGGAGCGAGCGCATTAACACGTCTGAAAGGCAGAGCTCACTACAGCAGGCCGAGATCGACAAGTCGCTGGAATTGTAGTTTCGCGATGTCTATCCTGTCATTAAACAACAGCAAAATGATAAATGTTTGGCTTCTTACAGATCGAACCTGATTCAAGTGACTATTCAGCCCCTTTTCAGTGCATTGGATCTGAGTTTAACACGACAAAACGATAAACTGACACCAAAGTCGTTCAAACCTGTAATAATTCCAATGTTTTAGCGAAAACATTTTCTCGTTTTAACTTGATAGTTTCTCGAAATAGCAAAAACGACTCTAAAAATGTTTCATCCATGTTTGTCAGTTCTACTCTTCACTATTTCAGCTGTAGTACCGAAAACACCACCACAGATGTGCACAGAAGTATTGAAAAAGTAACTTTGTCATTAAATAAATACATCGTCTACCTTTTTCCACTAAAATAATATGTTCACAACTCAAAAAGAACGACATATATACAGTAGAATGTATATAAAATGTAATATTTGATGCCAACATTTCATTTTTTCACTTTGTCTGACGAACATTAATAACTACGAAGGTTTTATTTCAACTTCAGCCTGACCCTAGATGAGCCCGACTTAACTAAACCCGACTCCGGTACAATTTAACTCTTGATCCTCAATGGTGCGAGTGACTTTAGAGCGAACGCGCCATTGACTCTCGCTCGTTCGGAGGAAACGACTCGAGTTGATCATATCTTCCGCAGATTTGTTCCACATGGGCTACCGTACTTTTAGAAATGTATTTCCCAATGCCTTGTATGGTGACTGGTGTAGTATTAGTAGTAGTAGAAGTAGTTAAAGTAGCGGTGGTAGTAGTAGCAGTAGCAGAAGTAGTAGTGTGTAAAGATTAAACAATATATGCAGAAGTAGTACTAGGATTATACCTTTAAGTGGTATAAAAAGCAGTAATATTAGTAGAGGCGGTAGCAAAAGAAGCAGTAGGGGCAAAGTAGTGGTTGTAGTAGTAGTGCTAGTACCGTATTTTCCGGAGTATAAGTTAAAAAAATGCATAATAATGAAGAAAAAAACACGGCTGTGAGTGTGACCATAACAAAAGATGTGAAACTATATACTCAGATGCGACGTATACTCCACAAATACGACGCATTTGAGTATAAGTCGCACCCCGGGCCGAACTATAGTACTACTTCAAGTAGCGGGAGCAGTTGTAGCAGTGGTTTGTGGTAAAGTTGTGGTATTAGCAGTAACTGTAGTAGATGTAGTTGGTGCCTTTGAGATCTAACAGGTAGAACTGGTGTAGTACAAGCATTTTTTTTTTTTTTTACCTTGAAGTAAACTGGGGAAGAATTCAAAGTATTAATAGCAAAACGTGACAATATTCAAAGTATCACATGTGGCTGGTTGTTGTTTTCCTTTCGCCAGTTATCTCAATCTAGATTTGACTTACAAATCGCACGACGCCTGTTCCTCGTACTATTTGAATACGCTCGTGCTAGCTCAATGCTACTATTCACTCGGGGGCTAGCTTGCGACTTTGACTTTAGCGTCGTTAAAAAGCGAGACTCCGCCGATGCAGTGCGGTGTTATGAAGTTATTATGATGTTGTCAATGAAGTCTTGTGTCGCCCTATCGAGTTTGACGAGTCTTTTTTTTTTTTTTTTTTTTTTTTGAATGGTTCTTCTTATGCTAGGCAGCGGGCCAGGGTGACTCATAGAGGGAAGAGCGGGTGACTAGGGCGCAGTGCGTTCCATATACGGCTACAGAAGGGAGACACAATGTTTTGTCAGTATAAACATGTCAGCGCTTTTGAAAGGTTAAGGGCAACACCTAGACGGCCGACCTGAGAGCCAAGGCCTTTATGTCACTGTGCGCCGCCGCTATGAAAACAAACTATATTTGTTCGGAGAGAATGTAATCCGAAATAGAACAGGAACTGCACTGTCATCGGTGTAATTGCTTCATATTTGTCATAGTTTTGGTTTTCATAATTTGAGAAGGAAAAATATGAGAGGAATTGTTGTACGGCTAAAACTAATGCTCCGTACTTTTGGTTACTTTTAATCTTACTCCTAAATAAAACTATGATAGGTCTATTACTATTACTGCAGAGTTTTGAGACCAACACTTAACCTTTAAAGATGCACTAGGAAACTTTGCTGCTTGTGTCCATGGAGACTGCCTGGAATGTTCCATAGTATTAAATCTGTCTCCATGGAGACAAGCAGGTAATGCCACAGTCGAGTCCATTCACAGTCACAGGGACATTTAAACATGTTCGGTTATTAAATATGCCAGATTATAACAAAGGTGCTAGTTTCCATCTCCTTTTCCTAGGTAGGTGTTTAATGCCATACTTCGGAGCATCTCGTCCTTAAACCTTAATATGCTGGAGGGGTTTGAGTGCCTGAGTTTCTTCTCGTAGGGTCAAACATTACAAACTGGTCCTAGGGGACGGGTCAGACTAAGTTCAGACGTCTCTTATGATGAGTGACATATCAAGGCCAGTTACGTCCCCTGGATTGGCGCCTTTCCTCACGAGGCCCAGCCGGGCACAGCCTGAAGGAGCAACATGAGGCCGTCCTGCCATTTAGCCACCACCTGCAGGAAGATCTGTAAGGGGCCGGTGCAGAGAGATCTGAGTGGCAACCGAAGGCAGGGGCCTTGACAACAGGATCTCCGGACATGGAGACTGGCTCTGGGGATGTAAAATGTCACGAGTGTGAAGGAGCCTGAGCGTGTGCGGCAGGTTGAGCGTTATCGACTACTATTACTGATACCTCCACACACAGGCCCCAGGATGACCGAGACTGGAGGTCGAAGATTGACTTTGTTGTTGTGTGTGTTGTTCTGACCTTCGACCACGTGTCTTGGATACTTGGGTGAAGAGCGGGGCAAACCCTCCGCTGGCCGAGGAGCAGAGTCATGAACTTAGAGTAACGACCCAAAGGACAAAATCATGGATAGAAGTCACTGAAATGAGTTCCCTCTGCAGGGTGGACGGGCACTCCCTTAGCTCAGTCACACGGGAGGAACTTGGAGTAGAGCCGCTGTTCCTCCGCATCATAGGAACCAGCTGTGGTGGCTCGGACGCCTCCCTGCGGAGGTGTTCTGAGCATGTCTCACCGAGAGGGAGCCTCAGGGAAGACCGAGGACACATTGGAGGGACTATGACGATGCCTTAAGGTCTCACCCGAGGAGCTGGAGGAAGTGTCTGGGGCTGAGGGAAGTCTGGGAGTCCCTGCTTTGACTGTTGCTGGATAAAATGGATGGATGGAATGAACTGTGGAACATTCCAGTCAAAGCATTCACATTCCCTCGGAGACAAGCAGCAGAAGTTACACAGTGCACCTTTAAACGCTGTGACTGTTCCCTTAAATATGTCCAGATCCTGTCAGTTTGCCGGCGATGTGGGCTGTTTTCTATAATTAGCGTAGCGGTAATTTCGAAGCACTTAGCGCCTCAGCCAGTGCTTGTTGTGGCTTTTGTGCACCTCCAATAACAATTATTAAAGAGTCCAAACCACAGCTGCACGCTCACACACGCAGCACAGGAAGCACCGCGGCTAAAGCTACACTCTGCGCTTTTTCACTCTGCAGGTGAGCTCTGGACACCATCATCTTGGATTATAGACCAGCGGAAGTCGTAGTAACAGCGTATTTTTGTGTTGCAATCGTGGTTTTGTGGTAGAATATGGGAAGCCGCATTAGTAGTCGTATAATGGCCTTAATGTAATAAAATACTTGTCTTTGTAGTAAAAGTACGCTCATTAATAGCAGTAGAGGTAGTATTTGTAGGATTTTTAGTTTTGTGTAGCAGTTTGTTTTTTATACACAGGCTTTTATCATTTCAAAGTGAAGCGCAGTACTTTTTCGTGCTACTTCAACTTCTGGATAATACTGCCAAGGTAAATGCCAAGTTACAGTACAATATACACAATGTTTCATCCCTACTTCTCCCCGTATCTCTCTTTTTTCTATCCTTCTCTCTTATTCTCGTCTTTTCTTGCAGGAAACTGGATCTCTTGAATCTGTCAAGCAGCAGCAGCGAGTCCCCCCGCGAGCCGCAGACCTCCAGTTACCATCCCCAGGTGCGACGCGGCGCTGACAACCCCGACGACGAGAGCCAATCCCGGGGAAGAGCGTCGCATTCTCCCCTCCTCCCTCTCTCTTTCTCTCTTTCTCTCTCTCTCTTTCTCCCCAAACACACAATAGTAAATATACATCCCTGAAGACAGAAGTTTGTCAGTGGTCGCGGAGATTGCCGGCATACCTGGGATTCCATAAGATTCCCCCCCAAAAAATATCCAGTGACAGAAGGAGAGGGGGATGAGGGGGATGAGGGGGAAGAGGGGGAAGAGGGAAGAGGGGGATGCCAGTGCTCTGGGCCGATACAGGTGCAGTGTTTCACAATGTAAAGAATTCACCTGAAAGACATACACTTTTGGAAGAAAAAGCGCAAGAAAAGTCAAGATTTCACTTTGGTTTTGACAAAAAGCCGATGAAACTTGACAGAGTGGCAGAGTGGTTAGCATATCTACCTTGAGAAGTGAGTAGAGAAATGTCTTATGGGATTGAAGTCTTGCACATACACCACCATTTTTTTTTATTTTTTTTTATTGAAGTACTTTCTACATTTTATATACACACAGAAGACATCAAATATATAAAGTAAGATATATGAAATTATGTAGTAAAGAAAAAAGTTAAATATCTCTACTATTTTTTTTTTTTTTTTTTTTTTTTTTTTTTTCGACAAATCAAAGGGTGGATACTTTTAAGATTTTTTATATGTTATTTAACAATGGGTTATGTAATGTTTGCTTCATATATTCGATGTCTTCTGTATGTGTATAAAATGTAAAAATATAGTAAAAAATTAAGAGAAACATTGAGGATGTGTCCAAATTTTTGACTGGTTGTGTAGATGATAACATAAATATAAAATTATAACTAATTACTTTTAAATGCGCTATTTATTTATTCACGATATGATTCAGAGGTTAACAGGGACATAACTACAGATGCACCGTGTAACACCTGCTTGTCACCATGGAGATCTGTGAAAGTGAGCTCGCTTTCTATTGAAAAGCCGCCGCCCCTCTCTCTGAAACTGCTGCTGTCAGACGCATCGTTCTGGACTTAAAATGTTCGTATTAACCCGCTCTACATGATGCTGATTTTTTATTCCGGTATTGTCTCCGTAAATCAAGATATGAACATGGGGTCACTGCTGCTAGCGTTAGCAAAAAGTTTGATTGACAGTGTTGCGAAGCGTCCGTTCCCTTGCTAAACCTGCCGGCAGAAAGAGGCGTCACCTTCAACAGCCTCGCTCCGGGTGGGTGGGTCTGTGGGTGGAGCCTTGTACCTGTGCAGTGACTGAAGCAACGCCACGGAAAAGCGAGAGGCGAGTCTGCTCCCAAGCATGTCGTTTCTGTAGAGAGAGGAGAGAGGGAGAGAGAAGAGAGGAGAGGAGAGAGGGAGAGAGGAGGGACAGAGAGCGAGGTGGCCAGCCTGCTCCCTAACATGTCATTTCTGTACTGAGAGGAGAGAGGGAGAGAAAGGAAAAGAGAGGAGAGAGCAGAGGGGTGGGAGTGTGGAGAAAGACAAAAAGAAAGAGAAGATAGGGGTGAGAAATAGGAAAGGAGAGAGACAAGAGGGTAGTGTGAGAGGAGAGAAAGGGAGAGGAAGATAGGGAGAGTTGAGGAACGTGTAGGGTGATGTGGAGAAAGAGAGAGAAGAGAGAAAGTGAAAGAGAGTAGTGAGATAGAAAAGAGAAGGAAAGAGAGAGGGATATAGTGTGAGAGGGAGAGAGGAGTGAGAGGAGAGGAGGGAAGTGGAGAGGGAGATGGTGTGAGAAGAGAGAAAAGATGGAAGGGAGAGAAAGATGGAGGGAGTGAGGGGGAGAGAGGAGAAAGAGGGAGAGAGAGAAGAGGAGACAGAAAGAGAGAGAGAGAGGTGAGGAGAGAGTAAAGAGTGGGAGAGGAGAGAGTGAGAAAAGAGAGAAAGAAGAGAAAAAGCTGGAGGGAGAGAGAGGAGAGAGATCAAAAGAGAGAGGAGGGAAAGAAATATAAAGAGAATGAAGAGGTAGAGAGAGAAAGTGAAGAAAGAGAGAGAGTGAGAGGGAGGTATAGAGAGAGAGGTGCACATGGCCCCGAGCCAAAAGCAACAGAATTCCTTGAGCCTTGGAATGTGCCTGATTAATATAGAAGACACAGTGTGGCCTGAGAGCACACGGGGAGGGGCGGGGCCACGTACTTCAGCCAATCACATCACTGGACCTTCATGCGCCAGTGCTGGGCTGAGACATGGGATTTTTAAATAGTAAATATGTATATGCATTTGTGTAAGCTTTGTACTTATGCTACTAGTACTACTGCAACCAAGTAACGAAGTACAACTAGTAAAGTACATTACTTAAAGGTCCTGTATTACACAAAATGGACTCTCGTGAGCTTTAAGTCATGTTATAATGTTGTTACGTCCTCAAAAACACATCTAGAGTTGTGTTTTGTTTCATTCACACATGTTTGAGTAACTCTTCATTATTAGTCTGTTACATCTCCAGAGCTCAAAACCACCTTGTGATGTCACGAAGTGGTAATTTTCAAATTAACAGCTACTTTTACCTTTTGTTCAGTAGAGATCGACAGTTCCAGGGCTGAAATCATCCAAATGATCCTAGAAATGAAGGTGTGTGTAGTTTAAAAACACAGTGGAGCACTTCCTGTATTACCACACGATGACATCACAAGGTGGAACAGAGTGTTTTCAGTTTGAGAGAAGAACTCAGCCTAAATCTGCAGAGTTTGTGTGTTAAACATGTGACAATGAAACAAAACCACAACTCCAGGTCTGTCTGTGACGAAGAAACTACATTATATGGGCCCTTTAAGTATATATTGTAGGTATCTGTACTTTACTTAAGTAAGTGGATACTTTTTACTTTTACTTCACTATGTTTAAGAGCAAGTATCTGCAAAAGTATTTCTTATTATTATCTGAGACCTGCTGAAAAGGCTGAGGCTTTATTTTTGACATATGCTTGAGCAAAAATAAACACATAAAAAATACTTGAAAAAAGTATTTGAAAGTAACTGAAAAAAATACTGAAAGTTTATTCAGCTCAAATCTGTATCAAAATCATTATATTTGAAGCTTTATAAGACTCAAAATCTGCGCAACATACTTTTACTTTTTACTCTTTAAGTGTATTTTTAAACAGGTACTTCAATACTTTTTTCTTTTTTCATGTGATACTTTTACTTTTACTTGAATATTCTTTCAATACTTTTACTTAAGCAACAAAACTGAGTACTTCTTCTACTACTGCTCGCTACTTATGCTACTACGACCACTATAACTCACTAATACAACAAATACTACCACTGAATACTATTTCCAGTTCGATTGGTTCAACTTAAGTACACGGAAAGTCAAACCTCACTGCATATATGTATTGTTAAAGTACAGAGTATTCGGTCCAGGACGTCATTTTTACTTTTTGTATAGAACCATGAGATAAAAGGTTTAATCTGAGTCATAAATCTTGAGAAGGGAAGGGCATCTGACTCGTATTTCCCCGTTGAGCTGAGTACTCTGAGTCGCATGTGCGTGGATTTGGAAAGTTTTGTTTGTACAACGAGATGACGTTGATGGGCCCAAATAGCTGGGTGGACACTACGACTGTTGTAACAGGCTCAAATATAATTGCATGAATCCATTTTTCTATGTATTAAAATGACTATTTATTTAGCGTAATGATAGTCTCCACCTGAGCGTGTTTTGAATGCTACGAGGAGCTAGCATGCGCAAATATTTTCTTAGCAATACTCACGCAGACTGTGTAAAGAAGCGGACCGAGCGAGCGTGACGTCACCAGTCAAATGAAGCTCGTCGAGGCTAAAGCGGGTTATAGCGGCGAATTTGGAGCCGAGTTCCGAGTATCATAGCAACCGAAGAGCCAATCCGGAGCCAGGATGTTGAGAGCGGGTTTATACGAACATTTTAAGACCAAAATGACGAGTCTGACGGCAGCGGTGACAGAGAGAGACGCGGCGGTTTTTCAATAGAAAGTGAATTGGAGCCAGAGTCGATGGAGCCGGAAGCGCGTGATCACTTCCTGTTGCAGTACGGGATGAAGTAGTGAAAAGTAAGACGAGAGAAAGAGAGGGAGGGTGTGGAGAGCTGGATAATGTGAGAGAGAAGAGAGAGATGATGGAAGGGAGGGAGAGAGAGAGGGAAGGAAGGAGGAGAGAGGAGATGTGAGAGAGAAGGGAGAAGAGAGGGAGGGAGAGGAGAAGAGTAGACAGAGAAAGGAGGGAGAGAGCAGAGGGGTGGGAGTGTGGAGAGAGAGGAAAAGAAAGAGAAAATAGAGGTTAGAAAGAGAGAAGGGAGTGGAGAGAGAAGGGGAGAGAGCGAGATGTGTGAGAGAGAGAGAGAAGAGGAAGGAAGGGAGGAAGAGAGAGGAAGAGAGGAGATGTGAGAGAGAAGGGAGAGAGAGAGGGAGGGAGAGGAGAAGAGTAGACAGAAAAAGGGGGAGAGAGCAGAGGGGGTGGGAGTGTGAGAGAGAGGAGAAGAGAAGGAGGGCAAGTCAGAGAGAGAAGGGAGAGAGGGGAGATAGTGTGAGAGGAGAAAGAGGGAGAGAGGAGTGAGAGAAGAGACAGAAGATGGAAGGGAGAGAAAGGTGGAGGGAGGGGGAGAGAGCAGAAGGGAGCAAGAGAGAGGGGAGAAGAGAAGGAGGGAGAGAGAGAGAGGAGAACAGGAGGCAGAGAGAGGAAGGAGAAAGGAGAGAGGAAGAGACGGAGGGGAGAGGCTTGAGTGTGGAGAGAGAGAGGAAAAGACAGAGAAGATAGAGGTGAGAAAGAGGAAGGGAGAGAGGAGAGAAGGGGAGGTTGAGAGCGAGATGGCGTGAGAAGAGAGAGAAGATGGAAGGAAGGGAGAAAGGAGAAGAGTAGAGAGAGAGGAGGAGGAGGGAGAGAGCAAGGTGAGGCGAGAGTAGAGTGAAGCGAGAAGAGTGAAAAGAGAGAAAGAGTAAGAGAGAATAGTGAGATAGAAAGAGAGAGAGAAAAAGAGGAGGAAGAGAAGGTGTATTCAAATGGCTTATGTGCAAATATTTTCTTAGCAGAACTCATGAGAAAAAAAAGTTTCATTAAATATAAGTGTGAGCAGTTCTGTAGATAAAATACACACACACATTATGTACAAGGAACTTTATTTGGACCAGAATAAAATATTTAAGTCTTTCTGTTCGTGTTTGTCCTTGTAAACTGTTTGGTTGACGGTGCGATTCCAGCCACACAGATGAATCCTGCCGTCGTGTCCTTGAGCAAGACACTTAACCCTCCTCACCCCCAGTGTGTGCGTCCCCCGGTGTGTGAATGTGAATGTGTGTGTGAATGTGTGAGGTTCGTTGATGTAAAGAGCTTTGAAGGTGGAATAGCGCTCAATAAAAATGTGACCGGTTACCATTTACCATGTTCTTTTTCTTTTATTTTTCTTTACAAACATTGTGTCTTACTAATCGGACATTAGATTTGATTTTAGGATTTTCAAACCAAATCGTTTGAAAATTGTGTTATCATCTGCAAACAAAAAACATTTTAGGCTATTTATATACTGTCAATATCATTTATATATTAGAAACAATATTGGCCCTAACATAGAACCTTGTGGGACTCCACAATTAATGCCCATAAATGATGACTTATGTTCTCCAATTTGTACAATTTGTCTTTTCTTTTTTTTTTGTACTTACATAAAATCCTCTTACATCACATCTTTCTAGTTTGTAAATTATATTCTGTGCTCTATGGTACACTTTTTTAAATCTACAAATACTCCAAAAAACTCCATAGTGCTTTGAATCTGTACAATTTGTCATTTCCTCAGTTAAAGAAAGTGAAGTTGATGTTTGATCTAAAACCAGACTTGGTACTTTATTATTTTCAATTCCAAAAGTTTCACTGAACATTTTTTTCTAAAATCTGATCTGGTCTGATGTGTTAAAAAATCACAAAATCACCTGATTAATTCAATACTAAAGTAATCGTTAGTTGGAGGCAGTTGACGTAAAAACACAACTTCTATCAAACTCACTACATACGAACCATTAACAGTCCTACAAATATGTGTGAAATACTTTTAGTGTTTTACTCTTAAAGTATATGAGTATTTCTCGTGTTTTTTCATGCATTTTTTACTTAAGGAGGATGTTTTATGATCACCGCTGCCAGTCTGATGTAGCCACAGTTCCTAAATAGTTTGACCTGTTCCACTAATAGACCCATTTACTACACACTTACGAGCACGTGTCCGCTGAACCGCCGCCTGCCCCTCGTCCCAAACCCAGTCTGGGTTTTATAAGGACTCCTTTATCCCGGGTCATTTGGGCACAGGTGACCACAGGAAGCAGTTTTCCAGACCTCGGTTTGTGAGTACTTATATATGTGAGTACGCTTTGGGCTTCGGGCTGCCTGCTTACATTCCCACATATACGGCAGTGTACCAGGGCGCAGACACTCCCAGGTGAGGTATTCAGACGGCACCGGTGTCACTGTCAAAGAGCAGAGTGTGTGAAGAATAGTTTCATGGTCAAAGTCAGTTTGCAGACAGGAATCCAGATACAGAGGCTCCAGTGTGCATTCAGCTGGACGGAACTGCAAATACTCACAGGGTCACTTTTACTTTTACTCGGGGACCCAATGACAGCGCTCGGCCTGTTTAAAATACAATACACACAAAACGTCTCGGTCGTCCAGGTCTGATCCAAAAATTCAAATCTGTGACCAGGACAAAGCGTCGTAAGAGTGAAGACGCTGCTCATCCTCTTCCTCAGCTCTGGTCACATGACTCACAGACGCTCACTTATGTCTGTGTGAAGGAGGAGCCGCGGAACGACTTCACTCCTACAGCGTTTTGTCCAGTTCACAGATTTGAATTTTTTGAATAAAACAAATACGTCTGTCCATAAGTCCAAATGAAACATTCAAAACAGGTGCAGGTGTGTGGACAAATTCGGTACCAAATTGTTAAACTGTGTTTGTGTCACCAGTATCAAATTTTGCTTAATATTTTGTCAAGTATTAAATATGTAAATTATTATTATTTATTATTTATTATTTATTTATTTTATATTATTTATTTATTATTTATTTATTTATTTATTTATTATTTATTTAATTATGTTTTATTGACAGGTTTTTTTGCTATTATTTCATTATTGACAGGTTTTCCCTATTTGCTATTTGTTTTTATTAACTATTCTTATTATGTAATCTATGAGTGCTGCTACCATTACTGAAACTACTACTACTACTACTACTACTACTGCTACTGCTACTACTACTACTACTACTACTACTACTACTACTACTACTACTACTACTACTACTACTACTGCTACTGCTGCTGCTACTACAAGAATTACTACTGCTACTATCAAACTACTGCTGCATAGTCTACTGCTGCTACTTTTGCTAAAACTACTACTACTGCTACTCAGTGGTGCTACCGAACAAAGTAAAAGTAGTAAAGTATTGTACTTAAGTAAAAATTTTAGTATCTGTACATACTTATGTACATTTTATGTTTTACTTTTACTTCACTACATTTGAGAGCAGTATCTGTACTTTCTACTACATTTTTGAACTGGACTGAAAAGTAAAAGTATTTTTTTATTGTTTTTGACACCTGCTGAAAAGTCTGAGGGTTTATTTTTAACACTTTTCCTAATATAATATGAATAATTTAATATGAAATATACAACTAAAAACAGGTTGGGAAAAAAAAAAATATTCAGTTGTTTCTATTGAACAAAATTCAGGTCAAATCATCAAAATCACTTCATTTGAATCTTTATAAACCTCAAAATATGTGTGAAATACTTAAATAAAGTGCATTTTTAAACAGGTACTTTAATACTTTTACGTAAATATTTTTTTCATGTGATACTTTTATTTTTACTTGAGTTTTTTTTTTTTTTTGCACCAGTATCTGTACTTTTACTTAAGTGACAAAACTGAGTACTTCTTCTACCACTACTGCTACTATTACTACTACTACTACATCCTGTACAAGTCTTGCAGTTGTACCTCCCTCACAGAGTATTTGTTTAATATGGTTGAACCAGTTTTCAGCGTTACACTTTTTACATAAGTACAGTTACAACGGATCTATCCTCGTCTTTGTGGAACTTTATCAGGACTTCAAAATATTACATGATTAGTCTTTGTGACACTTCAGTGAACCTGTTCTCTCTGTGCGCGAGAAATACTCAGAATAAACACGATAAGAGGCTGAAAAATGCAGTATTTTGTATTTTGTTGTGTCATTTTGGTGAAAGTTCATAGATTATATTTGTATCAGTGGAAGGCGACAAAGTACTAAGTAGAATTTTTAGGTATCTGGACTTTACTTAAGTACTTTTTACAGTGGATACTTTTTACTTTTACTTCATTTGAGAGCAGTATCTGTACTTTCTACTGCGCTACATTTTTGAACAGGGCTGAAAAGTAAAAGTTTTCGAGGTCAAGTTTCGGATTTGAGCAAAACAGAAATAAATACACACAAAAAAAAAAAAAAAAAAAAAAAAAAAGAAAGAAATAATTCGAATTGCTACTGTCGACCAAAATATCTACCATTTTTAATCAGTATCAGTACATTTAATACTTTAAAAATTAATAACAAATACTTTTACTTCTTACCCTTAAAGTACATTTTAAACAGGTACTTTAATACTTTCCTTAAGTAGATTTTTTCATGTGATACTTTTACTTCATGTTGAATCACTTTTTACCTCTGTATTTGTACTTTCAGTAACATGACTGAGTACTTCATCCATCACTGCATATCGCTCAACTAGGACGACTTTACTGGACCCATGAATATTCTCAGAGCAGTTACAGTAGTAGTAGTAGCTTGATATTGTAGTAGCGCTGCTTATAAAACAATATCAAAAAGGTAGGCCTAAAAGGTCAGATAATTTCCTTTGCCGTCCAAAATAATAATAAAAATACGAATAAAAAGCCACGTTTTCAGTCCGGCGCCCCCTGCAGGACCCCGACGTGAGCCGCGGTTCCTCAGAAAATCAATTAAAATAACTTTTAGTGTTTTCTTTTTGCTCGAACGTGAAACTTTAGACTCTTTTTTGGCACTAGTCTGTAGCATTAGCATCGTTAGCTTCAGTCTGTGTGTTAGTTCTGCTGCGTTTCTCTTTTTTTTTTCCTCTCGTTAAGGTTTATCCCCAAAAGAAATAGTTTGAGACTGGAGTTAAAGAAGCTATTTTTGTTGAGAAAAACCATCCAATCTTTTCTATAACTCCATCCTCAGACCCAAAGCAAACAAAAGAAACAAAGAAGAACAATAGTAGGGCCATTAAAGGTTGAATTGGACGATTATGCCTGAAATTGGAGACAACAGCTGTTTACAGTTTCAGTGTCGTTAGCTCCTCCCTTCAGACAAATTTAAGTCGTGGATATCGTAGAGGCTTCGCTATCCTTGCTACGGTTCTTATTTTTTCTCGTTAAAACTCGATTTATGCTCTTGGCGTTGGGCGTCCACATCTGCAGAAATCACCATTATTACCTCTAAAGGACCTGTGAAGTTTTACATTTTCAAAAGCAGCAGAACTTTATTAAATTCAGTTAAAGTGCGGCGTTACTAACACAAAATGGCTGCCACGCTTGTCGTTCCCTAATCGTTAAATCCACCGGGATGATCCAACATGCTCGAAATGAGTTTGTGTAATCTTTTTTTTAATCAATTTTCGTTTTAAAAGTGCATCTACACACACTTAATCTCTCGTAAGCTCTTGCCGTATGTCTAATTATGCTTTTTTTTTTACTTTTTCAGGAGCATTGCCAGTTGTACCAGCTCCTGCATCGAGGGAAACGGCCCAGTTGATGTCTCTCTTGGGGCTGCTTTTTGGAAACTGCGAAAATCCGGTAAGCCTTTTGTCTTTATGTTCCAAAAAAACGAAAATGTATCCCAATTTTCTTAACATTATAGATCGCGGGGCTGCTAGATTATGGCAAAAAACCCAAACGAAACGCAATCTCGTTTATTTTAGTGCTTCAGTTTCCCAACAAATCAATACTTTACATCGAATTTAAACACTCCCAGCTACATTTTTGTATTCTCGTAGGTGCTTTAGACAAGGAACATGGAAGGAATGTGCAGCAAGCGGCCACCACATTATCCTCAGCTATGGACAAAATTGGTAATTGGCTCCAATCTTCACGTCTGACATCAAAAAAACATGAATAAAACAGTTGGTTTGTCTTTTACCTGAACTAACAGACCTAACGTCTTTGTGAACGGAATAAAACTAAACATTGTAACAGAGACAAAGTACCTGGGGCTTCATTTGGACCAGATTTTGTCTTTCAAAAAGCATATTAAAAAAAGTCCGATACATCTCTTCCTTTAGCCATATGAGGAACAGCCTGACAGTAGAGGGCGCTCTCACCTATTTTAAAGGCCCTCGATAAAAAAAAAAACTTCATTATCACCACTGTAACATCTTAAGTCAATATAAAATGTTCAGTTTCATTTAATTTTGTATTCAAATCTAAGTAAATGATTCAAAATGATTAATAATGCAGCTCCGCCTACATTAAATTTGCGTAGTTCCATAAAGATCCTCGGCCTTCGCTCAGTCGGCTTTTTCGTTTCAAACCATGAGGCGGCGGAATCAGCTCCAGACTCTGAAACTGTCTGTGGATTTGAATAGTTTTACCAGAAATTTGAGCTTTTTATTGTATTTAACTGTTTTATTTATGACAAACTGGTAGTTGTACATTGTAATTGTTAATCGAAATGTGTTTGTTCACCTGCAGATGGAAAGTAGCAGGAGATAAATCTGGAACAAATCATCTTTTCTTTGTAAGATTCATGATTTTGTCCATGGTTCCTGACAAATAAAGAAGAAAGAAAGACATGAAAAAGCCCAAAGCTGATCTGTTCTAGATGAAATCGAACTTTCACAGCCCTTTCTAAGAATTTCCGAAAGTACTTTTAGCCCATCTGTACTTCTATAACTTCTATATTTTGCATTTGATAGTTAAAACCCGCCTCCTCTGCGTTAGATTAGATTGGCTTGTGTCCTCACGCTGTTTACCGAGGCCCACAGCCAACAGTCATAACTTCACCGGCTCTTCTCTGCAACTATAATCTTATTTGTCTTGGCATTTTCCCACAATCCCTCAGTGCAAAAGAGGAAGTAACTTATCATGCATCTGGCTCGTTCGGTGCCAAGTTTGGTTCACGTTTCCAACTACCCACTCCGGGCGTTTGTGTGGTTTAGCCGGGGTTCTTGGAAGGAGGCGGACTTTGGGTTTGCTATCGACAAAGCCGGGCTCTGTTCCTCATTTCGTGCCCCATCGCCGCTTTTGACGACCGACCGACCGCCCTCGCCTCCACCCCCCACCGCTCCAACGCCGCTCTTTAAACTGTCGACCTCCGAGCGCACGACTTTTTATTGACTACATCAGTTTAAAAGTGACATCAATTTCATATTTAGAAGTGTTTTAAGCAAGGAAAGATGTCAGTTCGATATACTTTCGTTTCTGGCGAGGAAGGGGGGGCGTTCGCAACTTTCTCGTTTCCATGGAGATGTCGTTATTTCGTCGAGAACGTTTGACACTACGGCGTTCGGTGTGTTCATTATCGATTTGTTCATTTAGGGGTCTAAACGGCTGAAAATACCTCGAGAAACCTGCATTTTTACTGTGAGCCGAGGCGCTGGAAATAAATGACTTGCCGTAAATGCCGTACTGCGGAGCTTTCCGGGCAAAGCAATAACATCGCCAGGGAAACGACCAGGCCATCTACCGGAAAAGTTACGTAATGTCTTAAGGTTTAGTCAAATATGTTCTCATGTGACACATAGCCCTATAAAATTTTGAAGTGCGATATTTTGTTGAGGTAAATATCAACGATAAATGATCATATTGAAGCAGAATTATCTCAAAAAACGATTTGAAATGTACAATATTGTAAAAAATAAAATAAAATGCTGCAAAAAATAAGAGAATGCAACTCTTAAATAGTTAGTTTGTATCGATAGTAAGTCATAAAAGTTTTTAATTCAAACTTCTACAGCTCAAATCTCATTGTAATACAGAAAAATAACCAAAAAGTTTCCCACCAGACAAAGAAAAAGTCCCCACGATAAATACTGACCCCAAAAAGCATCGTTCCATCTGTTCTGTATTGAATAAGTCCATATAGTGATTATATCGGTCTGTCACGATAACACATTTTGAATCGCGATACATTGCTACAGAGAAATATTGCAATAAACGGTAATATTGAAACTACTTATGCCACTAGTACTTTAAAAGTACTGCAGGATCATCCAGGTAAACGGTTTTCAAAAGGACTGTTCCATTAAAAGGCCTGAGCTGCAGCAAAGAAACAGCAGAATTTACCAAAAATGTGCCGTAAAAGAGACTTATTCAACTCTCCACAGCTCAAATCACAACGAAAATACTCCAAATCTCCACAGTTTTGCAAAGAAAAGGAACTAACGATAAATATTGAGGCTCAGAATATATTGCTCCAGCTTTCATATACTGAACGCAACTGGGGATGAACAGATTTTTAATATAAATAAAATAAAATAAAATAAAATAAAATGAAATGAAATGAAATGAAATGAAATGAAATGAAATGAAATGAAATGAAATAAAATAAATAAAAATAAAATAAAATAAAATATAAATGAAATGAAATGAAATGAAATGAAATGAAATGAAATGAAAATTAAATTAAATTAAATTAAATTAAATTAAATTAAATTAAATTAAATTAAATTAAATAAAATAATTAAAATAACACAACACAAGATTTAATTTAATTTGAAATTATGTTATTTTATTTGTATTTATTTATTTATTTATTCATTTATTTATTTGGAACTGACACCAATAGCCGATATTTAGCTTTAAAATCCACAGCACGGCCCACAAATTTACCTTAAGTGGAAGACTCATTTTTACTTTTCACTTCTGTAAAAATAATAATTGTGTTGTATTTATCTGAAATATAAAGTAATTCCAGGTTTGTGTTGAACAGCCATAGAACGCTCTTCTGTTTCCATTTTTGTCACTCATTTGTCTGTTCAAAAAGGCGCACAGAAAATGCAGACAGAAAATAAATCGGATATCGGGAAGGCCAAGATTTAATATCAATATCGACTGGCACTGACATTGGCGCCGATATATCGCCGCTCCCCGTGTGCGACATTTTGGGACTTTTCATTCACTAGATCTTCATTTTGCTTTGAATTGTTCATCGCTATAGCAACAATCTTCATTTCGGGATAAATATTTACGAGCGTCGCTACATCCATGTTGGATTTCCTGCCGCTCGTCGTGTCTCCTGTTTAGGATGTAGCTCAGGCGGCGGCAGCTCTTTGACACAGAAGAACCGGGGCATCGGGGCCAAAGGGAACATTTTAAACTTTGAAGGCCGGAGAGGTGAAAGAGGACAAAGGAAAGAGCGAAGAGGAGGAGGACTGGAAGAACAATCTGTCTGTCAAATGTTAAACTACTGCAGCCTTTGTGTGCGCAGAATGTAAAAAAGGAGGTAGATGGTGGAAATATAGTCAAGTAAAACTGGCGTAGATGTTATATTTGACCGAGCGTCCCACAGGTCAGTGATGTGAAGGCCAAATGTAATATTAATGTCGGTTTTAAAAGCAAATTAATGGCTCTTGGGGCGATTGGAAATGAGTTTTAACATGTTGAATTTTCCTGGATTGAAGTTATAAAACCAGGTTTGTTTTTTTCTGCAAATGTAACTAAAATTTAGTTTTTTTTCTGCTCAGAAGTCTCCAAACTCCTCCACCAGGGTCACGATCTGGCCTTTGAAATGCTCTACTTCACCAGATCCAATACTGCATCATCTTTGAAGTTTGTACTGCTACTACTACTACTACTGTTACTACTACTACTACTACTACTACTACAACTACTACTACTATTGCTACCTCTTTTACTACTACCAAAGGGTTTACGGTTATTTTGGATGTACAGTGGTCCCTCGTTTATCTCGGGGTTACGTTCTAAAAATAACCCGCAATAGGCAAAATCGGCTTTAATTATTATTAAAGTATCAGCTTTAATTTTTACAATTATTATATATGTTTAAGCTGTAAAACCCCTCACCACACACTTTATACACTTTTCTCACACAGACATTAACATTTTTTCTCACATTTCTCTCTTGTTTAAACTCTCTCAAAGTTCAAACCTTCGTTCGTCGCCTTTGCGGAACGTTTCATCGACATTGTGGGTTTTTGTCGGGGAGAAAACTTGCAAATATACAGCACTTAAGAGCACACTGATCCAACATTTATGTAAATTTGTCTGACACATTCTGTACTGTGAGACAATGTAATGTGATGTTATTGATAGGTCTACAACAGAGGTGCCCCAAACTCTTTTCACCGAGGACCATATCTTGAAAAATATTCGACACGGAGGGCCACAGTGGGTCATGCATTTAACATAGTTTTCACTTCATACTTTAAAAAAGGCTTGAAATATTAATATTAGGTCTGTATGACAATGTAATGTGATGTTATTTAGGTTATATTTGTAGGATTACTCAAATTTGCTGTAAAAAGTACTGATTATGATCAATTGGGCCAGTTCACCTGAAGGTCTGAGGACCACATTTGGCCCACGGACCATAGTTTGGACACCCGTGGTCTACAGTCCCTTAGCCAATCAGGACGCAGGACACAATGCACGTTCATACAGTGTAAAAAAGCATGTAAAAAAAAATCTACAGAACAGCAAGGCCACGAAAGGTGAACCGTGATATATATTTAAAGATATACTGTATCTTTAAATTAGAACTGACTGTGTCCCAAATGGAGCTCCGTAGTTGAAGCTCGCTGCTGTACATTTTCAGCACATTCTCCGCATAGACTTTAAGAACACCTCTAATATTTAAAGTAAAAGACACTGCATAACCTTTGATAACATTTTCAGAAGTATATTTTACATTTATTACGAGCTTTTCAACCTCATTTTTCTGGACAAGTTTATGGAAAAAACGAATGGGAATTTGGACTTCCGGCCCCTGACAGATGAGAGGGTGGGATGAGGGTGCTCTGATCCGGTCTCTGCTGTGGGTGGGTGCAGTCGTCGGTCGCTCTCGTAGATGTGGTCGTTGTAGTCGATTCTCGGGGAGCGTAGGTCACAATGTAAAATTTGAATTAATTCGTCCCTTTTGCGGTGAAATGAATGGGCCTTTGTTACAGCGGGAGGGACAATCACAGCTTTGTGCTCCAAGTTCAACCCCACGTTTTCTCGCTCAGTTTGGTCCTCGCTAATGGTAAATGTGCAAGTATTTAGTGTGTGAAAATGTTCCACAGTAAAGCATTAAAGTATCCGGATAGCGTGTACTCAGTTACAGATATCTGTGCCTTGAAAAACATGCCTCACTGTGAATGGGACGTCCTCGCCTTTACGCAAACCTGACCCGTAACTCGGTTGTGTGGCGTCACCGGGTTTTCCCCATGACAAGCGACAAATGTAATAAAGCTACACTGCGCAACATTCTGGGCAAAGTATTAACTAAACTAAAGTTACATATTTCACCTTTTAACTTAAATTGTTACATTAGAAGGAGAGAGGGGGGAGAGAAAGAGGGAAGGGAGAAGTAGAAGAGGGAGAGAGAGAGGGGGTTAGAGAAGTGGTAGAGAGAGGAGGGGGAGAGAAAAAGGAAAGGGAGTGAGAAGAGGGAGGGGTAAGACAGACAGAGAGAAAGAGAAAGAGAGGAGCAGGGAGAGAAAGAAGGAAAGAGACAGAGAGATTAGATTAGAGAGAGAGAAAGGAGGAGATGGACAGAAGAGAGAGGGAGGAAGAAAGGGGGGAGGAGGGAGATAGAGGGGCAGAGAGAGAGAGAGAGAGAAAATGAAAAAGGAGAGGGAGAGAATAGAGGAGAAAAGGAAAGAGGGAGGGAGAGAGAACGTGGGGAGGAAGAGTGAGAAGGGGGGCGAGAGAGAGGGGGTTAGAGAAGTGTGGTAGAGAGAAAGGGAAAGAGGGAGGAGCGGGAGAGAAAGAAAGAAGGAAAGAGAGAGAGAGAGGTGAAGAGAGAGAAAGAGGAGGAGATGGACAGAAGAGAGAGGGAGGAAGAAAGGGGGGAGGAGGGAGATAGAGGGGCAGAGAGAGAGAGAGAGAAAATGAAAAAGAAGAGGTAGAGAATAGAGGAGAGACAGAAAAAGAGAGAAAAGGAAAGAGGGAGGGTGAGAGAACGTGGGGAGGAAGAGTGAGAAGGGGGGGCGAGAGAGAGGGAGTTAAAGAGAAAGGGAAAGAGGGAGGAGCGGGAGAGAAAGAAGGAAAGAGAGAGAGATTAGATGAAGAGAGAGAAAGAGGAGGAGATGGACAGAAGAGAGAGGGGGGGGAGTGAGAGGAAGGGAGGAGAAAGGGGGAAGGAGGGAGAAAGAGAGTGGAGGGAAAGAGAAATGAGGAGAGATAGAAAAAAGAGGGAATGAGAGAAAGAAAGGGAGGAAAAGAGAGAGAAAGAGTGATATTGAGCTGTATCAGAACAAGTATAAAACACACAGACTGGTATACGTGGTTTTCTTAATCATCATCGTGGTATCGGTATCGGTTTTGAGTATCGAGTCTTTTTAGTTGAGTATCGGGACGACACGACACGCTGCTGGTCGGATGTAGTCACCGGGGGAGAGTGGAGGGGCAGGTGGCTCTTATCTCGGGCTGTAGCACCAGGACACTCAACGCATTGTTCTCCGGCTCCACATCACGACTACACAAACACGCACACACACACACACACACAACCACACACACACACACACAACCACACACACACACACACACCCACACACACACACACACACAATCTTGGCGCTGGACCAAACCATCTGCTGCAGAGACAGGAGCGCTCACTCTCTCTGCCTCCTCTGTGCCACAAGTTCAACTCATTCATAAAGAGACGCTCCGCCGGGTCAAACTGTTGGACCCACTAATTGCAACAAGTGAAATGTTGTGTTAAGAGATGTACACACGAATCTGTCACGTGTTAAGCCAGATGCCCTCCCTCCCTCATGGAACTCGTTTGCACATACTGTTACGGCTCAAGACAAATGGGAGAAATGTGTTTAGTTTTAGTTTTATGTCAGAATCCTGGTTTGTGTGTCTGTTTTTCAGGAGTATGGAGTCGGTGTATCTTTGGTGGAGCAGACAGGAGTCCAGACAGGTTAGTGGAGGCTAAAGGTAATATATAGATATCATGGAAGGTAGTCCTCACAGAAGGGGTCTCACTCCCAGAAGGAACACGAGCAGACAGAGGACAGTTACCTCGTGGGATACCAAGTACCTTGGAATCTCACGAGGAAATGTCATTGCCAGTATTTGGCCGTAGCTGCTTTTGAGGCAACAAGGAAATACCTCCAACGAGTAAGGCAAGTCCTAAGGAGTCAGCTCAATGGCAATAAACAGCTACGCCCTGTGAGTTATCTGATACCCAGGAGGAATCATGCACTGGCCAAATTAGGAGATACAGATGTTAAGACACGAAAGCTCCTGACCATGAATGGTGGGTTCCATCCCAAATCCAGCACCCTGAGACTGTACGCGAGCCGTAAGGAAGGAGGCCGAGGACTAGTGAATGTGAGAGCCACAGTCCAGGATGAAACATCCAAGATCCACAAGTACATCAAGGACAAGGCCCCAACAGATGACGTGCTCAGTGAATGTCTCAGACAGTGGAGTGCAGAGGAAGAGGAGCTGGAGGAACCATCATGGAAGGACAAGCCCCTGCATGGGATGTACCACCGGAACATAACTGAAGTGGTTGATATCAAGAAATCCACCAATGGCTTGAGAAAGCTGGACTGAAGGACAGCACAGAGGCACTCATCCTGGCTGCACAGGAGCAGGCCTTGAGCACAAGAGCAATAGAGGCCCAGATCTACCACACCAGACAAGACCCAAGGTGTAGGCTGTGCAAAGAGGCCCCTGAGACAATCCAGCACATAACTGCAGGATGTAAGATGCTGCAGGGAAAGCATACATGGAGCGGCATAACCAAGTGGCGGGCATAGTGTACAGAAACATCTGTGCAGAGTATGGACTGGAAACCCCCAGGTCAAGGTGGGAAACACCTCCAAAGGTAGTGGAGAATGATCGAGCCAAGATCCTGTGGGACTTCCAGATACAGACTGACAGAATGGTGATAGCGAACCAACCGGACATAGTGGTGGTGGATAAAGAACAGAGCAAAGCCGTTGTGGTGGACATCGCAGAATCAAGCGATGGGAACATCAGGAAAAAGGAGCATGAGAAACTAGAGAAATACCAGGGGCTCAAAGAAGAGCTGGAGAAGGCCTGGAAGGTGAAGGCATCAGTGGTGCCCGTGGTCATCGGAGCACTCCGGGCAGTGACCCCCAAACTGGAGGAGTGGCTACAGCAGATCCCAGGAAAAACATCAGACATCTCAGTCCAGAAAAGTGCAGTACTAGGAACAGCAAAGATACTGCGCAGAACCCTCAAGCTCCCAGGCCTCTGGTAGAGGTCCCGAGCGCGGAAAAAAGGAGGAGACCAAAGACCACTGGCAAATAGATTTTTATAGATTTTAAATATTGTCAATTTGATCACCTGCCCACTACTGTTTTTTAATTGTTTTTTTAATAATAGCCTGAAATCCACATTTTTCAAGTTGCCATGATGTAGAAATAATAAATATGAGGAGAAAATATTTACTTTTGGAGTTGGTTTACCATAAGTTTACTCAACATTAAATCTCGTTAGGCCACTTAGAGTTTTAGCTTTATTCCTTTAGACTCAAATGTAAACTACTCTGTACTTTAATTACTTACCTCAATACCTGCATAATCATATATTTTGACAAGTACATACAGTATTTGCTACTTTATCCAACCGGAATATATGGGATACTTGCTTTTTTCCCCATTAACCTACGTAAAACTATATTCGAGACGTCGTTTAAGTTTAATTTAGTCTTATTCAATCCCCGCTGTCTGTTTTGTAATTTCAGAGCTCTATTTATTTTGTTCACAATTGCAAATCTACGCTCGCTTACTGCCCAGCCCCTCAACGCCTCTGACATGTTGAAGTGGAAAATCGTGCCTGTAAATGAGGACCCCCCCCCCCCCCCCACCCACCCAAAGTAATTGCAGCCTCCGAAAGTTGGTCCTCAATTCATCTTTGAGAAGACTTGTCAAATTATTAATAGGCCCCTAAGTGATTGGTGTGAAAGGAGGGTAGTGTGTAGGGCGTAGGGGAGAGGGGTCGAGGGGGCGAGGGGGCGAGGGGACCGGGGGGGTGAGGTGAAGGGGTTGTTTACTGTGAAAACAAGTAGAAGTCGCTCTGCTGGAGTCCTGGGCCTCCACGTGTCACGGCTATCGGCACATGAAGAGCCCCCGAGTCCGAAATGTCGTCAGCTACGAGTGACGGAGATGGACTGACGCTAAATGGACACGTTACGGGGAGTAATTGGTCTTAAATCTTCAATAATTTGATAATCAAGTTCAACATCACCATGGCGACTGTCATTCAAACTAAGACTAAGTGAAAGACTCGATGCTCAATACTGATTCTGATACCACGACGATAATACAAAACTTGTAGTGATCATCTGCGCGCTTCCACCTCCATTCTCCTCTCTCTCTCTCCCTCCTTCTCTTCTCCCCTCTCTCTTGCTCCCTTCTGCTCTCTCCCCCTCCCTCCCTCCACCTTTCTCTCCCTTGCATCTTCTGTCTCTTCTCTCGCTCCTCTCTCCCTCTTTCTCCTCTCACACTATCTCCCTCTCTCCCTTCTCTCTCTGACTTGCCCTATTTTCTTTCTTTTCCTCTCTCTCTCCACACTCCCAGCCCTCTGCTCTTCTCTCCCTCCTTTTTCTGTCTACTCTTCTCCTCTCTCCCTCCCTCTCTTCTCCCTTCTCTCTCACATCTCCTCTCCCCTCCTTTCTTCCTCTCTCTCTCTCCCTTCCTTCCATCTTCTCTCTCTTCTCACACATCTCGCTCTCAACCTCCCCTTCTCTCCACTCTCCCTTCCTCTTTCTCACCTCTATCTTCTCTGTCTTTTCCTCTCTCTCTCCACACTCCCAGCCCTCTGCTCTCTCCCTCCTTTCTCTGTCTACTCTTCTCCTCTCTCCCTCCCTCTCTTCTCCCTTCTCTCTCACATCTCCTCTCTCCTCCTTCCTTCCCTCTCTCTCTCCCTCCCATCCATCATCTCTCTCTTTTCTCTCACATTATCCAGCTCTCCACACCCTCCCTCTCTTTCTCTCATCTTACTTTTCACTACTTCATCCCGTACTGCAACAGGAAGTGATCACGCGCTTCCGGCTCCATCGACTCTGGCTCCAATTCACTTTCTATTGAAAAACTGTCACCCCTCTCTCTGTAACTGCTGCTGTCAGACTCGTCATTTTGGTCTTAAAATGTTCGTATCAACCCTCTCTACATGATCCCGGCGTCTTTATTTCGCTGTTGCGTCCGTAAATCAAGATATGCATGTTAATAACAGATAAATCAGGTGGCTTCTTTCCCGAAGGTCGCCCTCGTTAGCCTTAGCAACAGGTTGGATTGACAGCGTTGCTAAAGGAAAAGGTGCGTTACCTTCAACCCCTTCGCTCCAGATTGGCTCTTCGGTTGCTATGATACTCACAGTCGGGGATTCCAAATATGGAACTCGGCTCCAAATTCGCCGCTGTGACCGTTCTAGCCTCGATCAGCTTCAGTCGTCTGGAGTCGGACGCTGTGGGCGACGTCACACTCACTTAATCCACTTCTACCCCTGGTCTATGGTGTAATCCCTCGGTGTTCAGTAGGTTCATAGTGGTCCATGGGCGTGTACTCGTCTGTTTGTCTTATACTTGTTCTGATACAGCTCAAGATCATTCTCAATTGCTTTGGACTTCAAACCTCAAATTCATTCCAATCATTGAAGTTCCTTAATTTAGCCCATTAACAAAATCTCCTGTTTTATTCTGCGTAACCCTGCAGTTTAAATGTGTATTAACATGTTCTGAAATGTGATTCTTGTGTTACTTCGGGTTCGGTTTAGTTCATATTTCAGTCTTTTCGTCAATTCTTCGGAGCGTGTTTTAAAATCTGAACACGATTTATCACCACATACCCTGCAAATCGAGCTGCGGCGCTTATCAGAAAAATCAGATATTTTTACCCACATTATTTTTATGTTCCACCCCATCACCTGATCTGGGCGGGGTTACCCTCTAAGACACGCGCGAACATTTAGTCCTCAAACGTGATGCGTCATAGAAAGATTTGGCAAGTAAATCCACCGCCAGATCTGTCCAACCGCAAGATTAGCATAATTATAAAAGACGCTAATTAAATGAATCATTAGAGGCTTGTGGGTTTGGAAAGCGTTTAGTCGTCATAATAATGGGCAAGTTTTCATACTGCTATCTGTCAGAATGATGGAAAGTTGACTGTTGCCGTGGTAATTAGCGATCAAAACAAAATGTATGGTTTTTTGAGAGGTCGGCGGTCTTCAAAATGGCACCAAAAAAACATGAGCTTGTATTGTACAGACAAAAGTAATCGTGATATTGTGTAGCTTTGGTTGAGGAGTACAACTAATTCTTTAAAGGTCCCATATTGCACAAAATTGGCTCTTGTAGCTTTAAAACATGTTATAATGTTGCTACGTCCTCAAAAAACACACCTGGAGTTGTTTTATTTCTTCACACACCTTCGCGCAACCCTTTATTATTAAAGGTTAAAGCTCAAAATGCTCTGTTCCACCTTGTGATGTCATGAAGTGGTCATTTTCAAGTTAAAGTTTATCCAGGGCCGGTTCAGCCTTTAAGCTGATTGAGCAGCTGCTTAGGGGTCCCGACGCCAGCAGGGGGCCCCCAACAGCCTATACATTTATACTGATTTTTTTTAATTTAACCTTTATTTAACCAGGAAAGTCCCATTGAGATTAAAAACCTCTTTTTCAAGCAGCAGCAGCAAATAAAAAATACAGTTGCATAATTACAGAAAGACAAGATAACAAGAAAAGACAAACAAATTATAAAAAACGAGTGCATGATGTGGAGTCAGCCTCGAGATCTCTCAGTTTAGAAAATAATATATCAAGTTTTATTGGACACGGGGCTTGTGTGTTTGCAGCAGCCTAAATATGTCGCAGCTGGAACACATTTAAATCCACCAGAAACAAAGAAAAAATGACTTGAATTTAAAAATCTTGACCCCCCTTATATGTTTTCAGTCTGATGTTGGTCGTATAAACACAAATATAACTGGTCAAAGTGATGAGAGCAGAGTCATAAAGTTGTTAAATGTGAATCACCAAAGCTGAGCCAGGAGGGGCCCCAGAGACAAATTCGGCTTAGGGCCCCGTGAAAGCTAGAACCGGCCCTGCTTTTACCTTTAGTTCAGTAGAGATTAACAGTTCTAGAGCTGAAATGATCCAAATGATTCTAGTAAAAAAGTGTGTGGAGTTTAAAAACACAGCGGAGCACTTCCTGTATCACCACATGATGACATCACAAGGTGGAACGGAGCGTTTCTCTCTGAGGGAAGAGCGTAAATGAGGAAACATTATAACAGAGATCAGAGAAAAGCGTAACACGGCCCCTTTAAAACTCTTTTTGAGTCTTTTTGCGGCGCACGGTGACTGTGGTGGGCAGATTCTATTTCCTGTCTTCTATTTTTACAACAAAAGGGAAAGAAAAAAGTTGAGACAAAAGCAGGAAAAGTGTTACGCAAACCGTCCTTCCTTCTCAGATAGTGGGTTAGCAGTAAAAACAGGGCTGCAGATGTCTAAAAATCACTTCTGTGGCGATTATCTTTCCTTATCACAGTTTAATTATGCAGAGCGGTAAAAAGTAAAGACAATATTTATATTAGTGGTAATGTCAAACCAAAATCGGCCCAAAAATATCAGCAGAGTTTATCGGACATCTTTCCTCTGGTATCGGCCAAGGGGAAAACTCATATCGGTCGATTTCTATGATCTGTTTTAAGATGAAGACGACTTTTCAACATTGGGCGTTTAAAATAATGCTGCAAAAAGAGCGAATTAAAAATGTAAAACAGGGGATGTCCAACATATTTTCACTGAGGGCCACATCTGTAAAATGGCTGCTCTCAAAGGGCCAGATGTAAAATAAATCTAACTACTTTTTTTAACTTGTTGATTAACTGTTTCTGTATTTATTACTTATTCAAGTTACAAATATTGCATATGCATTTGCCTAGATGTAAAAATATGGCTGTGTAACTGTGTCTCTCCTGATAAAGTGACATTTTAAAGCCATCCTACCTTTTAATTTACCCTGTCGAGGGCCACATAAAATAATGTTGAGGGCCACATTTGGCCCGTGGGCCTTGAGTTTGACACATATGACGTGATGTGTAAAATATCACAAATGTCCCATTATCTACTTTGGAAAGTTGAATTGTGTACTTGGTTTTACTTTTACTTACATATATTTACATATTTATTCAAGTAGGTCTGTCACTATAAAACATTTAGAAACAGGAATATTTTGATAAATGATAATATTTAAAGTACTTTGTGCCACTGATACAAAAACACTTTCTTATCCAGATGTGGAAAAAGGTTTTAGCAGCTTCAAAGTTTAAAATTAGACATGGGTAAGTACAAACCAAACCACCATAAGTGTCACAAGTTAAAGCTGATTGTCTTGTTACTATGGCAACGTGAAAGAGACGTGCAGCAGTGAGTAACGAGCAAAACTGTTCTATTAAGTCTGTTACACTGCAGTTTATAAAATGAAATATCTCGCATATTGTTGACCAGTTCACAAATATGTTGGCGTCTGACAGGTCTGGAGCCGGAGGCCGTCCCGAGGAGGAGTCCGTCCCGTTTGTGGATGAGACGCTCTGTTACAGGAGCAGGTGAGCACATGTGGAGGACAAAACCTCAAAACACGACGTCACAACCCTCAGGAGCAGCGTGAGATCCTTTTAAACCCTACAATCACACTTGAATTTCAATCCTGGAGTGATAATAGTGACCAAACTGTATTTTTTGGACACGAGGCAATTTATTCCTGATTGTGACAGTGTTTATAAAGTCTGATTATAATATTTAAGATAATATCCACAGTTTAAGTTATTCTCCTGCTATAAGTCTGAAGATTTTCAAGTTCTAGTTTGTGTGTGTTTGTCTCCATCTAGTGGACAAACGGCAGCTGTGCATCTACAGAGCTGGAAGCAGTTTTGACAGCTGATGTAACATGTGTATTATATATCACACAGTACTTTTGATTCTGTCAGTCCCCCTGACGAGGCCGGTGGGTGGGACGGGTCGGGGCTCGGATCTAGTATCAATAAAAGGTGTTTTAAATTTATACGAGTGTCCTGGGTTTTTGTATTTTTTTCAAGTTGCATGTTAATTAAATGATCCCATATGAAATGCTAAGGTGTGTGGAGTGTCAAAATAAATAAGAGCTTTAATATATTTCTACAGAAAATAACACATTAAACTATAATATTGAAATGATAAAAAACCCAAAGCAGCATAATCCCATTTAAGCCCTTTTTAAAAGTACAATATTGTGGAAAAACATGAGCTGCAATGAAAATATATAGAATACAGACAAAGTTTAACCATAGAAGTTGCCCCCTACAGTCAAAAAATATGACTAATTCCTCCTCTAGTGTGAAATACTGAGGCCCAAAACATGTCGTTCCATCATTTATATGAATATAGTTCATTTATCACAGGTTGTATCTAGATTTTTAGTCTCTCTATGGATCAAATGTTTTTTTTAAAGTCACTTTTTTCATCACATCCAATTTATTGATCATTGTTTCTTATTTTAATCATGTTTCCCAAATAGAAATGTAGACATAGCTGGACTTCGATGCGCCTCATCAACACCGACGAGATGAAACGAGGGCTGGACAAAAAATAATAATGTAGATTTTTTTTTTTTTTTTGGCCAGTCCTAAAAAATGTAGATTATTTTATAAATTTTAATATAAGATTTTAATCCAAGTCAGAGCAGGGATTTTGAGACAGTACTGGGTTGTCTTTCAGAGATTTTTACATTTTCATTCTTGGCGTATCCCATTTAAAAAAAATGTAAACTGCCTTCAATTAGATGTGTTTGTGCTTTTGTGCGTGTCTGTGTATATATTTGTAATGTAATTGTAATAGTTTGTACATTGTCAGTTTAATTGCATCATAACCCTGCTTTGTAGAAACAGTCAGGACTAAACTTTTTTCATTATAATCCTCAATTTCATTATCGTCATTTTTCAAAATCTTGATTATTACGAGCAGGAATTTATGAATCTGCTTCACTGCCCGGCCCTCGGTGAGACTTACATGCATCACAAACTACACAAAACACACAAAGTAAAACAAAAACAACATGTACTTTAAGATTTCAATTTTTATTTTGGCAAGACACCATCTTCAATTCCAGTTACATAAACGCCACAACTGTTCCAGAGGATATCTGGGATTATCTGGGACAAAAATAGTTCTGGTGCTTTCTCATTTGAACCTCATTATTTACAGACAGATGCTCTACTTTTGATTCTGAAGTGAACCACTCACTTAGGCTGATCATTCTTGCAGCAAAAATGTATTAATCAGAATACCGTATTGCTCGAGTGGCGTCGTAAAATCCCAAAAAAAACGAAATAAATTTGGCAATAATCACTCTACTTTCAAAGCAACACAAAAAGACACTTCATTAATCTTTTCATTTTAACAAAAAGTGCAAAAGGGACGATAAGAATTCCAGTTGGATGGTTATATATTTTTTTTCTACCAACCACATCGACTTCACAAATCATTCTGTACATTATATTCAAAGTGCAATTATTGTGAATTGGCATGAGCTGGTACTTACAGAGGGGCGTCCGCTCGGGTGAAACGTCCATAGTCGCACCATTCACACGGGACACTAGTTTAAAAATGATTTCTTCCCCCCCTAATATTGGCTAAACCCGTCACCTTAACCTGTTCGAATCATGCGAAACATGCACGACCAGACGACTTTTTCAATCTGTAGCCTGTATTTTCCCGTTTGGCCGACGTTTAAACTGTATTACCTCATGTTTTCATCACTGAACTAATTAACTGCAGCTATTTTAAGTCGAGGCCTGTCACGACAATTACAACATCGACTTATTGTTCCGAACTTTCATATACTGAACGCTATTTTTTAAGGTCAGTATTTAACCCTGTGTACATTATCTTTGCAGTACTGAGGATTTTTTTTTTTGTTATATAAGATTTGAGTCATAGAAGTTTGAATGAACAACTTTTATGACTCATTACGGATGTAAACTAAGCACTACAGTGTTTCTTTCTGCTGCTTATTTATCGCAGCTGCTGATTTTTTTACAATATTGTAGCTTTAGAATAGTTTTTGTGGTTAAAATTTTCTCTTTTTGTTGCGTCAGTGGCAAAAATGTGTTTCAATATTATAGTTTATCGTCTATATTTACTTCGTGACAGGTCTACTCGAGAGGTCTAAAATCAAGTCTGTAATATTGCATAAATCCGCTGAAATTTCACAGCACCAAAACCCCATTTCAATCTTTTTTTTTAATATAAAGAACTAGATAAACTGTTGCTGTCTAAATACTGGTTTGCACATATTTGGCGTAGTTGAACTAAACCTAAAAATTCCACTGATGCATAGGTCAAAAATGCGAGTCATGTTTGATCTGTAGCGATATTGTCACTTCTGTTTATAGCCCTGTCTAAACCAAACACGGTTAAAAAAGAAAAAAAACACCGTCATTCGCTGTGCGTCACATGTTAACTGCATATTTTTAAATTCACAAAGCAAATGCGGACTACTGTAAAAATGAATCGGGATCGCTATGGCCCAAGCGTGAGACGTTAAAGGTTTTTGATCATTCGAAACTAGACACTCACACAGCATCATATACATATTAATAAACGTAATGTAAGGTCGATCGGGGGGAGTTGAAAACGCGTCCGGGGATTGGCTCAAGTCAGAGTTAAGTCGTGCCGTAGTTGTTTAGTTAATGTTGTTTTCCTCTCGTCTCCTCCTCGCAGGTTATATGAGGGAAGTGGAAGAATGGACAGAAACCTGAAAGCAGAAACGAGGACTATATATAACACCGGGTCTATAAATACTACAGCCGAGCCCACGATTCTTCATGTGTCAGAGGTGTGAATCAGGGCCGCGCAATATCAAACACAAACACTTCTGGCTCCGTCGACTCGGGGTTGAAGACTGCGATTATGCTTGAGTATTTAGTCCAAAAAACACCGTTAATTTCTATTATTTGGCCTTAATTCAGACATTATCCACTCATTAGCCAAGTCTGGATTTCCATTGCTTTGCTAGTGATAATTGTGTGTCCCTCATTAACATTTGACCAGTTTTAAATCTCAACCTGCCATTTCTCTCGTCTTTAGTCCTCCGCAAATTCTCAGTAAACCCGGTCCAGATTGTGGCGTAGCCGTTCTGAAATGTTTATTCTCGTCTTAATATTTCCTGACTGTGTTTAAAGGTTTTTGTGGTAGTTTTCCTGCTCTGACATCTACTCCAACCAGTCAAGTTCTTTAGCAGCGTCTGTCATCGCCATTTCCAAGTTTGATTCTAGGGTTGGAGCTTTGGTTTCATCGTCTTTTATCCTCAATATGAATGTCATGTCCAAATAACTGCGATTTAGATTTGTCTGACTGAAAACCTTTAGTCCTCTAACCAAATGAGTCCATCTAAAATGCAGTTATCTGGAGCGTTTGGAGGAGTACGTGAAGTCTTCCTCTCCAACGCTCCATCCCTAGAGTCAAGCACTGAAATGGGAATATCGTTTATAGACCGTGAGAAAACCAGACAAGCTTGTTATAGTAAATGGCTTTACGGAAAAAAAACAGATATTGTTTAAGAAATTTGCTTCCTGGGATGGAACTTTGAGCAGGAAAAGTAGCCGGCAACGCCACAAACTGGACCGGAATCCAACTGAGAACATGGGAATACGACTAGACCAGAGAACGAAGCAAAGTGTTTTTAGCAATCGTGGAAATCGTGGTTTTGTGGTGATTGAGAAAATTGTTTGATTGACTGGACCGTGTTAATAAAATAAAGCTTATTTCACAAACACTCGAGCATAATTAGCGTCGTCTTCACTTTGTCGAGGGGGCAACTTCCAGACAGACCAGCTGGAGGAGGGAAAAAAACAAAAAAAAAGCTTAATCCTCTCCCAGACAAAGATGAATTCTGCGCTCGGCTGCACTGCGTAATTCCCGTACTGCAAACATGAAGGGTGCTCACACTGGCGCTCTCACCGTTTTAATAGAGGAAGAAGAGGCGTGTTCTGTGGGACGTGGCCAGGTTCTCGCTCATGTTGCGGACTTTGAGATAGTTGACGAAGCCTCTGAAGAACAGCAGCAGACCTGGACGGAAGCAAATTTGATCAGTAATTCACCATGAAATAAACTCATTGTGGTACATTAAAACATTACTCCAAAAACAGTGCTAGCTTCCACTTTTTTGCCCTTGAATGGGAACTATTTTTTCTTCCAAGATCCCAAATTCTTATGAACCTGCAGTCTGTTTGAGCTCATACAAATATTTCACTGGATTATGAGTTTAGTGTCTGTGTTGCAACATTTAATCTGCAAAACTGACAATTCTTTCTGCTCTTTTTCACCCCTTCACATTCTGTTATCTTGAGATTGAATTACTGTTGTGGATATTTGCTTCGTCTGCATAGTCTTAGCAAGGGCGCCATTTCCGCGGTTATGGCGTCATCGAACTATTACAGAATTTGTCCTTTAAAATGTTCAGTTTCCTTTGGTGACCTCGTCTCGCTGAAGTGGTCTGCCGCACTGATCATTTCATCTCGGCCCGTCTCCAGGCTGACCGTCTTTGCTTCTACACAAGGAGGTTTAAATAGGAGTTGAGTCAGAGTCGGCACGTGGCCGATACCAACGTGCCGTGTTGAGTATTCAAGTCACAGGGTCCACGGGTCACGGGGACTGATGGTAAATGAACTTCCTCTGCCTCTCTTTATAACTCCAGGACTCATTAAGACACTTATTTCTCTAACACTGTCTTGTATTAAACGTCCTCTGTCTGTGGGCGAGCAGACGTCCCACTTTGTCATTGTAAAATCCAGCTCCACTGCGAGCTTTTAGGACAAACTTGGCGCAAATTGACCCCTCTGTCCTTGTGTTGTGGGTGGATGTGTAAACGACTGCTGTGGCCTTGTGTAAACGAGATAGTGGACACTTTTCGGGCTTTTCGACATTTTTCACCACCTTGCGTGAAGTACCCTGGCATTGTTCACAAACCCAGCTCTTGAAGAAGGTCTTAAATGACAGAACTAGAGGGGCAAACCGTTTGCCCCACGTCCTGCACTAGACCCAAATAAAAGACCCAATAAAAGCAACTGGCCGTTACCATAGTTACAACAGAATCATTTTAACTAAAGTCTGTATGTGTATGACCCGTCTCAGACTGCAGGTCCATAAAGGTTTCTGGGTCCTGGGACTAAACAGGACTTAGTTGGGAACAAAGGATTACACACTTTAAATGAACAGTTCATACTACAGCTGAAAATCTTTAAAATGTAACAAATATAAATTTGGTGGATATCTAACACCAACTATTTGCTGCCATCATCTGAGAAACAAGAGTTTATGCTTCAACCGCTTCGGCCAAGAGATAAGTCACTACACTATTTAAAACTATTACTCTCCCACAGATTAAGGTGTATAAAGTAAAAGTATTAAAACAAGTAGTAGACTTACCCAGCAACAGGAATATCCACCAAAGCCAGTACTGCCCGTTGAAGTAACCATAGAAGTAATCTGAGAACTAGACACACAAAAAATCACTATTAAAAGCCGATCATTTACACAGTACCTCTGTTCTGGTCCTACTGCACATGTACTTACCCTGACAATAAGAATCCACTTGATGAGGGACAGGCCGAACCCGCAGATGGCTCCATAGCGCCCCGCGATGGTGTTGGTCAGGCAGAACGACAGGCAGAATCCGATCCAGTTGAACAGGAAGGCCACTGCGAAGGAAAACGTCACGGGATTATTACAGGGAGAAGTAAATGACATGTATTTAAGGCTATTTTAAAACATTTACGCTGCAAATAAACGTTTCTATAACCAATTTAAACTCAACATTTACTGCGGCAAAATGACATGTGGCATTTTTGTGTTTTAACATTCGATCATTTGGACATGAAGATTAGATGAAGACTTTAATTATAATTTAGTTAAGTTATTTGGTTAAAATGCATGTTTTTTGTTGCATTTACTGAGATGTTTCACAGTAAAATACAATGTAAAAATAGGAAAAAAACAGGCACCACAATCCAGAATCTAAAAACCAGCAATATTCCTTCTATATTCGACAAATTCATTTTTTACAAAACCAAAAAAACTCTATTCCAGGCTTAATATCGACTTACTGAAAAAGGCCAGCATGAAGATCCCGTCGTTCCCCACTCTGAGCTGGTCGGCGTCGCTGAAGTCGTCTCGTGGAGGGAATTCGTCATCCTGAAAAGCAAAACAACAAAGTGAGAAAAGGCCAAACAAGATACGACAAGGTCTGAACACGCCCACTTTCCAAACTCAATGGACGAGCTGGTAAACGTGACCCGCTGTGATGTAAGGGCTTTACTCTGGGAAAGAACTGGATCACTTCAAGTCTAAATGTGAACAAGAACAACACATTCCTCATTCACATCGTCATAAACACGGAAAATGTGATAATTCAAGACGTCAGCCAAGTTACATAGTTAATGCACTGAAACATATTTGACTGTTTGAAGTTTAAAGGGCCTAAATTAAGCATAATTAACCTTTTAAGTGATGTTATAATGTTGTTACCTCCTCAAAAACAGACCTGGAGTTGTGTTTGTTTGAGTAACACTTTATTATCAGTCTGTACATCTCCAAAGCTCAAAATGCTCTGTTCCACCTTGTGATGTCATGAAGTGGTAGTTACGTTTTACCTTTAATTCAGTAGAGATTGTAAATTTCCAGAGCTGAAATGATCCAAATGATTCAAGTGAAGGTGTGTGGAGTTTAAAAACACAGTGGAGCACTTCCTGTATTACCACATAATGACATCACAAGGTGGAACAGAGCGTTTTCAGGTTGAGAGAAGAACCTAAATCTGCAGGTTTGTGTGTTTGAATGAAAGAAAACACAACTCCAGGTCTGTTTGCGATGAGGAAACATTATAACAGATCAGAAAACGGTGTAATGTGGAACCTTTAAGTCTTCCTTTTGTGTTATTTGGTTAAAAAAAAGTACTTTTCGATTCAAAATGGTTCACTTTAATATATGTAATTTTGAGTTCCTTGCACCTTTTCACATTGAGTTTTTGAAATGCCTGTGGGTCTTACAGTAAGGGGATACAGCAGAGCTAAGCCCGAGCTGGACCTGCTCCAAAAACCTCCTGAGCCCAACCAAACACTTCACTTTTTCTTTCTCTCTGGCTTTTTGGAACAATGTGGCGATGCGGCTTTGGGGAATTTTCAAAAATAATAACTTCCGATAGAATTTTAGATCCGACTTTCACAAAACAGGACTTTTCCAATGTCAGATTTCAGCTGTCATATTGGTTCTTGTAACTGTAGAATGTCATGTTGCTTATTCTGATGGGACAGAACCAAAAAACTGTATAAAAAAAGTGGACTAAGCGGCGAATTTGGAGCAGAATTTCAACATGGCAACTAAAGAGCCAATCTGGAGCGAGTCCCGCCTGGACTGATGGTTTAGCGCGGGGCGGGGTCTTTGCGGCGTCAATCAAACCTGTTGCTAACGCTAGCGGGAGCGACCTCGGGGAAAGGTGGCGCCTGATTTATCTGTTAGTCTGTTGGACACAGTAGCAAAATACAAGGAAATGTATCAATAATGTCTATGAAAACTGAATTGGAGCCAGAGTTGCGCCCCAGCTAGCATGTTAGCTACGTCCATTTATATACAGTCTATGGACAGAACGCACTATTCCTTCAGTTATAGTGGTTTCGGAGATAACACCCTCTCAGAAACACAAAGTATATTAATAGAAAGTATACCAGACCCAAGCCACGATTATATGTGAAAACGTAAAATTTAAAACCCACAACACGCAGCGAAGGCACAAACTCTAAAGTAGAACGCGTCGTCTAAACCGTGACCATAAGACAAAACATCCACGATGTTTTGAAAAGGACCCATCGACGTGGAACAGAAACTGGGACAAAGTTCAGTGTCAGCGCGGATAGATTAAGGTGAATGGTTTTATTTCCCCTGAGTATCATGAAGAGGAGGAGCAGCCGGAGGATTAGACACGTTTAAGATGAATGTGGTGAGTTCACTTCAGATAAGGCCTTAAAACAAACTCACCCCACTGCACCTGTCACTTTTCATCTTTGCACTACTTGGGATTTCTTTTTTTTTTAAACAATATTGAAGATTTTGAATAGTTTTTGTGGATTTAATCTGCTCTTGGCTATTGTGTCAGTGGCATAAATTCACTTCAGTTATACATTGAACTTTTATCGCGACAGGCCGACCCATTAGTGTCATAGCAGTACAAAGATTTTAAGTACATTTTTTAAGCCAAGGAGCCTGTTCGATACGCGATACTGACTTCGATACTACAGTAAGGAATTTGGTCAATGAAATTAGCAAAACTAAACATACTTGTACTATATGTGATACTATTTCTGACACAGGCGACGAAAACTCTAAAACTGTTCGGGAAAGGTCCAATTTTATTCAAACTCTTCATCATCAATACGTCTTCAAATGAGAATCTACTTTTCGTATATAACTTAGTATTGATTATCAGGGTATTGACGACCCCGCCGCTCCCCATCGATCACGTTTAAGAACAGACAGGTGTAGCTGTACCCGGGGCAGGACGTCCACAGAGGAGGTTGCCATGGCGGCGGCTTTGGCCTTCTCCGCCTCGTCGTAGGTGGGCAGTGACGTGGCCACGCTGTAGGGCGGGGGCACGGGGAAGTCTCCATGGAAACTCGACCCTGTGGGACAACAAGAACAATCGATTATAGTTATTTAAAAGGGACCGTATTACGCCATTTTCTGATCTGTTCTAATGTCGTTTCCTCGTCACAAACAGACCTGGAGCTGTGTTTTGTCTCTTGCCCTCCTAAAATCACTGTTCCACCCTGTGATGTCATCATGTGGTGATGCCGGAAGTGCTCCACTGTGTTTTTAAACTCCACACACCTTCGCTAGAATCATTTGGATCATTTCAACCCTGGAATTGCCGATCTGTACTGAAACTAAAGGTACAAGGAGCTGTCTAACTTGAAAATTACCACTTCATGATATCACAAGGTGGAGAGGAGCATTTTGAGCTTTGGAAATGTACAGACTAATAAAACAGTGTTACTCAAACGTGTGAATAAAGCTCACAAGAGTCAGTTTTGCGTAATACAGGAGTTTTAAAGTAAAGACTGGAGTGGAGGCGGTAAGATTACACGACCTTGTATTCATGTCATCCTGTAGATGTTTTGTAAGATTGCACTTTTTATCGCCTTTGTACAGCACTTTGGGCAGCTGTGGTTCTTTTTAAATGTGCTTTATAAAGAAATTTGACTTGACTAAAGAAATAGATTGTGTCCGCTGAAGTAAAAATGCTCATCATTCTGAAACATGTAACCACATTTCAAGGGCCGATAGTAAATTTGGGGCATAGTTTGAGAAACCTACCAGGTGTCACTAGTCATTTAGATGCCATCAATGCATGTTTCAGTAATTTAGCGATCTCTCCCGGGATCTACATCACCCATGCTCCCACAAAATTACAACAGCCACTAAATAATCTCAAATACAAACTCCAATCCACATAACTAGGCATGGGACCAAACTGAAATCTAGTGTCACGATTTTCATGGCCAAAATAACTGCGATTAATGACAATTTCACAAAGTCGCTGACAGTTTAAAATATTATAGATATGAATAATTATAATTTAAATCTTATGAATAAATTGATGGTTAAAGAACTGTTATAGTATCGTATTTGTCATGAGTGAAAATACCTACAATCTAGCGGAGAATATTCTGGACGTGCAGGGCCGTCAACTGATAATTGGGGGCCCGGGGCAAAAAGTCTCACATGGGCCCCCCTCTAATACAAATTAATGGGAAGAGTTCAATTCTGGGCCCCTAAACCTCAGGACAACAGATCCCTTTGTCCCCCCCGTAAACTCTACTGCGGACAAGTAGTTTTTTCTGTGCACATTCTGGTGGTACAACGGCGATTATCTCTGTTGGCGATCATCGCGATTATATAAAATGTCTCAGGAATCACGGCAAACGATATTACTGTGTACTGTCCAATTTCTACACATGAAGCTGAAACCCGCTGAGTCTACCTGGTGCTGCTGAGGCGGTTGCCCCCAGGTCGATGGTGGCGTACGGCGGCGGGGGGGCGTCTGCCTGTGCGCTGGCCCCTGACTCCTCCCCCGTGGCGCCCTCGAAGCCCGCGTTCACATGCTGCTGGTGGTGGTTCTGGTGGGAGGAGGAGGGGGAGGAAGAGGACGGCCCGGGCTGAGGGGGGGCAGAGGTGCTGGGCTGGGCCTCCGAGGAGTCGTCCTCATTGTGCAGCTGAAGAAGAAGGAAAAAAAAAAGATGTGGGCTAAAAGTGACCGTGCGCTACATTTTACGCCTATCAGGAAATGAGATTGACTTCAAGTATTTTCTGTGTCTAATAGTAGCATATTTTCTAGTATCTAGTTTCAATACTAGGATTAGTATCTGATTTTCGATACTTTTAACAGCTTTTATTCAAATATAGTTGAAGGTAGTAACTTCTATCTTAGTACATCTCAAAGTACATTATTATTTCCCCATCTATTATCTTACCATTTCAAGTTTAAAATGAAGTACTTTGCAAATATTTGGCAATTATTGGAAACTTGCTGGAAAATTGTGTTGGTAATTCTAGTTTTAGCAGCAGTATTGGTCAATATTACTCAAGTGAACAATATAAAGTTTATTCAAGCAACACCTTTCACCACTTATTCTGCAATAACTAAATCTTTTGCAATGCAGTAGTGTGTTTAACCGTGCGTTCTGTGGCCAGATCTTCTCTTGCAGAGGACGGGCTCAGCGTGGAGGCGAACTGCTGACGCTGCATTGTTTACTGTAATCATTAGCCTGCTGCTTTCACTCACTTCCTGTTTAGTCGCCTCAGAACCGTGAACACGACCAAATTTGGTTATGCACCTTTGAGCTTTGCGACGGGACGATGTTATTTTTTCCCTTTAACAGTCAAAGTTTTTGAGAATCACTGGTAGGGCTCTCTCCGTAATCATTATCGGACTCTGAATTAGCGCTATTAGCAAATCGCAAACGCTACACATTTCGAATATCCATCATTTCCTCCACAAACAAAATATCCTGACTTATTCTGAATAAAAACTCCTCACCCTGTAGTTTAGATCTGCACAAACATGCTCTGAAATGTGATTCTTGTGTTAGTTTCAGTTCATATTTTTGTTTTTTGTCCATTCTTCTGTGTTTTTGATCTGCAAATCTGATCAGAAAAACTGCAATTTGATATTTTTCACAAATCTTGGAGCCTGACTGACTGGAAAGAACATTTACCCCTGAATTAAACGAGGTAAAATTGATGTTGCGATGTACTAACACGGCGTTGTTGACACAGTCCATTTGGGTCATGCATCATCTGAAATTACAGAACAGGAGCACGAAGGATTAAACGGGAGGAGGCGTCAAACTTCTCACCCCCTCTGTGAGCCCACGGGGATGTCCTTGAAAACATTTTGGAATTTAAAATGGCGCAATTCCAGATACCGGCCCATATTATGCTATTTTCTGATCCATGTTGTTTCTCATCACAAACTGGACTCGTGTTTTGTTTCATTTACACACGTTTAACGCACAAACCCTGCAGATTTAGGCTGAGTTCACCTCCCAAAAACACTGTTCCACCTTGTGATGTCATCATGTCACATTATAACATGGCTAAAAGCTCACAAGGGTCAATTCTGTGTAATGTAGGACTTTTAAAACACTGGTTAATTATTTGACCAACACCAAAAATGGATTTGAAATTAAAATACTTCTAGGAATCGGAAAGTCAGAACATGGTGGAAAATGTGAATGTTTTTCTACGATGGTAATGATGCAGTCAGTTTAACCCCATTACAGATCTGCTAGTTAAAAGCGTAAAAGCTCGTTCCACTGACAAAACCATTTGGTACAGAATAATCTAAAGCATAACCAATGTAATAACAGGTTTAAAGTCTGGGCACTTCTAGGAAAAGGAAGCACTTTATCGCTGTGGCTACCTACTGATGAGAACGAGCGGTAGATGAATCCAGAACAGAGCCACCCCCACCTCCCCAACGTGTTCAGCTCCATTATGTAAGACTAAAAACACAGCCCAAATCCTCCTCAAAAGTCAAATACACCTGACACCAGCCACTACTTCAACACACGCAGCAGGCACTTTGGCAAAACTGGCAAGAGTCTCACTAGTTTTCAACCTTGTCCTTTTGGCTGCTATGATCTGAATCTATGAAATCCAATTTTATTTACTTTATTTCAACACTTCCTCTTATTTCGTCATAGTTTATATTTTAATATTTAATGTTTTATGTTGCACCATAAGCGAAGCGAGTTTCTAGTTTCGGATCTGTAAAGAGTTACTTTCGCATTTCAGACAACGGATGTAGTTACAATCGTTCGATCGACGGTGGAAAATATTAAAGTTTCATAACATCATAGAGCTCCACTGAAGGAAATTATGTAATGTTAACATACTTACACTTAATACTGACTAGTTTTATGTACTTTTGACACTAGCAGTACCAGCTGAGTACAGTAATCAGGTAACATTACTCCTTTCATATTAATATTTATAGACAGAGCCAAAACTTCAAATGCTTAAACTGTTGATCTAGATAAGTCACGTTTTGTACATGTGAAATTTGCATAATAAAGATTGTTGCTTGACGACTAAAACCACAACCTCAAACTGGAGACTTGCAGACCAAATTGCCACAGATAAGCCCAATAAGAACTTTGAATGTGTCTGCCTCCTCCACACTAATCTGTCCTAAGTTACACACATTCGTGGCTTGTTTATCAGACTTTTTAAGGCCAAACAATGATTAAGCACAGGCTCAACTTGGATTTTACAAGATTATAGAACCACAAGGCCACGACCACATGAATCGGAGCACAAAGCTACTTTATTTCACACAAATTCAAAATCTGGTTTAGCTTTTCAAGAAGCTATTATTTTTCTTTTCTATTTTTTTTTTTTATTATTCAAATTATGGTTTAAACAGCTATTGCCTTATGAAATCTAAATAATAATTGAGATTTTTTTTTTCCATGATATTATTTGGAATTTGGACTATTTGGAAACCTGTTGAACTCATGTTTCCAAATAGTTTGTGTCTGTCATTTTTAAGTTTTATTTATGTATTTTTTCCAGCCTTCTGACAGTCAGTGATCTGCTGTTTTAAAGAAGTTTCTTTTTTTTTTTTCCAGCCACATGATGGTCTATGAGCTCATGTTGTTTCCAAGTAGTTTGTCTTTTTTATTTATATATATTATTTTTTTTTCCTGCCTCCTGATAGTCAGTGCTCATGTTGTTTCCTAGTAGTTTGTCTTTTTTATTTATTTATTTTTTTTTTTTTTCCAGCCTCCTGATGGTCTATGGTCTCATGTTGTTTCCTAGTACTTTATGTCTTTTTTATTTATTTACATATTTTTTCCAGCCTCCTGATGGTCGATGATCTCATGTTGTTTCCTAGTAGTTTATGTCTTTTTTATTTATTTATTTTTTTCCTGCCTCCTGATGTTCTATGGTCTCATGTTGTTAAAGTTTGTGTTTTGAGCTGTAAATGAACCTTAACATCTGTTTTGAAACCAGTTCAGTTCAGGTCGATAAAGATGGACAAAGCAAATATTTACATGTAAAGTCGCGTTTTAATAAAGTTTGACATTGTACATAAATGTGGCTAATACATTTATGTAATATTAATGCTTTATTTACGCAGCACCGCGGCCTGTTTGACAGACGTTATATAATAAAAGGCTACAGTGGTGTGCTAACATATGCTACTAGCCACGCGTATGCGGAAGTCACGGGAATTCTGTTTAAACTGCGTAAAATTATTAGTTGTTTTTTTTATTAAACGGGTTAAACAAGATTCAGCGGTGTCGTCACTTCAGATAGGGTGAAGTTGAAGGAATAAATGTGTATTTTGGTTGAGTCTAACCGCGGATGAACGGATCAGGCAGGCTACCGTTGATGCTAACGCTAATGCTAACAGTGTGTAGCACGGAGGTCCGGACACTCACCACTTGGTATCGACTCGCTGGATCCATCCCTGCAACTAATCTGAGCTGGCCCAAAGACCAGCCACGACACTATGAGATGATCTAGAGGTTACTGATCCCGGCGGGGTCTAAGAGACAGGTCAGAAAAGAGAGGAGCGATGAAGAAAAGGCGTAGAAACCGATCGTGGAAAAGCTGTCGTGTGAAATCAGGAGAGCACAAAACGAAACAAGACGAGCGTCACTTCCGGGGGGGATTTCTAAGTAAAGGGAGGGGCAGGGATTGGTGCAAAAACTGGACACTTCATTAACTCTCAAACATCAGGTTATCCTTGCCTCTACATTTAGTTTAATTTACACATAAACACTTCAAAAATACAGAGTTTTATCCTTTTTAAAATCTCAAAATGTCATAATGAAGTGATGCAGTTAAATATCATATAATTCAACGATGTAAACGCAGCTGTAATTCCTCTATGAAGCCATTATGAAGAAAATGTTCACGTCTGACACTAAAAATTGATTTTCTGCAGTGTTTTCCACAGCGGGTGATGACGTAATGGACTTTTAAATGGTGGAAAATTGCGCCATGACGTTGCACCAAAAACAACCAGCAGATGGCGCCAAAGAGCTTCTATAGAACTGTGCCCCTGCCCCTGAGGTCAAAAACAGTTTGTCTTCTTTTTTAACAATGTAATTACTCTCAGATTGAAATGCTGGACTGTAAAGTGAAAATTAGGACAAATTACAAATACAAATACTAATTATTACACTCACTTTTTGTTCATTTTTATCTTTCTGTTTCTATGGAATCACACAGGTGTTGTGCCACCTCTAGAAAGTTACATGTTGTACCTTTAAGTTGTGGTAGTATATTAATGATTAGACATTGACAGATATGGCTTTTTTCATGGCTGATACCAATACTGATTGATTAGAGTCCAGAGAAACCAATGTAGTGCAGATTTTTTGATAATTTTCCCCCAAATATACAATTTTACTTAATTAAAAACTCTTCTCTCTCGCCCTGTTTTACTACAAATTAGAGGAAAAAGAGAAAAGAAGGGGGGGGGGGGGGGGGGGATATATCTGCCAACATCTGGCCCTTTGAAATGATAACATATTTATGCATGATGTGGCCCTGTAAAATGCAATATTGAAACTTGAGAGAGTAATAGGTACAGAAGTACTTGTTAATTAACAAGTTAAAAAAGTAGCTACATTTATTTTACATCTGGCCCTTTGAAGGCAACAATTTTGCTGATGTGGCCCTCGGTGAAAATGTGTTTGACACTCCTGGTCGTGCGACTTATACTCTAGTGCGACTTATACTCTAGTGCCACTTATACTCTAGTGCCACTTATACTCTAGTGCCACTTATACTCTAGTCACTAGAGTATAAGTCACACTAGAGCATAAGTCGCACTAGAGTATAAGTCACACTAGAGTATAAGTGGCACTAGAGTCTAGTGGCACTTACACTCTAGTGCCACTTATACTCTAGTGCCACTTACACTCTAGTGCGACTTTTACTCAAGTGCCACTTACACTCTAGTGCGACTTTTACTCTAGTGCCGCTTATACTCTAGTGCGACTTTTACTCTAGTGCGACTTTTACTCTAGTGCCGCTTATACTCTAGTGCGACTTTTACTCTAGTGCCACTTATACTCTAGTGCCACTTACACTCTAGTGCGACTTTTACTCAAGTGCCACTTATACTCTAGTGCGACTTTTACTCTAGTGCCGCTTATACTCTAGTGCGACTTTTACTCTAGTGCGACTTTTACTCTAGTGCCGCTTATACTCTAGTGCGACTTTTACTCTAGTGCGACTTATACTCTAGTGCCGCTTATACTCTAGTGCGACTTTTACTCTAGTGCGACTTATACTCTAGTGCCACTTATACTCTAGTGCGACTTTTACTCTAGTGCCACTTATACTCTAGTGCGACTTTTACTCTAGTGCCACTTATACTCTAGTGCCACTTATACTCTAGTGCGACTTTTACTCTAGTGCCACTTATACTCTAGTGCGACTTTTACTCTAGTGCCACTTATACTCTAGTGCCACTTATACTCTAGTGCCACTTATACTCTAGTGCCACTTATACTCTAGTGTCACTTATACTCTAGTGCCACTTACACTCTAGTGCGACTTTTACTCTAGTGCCACTTATACTCTAGTGCCACTTATACTCTAGTGCCACTTATACTCTAGTGCCACTTATACTCTAGTGCCACTTATACTCTAGTGCCACTTATACTCTAGTGCCACTTATACTCTAGTGCCACTTATACTCTAGTGCCACTTATACTCTAGTGCCACTTATACTCTAGTGCCACTTATACTCTAGTGCCACTTATACTCTAGTGCCACTTATACTCTAGTGCCACTTATACTCTAGTGCCGCTTATACTCTAGTGCCACTTATACTCTAGTGCCACTTATACTCTAGTGCCACTTATACTCTAGTGCCACTTATACTCTAGTGCCACTTATACTCTAGTGCCACTTATACTCTAGTGCTACTTATACTCTAGTGTCACTTATACTCTAGTGCCACTTATACTCTAGTGCCACTTATACTCTAGTGAGACTTATACTCTAGTGCCACTTATACTCTAGTGCCACTTATACTCTAGTGCCACTTATACTCTAGTGCCACTTATACTCTAGTGCCACTTATACTCTAGTGCCACTTATACTCTAGTGCCACTTATACTCTAGTGCCACTTATACTCTAGTGCCACTTATACTCTAGTGCCACTTATACTCTAGTGCCACTTATACTCTAGTGCCACTTATACTCTAGTGCCACTTATACTCTAGTGCCACTTATACTCTAGTGCCACTTATACTCTAGTGCCACTTATACTCTAGTGCCACTTTTACTCTAGTGCCACTTATACTCTAGTGCCACTTTTACTCTAGTGCCACTTATACTCTAGTGCCACTTACTTATACTCTAGTGCCACTTTTACTCTAGTGCCACTTATACTCTAGTGCCACTTATACTCTAGTGCCACTTATACTCTAGTGCCACTTATACTCTAGTGCTACTTATACTCTAGTGTCCACTTATACTCTAGTGCCACTTATACTCTAGTGCTACTTATACTCTAGTGCCACTTATACTCTAGTGCCACTTATACTCTAGTGCCACTTATACTCTAGTGCCACTTATACTCTAGTGCCACTTATACTCTAGTGCCACTTATACTCTAGTGCCACTTATACTCTAGTGCCACTTATACTCTAGTGCCACTTATACTCTAGTGAGACTTATACTCTAGTGCCACTTATACTCTAGTGCCACTTATACTCTAGTGCCACTTATACTCTAGTGCCACCACTTATGCTTATACTCTAGTGCCACTTATACTCTAGTGTCACTTATACTCTAGTGAGACTTATACTCTAGTGCGACTTTTACTCTAGTGCCACTTATACTCTTGTGCGACTTATACTCTAGTGCCACTTATACTCTAGTGCCACTTATACTCTAGTGCGACTTTTACTCTAGTGCCACTTATACTCTAGTGCCACTTATACTCTAGTGCGACTTTTACTCTAGTGCCACTTATACTCTAGTGCCACTTATACTCTAGTGCCACTTATACTCTAGTGCCACTTATACTCTAGTGCGACTTTTACTCTAGTGCCACTTATACTCTAGTGAGACTTATACTCTAGTGCTACTTATACTCTAGTGCCACTTATACTCTAGTGTCACTTATACTCTAGTGCCACTTATACTCTAGTGCCACTTATACTCTAGTGCCACTTATACTCTAGTGAGACTTATACTCTAGTGCCACTTATACTCTAGTGCCACTTATACTCTAGTGCCACTTATACTCTAGTGTCACTTATACTCTAGTGCCACTTATACTCTAGTGTCCACTTATACTCTAGTGCCACTTATACTCTAGTGAGACTTATACTCTAGTGCCACTTATACTCTAGTGCCACTTATACTCTAGTGCTACTTATACTCTAGTGCCACTTATACTCTAGTGTCACTTATACTCTAGTGAGACTTATACTCTAGTGTCACTTATACTCTAGTGCCACTTATACTCTAGTGCGACTTTTACTCTAGTGCCACTTATACTCTAGTGCCACTTATACTCTAGTGCCACTTATACTCTAGTGCCACTTATACTCTAGTGCGACTTTTACTCTAGTGCCACTTATACTCTAGTGCCACTTATACTCTAGTGCGACTTATACTCTAGTGCCACTTATACTCTAGTGCCACTTATACTCTAGTGCCACTTATACTCTAGTGCGACTTTTACTCTAGTGCCACTTATACTCTAGTGCGACTTTTACTCTAGTGCCACTTATACTCTAGTGCCACTTATACTCTAGTGCGACTTTTACTCTAGTGCCACTTATACTCTAGTGCGACTTTACTCTAGTGCCACTTATACTCTAGTGCCACTTATACTCTAGTGCGACTTATACTCTAGTGCCACTTATACTCTAGTGTGCACTTTTACTCTAGTGCCACTTATACTCTAGTGCCACTTATACTCTAGTGCCACTTTTACTCTAGTGCCACTTATACTCTAGTGCCACTTTTACTCTAGTGCCACTTATACTCTAGTGCCACTTATACTCTAGTGCCACTTTTACTCTAGTGCCACTTATACTCTAGTGCCACTTATACTCTAGTGCCACTTATACTTAGTGCCACTTACTCTAGTGCCACTTATACTCTAGTGCCACTTATACTCTAGTGCCACTTATACTCTAGTGCCACTTATACTCTAGTGCCACTTATACTCTAGTGCGACTTATACTCTAGTGCCACTTATACTCTAGTGCCACTTATACTCTAGTGCCACTTATACTCTAGTGCCACTTATACTCTAGTGCCACTTATACTCTAGTGCGACTTTTACTCTAGTGCCACTTACACTCTAGTGTCACTTATACTCTAGTGCCACTTACACTCTAGTGTCACTTATACTCTAGTGCCACTTACACTCTAGTGCGACTTTTACTCTAGTGCCACTTTTACTCTAGTGCCACTTATACTCTAGTGCCACTTATACTCTAGTGAGACTTATACTCTAGTGAGACTTATACTCCGGTGCAACTTAAACTTCAGACTCCAGGCTCCAAATATGATAAACTGAAACTGAAAAAAGTATTTTTTTAAATCCTTGTACCATGTCCGCGAGCTCCACAGGACCGAGTGTACATGTGTTAAAGAGTCTCCCTGACTACGCGTCCTTAGCTCCTCTAATATTGCAGTCATGTGTTTTACCGTAGGGCTGTAACATCGGCGCAGACTTGGCATAGATCTGCTTCTAATGAGCTTCTCTTGGTACCTTAAGGATGCAAGAATAAAGTTTCAAGGAGAAAAAGCCCGAAGGAAGCTGTTTTTTTACGGCGCTTCGGTGCAATATACAACAGAGGTGTCGCCTGTAACTGCCATTTCACAGAGAATACTTCAACATGATACGGGCTTTATGTAAGATGTAATGTACTGCAATGCACCAAAGCCCAGCAGCGAGCGGAAAAAAGTGATGGGAATGAGGGAATAAAGTCAAAATCAAATGGAAAGTGGTGTTTTTCACAGAACAGCTTCACTAGTTTCATTGTGAGGTCAAACACAGCTATAGTTTTTTTTAACAATAAACCGATTTAAACAACATAGGCCTAAAGTAGTTTATACTTTGTAGCGGTGGAAGGCGACAAAGTAAAAGTAGTACAGGTCCTATCCATCCATTTTCTTCCTCTTACCCGGGGCTGGGTCGTGGGGGCAGCAGTCTAAGCCGGGACTCCCAGACTTCCCCCACCCCAGACACGTCCTCCAGCTCCTCCGGTGGGACCCCAAGGCGTTCCCAGGCGTGGAGGAGCAGCAGCTCTACTCTGAGCTCCTCCCATATGACTGAGCTCCTCACCCTGTCTCTATGGGAGCGCCGAGCCACTCTGCGGAGGAAACTTATTTCAGCCGCTTGTATCTGTGATCTTGTCCTTTTGGTCATGACCCAGAGCACAAAATTGATTCTTCTGAGCTAATGTTGTTACCTCCTCAAAATCACACCTGGAGTTGTGTTTTGTGTCATTCACACATATTTGTGTTACACTTTATTATCAGTCTGTAACCTCTCCAAGCTTACCTGGCTCTGTTTTTTTGTGATGTCATGAAACGGTAGTTTTTCAAGTTACTAGCCACATTTTAAAGCTAGTTCAGTAGAAATGGGCAATTCTAGGGCTGAAATGATGAATACAAAGTGCTCCATCTCCTACGCACCTGTCGCCCAGTCAGTGTGGGAGCTTACAAAACGAGAGCTGAAATGATCCAAATGATTCTAGTGAAGGTGTATGCAGTTTAAAAACACAGTGGAGCACTTACTGCATTACCACATGATGACATCACAAGGTGGAACAGAGTGTTTTCTGTTTGCGAGAAGCACTCAGTCTAAAAATGCAGGAATGTGTGAATGAAACAAAACACATAACTCCAGGTCTGTTTGTGATGAAGAAACATTAGAACATAGATCAGAGAACAGTGTGTACGGCCCTTTAAATACTAACTGTAGGTGTCTGTACTTTACTTAAGTACATTTTACAGTGAATACTTTTTACCTTTTACTTCACTACATTTGAGAGCAGTATCTGTACTTTCTTCTCCACTATATTTTTGAACAGGACCAAAAAGTAAAAGTATTTTTTCTAAGGTCTGCTGGTCTCAAATGCGCACCAGCGTATTAGCAAAGCATTCTGGGATTTGTAGTATTAGTGGTACATGCACTATACACCAGCTCTAATGCACATTTGATATGATCTCACGGGCCAAACATAATTAAACCACGGGCCAGATTTGACCCCCGGGCCTGAGTTTGACATATTTGCTGTAAATATTTAACACAAACTTAAACTTGAGGGACCAGGGAAAGTGAACGTAGTCTCAAAACGCAGTAGTAGTAGTAGTAGAGTACAAAAGAGGTACCATAAGAACGGAAAAACTACTTCAATTCTTCCCCAGTTCGTACAGTTGTCGTGTCCTTTGGCAAGACACCTTCAACAACATTTATGCTTCTGCAGTGAAGGAACAAAGGTCAAACCGAGAGATAAAAATATGCAAAATATCAGTAAATTCCACTGCCACAAACACAGATTTTATTACTTGAGTATTTTAAAACATGAACACTTTGCTGGAATACTTCTCCCGCGTTTTGGGTCCTGGCACAGCGCCTCACATTCACTCCCTCGCTTGTCGCTGATGCGCTCAAAAGATGTTGTTACCTGGCAACCTCGTTCCAAGGTAAAGAGGGGCTATAAAAAGGCCTCATACAGAGTTATAACAGAGCGAGAGAAGAGCCGGACGCACCGCTGGGGCTTTCAGCAGCTCAGGCGCTCGTGGACATGAAGAACTCAAGATACTTATTTCATTATGTATTTTTGGTGTTTCGAGAAATCGTGTATTTTTAGTCTGTCTGTTTGCAACTTTTGATTCAAATAACAACTTAAGCAGGTAAATAGTGTAAGACAGAATGGAGCCACAGCGGTAGTGACAGAAGATCATTGACTGCATATGTAAAAGGACATAGCTAACATGCTAACCGCCGCACTCCAAACAGGAAGTGATCATGTGCGCGCTTCCGGCTCCATCGACTCTGGCTCCAATTCACTTTCTATTGAAAAACCCCTCTCTCCGAAACTGCTCCTGTCAGACTCATAATTTTAAAATATTCGTAATAACCCGCTCTATGTGATCCTGATATTTTTTTTTTCGCTATTGTGTCTGTAAATCATTAATAAGAGACAAATCAGGCGCCCTCTTTCCCTGAGGTCACTCCCGCTAGCGTTAGCGACAGGTTTGATTGGCAGCGTTGCTAAGCGCTCACTCCCTGGTAATCCAGAAGTGCAGGCGGGAAGGGGCGTTATCTTCAACAGCCTCGCTCCGGATTGGCTCTTTGGTTGCTATGATACTCGCGATCAGTTCAGAATTCCCAAATATTGAGCTCGGACGCAAATTCGCCGCTATAACCACTAACATCGATGAGCTTCATTTGACTGGAGCCGAACACTGAGGGTGACGTCACACTCACTTAGTTTATTTCTGTTCAGTCTATATGTTAGATCCAACAATCTCCATAGAGACAAGTAAGTGGTCAACGTAACAGGTCAGATCTGTGGAGAGGCAACCCCACTCACAGTAAGAATGCATGTTTTTCTAAAGTAACAAAGCTATAATTGAAGAAATGCAAGCTAGATAAGCATGGAAAATGGACTGGCATCACCATGGAGACAAGCAGGTGGCGGCCCCTCTACCGGAAAAGTCCCACAGCGCAGCTTTAAATACAATTGTTATAACTCCGTGCCACTTGCGTTGGATTGCATTGGTTAAAAGTATTCTGCAATTTAAAGTTCACCGAGGAAACGCTCGCTCACAGGTTGCCATGGTAACGCCGAGGTAAAGTAATTCACTCAGCGCCACTGTTAGCACTCGTCTGGTAATGTAAGCCTCATGCAGCACTGACAGAACAGAGTGAAATGTGTGCTGTTCTTTTCAAACCTCCTTAAACCCCCCATTATGTCTTATTACCACATGTACTTTTGACTATAGTAACTATTTTGTTACTCAAGTAAAACATGTACTGAAGTAAAAGTAAAAAGTATCCATTATGTAACATTATGTCCAAGGCAAAATGTATTATTATTGATTCCTGATCTGGCAACATGGTGGCGTAGTGGTTAATACTCATGCCTCACAACGAGAAGATCCCAGGTTTCATGCTTTTTCATGTTTTTCTCCAGGATGTTAGCTGAAAAATTAAAAATAAAAAGTTTAAAATGTCACCATTCAACATTATTTCACTGCATTAACATCTGCCCTGTCTTTTGCAACATCAAAAACAAGTACTTTTACATGACTAGTAAAACTCAGATCAGCTGTAGTAGTACTCAGAAGTACTCAGTTTTAAGTAAAAGTACAAACACTGGAACAAAAACCACCCATGGCAACTTCCATAGCAACCCCCCAAACAATATATCCAGTTAAACGTGTAATTACAGCCTTGATTAGATGTTAAACAACAGTCTACAGGATGTGAGCGCGCTCTCTAATTATTAATCAGGGTAACACGCCTCTCGTGTCTGTGGATGGGTGCGTGGGATGTCATTTGGGAGGATGGAGAAAAATCATGTAACTGCACGTACTGTGAGCGACCGGCAGAGGGCGCGCAACACAAGCGTTTGCTATTAGAGGCGTCACATTACAGTCAATGGTAAACACGAGAGCGGGCCTGTACTGCATTGATTTAAATCGTAATGATAATTTAAAAACACGTGCTGTTTTTTAAAAATCAAATGTAAGTTGTGATAATCAAGGGGTTCTTATTAATATATTGATTTGTGCTCAGTTCTAATCGAGTTAAACAGTGACAGCCCGCCTCTAGTTCCGGAAATAAACATCCCATTCATTTTCCTCATAGACTTTCCAGAACAGCTGCATTATAATTTAAATTATTTCTGAAACTTTTATAAACTGGCAAGCTGTTTTTAAACGGTCTTTTTAAACTTAAAACAACAGTGTTATGGATATTAGTTAGCATGCAGGTGAGCCTCCACGACCTTTGAACTCTTAACGTTTGATTTTTTTTGAAAACTTGTATCTTTTTTTTTTTTTTTTTTATATATATATTTTTTTATTTATTATGATTATTATTACTATTAGTATGATTATTATTATTTATGTTAAATTTTTCTTTTCGGTTGATTTATTGATTCGTGCTCAATTCCAGTGGAGTTAAACAGTGACAACCCGGAAATAAACATCCCATTCATTTTTCCTCATAGACTTTCCGAAAAAATAAATTAAAAGTTCGAAAGCTTGTTCAAGGTTAATCATCTTTGTGGTAACTAATGACCAGAAAAGCTCTAATTTATTTAAAATTTCTTTCTGAAACTTTATAAACCACAGTTATAAAGGCATTTCACAGAATCTTGAGACAACAGTGTAAAGTTAGCATATAGCTGGTTAGCATGTAGTCTCCGTGACCTTTGAACTCTTAAGGGTTGAATTTTTCGAATTATTATTATATTATTATTATTATTATTATTATTATTATTATTATTATTATTATTATTATTACTACTAATATTAAACTTTATTATTTTTAAGTCTATAAAAAAATTAATGTAAAATTTACTTCCTGAACCTGAACAGACTGTCACAAGGACAGACCTCTAGTGGTTTTCTAACACAAAATGGTTCATGCTAGTCCATCACTGCCAAGTAACGTTTCTTTCTGCTTTGAATCAGGTTTAAAACTTTATGAATAAAGCCTGTCCCGAGCTGGTATTTATGAGCACAGTGGTTTTATAAAACGATTCACAGAAACTAGTCCAGCCTTAAATTATTCCATCAGTGCAAAGTGGAGTTGAGAATAATAATTTGGGTGATTTTTTTGCTCGTACGACATTGGAATAATGAGAATGTGAACAGCGCTTTCATGAGTTTGACAGCAGAAACTAGAACAAGCTGATGATTGAAATTTTCATTTTAGTCCCATTTCAAAGTCAAACTCAGTCACCTGCTCTGTTGCCCTCGTTGCTCCCAAACTGTTCAGCTCTAGTGAAGACAAAAAGCAGACATTTTTGCTCAGTTTCGTTGCTACAGTGGATCAACAAGTGTTTCTTGATTTGCATTTGCTGAACTATTTGTGGAAACCAAATTGCTATGCCAGATAGAAACTGAACTGTTTTAAATTCATAAAACAGACTCCCAGTCTCTGCAAATTAATACGAGAGCTAGCTAGCTGTACACGGCACTATACTTCATTCTAAACTCCCGTATAACCCTATGGTGGCGTGCTATAAATAATATAAAGGTTCAGTGTTAGATTTAAATAGAAACAGATCCAGTATTTTGAACTTCGTGGTAAATAGTCACATTTTTATATAACGTTTTCCCACCTTTAAGGCACTCAAAGCGCACTAAGTTTGTCCTCTCTCAGCCATTGTAGGAACAGGAAAGAAAAAGTAGCTATGCGGACCAAATTTATGATGTGGACTAGGTTATGAATAGACAGAAATTATAACGGTTTATGGCTTGAACGAGAGGCAAAACATAGTGCTATAGCTACACTGAACTTTAATAATCTAATCTGAGGGATTATATTATGCTAATCTAAACCAGATTATCCAGATTATCAGATAACCTTTCTTCCACAATAGTTAGCTAAACAAGATTAATTTAACTCAATAGTACATAGTAATCGTAATTTAATCCCCCCCTTCCCTTTTAAAACGCTACTTAATCTGTAATCTAACACCGCACATGCATTATTCAGGTAACTGCCCACTTGTCGTCGAATCAAAGGTCAAGCCGTCAACACGAGACTTTATTAAAGCAACTCGAAACCCAAAGGAATACATTTTGAATCCCTTTCCCTCTTTCTTGTAGAGTTAGCAGATGCAAATTAATCTCCCAAACAACCCATCATGTTCAATTACCGCTAACATGAAGACACAATTATCAAACTCCCACTCCGACACAGAAAACAATGGTTTATTTTGGGCTGCTAGCATGTTCTATACAAGAGACTGACTAGAGTTTTGGGGTCATCCATGTCGGACTGTTCCCCAGAGGATACGGTGATGAAGAGGAGAAGTTGCCCTTTCAATTTTTAATGAGTTGAGCAAATGTATACAACTTAATTCTCGAGGGGGTTCAGTGACGAGTTCAAAATAACGTCTGGGTTATGGGAGCGGTGCTTGTGTACTGAAATAGACAATGATTTAAGAAAAGTTTGGAAGAAAGAAGTCTATTGAAGTCATTTAAGTCATATCTTTAGCACAAACACATATTTTTACACCCTCAAACTGGTTGCAAAGTGTAAGCTACTATGTGGTAGAGGTATTGGTAACAGAAGGTGTAGTAAAAGTACAAGTTGCAGAAATTTCAAGTATACCAGAAGAAATAGGAGTAATCACATTTGTGGGTCGTGATCATAGACTGTATAAAAAAGTGGACTAAGTGAGTGTGGCGTCACCCATAGCGTTCGGCTCCAGTCAAATGAAGCTCATCGAGGCGAACAGTTATAGCGGCGAATTTGGGGCCGAGTTCAATACTTGGAATTCCGACCGAGAGCCAATCCGAAGCAAGGCTGTTTAGCAGGGAGCAAGCGCTTAGCAACGCTGTCAATCAAGCCTGTTGCTAATGCTAACGGAAGCGACCTCGAGGAAAGAAGGCGCCTGATTTCCTGTTATTAATGGTCATATCTTGATTTACGGACACGATAGCGAAATAAAAGCACCAGGATCACGTAGAGCAGGTTAATAAGAGCATTTTAAGACCAGACAGTTTTTCAATAGAAAGTGAATTAGAGCCGGAGTCGATGGAGCTGGAAGTGCGCCCATTGGAATGTGGCAACTGGCAGGTTAGCTATGTCCATTTATATATTCAGTCTATGTTAGTGATAGAAACATTAAAAACTTGTACACAATATTTATTTGTGAGTTGGGTTGCCTCTCCACAGATCTGACCTGTTGCTTGCCTTGGTGGTACCAAGTGCTTATCCCCGTGGTGATACTATATTGTTGAACATTCCATGTAAAGTATTAACATCTCCAAAAAGTTACACAGAGAACGAGTAATGCTTTAAAAACGCATGTGAACAGTTTGATGAGCACTTCCTGGATTACCACCTAATGACATCACAAAGAGGAATTGACCGTTTTTGAGCTCTGGCATATGTAGCATTACTTAAACACGTGAATAAAAGAAAACACAATTCATATGTTTATACTGATGAAGAAATAACATTATAAACTGACTAAAACCTTCAGCAAGCAGCATTAGCATTAGCATTAGCAGCTAGTAGTATATCGACCTTTTAACTGTGTGCTTGTACTTCATCTAGCAAAGACATACTTACGATGCAGGGAAGGTACACGCTTGACAATAAATATGCTAAACACTAACTGTCAAAGGTAGCGCCACAAGCTAACACATGTACACTTCTGTCGTGGCTACGTTTGACTTGATAGCGCAGCGAGGAGGCTTCATCGGAACAAATGAAGCACCAGCCAACTCCCCATTGTGTTGAAGACAATCTTTTGATGCTGCGCAGACCAAGCTAGCCCTGAATTCAAAAAAGTATGTCAGCTGCTAGCACGGGGAGAGAGCTAGCCCGCGAAACAAGACATCAGATAGAATTCATTGACTTTCCTCTCCTCTCTTTCAACGCGCTCTGCATTTTAAGTTGTGCAAGGTGTTTTTTTTTTGCAAATGTAGGTCAAGTTGCCACGGTCACAGGCGTCGGTAGTACAGAGAAGTGTATCGATAAGCTGTATGGAGAATCCCCACGGGAGTGAGTTGGCTCGGAAAAATGGATTGTAACGAGAAGCAGTGGAGAGGTGTTGGAGTGGTGTTGCCATAGCGACGGTTCAAGGCTGCTTTCAGAGAGGAGTGCACCAAAAAGTTATCTGACTTCAGGCGCTGGGTGCTGCTCGATTTGAGATAAGTTTCTGTGATACCTAAGAATATGGACGAACTAAGTAACTTTTCGAGCGGTGGAATGTATCTAAGTAAAAGTAGAAAAGTACTGTTTTAAGTGGTTACTAAATGTATGTATGTATATTTTACTTAAGTACATTTTAAAGTGGATACTTTTTACTTCTACTTCATTACATTTGAGACTATGTGTACTTTCTACTACACTATGTTTTAAACTGGACTGAAAAGTGAAAGTATTTTTTATTATTCTTTGAGACCTACTGAAAAGACCAAGGGTTTATTTTTAACACGCTCAGCAAACAAAAATATACAAATAAAAACATGAAAAAAAAAAATCGATAAAGCTTTATTAGATCTGAAAATCTGCATGAAATACTTTTACTTTTTACTCTTTAAGTCAGGGGTGTCCAAACTATGGCCCGGGGGCCAAATGTGGCCTCTCAGACCAATTTTTATTGGTCCTCAGACCTTCAGGTGAACTGGCCGAATTGATCATTATCAGTACTTTTTACGGCCAATTTGAGTAATTCTACCAGTGTAACCTAAATTACATCACATTACATTGTCAGACAGACCTAATATTAATATTTCAAGCCTTATTTAAAGTATGAAGCCAAAACTATGTTAAATGCACCATCTGAATTATTGACCATTGGTCTGTGGCCCTCGAATATTTTTCAAGATATGTCCCTCGGTGAAAAGAGTTTGGGCACCTCTTCATTTAGTACATTTTTAAAACATTGGTACTTACTTTTACTTTTTCTTCTACTTTTACTTAAGTAGTCTGTGTAATCCCTCAGTCGTCCAGGTCTGAGCCACAGCAAAAGGCGAAGTTTAAATCTGTCAACTGGAAATATCGTTATAAGAGTGACGTTTTACTGATACTTTTACTTGAGTTTTTGGGGTTTTTTTTTTTTTTGCCCTGGTATCTGTACTTTTACTTCAGTTACAAAACTTAGTACTTTTTCCACCACTGAACTTTTCTGATGCAGGTTGCACCACCTACCTGCCTCCACCGACGTGTCACTAGTTTGATTAGAATGTTCCACAATATGGCATTAAACCTATTGCATTGATCCCAGTTAGTCATGATTTCTTCCTTATAAAACACCTTGAAAAACAGGTCCACAGATCTGACCCGTAACTTCCCCAGACCTGCCTGTTCCTATGAGCTAGATACTGTAAGTTTAATGCAATACTGCGTAACATTCCAGTCAAAGCAACAGCATGGACACAAGCCATCGCCGGACACAGGAAAGTTACTTGGTGGGCACTTTTGAAAGACCTCCGCCAAGGCACCGACGCTATCTCGCAATGGTAAAGCACCCAGAACTGCACCCTGTTTTATATTCTAGCTCTTTTACTTCACAGAAATCAGTTTTTATTTCATTTTGCATTTTGGAGAGAGTGAAAAAGGAGAGGTCTTAACTGAAAATTAACTTTACCCTGTTACACTTTCCATGGCAACAAAGTCCACGTCTGTTTACCTGTTCCACCTGCCTCCCACTCAGCACACACAGTCCTCTGCAGTGTCACGAATCAGAGCATTTATATTTGATCAGCTGTCTTCACTACGTTCTGGTTCCTCGTACTCTGAGCCCCCCGATCCTTTTTGAATAATTATAGTGCGCCAGTGTAGGAAAAACTTCTTCTTCCTGCTCCTGCTACATACACTGTACACTCTTTAAAATGTGAATGTATATGTGTGTGTATATTAGAGTTTAGAGCCTAAATATTTCATTTATCTAATCTTGTTATTTATCTATTATCTGAATATCCTTCTGTTCAATGTTTAATGCTGGACCCCACTGTGGGACTAATAAAGGCCTTATATCTTATTTAGGGTATTTAACCCCTGGAGGGCCAAAACCCTTTGACCCATTGGAGTAAATTGCTGCTATATTTCACTAAACCCCAATAAAACTTTTTCCAATGTACTTTATTCCCTAGACATTCTGCAAGGGCTATTTATAAAAAAGAATAAAACTTCTAGACATTCCAACAAAAAAAGATTAACAAAGGAAAAAAACCAACACAATTTTACCATTGGCTCATTTTAGTTCAATATTCATCCACTAGGTGTCTCTATGCAGGGGCCAGAAATGGCACTCCGGGCTTTCTGATTTTTTTTTAATTCAAATTTGGCTTTTTTTCTTGTTTGTTCATTTTTTTGGGTAACAGCAATTAACTACGGCCAAATTTGACCCTGTGGGTTCTCCAGGATTAAATAGTCACATTTTTATAAAGCGATTTCCACCTTTAAGGTTGTCAAAGTGCTTTAAGTCAAGAAACTACTCACACACACATTCACACACCAGTGTACACAGACACTGGGGGTGAGGGGGTTAAGTGTCTTGCCCGAGGACACAACAGCAGCGTTCGTCTGTGGGAGCTGGAATCGCACCACTCACAGTTACTGTCTATTTAAGGTCCTGTACCCAATTTTGACCCCACTTAATGACTTCTAAGTTGCGCCATGACAGAAAAACACTTGATAGTCCCAGGCAGTAGCTTCCACATGGTTCTCATGCCAGATGGTACTTTATTGTTACTTTAAGGTTCTCATCAAATTATTACATATGTGTTGGGTACAAGACTTTTAATACTCACAATTCTAAAGCTGTAAGATTCAGGAGGAGAGAGATTATAATGAATGTAAGTCTATGTGTTTTTGCTTTTTCAACATTTTGTGCTTTTTGGCCAAGGTGTAATTTAATAAGTGTGGCTTGAAAAACTACAGACTGAAGAGTTGGTCTAGCGAAGAGTTGGTCTAGCGAAAACATTTACGCTGTATTCATTCGTACTCCAAGGCAAGGCAAGTTTATTTGTACAGCACAATTCATACACAAGGTAATTCAAAGTGTTTTACAGAATAAGAAAGACATTAAACTCACAATACAATAAATCGAAACATAAATAATCATCATAAGATTAACATTAAAGGAGAAAAGGGCAGAATACTCCATCATACTACTTCTTTTACTACTTACATACATACATACATACATACATACATACATACTACTTCTACTACTTTTAATTTGTAGTACTTTTATAATTACATTTACTAGTTACTACAGCTACTTCACTTCAAACACACTAAATTGTCTGTGAACTGAACAAGTGTAATTTTACGACAGCCGTTGAAGGTAATAACAGAAATATAGTGACGGATTACCCAAGATGTCGAGTCGCCGCTTAAAACAACAGTCACCACGGGAGCCATAAAGGAGAAGTCAAACAAAGGTTACCAAAATCAAAAAGTGAAAATCACAGACTGCGGATATAAATGGATGTAGCTAACCTGCTAACTGCCTTTGTTATTTTGGTCTTAAAATGTTCGTATTAACCCGCTCTACATGATCCTGCTGTATTTATTCTGCCATTTTGTTCATAAATCAAGATATGAACATTCTGTCAAATCAGGTGCATTTTTTCCGCTCTCACTCCTGTTAGCGTTAGCAACAGGTTTGATTGATAGCGTTGCTAAGCTCCATGCGGTGCGGGCGTGAAGTTGAAGTTACCTTCAACAGCCTGGCTCCGGATAGGCTTCCATCCATCCATTTTCTTCCGCTTATCTGGGGCCGGATCGCGGGGGCAGCAGTCTAAGCAGGGACTCCCAGACTTCCCTCACCCCAGACACGTCCTCCAGCTCCTCTGGTGGGACCCCAAGGTCGTTCCCAGACCAGCTGAGAGACATAGTCCCTCAAGCGTGTCCTGGGTTTTCCGGTGGGACATGCCCGGAACACCTCCCCAAGGAGGCGCCCAGGAGGCATCCTGAACAGATGCCCGAGCCACCTCAGCTGGCTCCTCTTGGCGTGTAGGAGCAGCGGCTCTACTCCGAGCTCTTCCCATGTGACCGAATTCCTCATCCTATCTCTAAGGGAGCGCCCAGCCCAGTCTGACTATAGGTCTGGATTGGCTCTTTGGTTGCTACAATACTTAGCTCCAAATTCACCCCTGGACTCGATGACCTTCATTTGAATCGCTATAGGGTGACGTCACACTCACTTAGTCCACTTCTTTATACAGTCTATGGTTCAAATACTGTGTTGGATTTATACTTATCAGATATTAAAACCCATATAAATACAAATGAATCATCAATTAAAGGTAATATTCTATCGTAGACGTGATTGCTGACTGATGTGTTCACTTACACACTTGAAAAAGGGAGCGCAAGTGCTCAAATCAGTGCTGGCTCGAACTCTTTTTAAAAACACTGATCTAAAAACTGTCCTTAAGCCTGTACTATTAGTTTGACTACAGCCGCTTTTTCAAACAACAGGGCAACGGCCAATCTATGTACCGACTCAGAGAGCAGTGTCTTTGGGGCGTTTTGAATGAGCCGGGGGTATTTATAGCAGTGGCAGCAGGTCTTTTGGTGGTTGAGGTTTGAATGGACCAATCGCGACACAACAGGGGGCGGACACCAATCAAAATCAAGAATAGATGCATTTTGTGTCGGAGAAGAGAACAGGGGCCAGATGGATGATTTGTCAAATGCTGGAGAACAGTATTTAAAGATAGACTGTGTGACTTTTAAGATGGTGCTTGTCTCCGTGGGATGCCATTGCTTCTATGCCTACATTGGAACATTTCGGCGTATGGCATTAAACTTATCTATCTCCATGTAGATAAGAAAAAATATAGTGCACATTTTTAATAGAGATTGATATGAGTTTTTTCATGGTCAATGTCGATAACGATTATTTGGAGTCCAGCGCAAACGATTTTCGACGATATCTAAGGCCGATTTCTATTGTTTTCCCCAAAAATATTACTTGAAATTACAACTAATATACAGATTGTCTATACTTTTTTACTGCGCTGCATAATTAAACTGTAATAAGGAAAGATCATCTCAATAGAAATTATTTTTAGACATCTGCAGCCCTGTTTTTACTCCGAACTCATAATGGAGCTGTGTAATCTCATTTTGTGAACACCATCATCGCACTAAAGTGTCCAAATCCAGCTTTATGCAGGAACCGATGAGCCCAAACCAAATATCGGTGGAGGCAGGAGAGTTAAGGTCAATAGCCAATACGCTAAACCGTGCAAATATCAATACAACAAATCGATATATTGGTCTATATTTAATTCTGAAGCCCCTGCACCCATTTTTTTGAGTAAAATCAGTCTTACCTGGGCAACAGTAGCTCAGTTGGTAGAGTGTTTGTCCAATGACCTGAAGGTTGGTGGTTCGATACCCGCTCTTGACGAAAATACATTGATAGTAAAACGATAAAAAAAAAAATCAAAAAAAAAATCTGTCAACTGTCCAACCATTGAGCGATTTCGATTTCAGACCTGGACGACCGAAGTACTACACAGATACTTAAACATCACTGGTCGAGCGGTCTGATCCCTTGACCACATTGGTTGGCAGTGCGATTCCAGCTCCTCCTGATGAATGTAGCTGGTGTGCTCTTGGGCAAGACACTTAACCCACCTCCCCCCAGTATCTGCGTGCACTGGTGTATGAATGTGTGAGCGGTTCCTTGATGCAAAGGGCTTTAAGTGTCTTGAATGTGGAAAAGCGCTGTATAAAACCAAAATAAGTCCTAAGTGTGCTGTGTGTGTAAACAGGAAGTGCACGTTAGCATGCTATTTATAGTTGGTAAAAACCCCTCTCTGGCCTCTGAGAGTTGGAAAAAGTGCTTATAAACTCATTGTGGGGAATAATTAGGATGCTAAGAAGGCCTTATAATGGCACACTATAGCTTCATCTGCTAAGTAAAATACACAGTTACCGAAGAACAGCCCGCCCTGGTGAACTGCTGAACAAAGCTTTCAGAAATGATTAGTTTAATGATAAGGTGCAAAATACCTCCGGGTACGAAGCCTATATACATTATAAAGGCTCCAAAAGGAAGGAGATTACGCATCTATCAGAGTTTGCCCAAGGGAGTCATCCACAGCGCTACGGCGGGGGGATCGGAAAAGCTAGCTCAGCGTTTTCGTTAGCTGTTACGCATAAATAAAGTGCAATAGGGCCCATATAAATACCTGGAATAGAAAGGAGGTGATCATGAACCCAAAGTGGTGCCATCAGGAGAGGTGCAGAGGCAGAAGAGCTGTAACAGAAGGATCACAACTGCAGAAGAAAAGTTTACATTACGACTTCACAAATATGGAAATTTTTACCGGATTGTGTGCATGTTGCGTGATATTGGTTAGGGAGTAGAGCGCTCAATTCATGGTTTAGCAGACGTATTTCCTGGCCTGTGTTAAAAGTGCATTGTGTAACTTTTCTGGTGGGAGTTTGCCTCATGCTCGTTTCCATGGAGATCTTATCGCTTGGCCTGGTATGTTCAGCAGTATGGCATTTTACATAACTACATAACTTACATTACAGGTGTTTTAGTGTAAGAAATACCTTAAAATATGCATCTTACTGTGAGTGGGCTTGCCTCTTCAGAGATCTGACCTGTAACTTGGCCTGGTGGCATTATGTGCTTGTTTCCACGGCGATAGATCAGTTTAATGCCATATATGGAAAGTTTTTGGCCAAGTATTCCCATAGAGACCCTCCAACCTTCACCAACTGCTTGTCTCCCGTCATGTAATTTGGATAAATCTGGAATGTTCCACACTTTGGCATTAAACTTACCTTGCATAATGACAACCAGGTGATGCTAGAAGGCCAAGTTACAGGTCAGATCTGTGGAGAGGTGACCTGCACTCGTGGTAAACACTCGTAGTTGTTGTAAGATAGATGTTTAATGCCGTACTGTGGAACATTCTGTCGATGTAATGACTTCTCCTTAAATTCTGAGCATCCCTTTATGTTTGTACTTAAGTTTGTCTTAAGATGCAAAAACTGTCGACCCCAAATTCTGAATCCTTTTATAGATTAAGTTTGTCCAATGCAAAATTCGACCCAAACTTCTGAACAGATAGATTTTAATAGACTTAAAAATAGTCTGGTGTTTTCCCTTCGGCGGCTTTGACCTCCTTTAAAGGCCTCATTATAATCATTTTCACTATTTTAGGCGATTTTCAACCTGGCAAATGTGGAAAAAGATCAAGATCCCTTCACTTTTGAATAATATCAGTTTTAACCATTGGTCTTGCTGACAGGATTATAGTGGAGCTAAGTACGGCAGGTCTACTGAAACTACTCATTTGACACAAGGAGCTTTTGTATAATTATTATTTTTAATTAGCATGTGACAAAATACCCATTGTCTAAGCCTGTCATGATAATTACTATATCAGCGTACCATTAAATAAACACACAGATGGAACTATCATTTTTAGGGGTCAATAATTATCGTGGGGAATTTTTTGCTTTGTACGAGCAGAGAACTTTTTGGTATTTACCTGTACTACGATGAGATTTAATATTAATCCAGTAGTGCTCTTCAAGTCACTCAAGGTCACTTTACAGTTTCGTCCATAATTCAGTCACTCCTCGGTGGCGGTAACCTGCCCCTCCGACCACCATCTACGCTCACACATCACTTTCATACTCGCCGATGTGCATGAAGTGTCTTGCCCAAGGACACAAAGACAGTTTTTTTGACACTGGCGGCCCACTATGGCACCCATAGACTGTCTATATAAAAGGACAAAGCTAAACCTGTTAGCCGCCACGTTCCAAATTGGAAGTGAGCATGGGCACACTTCTGACTCCATCGACTCCAATTCACTTCCTTTTGAAAAACTGTGTCCCCTCTCTCTGTAACTGCTGCTGTCAGACTCATTTTTGGTCTTAAAACGTTTGTATTAACCCGCTCTACATGATCCTCGTCGTGTTTTTTCATTATCGTGTCCATAAATCAAGATATGAACATTAATAACAGACAAATCAGGCGCCTTCTTTCCTCGAGATTTCTCTTGTGTCGCTAAACGTCCGCTCCCTGCTAAACCAACGGTGTCGGTGGGAAGGGGCGTTACCTTCAACAGCCTCACTTCGGATTGGCTCTTTGGTTGCTAAGATACTTGAGCTTCATTCGACCGGAGCTGAACTCTGTGGGGACGTCACACTCACTTCTCTGATACATAATACTCTCTAATTTCTTTAGTGAAGTTGCAAGTCATGTTTTTTCACGTTTCATGTAGTAAAGTAGTAAAGTACAAGTAGTAAAGTGCTATACTTTAGGTATCTGTACTTTACTTAAGCACATTTTACAGTGGATACTTTTTACTTTTACTTCACTACATTTGAGAGCAGTGTCTGTACTTTCTACTCCACTACATATTTGAACAGAGAGGTTATTTTTACCATGTTCGTGGAAACATCCTGACTAAAGTTTTCAAGTTCAACCTTCGGCTTTGAGCGAACAACAAAAATGCTTAAGAAAAAAAAAAAAAGAAGAAATTGATTCGTATCGTTGCTGTCGACCAAAATATGTATCATTTTGTACTTAATATCACTAGATTTACAGTTTAAGAGTAAAAAATGTTGTTCATTTGTTAAAGTACATTTTTAAACAGGTACTTAAATCCTTTTACTTAAGTAGATTCGTTCATGTGATACTTTTTACCTCTGTATCTGTACTTTTACTGCCTACTTTTGCCTTTACACAGTCACAATACAACAGGCCCAATGTTAATATCATTTATTGGATGGTAACATGGTAGTCTATTGAAAAAGAAGAGGAACATACAGCGATATACAGTAGAAATCTAAGCCTAAATACATTTTTGTGGCAGCACAGAACATGTCACATTCCATTACCAAGGCCAAACAACACCTGTCATCAACATGTTTTTTTATACTTTTTATAATAGCTTTAACGTAGGCTCACATGGTATAACGTCGTCTCTAAAATGAGCAAGTTGGCAGCTCCCATAATAAAAGAGTTTGCAAATAGTATTACCATTATTATTTTTTCTTCTCAAAAATGTCCCCGAAAGTTAAGAACGGTAGTCGCATGCATGATAAACACGTACCTAGAGTTTTCCATGTCACTTTTCCAACTTCACGATGTCGTTTGGTTGTTAAGATCACAATTATCATCGGCGTTATTTGCACCTCTTCGACTTTAAGGGGATGTGAACCAGAAAGCTGTCAAAGAAGTTGCCGGCTGCGTAATTTTAAATATGTCTATTTCTTATTTACATTACATTGGACGGGTAAACTTGCAAGCAGCCTCGAACGTCTTTGGGCCGACTGGTTCACGGTCCGGTTCACTGGAAATGCATGAGATAGTGAAACATCGTTGTGCTTAAGACCATAGTTATGATATCACTGTTATTTCAAGTCAATAGCTGCATACAGCCGTACACTTACTGAACCCACAAACTGGATATAAACTTGGACCAATGGAGCGAACATAGCAAACCTTTTAGGGCTGCAACTAGAAAATGATTTCAGTGGTCGACAAGTGAGTCAATCAGTCAAATAAAGCTTAAAATATGGCGACTGAAGACTATTGTGCTTGCGTTTGCTCTATAGATTTAATCGATGACACCCGTGGATCGTTGTGTTATAATTTGCACATTTTAAATCGCGATATTCATCTAAAACGACCCAATAAAAAAGTAAATCCGCCGACTTGGGAGCCGACGTCGCCGGAAACGTCATCACAGCGAAGAGCCGTGTAGCCGTCGGCGCCTCTTACGGAGCTGCAGGTCGAGCTAACGATAAGGTAGCGGATATTTTTTCATTAGCGACGCTGCCGAATCCTGCACGTATCATCGATTAAGAAAATAACATCGAAGAACGAAGTACAAACGAAGCAGTAGGCGTTCAAAATGGCGTCTTGCGGAAAAACGATTAAAGATTGCTCAAACATGCACGAATCGATCCAGATACAACTTCAGGTGAGGAAATGGTGAGAGGAGACAACTAGAACATACACTGCCTGGTCAAAAAAAAAGAAGGTCACAGACTTTATTATTTGGTTGTTCCACCTTTATCTTTGATTACGTCACGGAATCACTGTGGCATTGTTTCGATTTTTCGCTTCTGCAATGTCACAAGATTTATTTCCATCCAGAGTTGCTTCATTTTTCACCAAGATGTTGCATTGATGATGGTCGAGTCTGACGCTGCACAAAGCTTCTCCAGCACATCCCAAAGATTCTCACTGGGGTTAAGGTCTGGACTCTGGATGATGTCTCATGCTCCTGAATCACTCTGTCACTATTTGAGCCCCATGAATCCTGGCATCGTCATCTTGGAATATGACCGAAAAACCGATTGATGGAATAACCTGGTCATTCAGTATACTCAGGCGTCAGCTGACCTCATTCTTTGAGCACAGACTGTTGCTGAACCTCGACCTGACCAACTGGAGGAGGCTCGGACCTATTTGCTGAGTTAAATCCAGGTGGTGACTTTTTTTTTTTTTTGGCTGGGCAGTGCAGTAAAAAGCTACTGTCTTTGTTTCGATTATCAAACACGACTACGATTACTTTTTATAGCTGAGAAGTCACGATTAGTCAGTGAATGAACGGTTCCAGCTCTAATATTTGCCATTCAGGAAGTAGCTTCGTAAATAATCAAAAACAACTAATTTGATTGTAATATTTTTTTTAAATCTATGGTAACTTTTGGCAGCGACATGAACCCATTGTGCATTTTACTGTGTTGGTTAATTGGTCCATCTTTATAAACAGGATATAACCAGGTTGCACAGCCCTACGTGGAACAAATTTTTGGAAGTGGATCAACATTCCAAGTACAATACATTCAGCAAATTGTCTTATCACTTTAAATTTCACCCGTCGAAAAACATCGCTCACTTACGCCCTCTTGTGCTATTGTTATGCATGCAGTTTCCACGACAGCGGAAGAATCGTCGAATGAATCGTCGGATTGCTGTGCGTCGAGTGGCGGGATGGCACGGTCAAAAGGAGCTAGTTTTGGACCGTAGAGTTACTACTATCGGCTGACGTTTGTCCTTTGTAGCACGAGCAGCACGGAAACGGGAAAAAAAAATCCCAGGTTTCTAGTTAAACCTGTGCGCGCCTCTCTCACACACATGCACATGCACACTGCCTCAGAACAACATGGCTTCCCCTCGTCTACGCCCCCGTCATCGCCGATAAGATATGGGCGAGTTACATTCCGATAGTGATGGAGGAATGATGACCATGGCTCGTTATCCTCTCTCCCTGAACAATGGGTGGGATACATTCAATGCTTTATGTGCTTCATTGGTGGACTGTTCAGATGAGATACATTTATGCAACACTCGGCCGTATCAGGATCAGTGAATGTCTGTCGGGCGCCTCTGAAAATCCATCACTACAAGAGTTCATTTCACCTTTTTTGTTCTTTTTTGCACTAACTCTCCTGACAGTTACTTGCCAGTCTGACAATCACAAATGCTCATATCATTTTGGGTCATACACTCATCATATATTTAGATATATACATGTACGTATATACACTCCTATGTACTTATGTACAATTTCATTCCTCAAGTTTATCGATCGTCAGCTTCTCGAGTCAAAGCAAAGCAACAAAACAGAGACATTTCAGGGAAGAAATGAATACCTGAAGACAAGAGTACAAAAATATTCCAGTATTTTAGGTTGAGAAACTGTCGCCAAAAAGGTCCTTGGCAGTTGTTGGGAAATTGTAAATATGTTTTAGCAGAGATCTAATAAATATTATTCTGATTTTGAAGCTCAGTGAAAGTGAAAAATGGCAGTTAGCTCAACTTTTGTGCTTTCAAAAGTGTAAATCTTTGTGCCCCAAGCTGTAAACGTAAACACCTGAGTCACTATTGTAACTATTGAATTTGTGACCAGATTTTCTGCATATTAAGTTTGTGTAGTCCAAAAGGAACTCACTTGTCAAAGATATCTCATATGTGCACAGAGAGACTGTGGCTTAAACAAAGGCAGGAGGAGTCGGTTCTACGACGGCTGATCATTGCATGCAATACTTATGCATAGGGTACCACTCAAACTAGTTTGATGGGTTTGAAAGAGCTTGCACTTCTCTGACCACCTGTAGAATATAAAGACTAATCTCTGTGATTAGAAAAACTCATTCCTCTTTTTTGCACATACAGCGATATTACTCATTGCTGGCTTCATGTCTATTTACACATTAGAGGGAGGGCAGGGAGACGATGGCCACAAGTCCTGATCACAGTACATATGTCAGAAACCAAAAGACGAGGGGTTTGAAGACTCGATATAAAAACACGTGGAGAACTTTGTCCGGATGCAGTCTCTCAGTGTTTGTGCTGTAGATGCAGTCTCTTCCTCTCATAGAAAAGCAAAGGATCAGGACACAGTCACAGTCACTCAGACGTAGTAGAGCCAGTAGACCAGGTTGAAGAAGGAGAAGACGGAGGGAAAGATGATGCGTGACCAGCGGTCGATGGCATTCACGTCTGTTAGGTCGGGGATTTTGATTTTGAGCTGAGAGGAGCGTCTGCGCAGTCGGCTGCGTTTCTGCGTGCTGCGGTCCAGAGAGTGGCGGCTGGCGGAGCGCGGGCCGACGCCGCCGCCCTGTTTGCGGTACTGGATGTGCTGCGAGGCCGAGCTGTCCAGCTGCACCATGGACTGGGAGTTTCTGATGTCGGCCACACTGGTGGTGATCTCGCCCCCGGCGACCTCGTTGTGGATCTCCAGAGTGGTGAGCAGGATGTTAGTGTGGCCGTGTGCAGGATCCGCCTGGAGACAATCACAAAACCATTAACACCATTACAGGGACACTACAAACTACATGTGAGGAACGCTCCAGTGCAGTGAGATGGTGACGCGTCATGCTAGTGCCATGGAAACAGGCAAAACCCAAGTCAAATATGTACTATAAGCATCTGTCTGAGAATGACAGATGCCGACGTGCAGACACGGGGCACTGGGGCCACTGCATTGACATGTGGGGTAGGTCTGGACCAGAGCTTTTAGTGGTTTATCTTTGCACACGTCACTGAGATGGATGGAGAGCACTTTGAGGCACCTTAAAGTGACTTCAGATGGAACTACTAAAAGGTCAGCTAGTCCAGAACAAGGCTGCTGGCCCACACCCTCATCTGTCACTGCCCACTTAGTCTATGGGCCAGTATATAACCTATATAAATCTGTATAAAGCTGTACTCAGGCGTTTCAGCTTCCTGTTATATTTGACATTGTGAGGACTTTTCACAATTCAAAAGATGTAATATATTGTTTTAAATTATTAATTGTTATGGCAACGGTCCTAATTTTCCTTCCCTCTGAAACTCATAACTTAAACCCACTAATTTGCCTGTATTTAAAGGTGCACTATGTAACTTTTCTGGTGAAGGGTATTGCCACCTGCTTGTCTCTATGGAGATGTCAGTGCTTTACCTAAAATGTTACATGATGTGGCATTAAATGTTTTTTTCTTGTCTTTTCATGGAGATAAGCAAGTGGCACCATATTACGGGTCAGATCTGTGGATCGGTGACCCTGCCCATAATAAGAATGCGTGTTTTTAATATATTTTGACAATAAAAGCATCTGTAATTGAATAAATGCAATTAAGATAAGTTTAAGTTTGTGTTTGTCAGACTGTGGAACATTATAGGCAAAGTAAAAATATCTGCATGGTGGTGGCCCCTGCATAAGAAAAGTTGCATAATGCCTTTAAGCCTGTTCCAAGCTCGACAGTAAAAAGTGCGTGTGGGTTCTGCTCGTCTCGGGGGCTGGCGGTGTCCCGGTCTCTGCTCAGAGGACTGCGGCAGAGCTGTATAATGTTTGTGTTTTTATTCATGGGGCCGGTGAGACGGGCTGCTGCCTCTGTGTTTCTGCAGAGAGACGCCCGGGTGATAGAACGACAACTGCACGGACATGAATATTTAAGAAAAAGCCAACATAAAATTAATACAGTAAATATTTTATCAACTAGTTCTGAGTCTTCATGTTTTATGTTTAAATAGACCCCACCGAATGGACTTTTAGGAACTTTTAATGTATGAAGAAGCCGTATAAGGACGATGCTAATTCGTTTATGAATTGCAATAGACATATGCCCAGTACTATTAAAGGTATATATATATATAAATATAAATTATATGGGGCAACAGCAGTGATTGAGTGAGTGAGCTGAAGATTTTGTTTAGTATTTCTACGTAAAAACTCAGATTAAACTTAAAAATCCTGTTCACAAGTTGTATCTGCCTTTGATTAAATTATTGGTTCCTAGTACTTTTTGCATACATAGTTGTTTTTGCACAAACTCCTGTAGTAGGTGTAGTCTTGTGAGTTTGGCTCAAATACATAGTGACACATAATCATTTTCAGAGCTTATGCCCCGCCCCCTTTTTAGTCGACCAATCAAATAGCCAGGACACGTCTTTGTACTTCTCTCTGGCGATATATTGTCCTTCGAAATGTGTTCCCATGACAGGCCTAGGAGTGAGGTCAGAAGAGAGATCCGAGGGTTTATACCACAGTACTGCACATGCGTTAAGTAATGCATTAGAAAAACAAAGAATGCCACTAATGCAATGGGCTGAAGTTGTACTGCAGTAGCTAACCCACATGATGCTACGCTAATTGGCCATATCCCAACAACATGCACAGGCTCCATGGGAAATGCGGCTTCCGTCGTGATGGTTTCAATGAGGAGCAATTGAAAATATACAGTACATGCATCAGGAATGAGATTTGAAATAGAAAAAAAAGAAAAAAAAAGAGAGAGAGAGATCCGTGCGTAACACTTTGTAATGCAGATCAGGAATATAAGCTGAACCCCACAATGTCAAAAATGGAAACTCGGAGGTAGTCATGGCGATGTCTTATGGAATGTGTATCTATCTGCCGTTCCGTAGATAGATAGAGGATGGGAGGAGAATCGTGCCAAAAAGAACGAAAATCAAAATAGTCGATGTTTGTTCTGGCTTTTTGGATGGCAATGACGGCGACGGAGGAGACAGTGGAATCTCTGGAATTTCTCACCGAGCGCGAGTGCCGAAGACCTTTAATCTGATTGGAGCGTTTTAGGGAAGCAGTCCTACTACCTGCCTCCTGAAGAGATGAGAGTGTTGAGTTGTATTTGGCAAACAAAATGGTAATCTTCAACAGCAAACAGCAGAAAGGGGCTAAGAACAGCTTGGTTTTTCCTTTAATCAGTTTCTATCTATAGCTTTTGCTGTTGTCAGGGCTATAATAGGTGCTGCGGAGATGTGAAGAGGAATAGTTTGGCCAATTTCCCATTTCTTTGTAGAACTGAGAAGGCACATAATAAAAATACTCATCAGCCATAACATTACGACCACCGATATGTCATCTTATTCTGAGTAATGTCTGATCAGTTCAGTTCTGGGCTATTTTTAATCAGTGATTAGAGATAACAAAATGCTTATATATCGATACTGACTGAGGAATCGAAAAGTCGATTCTCATGCAAAAAAATACAGATTATATAGATACAGATTTTAATAAATGTAAACTATTTAACCCTGGAGAATCAATGGGGTCAAATTTGGCAGTTAATTGCTGCTACCCAAAATGACAAAAAAAAGTCAATTTTCAATTAAAAAAATATAAAAAGCCCAGAGTGCCACTTCTGGCCCCTGCATAGAGACACCTAGTGGATGAATATTGAACTAAAATAAGCCAGAGTGGTAGTGACAAGATGGCCGACCTGTTGAGCTGGAAAACTACCTAAACAAAATCGTCTTCTCAGCAAACCAGCTTTTTAATCTTTTTGGTAATCGCTTGCAGAATGTCTTGAAGTACGTTTTATATGCTTTTTGGATAAATTAGCCCAATGGGTCAAATTTGGCCCATTGAGAATAAAAAGGTTTAAAACTGAAAGTGGATATTTCAGTGTTCAGTGAACTTATAGCAGTAATTTAATGCAAAGTTCATAATTTTACAAAGAAGAAAAGGGCTCTTGGGGTTCTCCAGGGTTAAAATCAAATTTGTATACATTTTTGAAATACATTTTTTATATTTAAATTTCACATCATCAAAAATAATCAAAGCCTCTATGCTGCAATGGAAAATCTTTGTAATAACGGATTTTTTTTCAATTATTTTTTTTTTACACAATGTTTTTTACAGAATTTATACACAATGCGAAACAAAAATCACTGGTATTGCTTCACTACTTTCAATGTATCCTGAATATTGCAGTTTTTGAGATGTCATCTTAGTAAGTCTTTTTTTTTTTTTTTTCAATTCCCCATCCATACATGATGATTTCTAACTTTCTAACTGAAAATCTGCACTGCCTGTGGTCATATTGTTATTTTCAACAGCATTCACGAGATACAAAGTAACCCTCATGGACCTCAAAACCACCACCTGCGTTCATTTTCCCCATAGACTTACCAAAACTTGTAATACTGTAATATTTAGAGTATAAATGCACAAGAGAGGCTAATCAGACATGGTGACGCATGGTCTGACCGCCAACGATAACTCATTCAATCGCTTACTAATACGTTTCTTTTTATATCTGAGTCTTTCCAGGCTGAATTATATTTTAAGTGTATTATAACTACTTGGAAAATACGCAAGAATTAAGTCTCAGTGACCCAATTCAAACTTAAAAGGTTACTGCCACATAACTGATTAGCCTCCATTAAACTTTTAAACTCTTGATAAAATATTTTAAAAAGGTCAATGAGGGAAAACTTTCATTAATTTAGTTGTAACTTGGAGCTCTACGAAAGTCAAGTGTTGCTAGTACTACACATTCGATGCAGGTACGCTGTCGTTACTCTTACAAATGTACTTTTCATCCATTTCAACGCAGTGACCCTCGACTTACCCGAGCCGCGTCGTACTTGGCCCTCTCGTTGTTGGCTTTCTCCGCCCTCTCCGCCAGTTTCTTCTGCATCTGCGGCCCGCGACCGAAGAAGATGTAGTTGACGAAGGCGTACTCGAGGAGGGCGAGGAAGACCATGACGAAGCAGCCCATGAGGTACATGTCGATGGCCTTCACGTAGGGGATCTTGGGCAGGGTCTCGCGGAGGTGGGTGTTGATGGTCGTCATGGTGAGCACGGTCGTAATGCCTGTGGAACGAAACAGAAACGATGAGAGAATTTAAAATATCAATGGGTTTCGGAATGATGGCGATGGTTGTCATAGCGATTAACAGTTTAAAAGCTAACTAGTATGTCTTTTGAATGGTGAAACTACTCAAAATGTCACATGTTAACAGCTGGAAAGTATGGATCTAAAAAGCGGTTTATTAATACAAAGTTTCTTATAGTTTTGTATATTTGATTAAGAAAGTACTTCTAGTCTGACTGAATTAAAGAACAAATTTAAATGTACATTAGTTAAGATCAGTTATTAGTTAAAACGAGCCCTACTGACCTCGATAGTTACAGTCTACGACACCTGTGGGTCGTTTTGTTATAATTTCCACGTTTTAAATCACAATATTCATCTAAAACGACTTAATAAAAGAAACAATTCCGTTGACTTCCACGTTAGAAAGATTCCGCACCTTCGATGGATAACTGCAGATCGCGCCAACGAGCAAAACAAGGCTAGTTTATTTATGTAGGTACACAAAAGTGCTTTACAGAATAAGAAAGACATTAAAATTACAACACAAACTGATCCAAACATAAATAATCATCGAATTAACATCAATAGAATAAAAAAAACGTTTTGAGCCTCGATTTAAACATAGTCGTAGCAGCAGCGGATTTTTGTTAATTTGCACCAAAATGACTATGCGACGCTGCTGAATCCTGCACATATCACCGATTAAGAAAATAAAATTGAAGAACGAAGTCAGTATGTCACAGCGGGAGAGTACCGACGGCGGCGAAAACGGGAGTTGATCGACAATAGGGCGATTAAAGATTGCTCAAACATGAACGAATCGCTCCAAATACAACTTCGAGTGAGTAAATAGTGAAAGGGGAAACAACTACTAACTACTACTACTAACTGAAAACTCTGAAAAGTCCATTTTACACAATAAGTTCGCTTTAAGCTAAAAGGAACCAATTAAATACCAGTTTAAGTGCAGTTTTGCTACATATTTGTTGTCGCCTCTATTGTCACCGTGTACTACTATCTTGATTATGCAGCAAAACTCCAGACCAGCACGACACTGTCACCCCAATCGAGTAGGTCATAGCAAAGTACTGTTTTTGTAGTACTAATAACATGCAGCACGGACAATAATAGGCACCCTTTAATGGGCTAATTAGCTCCTGTCTTATCAAAATGTCAAGCGCGAGTCTTCGCTATGGCTAAGGTCATGTATGGACTCAATTATTTCGCGTGTTTTGGAGAGTTAGCATTAGCAAGTAAATCCCTGCAGCTTGCTAAAACGTGACATGCCAATTAGCCTTTAACCATAACCTTAGCATGACGATTCAAACTGTACGCTAGCTTCCCTCTACTGCCGTTTCTATATTCGCAAGCATATTCCGCTCTTATAAATATTAACTTTTGCAAAGCGTTTCATCCCAATGTTTAGTTTGCAGATCAAAAACGGCGCTGCAGCCTATCCCTTTAATTAAAGCCACAATTACAGCTAGTCACACAGTTGCGTATTACAAAGCTATTGTTCGAAATAACAGTTGTTTTTTTTGTTAGGTGCAGAGACCTCATTTTCTCCCCTTCAAGCTTATTGCATTTTAAATATTACATATGGAGCTTCAGGCTTAATTAGCGGAAACTCGTCATCACACTTGCTCATCGGTGACAGATGCTAGTATCTTGTCGCTAACCCTTTGGTCAAGCCGCGGACGACTCTGCAGATGTCTGATTGGTTGTGATAGAAACGGGGTTATTTTTAAATCGGACGAGAGGGAAGTTGTTTGTTCTGCGTCTCTTTCCTCCGCTAGTTAACGGAGAGGATTGACCCAGTGGAAGAAATAATCACGCTGCAGTGGTGAGATCGCCCGGTGCAAAATGGGGAATGAATCAAAGAAGAGGCTAATAAGTGTCTAAAGAGGAGCCGCTTTTCCACTGAGGCCACTGCGGTTCTCAAGATGTGGGAGGGAACAGCTGCTCGGGGATATGCTCCCTGCATTTAGTCCTGGTCTAGATCCAGTTTAGTCCTGGTTTAGTCCTACTCTAGATCCAGTTTAGTCCTGGTCTAGATCCAGTTTAGTCCTGGTCTAGATCTAGTTTAGTCCTGATTTAGTCCAAGTCTAGATCCAGTTTGGTCCAGGTCTAGATCCAGTTTAGTCCTGTTTTAGTCCTACTCTAGATCCAGTTTAGTTCTGATTTAGTCCTACTCTAGATCCAGTTTAGTCCTGGTCTAGATCCAGTTTAGTCCTGGTCTAGATCTAGTTTAGTCCTGATTTAGTCCAAGTCTAGATCCAGTTTGGTCCTGGTCTTGATCTAGTTTAGTCCTGATTTAGTCCTATTCTAGATCTAGTTTAGTCCTGATTTAGTCCTATTCTAGATCTAGTTTAGTCTTGATTTAGTCCTATTCTAGATCTAGTTTAGTCTTGATTTAGTCCTGGTCTAGATCCAGTTTAGTTCTGATTTAGTCGAAGTCTAGATCCAGTTTGGTCCTGGTCTAGATCCAGTTTAGTCCTGATTTAGTCCTGATCTAGAACTAGTTTACTCCTGGTCTGACTCTGGTTTATTCCTGCTTTAGTCTAGATATGCTTTAGTCCTGACTTAGTCCTTATTTAGTCCTGGTCTAGGTCTAGTTTAGTCCTGGTTTATTCTCAGTTTAATGCTGAATGTTTTATTCCTGGTTTGGTCCTGATTCAGTCCTGGTTTTGTCCTGATTTTATTTGTGATGTAGTCTTGTTTCATTAAAGTTTCGTCTTAGTTTAGTCCTAATTCGATCCTGGTTTAGTCTTGGTTCAAACTCGGTTTAGTGCCGTCTTATTCCATTCCTGATTTAGTCCGGGTTTAGTCTTGCTTTTGCACAGCTTTTGTCTCGCTTTGTTCAGCTCATATTGACCCTGCTCTTAACCTCTCGAGTCCATTATCAAAGAAACAGACTAACGTGTGAAGTAAATTATGGTGATCCTAAGACCCGATCCCCCATCTTCCAATCCAACATGGCGTCTCGTGTTGTAACTTGATTGTAATCTCGTTTTACCTTCGCGGACACGGGCGAGCGAGGGGACGCCAGGGGAGGTGAGGGAGTTCATGCTTAACCTCATTGAAATTCAAAGGTCTCGGTCATCAGGCAGAAATAACTCATTAGAATAGGGACCGCACGCGCCTCCCCTGCAGCCCCCCATAACCTTAACCAGGAGGCAGATCACCAACGACGACCGCCACCTGGATGCACGCGCTTTTTAACACGGATCACAAGAGGAAGCAACCAAATGAGGAGCCCAGAGCTAGCATTAGCACATATGACGTTAGCATGAAGCGCGCTAAAGAGGCATGTGGTCAGAGCCAATTTCACACATCACAGGTGACTGCAATCCTGCTTTGTAATTAAAGAAATGTACTACAATTGTACTACACACTTGATTTTGACATATTTACATGTTTACTTAGATTTGAGGTCACACAATTTCACCGTTTCTGCTTCTAGATGTAATCTGTACCAAATTATTACAATGAATTTGACTATATTTTACGCTGCAAATTAAATCCACTATATAACGCTACGGGTGACGTCGCACTCACTTAGTCTACTGCTTTATACAGTCTATGGTTGCAACACTGGAATTTCCCCATTGTGGGACAAATAAAGGTTATTCTATCTTATTCAAAATACTTAGTTTTCTTCATAATTTTCTGTAGGCATGAGGTAGGTTAAATATACATCAAAAATCCCTGTTTCGCAGATTTTTTTCTCTTTTTTTTTTTACAGAGTATGAACATGCATGGTGTTCTGCGTCCTGATTGGCTGAGGGACTGTAGACCATTGTGTTCTGCGTCCTGATTGGCTGAGGGACTGTAGACCATTGTCCATCAGTCTCCTCCGTGTCTCCTGTACAGTACAGAATGTGTCAGACAAATTTACATAAATGTTGGATCGCAGTGTGACTCTTAAGTGCTGTATGTTTGCAAGTTTTCTCCCCGACAAAACCCACAATATCGATGAAACGTTCTGAACCGACAAAGGCACCGACGAAGGTTTGAACTTTCAGAGTGTTTAAATAAGAGAGAAATGTGAGAAAATATGAATGCCTGTGTGAGAAAAGTGTATAAAGTGTGTGGTGAGGGGTTTTACAGCCAAGAAACATATAGAATCATTCTAAAAAAATATAAATTGCTTATTGTGGACTATTTTTAAATCTATTTTTAAGCTTTCTACCATGTTATAATGTTGTTCCCTCATCAAAAACATACTTAAAGAGGTTTTAGATGCCATCCCTGCACATTTGAGTAATTTTTCGATCTCTCCCGGGCCCTATTCAAACTCTCCTTATGATCCTTATGATTCTGTACGAGGCCACACGACATCAATTCTCCACATACAATTCTCCATACCAAAACATGATACAAAAGCTTTACACAGCAACTTGCCAAACCTGATGCGATGTGTAATCGTTTCATTAGCGGGTGTGTTGTGATGGTGCTCTGAAGGGGGAGCGAGTTAGCACGGAGAGCAAACTCAAAACTGAAACTTATTTAACATTTGAATATGTTATTTTTGGTGTATGTAACATTTTCAAAAAGGTAAAAGGTGACATGGTGATCTAAATATGTTGTATGTGTAAGTAAAATATGTCATTATTTTAATTTATTTTAAAAACACTAAATAGTTTAAATACTCCAGGTCCAGCCAAAAAAAAAAAAAAAAAGTTACAATTGGCAGCCTCAGTTTGACATATGCCATCACTTGTCCAATAGATAAATAGATACATATTCATGCTAGCCCTGACCTTCTGCTACGCCATGATGCTATATCTTATCCCATTATGGATCTATGGCAGGTACCGCTCCGTCACTTTACCCACCTCCGCTGAAAACAAATGGGGCCTATCCGAGCGGGACGGGGACGGGGACGGCGGTGGTGGTGGCGGTGGGGTGGTGGGGGGGGTACCATAAACTATACGGTGGTCCGGGATAGCTAAGGTCAGTACAGCCTTTAGCGTGATTTATCGGTACATTACAAGGCCTGGACCGCATATACAACGCGTGGAGAGGGCTGGACGGGTGGGGGCTGTGGGGGGGTATTAGGGTCCAGTTTCCTGTTTGGATTGCAATTGGCTGTTGTAATCTCACGGGTGTGTTTTTTATTGGTGTTCCCACAGCTGTCTCATTACTCTCTGTCCTTCGCTGCTCCTCAGTCATGGCTGTTCTTGGTTCGGGGCTAGATTAGACCTTGTTAAGTTATAGCCTGTTTTAGACTTGTTTTAGACCTGGTTTTGATCTGATTTAGACCTGGTTTAGACCTGATTGACTAGTTCTACTGCACCATGTAACTTCAAACTTTTTGTGAGCTCGTTTGACATATGAACAAACACACAACAACACAACAACAAGGACACATTCCTACAGACAGTACAGATATATCAATCGATATTTGGACTTTTTATTGGTTATCGGCCTTGAGTTTCCAGCACAGGTCGATATTTTGTTCTGGTCAATCTGCTGCCTAGAAATACGCACAAAGCTTTAAATTAACACTTTAATACGAAGAGATAGCTGCGCAAAAAGTGACCACACAGCTCCCTTATGGGCTTGTGGTTAAAAAGTGCTTGTAGTAAATTTAAATGACATAATTTGGGGAAAATAATCAAACATATCGGCCCCAAAATATCGGCAGAACTTATCAACCCTGAATTCTAAACAATCAGTATCGGCTTTGTCCATGAAACACCCCATATTGGTCGATCTCTAATAGACAGTTTAGTCCTGTGACGGCTGAGGGGATCAGGCTTCTGCCAGAGCGTGCCCTCCTGCGGTTGAGCGCCCTCTACTTGCAGTCCAGAAGGCAGATGGGGTGAGGTGTTCCTGTAGTGGGTGAGTGGAGTCCTGTCCTATGGGGTGTGCAATCTGTCCAGTGGCCCCGTTGTTGAGATCTGCGAGGTTGGGTGTTGGGAGGGCAAGGATGGTGTGGATCGGTAGTTTTCTGATTTTTCCATCCATTTGCTTCTTTCTGTCAGTATGGTATGGTATAGTATTCTTTTATTTGGACATTACTATGACAATGGCTGCCTCTCCACAGATCTGACCTGTAACTTGGACTATTGCTGCCATCTGCTCATCTGTAAAGCGGTTTAATGCAGTCCTGTGAAACAACCTCAGAAAAGCGATAATCTCACCACGGTTACAAGCAAAGGTACAAAGTGCGTCTTTAATAATGGCTCACTCCCTACACTCTGTCATGGTAAAACATCTTATAGCCACAGCTGCCCTGGGCCAGACTGATGGAAAACTGACCGCCAATCTGCGCCAATGGCCTCTCCGACCACCGTCACTCAATAAAATTCAATTTATTTTTTGCAGTCGCAGCGGTCGCTCTTAGGGCTGAACATGAGAATTGATTTAACCAACAGAAAGTTAGAAATTCAACAAGACAAGCAAATGAATCAACAGAAGACGAGCAAATGGAGAACTGGATAACAACCACTCACACAAACACGTGGGAGTGAAGTGTCTTGCTCAAGGACGTCGCAACAATATGAACTGCCTAGAACTGGAATCGGTCTGGAAACCTTCCCGTTGTGCGACAGTGGTTCTACCCTGGGTCATATTTCAACTCGATCCCCATTATCACCAGCATCGCCCATGAGCAAGGCAACACGGTAGAGATCTCATTTTTGTCAGTACTGCCTATCCCGAGTCTGGATGCGATGGTTCACGACTAAAAGTGTGAGAGGTACGGTTCAGTTGTTTAGTCTCTTCGTGTCTGGGTGTCTTGTGTTCTTCTTTCTCCTTTTGTGATCCGTTATGTACTTCCTTTCGTCTTGATGAGTGCGGTTTAGTCCTGGTCTCGTCCTTGTTCGGTCGTGGTTCAGTCTTCGTCGAGCTCCGTCCCCGTTCACTTTCCCATTGGCTGCTGCATTCTCCGGGGCTCTCTCCCTCCTTCCTCCTCTCTCCCATCCTTCTGTTTGCCACCCCTGTTCTTTATAGGTGTGCCATTACTCTCCGTCCTTCACGACCCCCGCCTCCCTCAATCCCCCCCTCCCCCCCCCCGTCCCCATCTCGAACGCACACTTGGACAATTTAATCAAGTCGTCGCCGGCCACCCCTCCTCTTCCATCACTCCCTCGCTCCTTCCCCGGAGAGAAATATAGTTTTATGGAATCCCTCTCTCTTCCCTTTCTCTCAGTCTCTTTCCATTGTGTGCGTTTCTTATCTGCTAATCGGACCTCCCCCAATAACCCCCCGCGCACACACACACACACACACTGATTTATCTTATTGTCCCAAAGCCCCTCGCCATTATTTAGCGCCCTTCGAAGCCCCCTCCCCCCTCCGCCGCCGTCACCTCTGCGTCCCGTAACGAAAGCCGCGCTGCAATCAAAATCCTCTCTAATGCTTAGCCGATAGCCCATTAGCGACGTTAGCTTGCGCGTTAGCTCGGATGCCGACCGCCATAAAGCGCGGGCGTCTCGCTGTGAATGTTAACTGGGAGAAGAGACGCGGCAGAGGCGGTAAATCACGGCAACGTTAATTGAGCGGTACTCACGGATTGTTAGCGCACGCTAGCTAGCATTTGGGTGATCATTTGGATTTCTGTCACAAAGATGGATATTATTTCGTTAGGGCTACAATGGATTTATGCGCTTTGATTAGCTTTTCGTTCTCTTCTTCCCCCTCGGTCGCCAACACCGTCTGCGGTTCCTTTATGTAAAAAATATGCAAAATATGTGGTTAGATATGTGTTAGAATGTGGTAGGGTGACCAGACGTCCCTATTTGCCCGGGACAGTCCCAGTTTCGAGCTCTGTGCCCCCTGTCCCAGCAGATTAATCCAAAACCACTGATTTGAACCAGTTTCATGCAAGAAATGTCCCAAGTGTCTCTATTTTTGACCAGTTTGATTTACCCGGGACAGTCCCATATAGCTCCCCCCTGTCCAACCGCAACACACTGATTTTGAAACCAACCAGAACACAACCAATTTTGAACCAGTTTCAAGCAAAATGTCCCAAGTGTCCCGATTTTTGACCAGTTTGACCCCCGCCAACACTAAAGATGCAAATATACTCCCATTTGTTCAACCGAAACACAAGAAAACTGCTTGAAAATGACCAGAACACAAAAGAATGTACTTACTTGAACTCGCAGAAGTTTCTCAGATAATATACAAACTCAGAAGCGAGTCGAGAATACGCCGGGTGCATAACAATTACGAGGGTTTTTCACTATTTTATTAATCCCAACCCGGGTGTGTCCCAGTTTTTAATTCGGAAAATGTGGTCGCCCTATTGTTGCTGGTATTAATTAAATATCAGTGGCGTGCGGTGACTTTTATGGGTATGCAGCAGACTTGGGGTGGGCATCAATATTTAGTCAATATAATAATTTTAAAACGCGACTTTTTATGCAAACTCCATTGGAAATCAGTATATTTATTTGCACTGACATTAAATGCATACATACTGAGCCATTTTGGAGTCAAATTAGTCAAAATGATTTTTTTTTTTGTGAACTTTTGCATGCTTTTCTACAGAGTATGAACGTGCATTGTGTTCTGCGTCCTGATTGGCTGAGGGACTGTAGACCATTGTGTTCTGTGTCCTGATTGGCTGAGGGACTGTAGACCATTGTCCATCAGTCTCCTCCGTGTCTCCTGTACAGTGCAGAATGTGTCAGACATATTTACATAAATGTTGGATCGCAGTGTGACTCTTAAGTGCTGTATGTTTGCGAGTTTTCTCCCCGAAAAAACCCACAATGTCGATGAAACGTTCTGCACCGACAAAGGCACCGACGAAGGTTTGAGCTTTGAGAGAGTTTAAACAAGAGAGAAATGTGAGAAAATGTTAATGCCTGTGTGAGAAAAGTGTATAAAGTGTGTGGTGAGGGGTTTTGTACAGCCTTAAAACATGTATAATAAGTGTAAAATATAAAGCTGACAACTTGCTTTCACCTATTCCGGATTATTTTTAGAACTTAACCCCCGCAATAAACGAGGGACCACTGTATTGGAGTCAGTGGGCTGTTTGTTTTGTTCACAGATTTGTCCTGCTCCTACACCTCATTCATGCAGTACTATTGTTATCTATGGAATTATTATGACGAATCTAAAAAGCTGCACTTATAAAAATGTCCTGTATTTCCCTGAAGCACACTAGGTCCAGAACAGCCACATGTTCCTCCACATTTGTGTAACACTCCTGTTATTCGACTAACGTTGTTGCTGCATAAACAGATGGACTCTTAGCTGCTCCAGCCGCTGTCGCTCCATCGCTCCGTCTGGATCTTCCATTTCACACAAACCAGCCCTGAAACGAGCTCACGGTTTGATTCAGTGCCTCGATTACAAACTAACATCTAATCTCGAGAAACACGAAGCTAGAAGAGAGTTATCTGCAGACACTTTTGTTAGTTAAGTCGTTACCGAACCTGAAACATTCTTAAAAAAATGTAAGGATGAAGTGTTTGTTCATGATTATCTGAGCTATTAAAGTTGTAGCTATTATAAAGCGTTAGCCGAGGTTTATGCTAAGCTAAACGGGAGGGTGGGCTACACAATGATAAAGAAGGCATCTGATTTACAACCTGCAGCAAATTAAATGTCAGCAGCTGCAGACTAGGGACAGCTTTAAATTCAGATAGTAATTCTCTCCCCGTACTTGTGCAAGATGCGTTTTTTTTCATAGTCACAGCTGCCCTGGGGCGACCTCTGCGGCCATCACCTCCGATCTCATTCACTCACAAACACCACGCTCTTATACAAAGTGCATAAAGTCCCTGCAGTAGACGGTACGCCATATATCCACCTCCCTGCAGATGAAAATGCTTTGAAAGTTACACAGCGCAGCATTAAACGTATCTATCTCCATTGAGACAAGCAGTTAGTGGCGCCCGGCCAAGTTATAGGTCAGATTTGTGGAGAGGCGATCCCATCATTCACAGTAATAATTTCATGGTATGTTTGAGCAATAAAAACACCCGCAAAGAAATCGATGCGAGATATATGTTTACTGCCGTACTGCGGAATATTCAAGCAGCGGTGGAAGAAGTACTTCATTTTGTTGCTTAAGTAAATGTACAGATACTGGAGGTACTCAGGTAAAAGTAAAAGTAAAAGTACATTCAAAAAAATCTACTAAAAAACTACGTTAAGACTAAAAAGTTAAAGTATTTTATGCACATTTTGAGGTCTTCAGATGTAGTGATTTGAGCTGAATTTTCTTCAACAGAAAAAACTGAATCTATATTTTTTTTCTAGCTGTTTAATTTATATATTTTTGTTGTTTTGCTCAAATCGAACGTGTTAAAAAATAAACCTTTATAACCGATAATAAAAATACTTTTACTTTTCAGTCCTCCAAAAATGTAGTGGAGTAGAAAGTACAGATACAGATACTGCTCTCAAATGTAGTGAAGTAAAAGTAAAAAGTATCCACTAAGTACAAATTTTACACATCTGTACAGTACTTTACAACTTTTACTTCATTACATTTGACTACTGCATTCCAGGCAAAGCAAGAACATCTCCACGTAGACAGAATAGAATATTGTGCAGACTCACTTCACACAGCTTTATTTCAAAGTCCTTTCACTACTACTACTAGAGTATTTAGAAGTACTAGCTCCCGCAGAGATTTTCGCAGTACTTCCTCCCATGCATCCTTCGCCGCAGTATGTGAGAATTATAGCTGGAGGTGCCATTTCCTCCTCCTTAGCTGTGAGGCATCCAGACTTCCTTTCATCGGCGCATCATTACGAGCTTTCCGGAGGTCCAAGGAGAAGCGGCTGGACGCGGGCTGCCAGGAAAGAGCCCGGGAAATCAATCCGAGTGGGCACGGGGCAAAACAATCCAATTCTTTTAAGGGCAATCGGATTTTCCTGAAGAGCTGTGAAGTTACAAATGACCAGGCCGGGCTGCTGTAATCGGGTTGGAGCGCACTTCCCATACTCCTTCAAATCGTATTACACGAACTGACAAGGTGCTGCTATTAGCTACCATCGCACTTTTGAAGCAGCGCTAGACGTATCACATTCCGGACAGAAATCATAAACAATCGCGAGCTAGCGTGCTGACAGTTCATGCTAGCTGGGAGACGTAGGCCTGTCACGATAAAGCCTGTAACCGCTCATCGTTACGTACATGATGGAACTATATTTTTGCGGTCAGTATTTTCTCTGTATTATGTTTTTTGGGGTTTTTTTTTTTGTACTAATGGAACATTTTTGGTTATTTTTTGGCATTATGATAAGATTTAAGCCGTAAAAGGTTGAATTAATAACTTCTGTGACTCATTACAGATGCAATCTAAGAAATTAAGTGTTTCATTCTGCTGTTTTTTTTATCGCAGCTCATGATTTTTAACAATATTGCAGCTTTAGAATAGTTTTTGTGGTCTATCCATCTATTTTCTTCCACTTATCCGGGGCCGGGTCATGGGGGCAGCAGTCTAAGCAGGGACTCCCAGACTCCCTCAACCCCAGACACGTCCTCCAGCTCGTCTGGAGGGACCCCAAGGCGTTCCCAGTCCACCCGAGAGACATAGTCCCTCCAGCGTGTCCTGGGTCTTCCCCGGCAGTCTGAACAGATGCTCGAGCCACCTCAGCTGCTCCTCTCGACGTGGAGGAGGCGACTCTACTCTGATCAGGATTGGCTCTTTGGTTGCTATGATACTCACCGTCTTAGTTGCAAATATAAAACTTGGCTCCAAATTCGCCGCTATAACTGCTCCAGCCTCGATGCTCTTCAGTTAGCCAGAACCGAACGCTATGGGTGACGTCATATTCACTTAGTCACTTCTTTATACAGTCTGTGTTGATACCCCAAACCAATAAAAAAAAAAGAACAATATTCCATAGCGTCTTGAGGGATGGACTTCATACAGCGGTGATGAATCAAAGTATGTTTTAAAAAGCATTATGATGTGTTAAGATCATTACTCTTCCATTATACATCCATAAAGAAGACTTAAAGTGCGAGGCAGCGATCAATCAGCTAGCACTACATTCAGTTAGCGCGCCGCGGGCCTCAGGTTCACCTTTGACCTCCCGCCCCCTCCTCCTCTCGGAGCAACCTAAACATAGCTCATTGGAAACAGCTCGTAAATTGTATAAAGACAACTCATGGAATACTGCGTTAATATATCGATTTATAGATCTGGTTTTCAGATCTTAAGAGTAAACCAAGAGCCAGTTTTATTTTTAGTACTGCTTCCATCTGCTTTTTCAGGCGTTAGTCATTCAATGTTTGCTGACAGAAAAACATTTTTGGATTAGCCGGTATGTGGTTTACTAAAGCTACTGTGTCCTTCTGTGTGAAATGATTTACTACTGTACTATTACACACTATATGTAAAAGTTTTCTTCCTATACTCGTATTATTTCCATTTTAAATTTGCATAATGTTTTCTAACCACATCACTGCAGACGACACAGGTAAAGTGAGGTTTGATTGACGGGTATGTCCACAACATTGTCATAAGTGGGCAGACTTTTTGACACTGGGCCACTGTGGATTCTAAAATTTGACAGAGGGGCCGGGCCAAGATATATATATATATATATATATGTATGTGTGTATATTAAATTACTGTCATGATCCACGCTTCCCTGCTCCTGTTTTGCCTCCTGTGTCTCCTCTCCCCCTCCCTCACCTGCCTGACTCCGGAGCTGGGCGGAGTCCTGGCTCCTCCCACACGCACCTGCAGCCCATCAGCGCAATCAACGCACCTGCGGGAGGATAAAAGGAGCCAGGACCCAGCTCGCTTTGCCAGGTCGTCTGTTCGCCTCACTGTTTGTCCTCGTGTCTCTGCTGTGCTACCTGTCTGTGTCCTGCTGGTGTCCTGTTCATCTCTGCTCGTCACTGCCTGTTCCTGCCCATGTTCGTCTGCCTGTTGTTCCGCTCGTGTTCCCGCTCAGCATCCAGCCACCCTGCACTGCTCTGGACTCCCGTCTCCGACCCTGTCTCCCGTTACTGGCTGTGTTTCCCGTCTCGTGTGTTCCCTGCATCTCTGGACCCTGACCTGCACCCAGCTCCTCGTATGTTCTCCCCCGTCACTTGTTGTTCTGTCAATAAACACCCTTAAACTTGCCCCGAGTCCCGCATCTTTAGTCCGTCTCACACCCCACATCACGACAATTAGATATTTGGCCTGTAACATGGAGCATGAATATGCAAAACCTATTGTACATATTGTTTTCTAAATGCATTCATTAACTTAATAAATAATTAATACAATTTCAGTTAAATAAATACAGCAGAAAAACTTTGCACAAGGTTTACCATTACCTATTTATAATTTGGTCACGTTTGGCAGGCCGGATAAGGCCGTAGTTTGCCCATGTCTGGTCTAGATCATAGATTTAAAAAAGAAATGGACCACCACAGCGTTCGTCTCCAGTCAAAAATGAAGCTCATCGAGGTTAGAGCAGTAATGGCGGCAAATTTGGAGCTTAGTTCTATATTTGGAATTCTGACCACGAGCGTCATAGCAACCAAAGAGCCAATCTGGAAAGAGGCTGTTGAAGGTAACGCCCCTTCCTGTCCGCACTGCTGTTTTGTCAAGGGGCGGGCGCTTAGCAACACTGTCAGTCAAACCTGTTGCTAACGCTAGTGGGAAAGAAGTCGCCTGATTCATCTGTTATTAATGTTCATATCTTGATTTATGGACACAATAGTAAAATGGCGGGTTAATACAAACATTTTAAGACTATAACGACGAGAGAGGGGCCACAGTTTTCATATGTAAAGTGAATTGGAGCCGGAATCCGCCCATGATCACTTCCTGTTTGGAACACAGCGACCAGCAGGTTATCTATGTCCATTTATCTATACAGTCTATGGTCTAGATATTTTTACATTTTCATCACAATAGTTCACTTAAACAATTACTGCGTTGCAAATTAGGGCAATCAAAATCGGATTTGAGTTCGAGTAATTATGAAACCGCAAAGGCTACAATTATTTAAATAACTGAAAGTCTTCTGCATAGAAAATCCATACTTCAGGTACAACATGTTCTGAAGTGTACAGGATTCTTGTATTCGTTTATCGGTTCATATTTCAGTTTCCCCTCAACAGATAATGCTCCTAAAGTTGTTTACAATGAGCGCTGCATTTTAAACTAAATCTGATTGCAATCCTAACACTAAATGATCTTTAATAGTAGGATTCTGCTCAAAGTTCACATTTCAAATAGATTAACGTCCATTAACACCTCTGACAAGACAGAAATATAAACTTCTAAACTAATACAATGCATTTCCGAAAATCTTTTAGGTCTTCTCTACAAGGTTAGCAGGATATTTGGTTGTTTTTGCTGAGGAAATCCTTTTTACATAATTGTGAGGTTCTCCGGTGCATTGACGCAGAATGACCTCCTCTCTCTGCGCCGAAGAACTCCCTGTTACTCCTGTGATCGGGCACCGCGGCACTGGACCCATCACGGCTCGATCCACCTCCTGCTGAGTTTACCTCTGCTCCGAGACGCCCCGCTGCTACTTCACCCAAACAAGAGCGAATCATCAATTATAACCCAGGCTATTTATACATCTGTGGACCTGGCAACTCAACGAAGGTGTGTGAGCAATGATGGTAACTCTGTCTCAATAATGGCTATATTCACTTATCGATAACGTTTTTCTAAGTATATAAATGGACATAGCTAACCTGCTAGCTGCCGCGTTCCAAATAGGATTGCAAAATAGAAAAGCTCCATTGGCTCCGATTCACTTTCTATTGAAAAACTGTGGCCCCTCTCTCTGAAACTGCTGCTGTCAAACTCATCATTTCGGTTTTAAAATGTTCGTATTAACCCGATTTTGCTGTTTTTATTTCGCTATTGTGTCAGTAAATCAACATATGAACATTAATAACAGACAAATCAGGTGCCTTCTTTGCCTGAGGTTGCTCCGCTATAACTGTTAGCCTGGATGAGCTTCATTTGAGCCATTTATTGGAGTTTAACATGATGTCACACTCACTTAGTCCAGTCTATGGTCCTAATCCGTGCGTACTCCCCGATGTTTTGTCTGTGTAAACCCTCAGTCGTCCAGGTCTGATCCAGAGCGAAAGACGAAGTTTAAATCTGACAACTGCACAAGGAGTGAAGACGTTTCCAAGCCGCTTCTTCAGTTCCGGTCAGATTGCTGGTGACCACTGCCTTATATCTGTGCGGGAAAATATCTAAAGAGCGTCATGCCTCTGTTTTGAGACGCCGTTTGAATTTACACGAAGCACAATTGGTTGCAGAGTTACGGTAATAGAAAGTCGGCAACCGCGCTCTATCGGCGACGATAGCGCCCGCCGCTATAGGGTTATGGAAGGATTGTCTTTCCTAACAAAAATAGCTTCTTTAACTCCCTCCTCAAACCATTTCTTTTCTCTGGCTAAAATCTGAGCTTCACTATCTTCAAAGTAGTGGTTAGTGGCTTTGAGATGTAGATGAACAGCAGACTGGGGTCCTGAGGTGCTCTCACGGTGTTCGTACATTATTTTATGGAGTGTCTGTTTAGTTTCTCCAAGGTAACGCTCACTCACTCTTCACTAAACTGAATGGAGTCGACTTACTTTGTTTATGGCTTTGGGTTTTGTCCTTAGGATGAACCAGTTTTTGTCTTTAAGTGTTTTTGGGTTTGAAAAAGACAAGAATCTCGTACTGTACCTTTCCTTCTGGGTTCAGTTCCCCTGTGTTTTAGATAAACTTCATTTAACAGGAACAAAATTGTCTAATTTGTGATTGGACCCAAATGTATGAAAGGGTGACTCAGCTATGCTCACCTTCACTTTATTTCAAATCGCTGAAAAAGTGATATAAAAGCCGATTCACATTCTGCCCACCTACTAATCAAAACTTCACTTTAAATTCATGGCCGTTTCGTGGCACCAAAAGTCTATATAAAAGTCGTATTTTCTTACTTTACTATGGATGGATATGCTTTAAAATATGCAAAAACGAGCTGTATTATCGACTAAAATGTTTGTGTTATGTCAGTGTGGGGGTCGAACGTGTTAGCAACTGTACATTTGCAAATCAATAAGGATTAATTTACATTTTGAATCTAAATGATGAGTGAAATTGCAATGCTAGAGAGACCACATGGTTTCAAACATAGCTCCCCAATCACAGGAACTATTAAACCAAACTTGATTAAAATACATCATAATAGCATGTAGCATCAGGAGCTATCTCGAAACGCCTGTCAACAGAAAACCACAATTTATAAAGAGACTACAAAACCCATCAGTACGTCTACCTCGCTAACAGGAAGCATTATGTAGCGCCCCTTTGTTTCCATGGTGTTGGCAAATCTTTATCTCTTCTGTTTCCAGTGGAGGAGCCGCATAAACGAGGAGCTGTCCGTGGTTCTGAACATAACCGCAGATATTACAAACACGGGACTGTGGAGATGAGAAAGCAAAATTGTTCCTCCCTTGAATGCATTACGGAATAGTAATATTTACTGGAAAACACCTGTGAAATGGGCCCCTAAATCACGGATAAGGAGACTGTTATTGCCCTGAAGCCTGGATAGGGCTCGCTGAATATCGTTGTCTCTGCTGTAGATTGCATTAAAATAAGATCAGCGCTGGTCGTAGATAATTTGAGTTTTGTTTTGCATTCGTCTTACGCTAGCCGAGCTTTGTGCACTACTCTATAGTGAAGAGGGTAGAAAATGTCTCTTTAAATATATCAGTATATCAATAAAATGATTCAACAAATGTGACTTTAGGGAGGGCTTTAAGACACATGTTTTAAGACGTTTTTAAAGCCAAACCTCCTCGTCATAAGCCTGATCTCACACAGCGCAGCGGCAGTGGCAAAACTGTCGTCGTGTCCTTAGGCAAGACACTTCACCCATATTGCCTGGTGTGAGTAGGACTGCGGTTCGTGTGTCGAGTGTCGGTGGTGGCGCTGAGGGACGGATGGCGCAGATTCCATCTGTTTGCCCCAGGGCAGCTGTGGTTATAAGAGTAGTTACCGTGACCGAGTGGAGTGAATGAATAATGCATGAAATTGTAAAATGACTTTGAGCATCTGGAAAAGCGCTATTTAAGACTACTGCACTGTCAGATGCTTTATTACGTCTTTTATTGTTCATAATATACGCAGAGACTGTTTTCACTCCTGTTTTTAGTCCTGTTTTAGTCCTGTTTTAGTCCTGGTTTAGTCCTGGTTTAGTCCTGTTTTAGTCCTGTTTTAGTCCTGTTTTTAGTCCTGTTTTTAGTCCTGTTTTTAGTCCTGTTTTTTAGTCCTGTTTTTTAGTCCTGTTTTAGTCCTGTTTTAGTTTAGTCTGTTTTAGTCCTGCTTTAGTCCTGTTTTAGTTTTGTTTTTTTTAGTCCTGTTGTCCTGTTTAGTCCTGTTTTAGTCCTGTTTTTAGTCCTGTCCTGTTTTTAGTCCTGTTTTAGTCCTGTTTTTAGTTTTAGTCCTGTTTAGTCCTCCTGTTTTAGTCCTGTTTTTAGTCCTGTTTTAGTCCTGTTTTTAGTCCTGTTTTTAGTCCTGTCCTGTTTTAGTCCTTTTTTAGTCCTGTTTTAGTCCTGTTTTAGTCCTGTTTTGTTTTTAGTCCTGTTTTTAGTCCTGTTTTAGTTAGTCCTGTGTTGTTTTTAGTCCTGAGTTTTTTTAGTCCTGTTTTAGTCCTGTTTTAGTCCTGTTTTAGTCCTGTTTTAGTCCTGATTTTAGTCCTGTTTTAGTCCTGATTTTACTCCTGTTTTAGTCCTGTTTTTAGTCCTGTTTTAGTCCTGTTTTAGTCCTGTTTTTAGTCCTGTTTTAGTCCTGATTTTACTCCTGTTTTTTTAGTCTGTTTTACTCCTTTTTAGTCCTGTTTTCCTGTCCTGTTTTTCCTGATTTTACCCTGTTTTAGTTCTGTTTTTTAGTCCTTAGTTTTTTAGTCCTGTTTTTTTCCTGTTTTAGTCCTGGCCTACACCGGGTCTACTTTTGGTGCTTAGAACTGGCCAAATCCTGGTCTCGATTTTCCAAACTATGTCCATTTTGATCCTCGTGCCGTCCCACGTTAGTCCTCTTCACAGTCTGTATATGCACATGGACATAGCGAACCTGCTGTGATCATGGCTGCGCTTCCGGCTCCATGGACTCAATTTTTTACATTGTACAATTTTCACCCTGTTCAATGAGTCTTGCCATTTTGGTCTTAAATTTTTCGTATTAACCCACTCTACGTGACAAATCCGGCGCCTTCTTTACCTGACGTCCCACCCGCTAGCGTTTGATTGACAGCGTTGCTAAGTGACTGTTGCTAAACCAGTGGTGCGGGTGTTACCTTCAACAGCCTGTCTCCTGATTGGCTCTTTGGTTGCTATGATACTCGTGGTCGGAATTCCAAATGTGGAACTCGGCTCCAAATTCGCCGCTAGCTTCGACGAGCTTCATTTGGCTGGAGCCGAACGCTACACGAGACGTACTTCATTTAACATGGACAAAACAGTGACTGGATCCAAAATAGTTTGTGGGCGATCTAAATATATATCCTCAGATAAACTTCAAATTGCTAAAAAAGTGATATAAAAGCCGATTCACCTTCTGCCTACCCACTAATCAAAACTTCACTTTAAATTCATGGCCGTTTTGTGACACCAAACGTCTATATAGAAGCCATATTTTCTTACTTTACGCCCCCACTTACCTCTTCTCCATCTCCTACTCCAAGAGCTGTAGTCCATCATTTTCAAGTACCTGCCTTTCTTTTACTGCGGAGCTCGAGTAGACAAGGCAATAGCGGCTCTATCTGACCTTTGACCCCATCTGGTGAAGCCGTATACCTGGCCGCCACTTCGCTTTTACGACCCCTCTCTCTTTCGCTCTGTCTTTTGCGTCTTACCGAGGGCCACTCTGGCTGCCGAGGCGTCGTAGTTGATCCAGAAGGAGACCCAGGACAGGATGGTGATCAGGATGGATGGCATGTAGGTCTGCAGGATGAAGTAGCCGATGTTTCTCTTCAGTCTAAAGCTCAGAGAGAGGCGAGGGTAGGCACCTGAGCGAGAACAGAAATAAAAAAGGCGCATTTGTTAAGGTTGTGTTACGCTCGTCCGTGGGTGCAAAGGTTGGAGTTTCGAATCCTGGTCAGGTCGTTGTTGTGTCCTTAGAGACCCGTGTTGTATGGAAGTAGTGTGTGTTTGTGAGTGTAGTGGTGGTCAGGTGGCCCGATGGCGCAGATTGGCGGTCTAGCCTCCATCTGTTGACCCCCGGGGCAGCTGTGGCTACTACCGAGTGTAAAATGAGCGAAAAGTGACCTTTGAGATTCTTTGACAAGCCTGAAAAGCATTGTCTTAAAATATGAACAAAAATCAAGTTATTTTTCTGTGTGAAAGACAAAATTCCACACCCTGCTGCCATTTTGAGGACCGTACCATGCAGCTATAAAAAAACACGTTATTGTACATGTGGTTTTGAACGTCATCTCTGCTATTTTTACCACTGACTCCGTCGATTGTCCTAAATATAGCCCGTGAAAATGTACACATGAGCTGGCCCGTGCTCAGAGGTGCACCGTGGATCACGCAGGGACACCTTCTGTTTTTGTTTCAGTTTCCATGACGACTAGGCAGCATGGGCCGGACTTATCCCCATGGTAACAGGCATCCCTTTTTGTGCGCCGTCAAAAACACGCCACACATACATACAACTGTATAACTCAGTTTGTGTAAGGACTTGGCACAAAACGATGGGTCTAATCCTGGTCTAGAACTGGTTTAGTCCTGGTTTAGTCCCGGTCTGGTCCAAATCTATCATCGGGCTTGTTGTAGTCCTGGTTTAGTCCTGGTTTAGATCTGATGTCTTGGCTTGAAATTAGACTTGTATTTAGTCCTGGTTTACTTGATATAGGTTTTACTCTGCCTAACATGTGTTAAGTCCTGGTACACACACTCGAGCAAAATTAGGACTAAACTGTGACTAAACCCACGACTAAACCAGGACTAAACCAGGACTAGACCAGGACCAACCTCAGGTCTACATCGGGACTAAACTGGGCTCAAATCAGAACAAGTGTGAACATACCTTTAGGTCTTAGAAGTCTTTTTTAGTCCTGTTTTAGGGCTATATCAAGTCTACTTTTAGTCCTACTTAGAACTGGCCAAATCCTGGTCTAGATCCTTCAAACTATGTCCATCTTTGTCCTGGCACATACACTACATCAAAATTCTGACTAAACTGTGACTAAACCAGGTCTGAACGAGGACTAGACCAGGACCAACCTGAGGTCTACATAAGGACTAGAACTGACTTAGCCCAAATCCTGGTCTAGATCCTTCAAACTATGTCCATTTTTGATGCTCCTGTAGTCCTGCTTTAGTCCTAATCCACGTTTACTCCCCATTTTGTTCTCATATACAGTAGTATCTCCAAATCGAACCTGTTGTACTTTGAAAATCTCATCTATTCTAAGGTGAAACCCATATCGATCCACAATATTCACACAACGATTTAGCTTCTATAGTCTTCTCAAACCCACTTTAAAATCATTTCTTTGTCTACCTCACATGGGGACATAAAAAAAAAAAACCACATCAGGCTCGCTCCGTGGTTCATTACACTGGCCATTTCTTTCCATAGCGGTCGTTTTTTAGTAGCGGTGGTCCGTAGGGGGCGCTACAGCAGTGATTTCCATTGCGTGGGCTCACATGTTTTGATACGTGTGAAGCGTGGGTCTGACTTGAACTGTATGTGAAGTTGGAAGAAGAGGCTCATTAGGATGCACTGCCTTCTGTATGTTACACAAGTGTTAAGTGAGGAAGCGCCGGAGAATTTGCACTTGAAAAGCAATGCTCATAATTTGTGTTTTAACAGAAAAGAGGTGGACCGGAGCTGCGCTGGTGTTAAACTCAAAAGGAACCAGTAGAAAAACAGGAAAATACACATAAACTTGAATTTAAAGGTCCTATATTACACAAAACTGACTCTTGTGAGCTTTAATCCACATGTTATAATGCTGTTACCTCCTCAAAAACAGACCTGGAGTTGTGTTTTGTTTCATTCACACATGTTCTGTCCACATCCCCAAAGCTGAAAATACTTCGTTCCACCTTGTGATGTCATGAAGTGGTAGTTTTCAAGTGAACAGCTCCTTTTTTACATTTAGTTCAGCAGAGATTGGTAATTCCAGGGCTGAAATTACCCAAATGATTCTAGTGAAGGTGTGTGGAGCTAAACACTAAATTAACCTTTTTGCTACTAAACAATGTATCGTGTTTTAATAGTATTCATTTATTTATTTCGAGCATATGTATCAGATATACTTAAAGCACATTTCACAAATTAGTCCTTATATAAGCTCGAAAAAGAGTGGGAAGAAGAATTTAAGCATTTAAGCATCTACTGTTTCTAGTCCTTTTTGGCAATTTTAAGGTTGTGCTGCAATTTCAAGTACTATGTGACATCACAACAGACTGCAGGGGCGGAGTTTGACGTGTGGATACCTGTCAGACCAATCACGCTGTTCCTCATACCTGCAACCCCGCCCCTCCTCCGACCCTGTCAGTTTGAGTGTGGATACTTGTTAGACCAATCACACTGTTAATACCTCCGAACCCCAATATCGATTGACACGATACCAGTAACGAGACAAAATAAATGTGCTAGGTAATGATAAGTCTGTTAATTGCCCTTTTGTTTTGAAAATTTAAATATAAAAAATCCTTAGTTTAGCCTGGTTTGGTGATGGTCTTGCTTTATTGTTACAGTTGCATGTCCCACCAGCAGGGGGCCCCAGTAAAGGCCCAGGACATGCTGGAGGGACTCTCAGCTGGCCTGGGAACGCCTTGGGGTCCCACCGGAGGAGCTGGAGGAAGTGTCTGGGGTGAGGGAAGTCTGGGAGTCCCTGCTTAGACTGCTGCCCCTGCGACCCGGCCCCAGATAAATGGGAGAAAATGGATGGATGGACAGTTATAAGTAAAGTCATTTATATTTTTGTTTAGCTTACTATTTACTTCCTGTTGAAATACTACCATGATGCAGTAATCCAATATCTAAGTATTTTTGTTTTAATTTAACTGAACTTACAACATATTTCCTGTTCAAATACTGCGATAACAGCGATACTTTTAAATATGATCATCCAGTACTGCATTTCTTTCTTATACTGAGCTGCTCTAGTAGTAACCTATATCATACAAATACAGTTCTGAGAGCATGGCCCCTCAACACAGTGATTTAAAGCCATTCTGGGACATTATGATGTACAGGAAGTCGATGGCTGTCACATGAAATCACACAACATTATTGCAGCTTCCAGCGTCCTTAGCAAAATGGATTTTATCATTGATTTTGCAATAAGAATAACATTATACCGTGATGTCCGCGCTGTAAATCTGAAGTCACTGAAGTACGAACGCCAGTCACCGGCAAAATGCAACTAACAAAATCAACTTTACTGATCATGTATTCATTCGTAACTTTAAAAGGTCTATTTTTATATTTAATTTAAAAAGCTGTTGTTCTTGTATTTTTATGTCACAATCCGTTCTTCCACCATTTTAATTCTATTTAAATCTTCTAAGTCAAATCTGAGTAGATCTTTTCATATAAAAGCCCTTACATTTATCTAAATTGCCATAATCTCAACATTCGTCTTCTTGGTCACATCTGATGACGTCACTGTTTCCATAGCGTGTTGCCATGACAACCCGTCTCTAATCAAGTCCAGTAAAGAGCACATTTTATCACCTTTAAGTGTCTGTGGAGTACACTATAAAATACAGGGGCTGTCACGTACTATCGGTATTGCAGTATTTCAGTCAGCAGCGGCTATATTTTATAGTTGTGTTGAGCAGAGACAGGTGTATGTTGTCAATATGCAGATTGTGTGGCGTGGTTGAGTAATTCTAGGGCCATTAGGGACCATGTAGCTAGTTTAACACCAATGTAGCTAGCTTCATACTAATGCAGCTAGCTCAATACTAATGTAGCTAGCTTAATACTAATGTAGCTAGCTTAATACCAATGTAGCTAGCTTAATACTAATGTAGCTAGCTTAATACCAATGTAGCTAGCTTAATACTAATGTAGCTAGCTTAATACCAATGTAGATAGCTTAATACCAATGTAGCTAGCTTAATACTAATGTAGCTAGCTTAATACCAATGAAGCGAGATACTAATGTAGCTAGCTTAATACCAATGAAGCTAGATTAATACTAATGTAGCTAACTTAATACTAATGTAGCTAGCTTAATACCAATGTAGCTAGCTTAATACTAATGTAGCTAGCTTAATACCAATGAAGCTAGATACTAATGTAGCTAGCTTAATACCAATGAAGCTAGATTAATACTAATGTAGCTAGCTCAGTACCAATGAAGCTAGCTTAATACTAATGTAGCTAGCTTAATACCAATGAAGCTAGCTTAATACTAATGTAGCTAGCATAATACTAATGTAGCTAGCTTAATACTAATGTAGATAGCTTAATACCAATGAAGCTAGATTAATACTAATGTAGCTAGCTTAGTACCAATGAAGCTAGATACTAATGTAGCTAGCTTAATACTAATGTAGCTAGCTTAATACCAATGTAGCTAGCTTAATACTAATGTAGCTAGCTTAATACCAATGAAGCTAGCTTAATACTAATGTAGCTAGCTTAATACAAATGATCAGGTTCAACATTTGTGGATTGTGGTCTTTTGGATATCACTGTAATACCAATACTACTACCAATACCACCACCGCCTAAACCACCAATTTGATCAGCAGAATACCACCGTTACCAATATCACCACCATCAATATCACCAAAAGCACCAACATCACCACCACCATCAATACCACCACCCAAACCACCAATACCACCAATACCACCACCAAAACCACCAATACCACCACCAAACCACCACCAATACCATCAAGACCACCACCAAAACCACCAATACCACCACCAAAACCACCAGTACTACCAATTCTACCACCAACACCAATATCACCACTAGTACTACCACCAAAACTACCAATATAACCACCACTACCACCAATATCACCACCATCAAGACCACCGCCAGTACCACTAATACCACCACCAACACCAATACCAGTACCACTAATATCACCACAAGTACCACCACCCATATTACCACCAATACCACCAACATCAATACTACCACCTTAATTAATACATCAACAAGATTTTCAACATGTTTCTCAAATTATGTCCAATTTTGGATACAAGTCAAACAGATCAAAATAATTAAGCTAGCTGTAATGTATGTACTCCACAAAACACAGTCCATCTACACTGGTATAGTGTGAACTTTTTCTTTTTGACAACAACACAAAATTCCCATTCAAATCCTAATTAACAGTTTGGAGTTATCCTGACTACTCTGACATAACTTCAGCCTACTCTGTGGCACTGTGCGCTATTTTTACACTGATCAGCTAAATCCGCCGGCACCCTGGTAACTCCACTCTTTTACACGATTTCAAACACATAAGCCCAATATGTCATAGTGAAGCATCAAGAAGACGTATTTTTAGCATGTGGCTGTGGCTTGTGTAAACGTGCGGCGTGTGAACGGGTATTTAGTGCATTATGGGAACTAAGATCTGCGTACACGCTCACACCAGACCTGCCTCCCTTATGGGGACAGAAATCAGATCCGCATGATGTAAATCGTTTATTATTGGAGCGATTACGTGCTTTAAAGTTCAGATATAGGATGAAATAGCTTAAAGTTTGAGTTTAGGTTACAAAAGTAGTGACTGTGGTAGCACCAGTCTCCAGGAAATGATTGTAATGTCTCCGAGAAGCATGGCAACCCAACTTATGTGTGTGAATGTTCCACTGTATGGCATTAAACTTGTCTATCTGGTATTTATTCAGTTGTGTGTATATACTGCTAGCATTCTGTATTAATAACATGCGTTCTTACTTTGAACGGGGTGGCCTTTCCACAGATCTGACCTGTAACTCCACGAAGACATGAGAGTTTATTTTAATGCCGTACTGTGGAACATTCCCGGCTAAGCGCAACATCTCCACCAGAAGCATTACGGACATTTTTGAGATGGAGACACTAATGGCAGCTAGCGTACTTTGAATTTGGCTGCTGTATTTTAGCGCGAGAGTGGAGGTGGAGGTTTGGAGCGAGCTCGTGGGCGTCGCAGTGTACGGGCTGTAACTGCTACACTGAAAAAGCCTGCGCGAGTGGGAGGACCGCCATGTGTGAGAGAACCAGAGACGGAGAGGAGCAGGTTTTTCTACGACGCAAAAGGAACAAAGAAACAAAGAAAAAAGGTTCAAATCGGCCAAAAAATCCAGACTGTGTAGAAGCTATAACTTGCTTTGGGTGAAGCTAGTGCACAGTGTAATTCAGATTCAAATAGTTTCCATTCATGGTCTAAAATTTGAGAATGTCATGATCTTAGATGTTGGATAAGGGCCTACGTAACTCTCATTTAAATCAAGTTGGCAGGATTATTTTAACGGTCTCACAAAGTCCATATTACCCCCAGTCCTTCAAGAATTATGTTGGCTTCAAAATTCTTTCACTGGTCCACAAATCTCTAAACGATGGAGGTCCAAAGTTTTGAAGAGACCTGCCAACGCCCAGCCCCCTCGGTCCATCAGATCCGCTGCGACGGGTCTCCTGGCGGTTCCTCGATTTCGGACCAAACACGGTCAAACTTATTCGGTTTCTGTAGATCCCAAATGTGGAATTCTTTGAAACAAGATCTAATATTTTTAAATCTAAACTGAAGACACATCGTTTTAACATCGCCCGTGGATAATTAATGGCAAAGCAAATCATGAACTGAAGCTGAAAGTTTGAATTAATGGCAAAGCGATCGACGAATTCACGACATAGCATATTTCATATATATATATATGCTATGTTTTAACAGTTTAATTGATCTTTTGTGTTAGTTATGTGTAAATTACGTGAAAGGTGCTCTTCAAATAAAACTGATTGATTGATTGATTGATGGGAGAGTCGCTGTTTTGAAAGAAATATCCGAAAGAAAAATCAAAACCATTGAACCTCGTCATTATTTTGTCCAGATTGGGTCCACAAACTTTTCAAATAAATCTCAAGGCTTTAAGTCCTTTCAAGTAACAAACACATCGTTGGGGTTAAACTACTCGATCCACTTGGTCTTTGTGAACTGAAGATCCAAAAAGATCCTCGGCCTTCGCTCTGTCACATTTTCATTTCAAACCATCAGACAGAAGAATCAGCTCCAGACGGTCTGAAAGTGTCTGTAGATCTGAATAATTTTACTAGAAATGTGAAAAAGTACATTTTAGATAATCAAACGTGTCCATATTACTCTAGTTAATTCGTATTGTTCTGTATTTCTGTATCTGTCACTGTAAAAACCTAGAAATAATGATGTTTTATTTTGGTTCGGACTGAAGGAAACATCACGTATTGGACTTGAGGACTTTTATTGTATTTTACTGCTAATGTTAAAGATGAACTGTTGGTCTTTTAATGTAATTGTAATGAAATGTGGGTTTTTAATGTGTTCACCTGCCCTTTGCTCATGGTCCCTGACAAATAAAGAAGAAAGAAAGACATAATGGCACCACTTTCTGAAGATATTGTGGGAGGAAAAAAATCACGTTTATATGACAGGTGGTGAACATTGTGCCAGTTTTTGTATTAACCACGAACCAGGTCAACACAACTGCAGCCTGACAATACGCAACAAATTACTCCATTGAATTCTGACAATCTGCTTTAAACTATAAATACAGAAGTCGATCTATTGTGGTACCAAACTCCTTCTGATGATCGGCAGATTTTGCAATTATAGTGTTTATTTATAGTTCATTTTATCCCAATTTTGTTCTTCTTTTTAATCCTTTTTTAGACTTACTGTAGCAATGTTGTAGCTCTTACGTAGACCTGGTTTAGTCCGACTTAAGACCTGCTGTAGTCCTGTTTTAGACGTGGTTTTAGATCGGATCAGTGGTGGAAGACGTGCTCAGTTTTGTTACTTAAGATACAGATACTAGAGCAAAAAAAAAAAAAAAAAACTTGAGTGAAAGTAAAAGTATTATTTCGCGCTGAGTTTGAGATCTAATAATTTTTAATTTTTAATCATTTCAAAATGCAGATTTGAGCTGAAATTTGTTCAACAGAAACAATTTAATTTTTTATTTTTTTTTCCAATGTGTTTTTATCCATATAATTGTATTTGCTCAAACTACAAATGTGGTTGCAGTCCAGTTCAAACATGTAGTGGAGTAGCAAGTACAGCTACTGCACTCTGTAAAAAGTATCAATTTTAAAATCTACTACACTAAATGTTTACTTAAGTACAGTACTTTACTACTTTTACTTGGATCAGATGGTACGTGGAAGGCCAAATATTTCCCAGTTAAATTTCGCAGTTGTTGCTTTGAAGATTTGGAACATTAGAAAATGAAAAAGCCACTTAAATAAAATAATTAAATAATAATAATATTACAAAAATATTAATTTAATACATTTTGGTCAATATCGCTGCCAAATTCGTAAAATAACAGACCAATCAAACAATAATTCAAGACTCATCATTTCGGGTTTTAAAATGTCCGCTTTACATGATCCTGGTATTGTACTATTAACTTTACTTCATCATTTTATTTAAGCCAATATTTGATTTCCTAACGTTCCAAATCTCCAACACAACAACTGCGAAATTTAACGAGAAAATATTTTGCCTTCCAGGTACCATCAGGTCTCAAAAAACATGTCTAAAACAAGACTAGAACTGAACTGTTGCTTGGTTGGTCAATAAAATGCAATCTTAGTAATGTTAGGCCTATCACGATAACACATTTTGAAGTTCGATATATCGCTGAAGTAAATATAGACGATAAACGATAATAAGGACATGAATTTATGACACTGACGAAAACCCAAGAGCCAAAAAACCCCAAAAAATAACCAAAAATAACCAAAATTTCCGCAGTATTGTAAAGAAAACGTACACCCCCAAAAAAATATTGCTCCACCTTCCAAGTCGATATAGTATTTCTCACGATAGCCGCTTGTGACTTACAGTAATCTAAAATCGATATCTTGAAATCCTTAGCGCAAAATATCTTCTTCGTCATCACGCTTTTCCAACGAGCTCCAAAAACGCAAATCTGATCTACTTGAGCGTTCGTTCTTTTAGCGAGATTTCGAAGGCGACAGATTAACTGGTCCAGGTCCCATCGCTACTACAACACTGCATTTACCATAAAATGAAAAAAGTTAGCATGGTTTTTCACACCTGCCTCAGACTCGTAGAAGTGGAGGATGTGATGGGGGGATAATGATGCAGTTTTGGGAGGACAGACTTGCGAGCGAGAGTGTGCTTTTCGCTCTCTTTCTCTCTCTGTCACTTGGGTAACTTTAGCACTTGTTTGGCCACCACTGGAGGCGGGGGCGGGGACCAAAAGTGTACTTTCAGCTGCAGTGAGAAAAATACAGATTTGTTGGAAAATCTGTGTTAAAATGGCTCATAACTGGTTTAAGAAGCACTATTGCGTATTAATGTGGAAGTATTAGAGTCCTGGATGCCTAAAAACGTGCAGTACTTTTGTCAAGAGCAACACATGACAAGGAAATCCCAGTATTTCAGTGATATATGGGTCATTTGTAGCAACAGCAGCTCAGTTGTACTACTACTGATCCGAAGGTTGGCGGTTTGAATGTGTGTGAGAATGGGTGACTGGTTCCTTGATGTAAAGAGCTTTGAGTGCCTTGAAGTTGGAAAAACGTCATATAAAAATGACCATTTACCATTTAAATATATTGTTTTCGTAATTATTAGGGCTGATTATTTATTTGGCAGCATATTTGTACTACTACTTAAAGGTCCTACACCCAGTTCCTTCCCATGTATTTGAGCAAAATGTATCTTAACCCCGTAACGATACTTTGCACGAGCAGCTCTTGAGGTCAAACTATGTCCACATCTGATTGTGAAGCATTTTACTGTCCGATAATCAAGCAGCGCACCTTAGCATGCTAGTCGCCAGCTTTACGGTGACGGCGCACTTCGATCTGCTCCTGACAGTTGTAGAAATTTGCTTATAAAGTCATCACTGTGAACAATTAGGATGTTCTGAATGCATAAGGTAAGTGAAGGATACATTTGGACCTCTCCAAACCACTTAAAATGAACTAGTTGTGTTTTTTGTTACAGTGCGTGGATGTCTGTTCTGTTAGTTGGTTACTGGAAAGTACAGCGAAGTAATAATGTATCTGTAAAACAACTACAAGGTCTCCTAAAGAAAAGTTACATAGAGCAACTTCAGTACAGCCCCCTAGAGACTTATTTGGACCTGTCACGATAGCAGATTTTGAAGTTCGATATATTGCTGAAATAAATACAGACAATGAGCAATAATATTGAAGTATCCCTTAAAAAGTAGTTAGTTTGTGTCATAGCCGTTCATAATTCAAACTTCTACAGCTCAAAACTCACTGTAGTACAAAAAAATAACCCAAAAATTCCCAGTAGTACAAAGAAAAAGTCCCCATGATAAATACTGACCCCCCAAAAATATCGCTCCATCCAACAAATATTGAACGATAAGTCGATATGTATATTATTCATCGTGACAGGTCTATGCGTACTTCCAATTCCAATCCAACTCCTGGCTACAAAATCATCCCAATGAACCAACCACCGATCTTTAAAGTGCTTGTTATCGGAGCCATTGACGCCAACAAAGATGAAGCGACAAGATGGCCGACAGCCCTGGACTTAAATGTCATTGAGCGGGGCCGTATTGTCAGATGAAGCGTGCATTTGAATGTATAAACGGGTGTATGAGCAGACGGGGACTGGGTAGACTCCAAGTGGAATAATTGATGTAGCGGGCCTCGTTTCATAAGAATATAAGATGCCCTTGATGCTGGGCTTGTTTTTCGGTGGAGATGGGGCTAATTGGCAGCAAACGGCTCCTCAAAATGCAGACAGGATTTATATAAGCACCGCAACATTAAGGGGGAACACATTATGGCTACGGCTTTAAACAGGACGTAAATGTCATGTTGGGTATTAAAGAGTTGTAATCCGTTTATAAGATCAAGTCACTCTTTGTCCTCAGCTCATCGATGCTAGCAGGTATAGCAGCGAATTTAGAGCCAAGTTCCATATTTGGAATTCCAACTGTGAGTATCATAGCAACCAAAGAGCCAATCCAGAGTCAGGCTGTTGAAGGTTACGCTCCTCCTCGCCCGTATGCTGTCAATCAAACCTGTTGCTAACACTAGCGGGGAAAGGAAGCGCTGGATTTGTCTGTTTTATGGACAAAATAGCAAAATAAAAACACCAAGATCATGTAGAGCAGGTTAATACGAACTTTTGAGACCAAAGTGACGAGTCTGACAGCAGCAGTTACAGAGAAAGGGGCGATATAAAGTGAAAAAGTGGAGCTGGAATCACACCCATGATCACTTCCTAATTGGACCATGGCAGCTAGCGGGTTAGCTATGTCCATTTACATATAGAGTCTATGGGTGCACATTACGTCCATCCGAATTAAAATACAAGTTTACAATAGAAATGGGGAACAGAAAGGATCCAACAAACTTGAGACCTTTGTTATTAGGACTGCCAGGCGAATCGCAATCAAATCGAAATCTGAATGGTCGCAATTGGCAAATCACAAATATCCCCTCTACTTCTGTAAAAAAAACTGCCAACTCTGTAGTTTAGTCTGTACAAACGTGCTCTGAAATGTGATTCTTGTGTTAGTTTATCAGTTCATAGTTTTTTTGTATTGTCAATTCTTCCGAACGCATTTAAAAAGTGAACTTTGAACTGAATCGCAATCGTAATTCGTCTTAGGAAAGTTGTAATTATATATACTTTTTTTTTTTTTCCAAATCATTCTAAATTGATCCAAGTATGGTCTAAACATGGTCTAAAATGAAACTAAACCATGGATGAGGTAGTTTTGAAAAATGATCAAAACCCAATACCAATATCTGGAATACTGCTGAGGCCGATAACTGATACTTTTGAAATGGACAGCAAGGCCCACAAATGCACCATAAGTTGACGTAAATATCACAAATTCATTTTTCGCTTCTGTAAAAATATAAAAACATGTATTTATCTTGGATATAAAGTAAATATATTAGTATTATAATCATTTGAATGTCCATATTGGCTGACAGTGGTGGAACGTAACGAAGTACAGGTACTTAAGTATACTGTTATTTGATACTTTTTTACTTTTACTTCATGACATTTGAAAGCAGGTATATGTACTTTTGGCTGAACTACATTTTTCATTTGTAGTTTGAGCAAACAGAAACGTACAGATAAAAACAGACAGAAAAAATAATCGATTCAGTTGTTTCTGTTGGACAAAACTCAGCACAAATCTTTATCAAAATCACTGCATTTGAAGCTTTGTTGGACCTCAAAATCTGAGTGAAATACTTTTTACTCTTTAAGTACCTTTTAAACAGGTAATTTAATATTTTTTTCAAATGATACTAATACATAACTGAGTACTTCTTCCACTGCTGATACCGGCATATCCCAGGTAAATCCTTTCTATCTATTCTACACAACTGCCTCTTGTTTCTCTCATATCGCCGCCCGTCGCCAACCAGACTTCAAAATGCTGCTCTGGACGTTAAAAATTGGACGCGGCCGCTGCAGTCTGTCGCTTGGAACCAAATGTGGCGTCTAAAGAGAAGCAGAATGCCTATGTTGTTCAAATAAAGAGTGGCTTGTTCTTGGAGTAAACATCATAAGCCAAGAAGAAACGATTTGCAATGGTAAAATGTACAACACAGACATTTAGACGGTTTATATAAGCTCAAATAAACTCCATGACGTAGGCAACTTGGCCCCATAATCCAACTAACTTTTGTTTCTGAAACCGTCCTATTGACAAAGAAGCTGATAATAATTGAACAACAATTTGGAGTAGACGGAGCATATTGAAAACACATTTTATCCTGGAGGTTACGTTCTAAAAATAACCCGCAATAGGCGAAATCCGCAAAGTAGTCAGCTTTATTTGCAAACATACAGCACTTCAGAGTCACACTGTGATCCAACATTTATGTAAATTTGTCTGACACATTCTGTACTGTACAGGAGACACGGAGGAGACTGATGGACAATGGTCTACAGTCCCTCAGCCAATCAGGACGCAGAACACAATGGTCTACAGTCCCTCAGCCAATCAGGACGCAGAAACACACAATGGTCCTACAGTCCTTCAGCCAATCAGGACGCAGAACACAATGGTCTACAGTCCCTCAGCCAATCAGGACACAGAACACAATGGTCTACAGTCCCTCAGCCAATCAGGACGCAGAACACAATGGTCTACAGTCCTTCAGCCAATCAGGACGCAGAACACAATGGTCTACAGTCCTTCAGCCAATCAGGACGCAGAACACAATGGTCTACAGTCCCTCAGCCAATCAGGACACAGAACACAATGGTCTACAGTCCCTCAGCCAATCAGGACGCAGAACACAATGCACAAATATTTGCGAAACAGCGAGACCGCGAAAGATGACCCGCGATATAGTGACGGACAATTGTATTTGTGGTATTTGGATTTTGTTCATGGTTTAAATAAAACCACATGTGTAATCTTCATATATTATTAGCCTATTGGTTGCCAGTTAAGGTTGTTCAATATATCAAATTTGAATCCGAAAAAAGACCCCATTGTTTCAAATTGCCAACAATCACCTAGGGGCTGTTTACTCAAGAAATCCCATCTCTCCCAGGACTAATTTTGCCCATATTTACTGTTAAATGCCATTAAATAAAAGTACGCCTTGATTATGTTCATAAAATTAATATTGAAAGCGATTTTCGTAAGTTTTTGAAAGACGTGAGCCATCAGTATGAGGAAATATTTAATTGTTTTTTGCCCTATTGCCAATAATAGCGTAGCGCCCTGTGTGTACTGTGTAAAAATCCCATTTATTCACATGCAGAGACAGTGGGCGTGGCAGATGGGAGAGATTTCAACACATGTGATGCTTACACCATGTTCATTATTTTGCACAGGGGGAAGTCAAGACCGCTGGACACTACGCTTTAATACCTCCACTCCACAGGGGGGCCACGATGCACCGCAGGCAGTGTATCTTATGTGTAGTGCATTCAATTAAAGCCCGTCACGCTCTCCGGGATTTTTCAGTCTTAAATGATTCTTAAAAGCTCACAGACATCAGGAGAATTGGGTAAAATTTTAAATCTCCCAGCCGGATATGGCAGCGAAGGGACCGTACACCGCAAGCTAAAAGTTGTGAGCGTTTCTTGTTTAGGATAAAACGGCTCAAAAGTGTTCCAAACATCAGAGCCTTGCAAGTCAAAGCGGTGTCATTTTTATTTTGAAATGTGGTCACGATAATCACTATATCGACTTATAGTTCAGTAAATGAAACCTGGAACGACACATTTTTGGGTCAATATTTATCGTGCAGACTTTTTCTTTGCAGTACTGGGAAATGTTTGGTTATTTTTTGACTATATGATCAGATTTAAGCCATAAAGTGTTGAATTAATAACTTCTACGACTCATTACAGATGCAACTAAGAGTGTTTCATTCTGCTGCTTGTGAGTTTTTAACAATATTGTAGATTTGGAATAGTTTTTGTCGTTTAAATCTGCTCTTGGAAGGAAGGAAGTAGAGTCACTATCGTAATCTGCAGCAGCTTCACCCCGATCCTCGCTGTGCGGATGTGAACAGACCGACGTGAGGAACTACTCGCCTTTTTACCTTTTTAAACAAAGCTTCAAACTCGATAATACCGCCGTTTTGCGAATTGTGTGTCGTTACTTGCAAATTCTAATGGATAATATGGATGAGAACGATGAGTAATAGTCGTCTTTCAATGATTTTCGCCATTTCCTGAGTTTGTATCTCGCGCCTCTGTGTCCGTCACTCCGTCTGCCCCTGACGCTCTGTTTTATTGGCTGTTGCCGTGGCGATGTTTTGCAGTTACGAATTTACGCTCGGAAGACGCACACGGGGAGCGCTGCGGCTTCAAAATCGCATACGGGGGTCTGAAATCGGGTCACGCCTACCTGAAGTCGGGGAGAAGCAAATCGGGTTCTCAATTGGGCGAATGATCCTGTAGTGTGGCTCGATTTCAAAAAGAGTACAGAAGAGTACCTTTGAAACCCGAGCTACTCTAGTTTAGTCCAAGTTTAGTCATAATTTTGCCTGGTTTAGTCATAGCATAGTAGTAGTAGAAGAGTTTATATAAAGTTTAGGGGCAGCAGTAGCTCAGATCCAAAAGGTCGGCGGTTCGAATCCCGCTCTCATCAAAAACATCATCGGTAAAACAGTCCGATCCACTGACCCACAGGTTGTTGGTGCGATTCCAGCTCCCACAGATGAACGCTTTGGTTGTATCCTTGGGCAAGACACTTAACCCACCTAGTCTTGGTTTAGATCCTTTCACCCAGGTTAGTTTGTGTTAATTTCACCCTAATTTTGACAGTTTTGTTCTGATTTACACCTGTTTAAGAACTAAGCTTTTCTAGCCAACCTATTTTAGATATTGGGTTGGGTTAGCCGTGAATTAGCCCCGATTTTGACACCTTTTAATCCTGGTTTAGACCTAGTTTGGCTTTGATTTGGACCTGGACTAAATCTGCCTTTTTAGTCCAGGTTAAGTCTCATTCAGCTCCAAATTAACCAAGAATTGGCGCAAATATGTTTCTTATTTAAACCTGGTTTTGTCCCCTGTAGATTATCATCGGGCTACTTCAAATATTCCTAAACTTCCATGACAAACAATAAAATAAAAACCCATTCCCTGCTGTGTCCTTCTACATCCCGCCACCATCTATAAAGCGCTTCGGCCCAACATTAACATGAAACTCCTGTCTGATCGATCGCATCATGCCAAACATTTGAAGACGCACGTGGGAAATTACACCTCGCTTTATATTTCCACGGCAACAAATTAATTAAAAACTAATTGTAAATATGTACTGTATGTCTCTGCACGAATTGCCTTGAGGTCCACTGCAATCAGCATCCGGATACAGACGGAGACCCGGGTATAAGATTGTCATTGTCGGGCTATATATAACAGTGATTGATGCGTTTCACAACAGCACTTAATGACACGGGGAGAGTTACGGGGCGTCCATTTTGCTCTCTCCTGTGCTTACATCGTCTATAGGAATCACTCTCTGATGGTTAATATATTAATTTGACGTTTGGGAAATCACACACGCGAAATAAAATGAAATATGGGTACGACACGTGCTATTAAGGTGACATTATTAAGAAGTTCAGCTCTCGACATGAACGTCATCGGTAGAGCGTCAGATGAATGCTGTTTCTGGGTTTCTTGATGTAAAGCGCTTTGAATGACTCGAAGTTGGAAAAGCGTTTGCCATTTACTTGTTAAATAAAGCGGTTGCTATGGTAACATTATGTACTTCCACGTTGCTGTCATAATAATCTACGAGGAAGTTGTTTTTAGGGGTAAAAATAAGGTTAAGTAAAGGTAGTTTCTTTCATTTGACGATATTCGAGATACTAAAACTAAATCAAGAACGGTACTTTTCGATGATGTGATTTTCGTTCGTGTTAAGTTTCAAGCGCAACAATTACTACTATGTACTTCTTTGTGTGCAATACTTGGCCAACAAAGTTAAATCTTTACATATGGTACTATTTCGGTGTTGTTAATACTTCATGATGTGAGTTCGGTCGCCGCTGACTCCTCCCGAGTTCAGATGGGTGTGATTGACAGGTGGATCGGCCAATCAGGGGCGTGCATGGTCCGTCCATAAAAAAAAAAACAAACATGGCTGCTCACGAGGAAAAAAAGGACTGAAAAAGAGCACAATTTCTGTAGAATCAATGAGTGAAGCAATAAACTGTTAATCTGAGGTGAGGGAAATGTTATTTTATTTGTAAATGATAATTGACCAATGAGCTCCTTTGTTTCAGGAGCACCACTGAAATAACCAAGTCTCATTGGACGATTACATTTGTTTCTGGCTCGAGATGTAACAGAGGGCAGGCTGGTGTCCCTCTGCGCCGAGCAAACATGTTCTGTCAAGTGAAAAGGAGAAACCGCAAAGCAACATGGGAAAGAGGCTAACAATTGACCTTATTCCGCCCCAACCACTTTTCCCGTAAATGCAACTAAACGGCGCTTTCTTTGCAGTAGCGCTTCTGGTTAAGTGGAAATCCCGTTCCTTTCAATGGAGAATTTTGGGAAAAGTTTCGGCCGTTAGTAGTATATAAAGTCGGTTGGTTTGTGTCAAATGTTCAGTGGTTATGTGCAACAACAAGTCGCAACAAGCTGCAACGATTCTCTGGAAGCTTCAAAACGTCTCCAGGTAGAACTTATTTGCAATGGAGATCGGCAGCTCCTTGCAAAATAATACAACCCGAATGACAACGGCGGCGCCCACGGCAACCTCCAGAATAAGGCGAACACAATAAGTAAATGATATGTTAAAAAGACAGCACACAGTTTATTCTATAATGCATTAACTTCATCGATACTGCACTAACAGGCCTTTAATCTGACTATTGATCAGCTGAACTCACTCGAGCTCTTATGCAAATTCACCTCAGATCACAGACGCAGTTGTCCCTTATTTGATCGCATCGACTTATTGAGCCGCGTTGCTCTACTCGTAGCTTGCGAAAAAAGAAGCTAGCCGTACAAACGTTAGCATCTCGGTTTAACGTCTTTTCTTATATCTAACACGGCTCTGATGTGTATTTAGCCGGGAGTACTGCCGTCACTCTTATATCTTTACTTTTTGTGAATGCAGATTAGTGGAATTGGGAGTTATAAATGGTCTATGCTAACACATAAAAACAGTTTTAAAAATGAAAAGGAGCGCAGGTCAAAAATTCCGTTTAAATAAAAAAAAAAAAAAAAAAAAACATGTAGTAGTGAAGCAGTTTTAGTATGTTTAGTGGTAGTAATCGTACTAGTAGTAGAAACTGAAGTAAAACAGTGAGTAGTGTGCATTATTGTAAAGAAACAGCCACAGTAGTACTAGTAGTAGTGTTGTAGTAGTAGTAGTAGTAGTAGCAATGGTGGTAGTAGTGATAGTGGTAGTAATAATGGTAGTAGTAGTGTTAGTAGTAACGGTAGTAGTAGTGGTAATGGTAGTAGCAGTAATGATCGTAGTAGTAGTAGTAGTGGTAGTAGTAGTTGTAATTTGTATTTTCGCAATATACAAAAGCTAAACTAAAAAGTAGTAGTTGTAACTTTTTAGTAACTATAGTATGTTGTAGTAGTTTTAATGGTTAGTATAAAAATACACTGATACTCGAATAGGTGGACAGAAGCTAAACTAAAAAGCAGTACACACACTTTATAAAAATACACTGCTCTCCACTCTCAGGCTCTGTTACACACGTCCTCTCTGTGTTTCGCTGGGAGTACTGGCTTCACTCTTAGCGTATATCTTGAGGGATACTTCAAAGACTGCTCGTGTTTTCTAGCTTCAGACTAATTAGCCGCTGATGAGCAGAACTTTGGCTCTTCAGATCGGCGCAGCACGCCCCGGCTCATGTTTTTTCACCACAGACATTGATGAAATAATCAGACTGAAAACAGGCCAGCTTTGATATAAACAATATCATGAAACATTTAGCAGTGTTTCCCATGAAATTCTGTTTGTAGAGACAGAACAGAGGAGGGAGGAAGATACACAACATACATGCTCTTTTTTTTTACTTTTTGGAAAATTATAAGTACTAGGCTGATTCTAGAGCAAATGAAAAAGGCCAGAATTTCCGTTTAAATTGTGGAAAAAGTACTTGGTTTATGGTTAATATCTTTACTGGGCCTGTCCACATCAAACAGAATCTGCTTTTTAAACTTGATCAGTACAGAAGTACTTTTAGCATGTTTACTAGTAATAGTACTAGCTGTGGAAACTGAAATATATCGCACAGAAGCAACAGTAACAGTAGGTAATATTAGTGACCATAATAGTAGTAATGGTAATAGTAAGTTTAGTAGTAGTAGGTCTAGTAGTACTATGTCTAGTAGTAGTAGTAGTAGTAGTAGACGACGTTGGAGTAGTAGTAGCAGTAGATGTTAGTAGTAGTAGTAGTAGATTTAATAGTAATAGATCTAGTAGTAGTTATAGTAGTAAGTGTAGAATTATTAGTAGTAGGTCTAGTAGTAGGTGTAGTAGTAGTAGTAGTATCTAGTGGTAGGTCGAGTAATAGTAGTAGTAGTAGTAGTAGGTCTGGTAGTACTAGGTCTAGTAGTAGTTGTAGTAGTAAGTGTATTATCAGTAGAAGTAGTAGGTCTAGTAGTAGTAGTAGCAGTAGGTGTAGTAGTAGTAGATTTAGTAGTACTAATAGTAGTAGTAGTAGTAGTAGTAGTAGTAGTAAGTCTAGTAGTAGTAAGTTTAGTAGTAGTAGTAATAGTAGTAGGTTTAGTATTAGTAATAGTAGTAGGTTTACTAGTAGTAATAGTAGGTTTAGTAGTAGTAGTAGTAGGTTTAGTAGTAGTCATAGTAGTAGGTTTAGTAGTAGTAGTAGTCGTAGGTTTAGTAGTAGTAATAGTAGTAGGTTTAGTAGCATTAATAGTAGTAGGTTTAGTAGTAGTAATAGTAGTAGGTTTAGGAGTAGTAGTAGGTTTAGTAGTTTAGTAGTAGTAGTAGTAGGTTTAGTAATAGTAGTAGGGTTTGTATATATAGATTTTGCAGTATAGATATAAATCCAAATATAAAATGTATTTTACTGGTTTGCTGGTTATTGTCACAGAAAAACGTCGTCTCTGATTTTGTCAGACCTGCGGCACATCTGTGTATTTTGAAAATCTCTCGGCACAAACGTCGTCCCGACCTGCCGCTCGTATAAACACAGATTTACCTGTGGAAAACACGACATTCCTGGACACCAGCTTGTAGTCCACGATGGAAAACTGCGGCAGCTCGATCCTGGTCACTCCGGTCACGGCCGCCGCGCCTCCTTTCCAGTAGAACTCGATGTCGTCTGTGGTGTACCCATCTGTGAAGTACAAACGTGTATATTCTCTTTATACAAATACATATATACAGAGGACCCATCTGTGCAGAAGTTGTGAGGGGCTTGTCTGATTTATGCAGAGTTACAGAGGACAGCTGGGAGAGTGTGGACAAATACACGTCTGAAGTTTGAGCTGAGCACTGCAACATTTTGGCATATATGTTGTGAGTAAAAAAAAAAAAAAAAAAAAAGTAAAAGTAAAAAAATAAATACATGAATAATAATAATAATAATAATAATAATAATACACAAAATAAAATATTAATATATACATAAATACATAAAATTATAAAAAAAAAATGTAAAAAAATGTGTAATAATTAGAATATGGATTCACTTACCAAACATGTTTTTTTTTGCATAAATGTAAAATTCAAATTGTATATAATAATAGTAATGATAATGATAATAATAATAATAATGATAATAATAATAATAATAATAATAATAATAATATAATAATAATAACAATAATAATAATAATACCATAAAGTAATTTTTTTAATATTGGCCTACAGGTGCCTGAAAATACGTGCTGTGATAACATTTCTGGTTGGGGAGTTGGCACATTGACTCGCTTGTCTCCATGGAGATGCTTTTTTCTTTGTCTGGATTGTTCCGCAGTATGGCATTAAGCTTTATCTCGAAATTATTCCATTTCAGGTATTTTGATTAGCAATAAAATACACTGAAACACATGCGTGCTGATTGTGAGCTGAGTCGGCCCTCTGCAGAGCTGACCTGTAACTTGGCCCGGTTGTCTCCGTGGAGATAGACGTTGTTGTTTTTGCATGTGGAAAAATCCGGACCAAGCAAAACATCCATAAAAACGAGCAGAAAAGTTACATAATGCACCTTTAAAACACTGAATTTATTACTTCAGAGCTTGGTCGACGCATCACGGATCTGACCTGTAACTTGACCTTGGTTGTCTCCATGGTGATAAGTAAGACAACACTGTGGAGTACTCTAAACCAAGCAACAACAGCCATAAAGGCAAGCAGAAAAGTTACATAGTGGATCTTTAAACTTCAGTGCGTGCTTTGAACACACTTAATCCAACTGAAGTAAATCAACACTGATCGTTTTTATTTCCCTGGAGACCGAGGTGCAAATCTACTTGGTCCGAGCTGAATTTTGAGCAGTTTAAGCGGCAACAAAGTCATAAATTAGAACATTAAGCCGAAACCATGGCGCCGATGTTCACTGTACAGACGTTATCCTTGTAAATGAAAACCCTACAGTTGACTTATTTAACGATGTCCACAAACGGCAAGGGAAGAATCCAAAAGTGCCACGAAACACAAGTGTTTTATTTCCCCCGAGTGACACGTGTGACTGAAGCTTTGATTAAAAAGGATCAAATTAGAAGCGGAGTTGTGCTGTTGTCCCATATGTTCATTAAATGCATATGTTAAATTAGTCACTACTGACGTGTGAGGTGGATGGTCTGTAATGTGATCCAAGAATATTAAGGTCCCACAGTGCGGCATTAAACGTATCCATCTTTAATTTTTATTCCATTACAGAAGTCGCATGGGCTTGCCCTTCCACAGATCTGAAAGTAATCTGGCCTCGTGGCGTCATGGAGATAGATGTGTTCAATGCCATAACAAGCAATAACATCTCCATGGAAACCAGCAGGTGGCGGATCCTCCATCAGAAAAGTTATATAGTGCAACTTTTAAGCTAACAGGCTACTAACCATGGCTAAACACTTGTATAACGTTCAGCTAGTAATTATAAGCAGTACTTTGTGTGCCGTGTACACAGTGGGATTATTCAGGTGTTTAACCTGTACCAGATGGTCCAAGGCGTTTATCTACATTTTAAGTCTATTTATAGATTTACATAGAAAATTACTCGGATTTCTGTATCACACCACGCACAGGAGGAGGAGGAGTGTGGAGGAGTTCAAGGATCTCGGGGTCTTGTTCTCGAGCGAGGGAAGGATGGAGTGTGAGATTGACAGGTGGAGTCCAAAGGCAAAGTTCTCGATTTACCGGTCAATCTCTGTTCCTACCCTCACCTATGGTCTTGGTTTAGTCCTGGTTCAGTCCTGGTTTAGTCCTGGTTTAATCCTGGTTTAGATCTCTGTTCCTGGGCATGTCCCACCGGGAGGAGACCCCGGGGAACACGCTGGAGGGACTATGTCTCTCGGCTGGCCTGGGAACGACCTTGGGGTCCCAACGGAGGAGCTGGAGGACGTGTCTGGGATGGGAGAAGTCTGGGAGTCCCTGTTTAGACTGCTGCCCCCATGACCCGGCCCCGGATAAGAGAAAGAAAATGGATGGATGGACCACGCACAGGAAAGTACACAGGTTATTGTAGGATTAAAACAAAGGAATTACATTTTCACCCTGGCACTTTCTGAACAGAATCCAAATTTTTCAAACCTACATTTTTGAAGTCTGTTTGCAATCGCATATAATAATCATTTTAATGCTAATGTTAACGCTAATGCTAATGCTACTTTAAATTTTTACTCGTTGCCATTAAAAACACACGTCGCTGTCTCCTTTTAGCTCGTGGTGTATTGTTAGTCCGTCTTCTAACACGACGTTTGATATCGACTCCAAAGCATCTCGATGAAAACACCCTGCTAGCTTTGAAATCGTAGCCACCGCAAATGCTTTCGATTGAGCTAAATCTTGACGTTTCACTCACAAAGACTGTTTTTTGTTTTTTTTTTATTTCATTTGTTTTTACTGTTTTTACTGATGCTTTCTACTCACAGCTTTCTATCTCCAGAGTGCAGTTTTGCTCATCCAGAGGGTAGCGGCGTAGATCCATCATGCAGGCTGCCGTCGTAGTGATCCTGCACCAAAACACATATAGAGAATATTAAGTCATCTCAATACAAGGCACTGACAGAAAGATGGATAGCAAGGAAGGAGGAGAGGACGGAGGAGGAGACAGAGAGGAAGCTAGGAAACTAGGAAGGAATAATTCATTTTAGTGAAGTGTTACTGTGCAGCGATTGGGGTCCATGCACAATAGCGGTGTACGCCCATAGACTGTATCGATAAATAGGCATAGCTAACCTGTTAGCCGCCAAATAGGGAGTGATCATGGGCTCGCTTCCGGCTCCATCGACTTTGGCTACAATTCAGTTTACATTGGAAAACCGTGGAGCCTTTTTCTGTAACTGCTGCTGTCGGGCTCGTCATTTTGGTCTTAAAATGTTCGTATTAACCCGCTCTACATGATCCCATGATTTTATTTCGTGATTGTGTCCATAGCTCAAGATATGACCATTAATCAACTTCTTTCCCTGAAGTTGTTTCCGCTAGCGTTAGCAACAGGTTTGATTGACAGTGTTGCCAACCCGGCTAAACCAGCGATGCAGGAGGAAAGGGGCGTTACCTTCAAAAGCCTAAATCCGGATTGGCTCTTTGGTTGCTATGATACTCACGGTCGGAATTCCTAATATGCAACTCGGCTCCATATTCGGCGCTATAACCGCTCGCTTCGATGAGCTTCATTAGACTGGAGCTGACGTCACACTCGCTCCGTCCACTTCTTTATACTGCGAGTACGCCACTTGCTTGTCTCCATGGTGATGGTATTACTTTGCCTGGAATGTTCTATAGTATGGCATTAAAAATATCTATCTGGAGTCTTTTAGTGGTGTTTTTAATGTCGCCAAAATACACTAAAAAACGCTCTATTTTTACTGTGAGCGGGGTCTCCTCTCCTCAGATCTGACCTGTAACACGACCTCCTGGCACCACCCGCTTGTCTCCATGGAGATGATACAACGCCATACTGTTCAAAATTTCACGTCAAATGGTAGAAAAGGTATCAAAAGAAGTCAGGTTTTTTTTTTAAATCCAGAGAAACACAATTACATCTCCATGGAAACAAGCTGGCGGCAGACCCTCCGGCTGTAGTAAAGTTACACAGCGCACCTTTAATCGCTCCTTTCCATCTGCAACATTTCCCGAGATATCTCAACTGGAAACTAAACGTCCATTTCTCGAGGCTGACTTCCTCGTATCGTCTCGCATTACGCAGCACTGGCAGAGTCGTCGGCCTAAATGAAGTTATTCCACTGAGCTCGACTGCTGACTGTGTAACCGTATACATCACTATATACCCTTCACATCACCGGAGACGGGCTTTGATCAAGATTTCGTGCAAATTCGCCCAGTCAAACAAATACGTCAATGGCAAATTCAGACTTGGAGTGTGTCTGCGGGCGATCTCTGGGGAGCGGAGTTTTGTTTAGCGCCGGCAGAGGCTCAAACTGTTCCTAAAAAGATGTTAAAAATAAACACGAGATGCAAATTGCGGTTGATTGGGAGGTCGAGTTGGCAGGGAGCCGGCGGGTGGAACGAGGAGAGAAAGGGACAGGGACTTGGACAAGATGGAAACTGCTAATTAAATGGCATTAGTAGGGCAATGTGACAAAAGAAATAATCGCTTTTTTTTTACAATCGCACTCATCAATCTTGATTTTTAGATGATTTTTCAACACGATTTATTTAATGAATTCAAACTTTAGAGGAACAAATTTGATGTTTTGTGTTGAACGCTGCACCCGCCTGCGTGATTTTTGAATCTCGATCTTAATTAAAGTTTGATTAATTCCACAAACCAACCAACATCAATCGGTTTTACAACTGTCTGAAAAATGAGAGGCAGAAAATAAAAATTCTCCACAAAGGCCGTATCTCTTCCTCCAGTATTCCCCCACAGCTGCTCAGTATTCTGCAGGTGCCTGGCTCTGCTGTGTACCTGACTCACATTCATGTAGGACGCACCTCCCAGAGCATCTCCTCTTTCATCTGCACAACACCCCGAGACCAGCAGGAGACCACAGGCTAAGTGCCGCTCGCAAAATCAGACCTTCACTAAAGGAAAATATGCAAGGACTGGTTTAGACCTGGTTTAGACCTGGTTTAGACCTGGTTTAGTCCTGGTTTAGACCTGGTTTAGTCCTGGTATAGACCTGGTTTAGTCCTGGTTTATACCTGGTTTAAACCTGGTTTAGACCTGGTTTAGACTTGGTTTAGTCCTGGTTTAGACCTGGTTTAGACCTGGTTTAGACCTGGTTTAGACCTTCTTTAGACCTGATTTAGTCCTGGTTTAGACCTGGTTTAGTCCTGGTTTAGACATGGTTTAGTCCTGATTTAGACCTGGTTTAGACCTGGTTTAGACCTGGTTTAGACCTGGTTTAGACCTTCTTTAGACCTGATTTAGTCCTGGTTTAGACCTGGTTTAGTCCTGGTTTAGACATGGTTTAGTCCTGATTTAGACCTGGTTTAGACCTGGTTAAGTCCTGGGTTAGACCTGGTTTAGTCCCGGTTTAGACCTAGTTTAGACGTGGTTTAGTCCTGGTTTAGACCTGGTTTAGTCCTGGTTTAGTCCTGGTTTAGTCCTGGTTTACACCTGGTTTATACCTGGTTTAGTCCTGGTTTAGCAGGTAATATCAAACTAGTCCTGGTTTAGTCCCTGTTTAGACTGGTTTAGTCCTGGTTTACACCTGTTTATACCTGGTTTAGTCCTCCTGGTTTAGCAGGTAATATCAAACTAGTCCTGGTTTAGTCCTGGTTTAGACCTGGTTTAGTCCTGGTTTACACCTGGTTTATACCTGGTTTAGTCCTGGTTTAGCAGGTAATATCAAACTAGTCCTGGTTTAGTCCTGATTCAGTCTGATCCAGGTAAAACTGCCAAAAATAAAGATCTTGATATTTTTGGGTCGTATGTTTTCAGATCATATTTATTAAAAACAGCATTCATGACACAGTTAGTCCTAATTTAGTTGTTATTTAACCTCTTTCAGTTCTAGTTGGCCCCAGTGCTCGCCTCCATTAGCCCGAATATGAAGATAGTTTAGTTTTAGTTCTAGTTTAACCATGGTTTGTTATTATCACCCTTGTTATTAGACTAGCACTGGTCCTTACACTCATTTACTCCTAGTTTAGTTTTAGTTTAGTGATATTTTTTTTCAATTTGGCTTGGTAAGTGTGGGTTCGTGTTGGTCCTGGTTTGAGCCCAGTCCTAGTCCTGATCTAGTCCCGGTCTAGTCCTAGTTTAGAGCCCGTTATGTCCACACCTAGTGAATCGTGGTTTAGTCCAGGTTCATGGCTTGGTTGAGTCTTCATTTCGCTCGTCTTAGTCCAAAACGTTTCCTGGTTTGATATTCTTGATATAGTCAGCACACAGTTATTTGAATAGCTAATTGTGAACCGTATTTAGTCTTGGTTTAGTTCTGCAAAATCAACTTTTCAGAGCTTTTAACTATGGTATAGTTGTTTCCTTCTCATTTACCTTCTCCAAGTCGTTTTTGGAGTGATTTGTGCATGATTTCTCGTTTTTTCCACCACCGGTACTCGCCACTGTGCCGTACTTACTTTGTTCTTCAGTTTTATTTTCTTAATCGATGATATGCACGCGAATCGCTTGAACCTCTACTTGGTTCAGCCCGGTTTTAGTCCTCATTTAGTCCTGGTTTAGACCTGCTTTAGTCTCACCAAAGCCCACTGCGAGCGCTTCCTAATAATTCAAAGTCTCCATATTCATAAGTGTGTCTTCTGAACCTGCTTGTCTGCCACATCAATGGAAATTCAAATTAACGTCGAATCAAACAACAGCTGCGCGCTCGAAATGACACGAGAAGTACAGAGTCTGCGGAGGTCCATTCTGTTCGAGCGGTTTGAATGTTTAGCCTAAAAACTAAAACGAGATGCCCCAAAGCTTGACTCTTAACCCTCTTCATCTGCTCTCTGGACAAAAATGTGCAATTTTTCTGGCTACGCTACCCAACCTGTGCCATTTAAACATTGTGTCCTTTGGCAAGACACTCAACCATCCATTTATCCATCCATTTTCTTCCAGCTGTCTAAGCAGGGACTCCCAGACTTCCTCCACCCCAGACACTTCCTCCATTGGGACCCCAAGGCGTTCCCAGGCCAGCCGAGAAACATAGTCCCTCCAGCGTGTCCTGGGTGTTCCACAGAGCCTCCTTCCGGCGTTTCCTTGGGCAAGACACTTCAGCTGCTGTACATCTTCCATAATTTTGCCATTATTATGCCGCTGGGTCACTACGGCAACCAGAAAACAATCGTATCGAATGATTAATTAACGAATAAACCCTTCTGAACTATTATACAAAAACGAATCAACAGCTGTACATGTTAAACTTGATGCCCGTCCTCATTTTACTCGTCGACAAAAGCTAGCGCTAACAAAAGATTATAATTAGCGTAGCATAATTCATGTTTTCTAATGCTATGCTATTCCAGGGTTTGTACGGATGTAGCAAAATGTGATTTGAAAAACATATCTCCAGGGAGTTAACCAGCGAAACTGAAAATATTTGGGGACCTAGCATAGCGGATACATTGCTAGCTAAAAAGGTCAAGGAAAGTTCATGTTTCTACATACGAAAACCTCATGCTGAGTGAGAACTTTCTGTTAAATGCCACCAATACTTGTAAATGTTTAATTACAACTTTAAGTGCTGCGTAATGAACTAATTAGCAAGCTAGCAATGCAATATTAATGCAAGTGTTCGACGAGTTATGCTAGCCCAGCAGGTTGCGTGCTTGGTAAACATAACATCCGTGTGTCAGTCGATATATTTTTACGGATCTGTAAAAGGTGCTCAGGTCAAGATCGATATTTTCACGTCATTTAAAGTTAGTGTTCCAGACAGAGCGGAGAAATAAGTTACAGACTATAAGACACATTAGCAGTTATAGAGTAGAAAGTCAACGGGGGGCCATGATTACTTCAAGCTAGTCTAGTAATTATCCACCCACTGACTTTCATTCAATCTGTTCCCGCTCATTCCCGTTCTGGGAATCACAAATCAATGCGAGAGTTAAAAGTTTAGAAATGGAATTATTCTCTCTGCGCGTCATAGTTTACAGACGTTAAAAACATGTGCTCAGAAAAGATGATCCTTGAGTTCGTTTATCAGCTTGTTTTTTGGTCTCCTCTCAGATATTAATGCTATCGGGCAAACTTTTGTTCTTCCTTAAGTTTTCCCCCATATAGCAACAGGGCCGGTTCAGTCTTTAAGCAGATTGAGCAGCTGCTTAGGGCCCCGAGGCCAGCAGGGGGCCCCCAAGAGCCCAAACATTTATATTGAAAAAAATTTAATATATGAAGTTTTATTGGACACAGGGCTTGTGTGTTTACAGCAGCCTAAATATCTCTCTAAAACAATTATATTTGTTTTATATCTTTAGTAGTAAAATATCTGCTGCTGCTACATGTGTTTTTGAGTCGGGCAGAGGTGAGGGCAGATATAGGTAATAGGCTCTGTGCACCGTAGCATGCTAGCTAGCTCACTATATCACTTTTATCGAAATCAAAAAATAAAAAATAGGTGTGAAATCACTCACTAGGGGCTTGAATGACTGATAAGTAGGACTCAGGCACCGAGCACAATAGACCTAGCCTACAAAAGAAACTGTAAACTATAGATGTTTTTCGTTTCAGTGTAGCCACGTCCTCCCTTCAGGCAGATTCGACGAGTGACCAATCAGCTCCTCCGCGTCACATGTATCACTGAAATAAACAAATCTGATTGGGCGAAACTGAAATGTGGTGTCACGATTATTTTATCATGGCCAAAATAATTACGATAATATTACCACAGTTATTACATTTGCTGATAAATGTTGTGGATTAATTAAAATGTTAATATTATGAATAAGTTCCACATTTAAACTGTTTGGACTGAACTGTACTTTGTTATAAGCGAAAAAAAGCCATGTTCCAGTGGAGATCATCATCGAAAAGTCGTTTTTTCTACACATTCTGGAGATAATGGTGATTATCTTTGTATTAATGTCTAATCTTTTTAACGATAAACTCTATTACTGTTTATTTCCCATCCCTAATTGCACGATCTTGTTTGGTTCTGACTGGAGGCCCGAGGAGACCAGACCAATGTCCTTCTGCATAAAAAAATACAGAGATATCACTGTGACCTGGTACGATTTTAAAGGAAGGTAAAAGGCAAAAGAAAAATGGTCATAATTTCGACCTGCCTGTGCTAGTCCCTCTGCGAATCCGCAAATCAATATCTACCGAGAAAAACTACAAACTGCTTCTGTGTTTTGTTTTCCCAACCCTCTCGTCCCCACCTGAGCCCGTAGAGCACGGTCCCGTCGGGGTGCAGGCGGATCATTCGGTTCTTGACTGTCACCCCGTGCACGAAGGACTTCTTGTCGTTGAGGAAGTACGTGTCGGGGACCCAGAGCTGATCGGCCACGCGGTTGTCCAGGGTCAGGTTCAGAGGGATGCCCAGGTACGCCAGCCGCTTGTCCCGCCAATACTGCTGGAAGTACATGGTCAGGGTGTAGTCCTGCAGAGAGGGGGGGGGGGGGGGTTAGAATAAGTCCCAGATACAGCAAAACAAATGGGTGAAGTTTCAGAAGAAGTAGGTGACTTTCGTTACGTCTTCAAGGCCATATAAAAATACAAAAAATGAGATATAAATAGAGATAAAATAGACAACATTTGATGAAATTATATTAAATACTAAATAATAATCCATCCATCTAAATAATAAAATAAATAGAGATAAAATTAGATCAAATTAAATAAAATAATAAAAAAAACAAAATAGACAGATAAAAATAGATAAAAATAAATAATAAATAATAAATAATAAAAATAGATAGAAAAAAAAATTGATAAAAATGTGATAAATTTAAATAAAATAATAAAATAAATAAATAAAATAGATATAAAATTAGATCAAATAAAATTAAATAATAAAATGAATAATTAAAATAGACAGAGATAAAATTGGATAAAATAAAAATAAAAAATAAAATAAATAAATAAAATAGATAAAATTAGATAAAATTTAATTAAATAATAAATAATAAAATAAATAAAATAAAACAGATAGAGATAAAAATTTATAAAATACAATAAATTAAATACAATAATAGATAATAATGAATAAAATAGATAAATAGAAATAAAAAATGAAAATATAGATCAAATTTTAATTTGTGATCTGACCCACCCTGGGGCAGAGAATATACCAATCAGCTTTTAGTTTATCATTCAAACTTGACTTTTTGGAGCTTTTACCGAGATAACGTTGCTCCTGCATCAAAAACATGCCTGAAGTGGTTTTATGTCATCCATGCATGTTTGAGTAATCTAGTGATCTTCCCCTGGCACTTCTCGACTGAATGAAACCGATAACACATTTTCAAAACAATACAAAGTGCACTATGTGTAACTCTTGATGGAGAGTCTGCCATGAACATGCTATTTCTTTGTCTAGAATGTACCACAGTATGGCATTAGACTCTAGAGACAAGCAAGCCACAAGATACAGGCCAGGTCTGTGGAGAGGCGAGCAAATGTGTGTTTTCGAGGCAATAACACATGTAATTGAATAAATGCAACACAAATAAAGGGTAAATGGTCATATTTTTATATATATTTTACATTTTTTCCACCGTCAAGGCGCTCAGAGCTACTTTTAACATAACATAAATGAGTCATAAATGAGTCATAAACTTCAATGTATCTTTACTTAAATGTGCTGACAGATAAATACATTCTTTTTCCCATCATGCACCTGAAATGAGCGATCATGTACTTTCATTTTGCATGTTTCCAAAGTTCATTACAGCTTGAGACCTGCTGAAAAAGCTCAGGGTTTAAACTAATATACAATATACAAATACAAAGTATGTGCAAAATACTTTTTCTCCTCTCTCCTTTCTATCTTTCGTTTTGGTCTCATTTCATCCCTCACTCTTCTCTGCCTCTCACAGTTCCTCTCTGTCTCTCTCCTCTCTTTCGTCTTTCCCTTCCCCGCTCCCCTTTTTTCTTTCTCTGCTTCCTTCTCATCTCCTTCTTTCATCCCTTTTCCTCTCTTCCCTTCTGTCTCTTCCTGTCTGTCTCTCCTTTTCTCTCTCCCTCTACTACCCCCTCTTTCCCTTCTTTCCCTCTACCCCCCTCTCCCTTCTCTCTCTCTCCTCTCCCTCTCTCCTGCCCCTATCCCCCTCTCCTTCTTTCTTTACTTCTACCCCCTCTTCTTTTCCTCTCTCTCGTTCCATCTATCCCCCTTTCCCTTTCTGTCCTTCCATCTATCCTCGCTCTTTCTTTTTCCCTGTACCCCCTCTCTCTCTTTCTCTCCTTCCCTCTACCCTCCGCTCTCTCTCTGCTCTCCTTCCCTCTCTCCCCTCCTTCCCTCTACCCCTCTCTCTCTCTCTCCTTCCCTCTACCCCCTTTCTCTCTCTCTCTCTCTCGCCTCCCTACCCCCTACCCCCTCTTCTCTCCCTCTAACTCCTTCCCACTACCTCCTTACCTCTTCCTCCTCTTTCCTCTCTCTCCTTCCCTCTACCCCGCCTCTCCCTCTATCAGAAAAAATCATTCTTTTTTCCATGACACACCTGAAACTACCTCTATTTTTTTTTTTTTTTTTTTTACATTTTCACACAAAATACTTTTACTTTTTACTCTTTAAGTACATTTTTTAAACGGGTACTTCAATACTTTTCCTTGAGTATAACTGTATATTGCATATATTTATTCTTATGATTTGTATTTATTGTGTTATCTCCATGGAGACGGTCTCGTTGTGGACAGCAGCTTTGAAACTCGCTGTTTTTGTTGTGATGACACGACGGCGCCTGCAGACTGGTCCAACGCACGTGCCAAATCTCTCCATCCTTCACTCATCCTTCTCTCATCCCTCTATCCTCACCCCACCACACTCTGTCTCTCACCACATCACTCCTTTCTCTCGCCTCTCACTTGTATCTCTCTGTTTCTATCAGTCTGTCATCTCCATCACCTCTCGTCCTTTTTTCTCCCCCGTACCCTCACCCTACTTTCTTTCATTCTTCCTCTCTTTTTCAAACCCTCACTCTTTCCGTCTCCTATCTCCTATCTCTGTCCCTCTCCCTCTTTTTTAGCCTTACCCTGTCTCTCTCCTCTTTCCATCCCCTCTTCCTTCATCTATCCCTTCTTATCTGTCTCTCCTCTCTCTTACTTTCCATCTTTCTTGTCACGCTTGCTCCTGCCTCTCCTTTTCCCCTCCTTCTCTGTAGTTTCTCTTGTATTCACGCCACTCCTTTCTCCTGTTTTCTCCTTCTCTTCTTCTTTCTCATCTCCTTCATCGCCCACTCCTTTCTCCCCTTCTTTCTCTCTATCAGTTTGTCTCTTCCTGTCTCTCTCTCCTCTCTCTCCCTCATCCCCGTTTCCCTCCCTCTACCCCCCCTGCCCTCTCTCTCCCTGTATATTCCTCATCCCCCTCTCTCCTTCCCCCTACCTCTCTCTTTCCCTCTAGCCCCCTCTCTCTCCATCTGTTTCTTCCTGTCTGTCTCTCCTCTCTCTCCCGCATCCTCGTCTCTCCTTCTCTTTACGCCCCTCTCTCCCTCTTACGCTCCCCCTCTCACCTCCCTCTTTCTCCTCTCTCTCTCTCTCCTCCTCCCTCCCTCTCTATTTCCCTTCCCCCCCGTCTCCCTCTGTCTCCTTCCGTCTATCCCCATCTTCCCCCTTGCCCCCTCTCTTTCTCTCCCTCCCTCTGCTCTCTCTCTCTCCTCTCTCCACCCTCCGTCCATCCCCTCTCTCTCCCACCTGCCCCTCTCTCTCCCTCGCTGCTTCCCTCTACACCCCTCTCTCTCCTTACCTCTTCCCCTCTCTCTCTCCCTCTCTCTCCTCCCCTCTACCCCCTCCCTCTCCCTCTCTCTCCTCTCTCCCTCCCTATCCCCACTTCCCACCCGCCTCTCTTTCTCCCTCGTCCACTCTCTCTCTCTCTCTCTACCTCTCTCCTTCCGTCTACCCGCTCTCTCTCTCCCACTCTGCCTCTCTACTTCCCCTACTACACCTCCTCTCTCTCCCTCTTCTCTCCTTCCCTCCCCCTCTCCCTTTCCTTCTTCTCTCCTTCCCTCTTCCCCTCTCTCCTCCCCTCTACTACCCCCCTCCCTCTTCTCTTTCTCCTTCTTCTTCCACTCTCTCTCTCTCTCTCTCTCCTTTCTGTCTACCCCCTCTACCTCTCTCTCCTTCCTTCTTCCCCCTCTCTCTTCCTCTCTTTTCCCCTCTCCTCCTCTTCTCTTTCTCCCTCTCCCTCTGTTCTTGTGGTTTACAGTAACCCAAACACTCCAGCTCCATTGTGCAGCAGCAGCAGCAGCAGCAGGAGGAGCGTGTGGGCAGGTTGACTCACACTAATGCAGCTTCAATAAAAAAAACTAAAAAAAAAACAACATTTAAAAACATGTAAAAAGTCCAGCCCAACCCCCTTGTACCTCGTTAATCGTAGCGAAAGAGCGTCTGTGATTCATGGAGCCACAGAGGTGAACGCTGATCCACTCGGAGCATATGGCGCTTTTCCAAACTCTATTAGTAATTTGGAAATGTCGAGTAAAAAAAACGACTCAAAGAAAACGTCGTCAGGATTGATCTGGATACAAGGGACGACCATAGACCGTACATATAAACAGGCATCGCTAACCTGCTAGCCGCCGCGTTCCAAACAGTACGTGAGCTCTGGACTCTGGCTCCGATTCACTTTCTATTGAAAAACTGTGTCCCCCTCTCTCTGTAGCTGCTGCTGTCAGACTCGTCATTTTGGTCTTAAAATGTTCGTGTTAACCCGCTCTGCATCATCCTCGTACTTTTATGTCGCGATTGTATTTTAAAAAGTGGTTAACTGGGATAATGCCGCGTTATTGTTGCTAGCATAAAAGTAAAGTCGTTTCGATATTATAGTTTATCGCAGTATGTCTCTGTAGCAATGTATCTTGATTCAAAATGTGTTATAACTTACGCAGCAGAGTTTTGCCGTAATGATAACGCTGACAACTAGCATGCTAACAGTGCACTTCCTGATTATCGGACAGTACAATGCTTTATAATTAGGTGCAGACAGTACACAGCGGACTTATTTTGACCTCGAAAGCTGCTTATACAATATATCTGTACTGGAGCAAGGCTTTTTTCACAAATACATGGGAAAAAACCCAGTATAGAGCTTTTATGTTTGTTTTTTTGACAGTTAAACTTATAAATTAAGGTTCACATCTTTCCATTTGGTGCCAAAATCACCCAAATTCCCCGAAAGACATTCTAACCCAGAAATAGAATCGATTTTGCCTATAAAAAGTCACCCGACCAAACGCCCCTCCATTGTTTCTCGTCTCTCTCCCATAATCCTCTTGGTCTTTTCCTCCAGTTTTGCTCGTGCTATTTTGCCGCCACGTCCCCTCTGCCCGCTGTGGTGTTGAAATCAAACCAACCCGAGCCAAGCTGGCGCTGGCACCCGCTCCTGGTGCCACCAAAATGGCAGGAAAAAGACCAAAAAGTGCCATTTCAGCTCGAGCCGACTCCCATGTTCCTAAGTACATGTGTTCTAAGCGGTTACGTAACATGCTGTTTATCCAGTTTGCAGAGAGTAGTGTGTGTTTTTTAAAGCTACGTTCAAGCTCCACATCGGCGTTCGTGAAAAAATAGTCTCGGTTCACTGTGTATAAGTTGTGTTTAGGTCCTGTGCTACTTTGTGTGTTATCAACGTCTTTTATTAATGTTTTGTACCCATAGATTGCCTATATAAATGGACATAGCTAACCTGCTAGCTGCTGCATTCCAAACAGGAAGTGATCATGGGCGCGTTTCCCATCGGCTCCATCGACTCTGGCTTAAATTCACTTTACATTGAAAAACTGTGGCCCCTGCTGCTGTCAAGACTCGTCATTTTGGTCCTAAAATGTTCGTATTAATCCTCTACATGATCCTGCTATTTATATTTCGCTAATGTGTTGGCTAGCGTTAGCAACAGGATTGATTGACAGCATTGCTAAGCGCCCGCTCCCTGCTAAACCAGCGGTGCGGGTGGGAAAGGGGCGTTACCTTCAACAGCGTCACACTGGATTGGCTCTTTGGTTGCTATGATACTCGTGGTCGTAATGAGTAATATCAACGCAACTTAGCTCCAAATTCGCCGCTATAACTGTTAGCCTCGATGAGCTTCATTTTATTGATTAATTTATTCATTTATTTATCTTGGAGCCAAAAAAAGACATAATGCCAACCCAGTGTGGTGCTTTTATGTGCACAAAGCTAAAAATATATCAGCTTATCACTTTAGGAGAGAGAAGACATTGAACTTTACGCTATGCTAGGCTATAAATAAAGTTAGCATTTGTAATTAGACGTTGCATCAGACTTGAAATCCATTTGACTTTTAACCCGCAGTATTGTGAAAAACATACATAGTAAACATATTAAATTGAAAGGTACGTCCTTCCACACAACTACTACGCCGCCGCCTACTACTGCTACTACAAAAGCGCCACTTCAACTACTACTACTGCCATCTATCCTCAGTACTACAACGCTAATAAGTCTATAGCGTTCCGTGCCATTACCCATTTGTTTACCCATCCTGATATCTTTCCCGTCTCTCTGTATCACGGGGCGCTGGGAGCATGGAAGTTCTTAGTCAGCGCGGGGCACAGATTGGAGGCACAGCGTGATCCTGGCGGCGCTCCGAAGCCCTGGTGTACGGAGGAAGGTAACGCCGCTCGGAATTATATCAAGCGCTCCAATCAGGAAGGCCAACGAACAGAGACCCACCGCAGATCCGAATCAGGAGGGGTACGGGAGCACGCTGGCATTACTGATTGTAGTGTAATGTCATTATACATACATCTGCATACACGGAGGAGCCGGCGGAGAGCGGCGGGTTTGGGGACGGGCTGTTAGATCGTCGTTGAAGTGCATGTGGCAGGTCAGAATACACCAAAAAATATCATGAACATAATCATATTTAAGATTTGACCTCACTGTTAGCGTCACTACGTCCTGTGAGGATCAATACTTCCTGTTAGTGTCACTACTTCCTGTCCATTTGTATCTCTATTGGGTTTAGTCCTGATTTAGTCCTGGTTTAGTCCTGGTTTAGTCCTGGTTTAGTCTTGGTTTGGACCTGGTTTAGTCCTGGTTTAATCCTGGTTTAGTCTTGGTTTGGACCTGGTTTAGTCCTGGTTTAGTCTTGGTTTGGACCTGGTTTAGTCTTGGTTTGGACCTGGTTTAATCCTGGTTTAGTCTTGGTTTGGACCTGGTTTAGACCTGCTTTAGTCCTGGTTTAGTCTTGGTTTGGACCTGGTTTAGACCTGCTTTAGTCCTGGTTTAGTCTTGGTTTAGTCCTGGTTTAGTCTTGTTTTGGACCTGGTTTAGTCTTGGTTTAATCCTGGTTTAGTCTTGTTTTGGACCTGGTTTAGTCTTGATTTAGTCCTGGTTTAGTCTTGGTTTAGTCCTGGTTTAGTCTTGTTTTGGACCTGGTTTAGACCTGGTTTAGTCCTGGTTTAGTCTTGGTTTAGTCCTGGTTTAGACCTGCTTTAGTCCTGGTTTAGTCTTGTTTTAGTCTTGATTTAGACCTGGTTTAGTCCTGGTTTAGTCTTGGTTTGGACCTGGTTTAGTCCTGGTTTAGTCCTGGTTTAGCCCTGGTTTAGTCTTGGCTTGGACCTGGTTTGGACCTGGTTTGGACCTGGTTTAGTCCTGGTTTAGTCCTGGTTTAGTCCTGGTTTAGTCCTGGTTTAGTCCTGGTTTAGTCTTAGTTTGGACCTGGTTTGGACCTGCTTTAGTCCTGGTTTAGTCTTGTTTTAGTCTTGATTTAGTCCTGGTTTAGTCCTGGTTTAGTCCTGGTTTAGCCCTGGTATAGTCTTGGCTTGGACCTGGTTTGGACCTGGTTTGGACCTGGTTTAGTCCTGGTTTAGTCCTGGTTTAGCCCTGGTATAGTCTTGGCTTGGACCTGGTTTGGACCTGGTTTGGACCTGGTTTGGACCTGGTTTAGTCCTGGTTTAGCCCTGGTATAGTCTTGGCTTGGACCTGGTTTGGACCTGGTTTGGACCTGGTTTAGTCCTGGTTTAGTCCTGGTTTAATCCTGATCTTATCCTGTTTGTACCTATAATACACAAAAACAATTGCTAAAACTTTACATTTGCGCCAATCTCCGGCGCGGTCCGAGCCCACCTGCTGATACTGATGCATGATGAAGATAAAAAAAACGAGGAAGAGAAGCGGGAGGTAGGGGAAGCGATAAGACCCAAAACACGGCGGCGTCGAGGAGACATTAGTCACATGATGCGGTCTTATGTTACCGTGGTAATGGGCCCGTCTCCAGCGTTCCAACTGTAAATTCAATATTAGCATGAGCGCGGGGATCAATCCACTTTGCCCACTTCAATACGAACTTCCAGCGATAAGACGACTGGCCTGAGAACGCTCGGATTTACTTATCTCCTCTTATTAGAACCTCGTTTATTAGCGGTAATTTAATGACGATTACTCAACCAAGTGCTTCTAATTTCATAAGGATGTGCCGAGAATGAGCTAATCTGCCGCTAATTTGACGCAGACGCACTCGGGTATGGCCGTACATAAAGGAAGTCGAACTGGTATCGCAAATGCTTTTATTTTCACATCAGCGGCGGAGTGTCTTGGGCAAAAAGCTTCGAAGTATTCAAAAGACAGGACAAGGAAGTGAGAGAAAGAGACAGGCCCGAGACACATTAGGTTATTATGAAATTTGCAAGTAAATGAACAAGCTAGAATAAGGTTTCAGGAAGACTACGGGGGTCCGTGATCGATTTGCATATTTTCATTACAGATTTAGACTAATTTGACGACCTAATGATTTTATCCCATGTATTTGAGCTCATGCCTTTAGTACCAGATCACTATTTCAATATTATCACAATTTATGTAGCAAGAGTCGTTAAATATGTCTCTGGTTTAGTCCCTGGATCAGTCCTGGATTTTCTAGACCTGTCTGAGTTTCGGTCACATGCTGAGAACACAAGTTACTCCAGTTTTAATGTTAAGTTCTAACAAAATACTTTGCAGTCTTATTTGGCAAGAACTTATATTTGACTTCCACCAATTATCCTGGCTTAGACCTGGTTTAGACCTGGTTTAGTCTTGACTTAGACCTGGTTTAGACCTGGTTTAGTCTTGACTTAGACCTGGTTTAGTCCTGATTTAGTCTTGGCTTAGACCTGGTTTAGTCCTGATTTAGTCTTGGCTTAGACCTGGTTTAGTCCTGGTTTAGTCCTAGTTTAGTCTTGACTTAGACCTGGTTTAGTCCTGGTTTAGTCTTGACTTAGACCTGGTTTAGTCCTGATTTAGTCTTGGCTTAGACCTGGTTTAGTCCTAGTTTAGTCTTGACTTAGACCTGGTTTAGTCCTGGTTTAGTCTTGACTTAGACCTGGTTTAGTCCTAGTTTAGTCTTGACTTAGACCTGGTTTAGTCCTGATTTAGTCTTGGCCTAGACCTGGTTTAGTCTTGGTTTAGTCTTGACTTAGACCTGGTTTAGTCCTAGTTTAGTCTTGACTTAGACCTGGTTTAGTCCTGATTTAGTCTTGACTTAGACCTGGTTTAGTCCTGATTTAGTCTTGACTTAGACCTGGTTTAGTCCTGGTTTAGTCTTGACTTAGACCTGGTTTAGTCCTGGTTTAGTCTTGACTTAGACCTGGTTTAGTCCTGGTTAAGTCTTGATTTAGACCTGGTTTAGTCCTGGTTTAGTCTTGACTTAGACCTGGTTTAGTCCTAGTTTAGTCTTGACTTAGACCTGGTTTAGTCCTGATTTAGTCTTGACTTAGACCTGGTTTAGTCCTGGTTTAGTCTTGACTTAGACCTGGTTTAGTCCTGGTTTAGTCTTGACTTAGACCTGGTCCTGGTTTAGTCTTGACTTAGACCTGGTTTAGTCTTGACTTAGACCTGGTTTAGTCCTGGTTTAGTCTTGACTTAGACCTGGTTTTAGTCCTGGTTTAGTCTTGACTTAGACCTGGTTTAGTCTTGACTTAGACCTGGTTTAGTCCTGGTTTAGTCTTGACTTAGACCTGGTTTAATCCTGGTTTAGTCTTGACTTAGACCTGGTTTAGTCCCTGGTTAGACCTGGACTTAGACCTGGTTTAGTCTTGACTTAGACCTGGTTTACTCCTGGTTTAGTCTTGACTTAGACCTGGTTTAGTCCTGGTTTGTCTTGACTTAGCAAGGTTTAGTCTTGACCCCAGACAGATGGTTTTAGTCTTGACTTAGACCTGGTTTAATCCTGGTTTAGTCTTGACTTAGACCTGGTTTAGTCCTGGTTATCTGTGACTTAGACCTGGTTTTTCCTGGTTTTAGTCTTGACTTAGACCTGGAAGTCCTGATTTAGTCTTGACTTAGACTTGATTTAGTTGTTGTCCAGATGGATAAACTCGGTCTGTCTAGTCAAAGTTGTGAAAAGCTCTTATAAACTCATCTTGGTGAATACTTACAATGATCTGACTGCATAAGATAAGTGAAACGAGTTCTGTTTTTCAATTTTTTTTCATTTTTTTTTTTTAGTATATGGCTTTTAACTCATGTAACTTTCTTGTTGGAGGGTCCACTACCTGCTTGTCTCCACTGAGCTATTGCTTTGCCTGGAATATTCCACAGTCAGGCATTAAGCAAGCAGGAGATGACACAACCACATCGAGTTACAGTTCAGATCTGTGAAGGGGCGAACCTACTCACAGATGCTGATGCTTTAAGGTTTTTCTGAGTAGTAAAAATACCTTCATGTTACTACCAAAAATGAAAGCGTATGTAGAAATTGGAAGGAATGTGGCTCGATCAAGCAAACATGGCAAAACCGGATAACGTGTTAGATAAAGGAAGTGTCAGTAAGAGGTTGTGGGGACAATTCCCTAAACTCTTTCGATCTAAACCAGGACTTAACCAACTTAGCAGGTTCAAAACAAGTTTAAACCAGGTCTGAACCAGTCCTCTAGTCCCCAACAATTATAACATTGTGATATATGTCCTTTTTTTACATAAATTTGAAAGTGCACCGTGTAACTTTTACTACTCTCACCTGCTTGTCTCCATGGAGATGTTATTGCATTGCCAGGAATGTTCCACAGACCAAACTCACTCTTTAATTTAACAGGATAAAACAAGATTAAACCGGTATTAGTCCAAAGAGGTTCATCTGGTCTTCTGATAGTTTATTTTAAGAGATGATTTTTTCTTCGAGGTTTAGTTTGTGTTCATGCTCACTAGCGCCTCAGAGTGGTCACGTGATGCGAGTAAAAGAGAGAACTACATAATGGACTGGGAGCAAAAATCATTGAGACAGAGGACAACAAGCGTCTTCTAAGGAGGCAATCGAATACGGAAACGTGCCCACGGGACTTTAAACCGGGACGAGGGGGTCTTTTTACTCTCGCACACCTGGAATACTGTCCTGAAGAAGTCGGACTGCAGATGGCGATGTCGTCCTGCCTCCAGCAGTAGAACGACAGCGCCAAAACCTGTTTAAATCAGCTCAGACTCTGAGGCGCTAGTGAGTCGTCCAAAGTGTCAGGGATGAACACAGACTTTCTTTAATCTGAAAAAAGAATTGATTAAAATAAGATTAACCAGGCCTAACCCAACAACTTAAGTGTATTGTACGAAAATGAATGCACCACAGTTTCGATCAATAGTCAGCGTGTACTACCAACTCCCATATCCCTATAATGTCCGACACCTCCAGAGACATAAATGATTCAAATTTCCCATGGATCTAAACACACGGCCAAGGATCCCTCATCAATCATGCATGACCACAATCAAAACGAATTTTCGATGCCTTTGGAAATAAGGAAAGAAAAATCACGTTTTTTTTTTCCATCTCTCAAAAAAAGGTAGATTTTCTAGGACATGACTGCGTTGGCTTATAAATTATTGACGATTCGAACGCACCAAACAAGAATTCCCAATAGCTTTGACAGCCCTGTTCACTTGTTTGCATCTGTTTCATCGAATAATAAAAGTAACGATGAGCGAAATGGTTAAAGTGCAAGTGTTCTCAGGACTGGATGATGATAGCGCGTGTCGGGGTGTGTGAGAATCCAGATAAGGCTTTTCTGGCTCCAAAAGTGACCCATATTCAATTTAATCTGTCCCAACGCGGAGCAAGCAACTGCGAAGTCATGATAGGGCCGCTATGGAGGAAGTAGCATTGTTAGGGGCTCTGGACAGAGACAACAGAACGGGCCGTTGGATAAGCCGTAGTGAAGGCTAGCAAACAAAACGCACTGTCTTTCTCAAATATTATAATAAGATTGAGCATTCAGAAGCGCAAAACACACAATAGTGCTGAATGTTTCCGCACGATATTGTTCGAAATTGGCTACGATATTGAAACTTGATTTTGAAACTAAGAAAGGTTGTTAATACCTTCCAAGCCCCAGTTTTTTAGTTGATATCACCATGCACTTTTTGCCCAAATACAGGCACTTTTTCTTGGCCCACTGCTCCTATTGGTCAGCAAGTCAAGCTCTGGGCGAGTGGCAGGTGGGTTTAAACAATCGCAGTCAAGGGTGAACTCTCAAAAGAAGAAGACGTCTTGAGATAATTGTTAATTGCAGATAAGAAGATAGCATTGATCTATTGAAATAACTTGAGAGGGTGTTGGTGCTTAGAGCTGTCTCAAGTTGGATTAGTGGCCACTCATAGGTACTACAAGAAAAAAATCCCTAGTGCCCAGAAAGGATTTTTGATCAGAGCGCAATGTAATCACAAACTGCTCATGTTCAGCTGACAGGGGCTGACATGGACTGACAGGGGCTGAAAGGGACTGACAGGGCACCTACAGCTTTCACAAAAGTCCAATTCTGTGGCAATTTACACCTATTTTCAGATCATAAACTTTTCCTCAGCTCAAAATCCGTGTGTTATCTTAAAACACGCTGTTAATCGTTCACGCTCTATGTCCGCTCTGGCTAAGCTCAAGCTCTGATTGACGTCAATGGACGGCCACATTTAGGACCTGGGGCTTGGAAGATACTGCATGAATAAAAAAAAAAAAACAACATAAATATATACATTCCTTGAACAGAAATAGGGGCCTTAGACATCACCTTTGTCCATATATAATCCCATCCTCAGACCCAAAGCAAACAAATGAAACAAGGAGAACAATAGAGCGAAAAACTTTTTTTTAAGGAGTGTATAAATATGTTAAGTATGTTTCAGGCACTTAGTGGAGCTCGACAGACCTAGCCTATAAATAGAAACTGTAAACGATAGCTATTTCAGTGTGGTTAGCTCCTCCCAAACGTCTTCACTCCCGCAACTTTTTGACAGATTTTACTTTTTGGCTTTTACTATAAATACATCAGATCTTGGGATATGATTGTTTTATTTTTTTTTAATGTATTTTTGCTTTTTGTCTTTCACCTACCACTTGATCTAGTTTTCACAATCGTTTTTAATATAATTTAGTATTTTGGTATCCATATTTTAATTTTCAGTAATTGTCTAGTTCGTGCAAAACTGAAAATAGAAGACGAGCTTTAGATTGTTAATAAAACATGTGACTGTACTGTAGTAGTAATAGCTTTAGCTAAACTCAGGCTGTTGCACAAAGTAAATTAGCTTATTTTAAAATGGTCATAATGCAGATGCTTATAGCCAGACACACGCACCACTATTCAGCACTTATGTTAAAACTAGCGTAAAGGGAGTCTTGCTATTAGCATTACAAGCTAAATAATTTTACACCCTTGCATTTTCCATCTATTTTAATCACTTGTGTGCTCATAAAACTCACTGCTCACTCCCCAGACCCTGTGTGATTTTACATGTTTTACTGCTTCTATAAAAACACTAAAAGTCGTGTTGTACAAAAGAATCCCCGTGTGTTGCATCAAAGCTAAACAACAGCATCAAAAATGGATGACTGGCTCTTTGCTAACTTTGTAGATTCTGAACTACGTAGATTATTACATATTTATTTTTTTATTATAGATTTTTACTTATTTATTTATTTTGTGGGTAATTTTATTAGTCAGCTGGTATTTTCTTATTTAATTTAATTTTCTATTTTGTCATTTATTTTTTTTTTGGGCGGCAGTAGCTCAGTTGGTAGAGAGTTTGTTTGAAGGTAGAAAAGCGCTACATAAAAAATTGACCATTTACCTTTTTTTTTTAATTATTTATATACTGTATACATTTTTATTTATTCATTAATTTCTTTATTTTTATGTATTTTTTTTATGTATTTTTTTATTTTTTTTTTCCCCTGGGAGAGCAAGGGCCAAACAAAGACGTGATATGTATCTATGTACTCCATATGAACTGCACGCGCTCAGCAAAGCAATTCAACAGCAATTTGGCGGTCCTCCCTTGGGACCCCTCCCCACCGGCAGTATATCATCTCTGTGTGAGGGAATCCCTATGCAAGTACTACCTACCCCACCCAGCCTCCAGCCCCCCCCCCCCCGCCCGCTACTGCTGCTGCTGCCGCCGAGGGTAAAAATAGACTGTCCCTTATTGAGAGCAAAGGCAAGATTGAATTGAGGGCTTTGCGAAAGTGTTGGCCTCCTAATACGTGTGGGGCGGTTCACTGACTGTCTAATTTTGATGATGTACGGCCTAATAACACGTCTGACAAACTGAATGAGTGGAGTCAAATGAATTGGGTACATTTCTATGGCAAGACAACTGGAAAAAAAAAAAAAAAAGATATCTCGTTTGTACAGTGGTACGCAGGGGGCAGGCTTTGAATAAAAAATGCATTTGGGTTAACAACAGCCTTGCTACCCATCTGCACCTACAGCTCCTGGCGAGAGCGACAGACTGACAACAACGAGGTGGGTAAAAGTGTGTTGCCCAAGGACAAGAGTCTGTGCTGGGACGGAACTGCCAACCTGGGGCGGAGCAATTAGTCTAATTTGAATCGAATCAGGCTCCAACTCGTTCAAATTGCCAGTGATCAGCTTGGGGCTTTTTGTCGAGAGGTCTATAATCCAGTCGGTGAAAGTTTGGAGGAGACTTTGAAGGGAAATTGGACAATTTAAGTTTTTTTTTTTCAGAAAAGTTTGATTCACATTCAATTCAATTCACGTTCTTCTCTAAAAAAAAATAATGTGACATCACGAAATCACTATTAAGGCTGTGGTCGGCTAAAAAAACGTTTGGTCGACATAAGATATATATTTCCGATTGATTAGTCGATTAAAAAGGGGGCGTGGCAAAAGCTCTCAAAACGATTATGCATCTCCATGTTAGGCCTGTCATGATGATTACTAGATCGTAGACCTGTCACTATAACACATTTTGAAGTACGATTGTGACAAAGTGGGCCTTTGTCCCTTTAGATATTTGTTTTCATTTGTTCACATGTCTGTTAATTTTCCAAAATTCTCCATACCAAATTAAAATGGAGCTATCCGGGTTTGTTTTGTTTAGTTTTCATTCTTGTAATCACCACACGCAAACATTTGTTACTTTAAAGTCATTTTATTTGGTTAAGTTAGTTAATTAGTTCATATACTGCATTTACTTACTGAATCTCCATGGTCCAGACAAAAGAGGGGGCGTGCCCCATGTCTGCCATCTTTATAGGCTTGGGTGTGGCTTTGGGCTGGACCATGTGGAGGGGAGAACTGGGTTTTGAGTTCATTTTTTTTTCTTGTGTTTAAGGTCCTATGTATTTAGTTTTATTGTGTAAGTGTTTAGTTTATTTTGTTAACACTATGTTTTAGTTATGGGACTTAGGCCCAGGGAAAAAAAACTAACATTTAAAACGAAATGTCATCCCCACAGCACCTGTGGTCAAGGTGGTGTAGGCCGGGGGAGGGGCGTCTGCTCCAGAGAGCTACTTAAGGAGCTCCAATTAGTGAATCAGGGAGACCTGTGTTGGAAGGCTACCGTGGGGTTTTTTTGTTTCTTCAGTTGTTAATTTCTGTTGCTTAGTTTATTTTGAGCACAGTTAAGTTTTTGTAAATATGTATAATTTTTGCACTTTTTTTTCCACGGTGGCTAAATAAATTGATTTAAACGGGACTATTCGGAGTCTGCCTCCTATTTGGATCGCTCGGGCCAGCTTCCCCACAACGATATTGACCTTATTCCGCCTCGTAATTGTACTTTTGTCAATGCACTAAAAAACACTTTTTTGTGGTGGCTCTTCCGGTAAAGGGAATCCTATTCATTTAAACGGAGAATTTGGGAAAAGTTTTGCCGTTAAAATCTGATAGGGCAAGAAGTCTCACATGGGCCCCCATCTAATACAAATTAATAGGAAGAGGGTCCAATTCTGGGCCCCTAAGACCCTGAGGTGAGGAACAACTGACCCTTTTGCCCCCACTGTCAACTCCCCTGTGGATAAGTAGATTTTTCTGGAATACTCTGGCGATTATCACGATAAACGATATTATTTTTTACCGTCCCATCCCTCGGCGGCGCCCACGGCAACGTCTGGAATGAGGTGAATATTTTTGAAGATGATAATCGATAATATTGAATACGCAAAAACCCTGCGGCAGGATTTAGCCCAAAAAGGAACAAGAGCTGCCATGTATCAAACACTTAATGAGCCATTTATTCAATACTTATCCTACCTACAGTACTGAAAAATAACTAGTACCACGGAAAAGTACCCAAAAAAAAAATTCCTACCCCTCCATCTACCATGTATTGAAAGATAAATCTATATAGTATTTACTGTGACGAGCCTACACAAACTGCACTTACAAGACTTCACCTGCAGGGGGAGTGCATGCAAAGACAGGTATTTCTGCAGAATAAAAGTACTAGGAACTAATGTATTTATATAAAGACAGACTCAACTTGTGATAGTTTAACCTGCTTTTTTCACATATAAATACCAAAAAATACAAATATTTTCAACTACCTTCACATTTTGGTTGATTAAGACCCAACCGACCGATACCGCTAACCTTTTGTAATGTTGGCGTTAAACACACAACAGTTTGAATCCTTGGTTACGACAAGGTTTACTTTTTAAACACAGTAGAGGCTTTGAATGCAAATGCAGAGCTCTAAACAAGGTCCCGAATGCGCGTCGTAAATAAAAAGCAGCGCCCAGGGGTTCGGGAAAACAAGCAGCTCTTTTGTTTTTATGGTACAGGCAGGATCGGCTCTGAAGAAGGATAGACAGGTGTAATGATGTGTTCAAGGTCTGCTCGTGTTTCCGTCACTCGGGTCACGATGATGTTTGTCAAAATGGAGGAGGGAAAAGGAGGAGAGCGGAGCAGCTGCAGTGCAGGTAAACATCTGCAGAATAACAAGTCTGCAGCCCACACGCAAGAAACTTTGAATTTTGACTTATCTTAACACAACTAATTCAAAATAACTCAAAATATATGTATTAGTGTAGTAAAGTAGTATGAGTAGTGGTGGTGGTGGTTGCAATAGTAGTAGTAGTAGTAGTGGTTGTTATAGTAGTATTAGTAGTAGTACAAGTAGCGGTTATAGTAGTTGAAGTAGTGGTTGTAATAGTTGTAGTAGTTGTGGTAGTAATAGTAGTAGTAGTAGTAGCAGCAGAGTAGTAGTAGTAGTAGTAGTGGTGGTGGTTGTTGGATTAGTATTTGTAGTAGTGGTTGCAATAGTAGTAGTAGTAGTAGTAGTAGTAGTGGTTGTAATAGTAGTGATAGTAGTAGTATTAGAAGTAGTAGTAGTAGTAGTAGTAGTAGTAGTAGTAGAAGTAGAGTAGTGGATATAGTAGTTGGAGTAGTGGTTGTAGTAGTAGTAGTAGTAGTTGTAGTAGTAATAGCAGTAGTAGTAGTAGTTGTGGTAGCAGTGGTTGTAATAGCAGTAGTCAGTGGCTGTAAAAGTAGTTGTAGTAGTACTAGTAGTAGTACTAGTAGTAGTAAAATTAGTGGTGTAATAGCATTAGTAGTAGAAGGAGTAGTGGTTGTAATAGTTGTAGCAGTTGTGGTAGTAATAGTAGTAGTAGTAGTAGTAGTAGTAGTAGTAGCAGTAGTAGTAGTAGTAGTAGTAGTAGTAGTAGTAGTAGTGTAGTAGTAGTGGTAGTAATTGCAGTAGTCATAGTGGTTGCAATAGTACTTGTATTAGTAGTAGTAGAAGTAGTGGTTGTAATAGTCGCAGTAACAGAAGTATAAAGTAGTAGTATTAGTTGTATCTTATTAGCAGTTATGAGCTGCACTGCCCTGTAGGCGATAAAAACAGCCCAGGGCGACGATGAGCCGGACTCAGCCTCTTTACATGTTTTGTGCATTTGGCTAAAAAGAGTCGTTCATTTTCAGACTTGTACATCTGTCGTCCGTGTAACGAGAAGTGAGTCCACTATTTAAAGCACTGCTACACCCCCAATTACCCAACAAGTCCAACATACAGCCACTACTCCCTGTATGTACAAGCACGCCGTGAAGCCATCTTTCTAGTCCTACTATTTCTAGAACAAAAACCTCTCCACTACCCATGATCCTCTCTGGGGGTCTCGAGCGATTTCCCACGAGGCCCCACTCTCTCCCGGACACCTGCCGCGCTGTCTGCAGGGTTGCGCTGTTAATTAGGTAACGTAGTACTTGCCGCTAACTAGACGACTAGCTTTGACAGGGCTAGCATGTTTCACAGATGTTTCCCGGTCGCTAACAGCGTACCAGTGGTGGGCTATGGGGGGGGGGGCTATTAGCTGCCCCCGAGACACCTGCCGCCCGGACAGCCAATCAGAAAAGAGAAAAACCTGATGGATGAATCATGGGTAGAAAGTGCAACCAATGTATTTAGACTGATGGAATTAAGTGTCATTACGAAGCTAAAATGAGGTACGGTTAAACAGATGTGGCCAAGACGGACACGGGGGTCACCTTAGCGTTGGACCTTGGATAACGGCGTCGTGGTTTAGAAAAACGGTGTAGGAATTTGTTTGATAGAGCAGAACGATTTGGGAAAAATGCCCGATTCCGATGTTTCAGACAAGCATTGCGATTAGATTTGTGATTTGTGTTTTAAATAAAAGGGTTCTGTTTTAAAACGCAAAAAAAGACTCAAATCTGTCTTATACATGTTCTGATACAGCTCAGGATCATTCTAAACATATTCAGGAAAGGTTAATTTCTGTCCTGTGAATATGACTTTTTTAGTATTGACACCTACTCAAAGGAGTATCTTGTTTCGATACTAGTTTTAGTGTGGATTCATATCTGATTTTACATACTTTTGACTAAAAAACAAACTAATCACTGATCATTACACCGACTCAATCTACATCTCCATAAATCTGATTAACTGCACTGATTAATTACACTGTGCTCCACCCTGTTTTACTTCTGCTACAGTCCAGGTTTCTGGTTCAGTCCTGGTTTAGGACCTGGTGTAGTCAGGTCTAAACCATGCTCAAGTTTTGCTTTAGTTCCAGTTATAGACCTAGTTTAGACCTGGTTCAGACCTGCTTCAGACCTGTTTTAGACCTGCTTTAGTCCTGGTTCAGACCTGTTTTGGACCTGCTTTAGACCTGGTTTAGACCTGGTTTAGACCTGCTTTGGACCTGCTTTAGACCTGGTTTAGACCTGGTTTGGACCTGCTTTAGACCTGGTTCAGACCTGGTTTAGACCTGGTTTAGACCTGCTTTGGGCCTGCTTTAGACCTGATTTAGACCTGGTTTAGACCTGGTTCAGACCTGGTTTAGACCTGGTTTAGACCTGCTTTGGACCTGCTTTAGACCTGGTTTAGACCTGGTTTGGACCTGCTTTAGACCTGGTTCAGACCTGGTTTAGACCTGGTTTAGACCTGCTTTGGGCCTGCTTTAGACCTGGTTTAGACCTGGTTTAGACCTGGTTCAGACCTGGTTTAGACCTGGTTTAGACCTGCTTTGGGCCTGCTTTAGACCTGGTTTAGACCTGGTTTAGACCTGGTTTAGACCTGCTTTGGACCTGCTTTAGACCTGGTGTAGACCTGGTTTAGTCCTGGTTTAGACCTGCTTTGGACCTGCTTTAGACCTGGTTTAGACCTGGTTTGGACCTGCTTTAGACCTGGTTCAGACCTGGTTTAGACCTGGTTTAGACCTGCTTTGGGCCTGCTTTAGACCTGGTTTAGACCTGGTTTAGACCTGCTTTGGACCTGCTTTAGACCTGCTTTAGACCTGGTTTAGTCCTTGTTCAGACCTGCTTTATATTTGTTTTAGACCTGCTTTAGTCCTGGTTGTAGTTTCAGTATCAATTAGTATCTGATTTTCGATACTTTTGACAACCCTAGTTTTCACACTTAAGTAAATACGTTGCTTTAACTGAAGGTATATTTTTTGTGTAGACTGCCTTAAATAAAATATAGTTAATATTACAGTGTCCATAGATACACATACATTACAAGGTCAACAGTTCATATTTTGAGACCCAATATTTAGGCACTTAGGACCACAAACCTTATAAAGAAGTGGACAAAGTGAGTGTGACGTCACCCACAGCGTTCGGCTCCAGTCAAATGAAGCTCTTTGACGTTAGCAGTTACGGGGCGACCCTGCAGCAGAGTTCCTTATTTGGAAGCTGTCAATCAAACGGGGAAAGAAGACACCTGATTTGTTGGTTATTAATGTTCATATGTTGATTTACAGACAAAATAGCGAAATAAAAACGCCAGGATCACGTGGAGCGGGTTAATACCAACATTTCTATACATCGTCTACGCTTGGGACTAGATGTCAGAGCAGAAAACCACGCAAAAAATCCAGGATCCATGTAAGAAAAATCAACAATCAATCAATAGCAATACTCCACAGCAGCAGGTATGACAAACGACTGGACGAAAAGCCTCTGGGAGCGTAAATGACAGATCCCGGATCGCCTCAATATGAAGAAGTCGACTTTTTCCTACAAGACCCGTTTCCCTTTTTAAACGAAGCCCCATCTGTCTCCCTTGGGTGCTCCATTACCTGTGCCATATTGTTGACAGATGACCCAGTGTTTTTGCTCTGCTCATATTTTACCTGCCCCCTTTTATTTGCTACAACCTAACAGCTGCTTGAGAGGAGCGCCGAGCCGAAACCAGGTCGGCGCCTGTCAATTCGAGATTCCCCAGGCCGATAGACGCGCGCTCTTAAAGGTATAGGCGGCAACCGGTTCATTAACGCCAGGTTGACAGAGTAGACGGGGCTTTTCCTTACAAATTACTACTGCTACCAGTCGCGTCTCTGTTCAGGCAGAGTGCGACGACCATTTTGTTCAAGGTGCACTGTTGAACTTTTCTAGTAAAGGCGATGTTCTTGTCTCCATGGAGATGTCGCAGCTTTGTCTTCCGTAATATGGTGCTTTTTTTGATGGTGCTTCGTCAGCTTTCAGACTTAAATCTCTTAAAGCAAAGATTGATATTTTGTTCGGGTTGAAGAAAAAGCTTTATTTGAACACTGTACGAAGAGGACACTGCACAGGGCTGAGGGTGAGTTTGCAGTAACTTCGAATTTCAAAAATCGTTTGGGAAAAAGAATAAATTTGCCTCATTATCGGATCAAAAATATCGGTAGAGTTTAGTCAGCCTTTGGTTTTTCTGGATTTTAAACATATCAGTTTCCCATGAAAAAAACCGATCTCAGTCGATATCTATATCTTCATGGATCAGCAGGTGACCATTATCAAATTATAAGTCAGATCTGTGGAGAGGGGACCTCGCTCGAAGTAAGAAAGCAGGTTTTTCAAAGTTTTATTGAGCATCCATCCATTTTCTTCACCTTATCTGGGGCCATATCGGGGGGACAGCAGTCTAATCAAGGACTCCTGGACTTCCTTCACCCCGGACGCTTCCTCCTGTTCTTGATCAGTGGTGCAGCTTAAGTTGTATTTTAAATGTACTTTATAAATTAATTGAATTGAAGTACTAGAACAGTTTGAAGCTGTATAGATAATTCCAGGAAAGCAAAAACATCTCCAATAAAGTTATGAAACGGGCTTATAAACTCATCATGGTGAATAATTACGATGCTGAATGGGTTAAGAAAGTGAGAAATACGTTTGCACCACTTCAAGGCCTGTCGGACATTTTGAAGTTCGATACATTGCTGAAGTAAATACAAACGATAAATAATGATAATAATGAAACCAAACCATGAAGTAGAAGTATTCACACAAAAAAAAGTATTGTAAATTGTTAAATATTGTTGAGCTGAACAGCAGAACAACACACAGAGCCACACTTAAGTCATTAGTTTGGTCATCTTTCCTGCAATATGGTAAGATTTGAGCTGTAGAAGTTTGAATTATTAACTAAAATTACACAAAAAAAGCCTCATGATAAATATTGACCCTCAAAAATTACTGCGACAGGCCTAACCACTACAAACCATTTTTAAGAATCAGTTTCAACCCTACATCAAAACATCTTATTGGTTCACTACTGCCTCGGCAAACCAGGAAGTCCCCGCCCACTCGAGCTCCTCTTTCTAAATCTCAGCGATCATCCCTTCATCCTACATCTCTCCCTCCCTCTCCCGAGGCCAATTACATTCCATCAGGCAGGAAGCCGGATACTGCATTAAAGACATGGGGGTATATTAAGAAGCCCGTACAAACGATAGGCTCTTTTCACAGAGCCGCCAGACCCATAGATAATTAGGGTGACACAGTGGGTGCTTTTGCTGCTTGGGATCCCGACACGGAGCATGCATGATAAATGAGTTTACCTTAGTGATGGGAGAAGTTACAGCGGATTATCAATTATGCATCAGGAATGACTTTTGACACCTAATTAACCTTGTAAAGATTTGACTAATAAACACTGTATGTATTTGTAATGTACTTGTAATGGTCAGGCTCGAGGTAGTGACGAGTCCTACATGGGCCACTGTGGGATTACAAATGCAGATGTAATAGCTGTTAAGTAAAAGTGATGGATATTGGAAGTATCTGCAAAGGCTGAGTTAAGTAGGTTAGCTTTGCTGCCATTACTACCATCACTATTAGCATTTACTAGTATACCACTGATCTTTTTACTATTAAAAAGAATCGAAAGCTCGTACTTGGAGATTTCGTCATTTTAGTCCAGCTAATACAATGATTTTGGGCGACAGTAGCTCAGTTGGTTCGAGTGTGTTTGTCCATTGATCCAAAGGTTGGCACTTCGAATCTTACTTTCGACATAAACATCATTGGTAGAGTGGTCAGACCCACAGGTTGGCGATGCGATTCCAGCTCTCACAGATGAATGCTAGTGTTGTGTCCTTGAGCAAGACACTTAACCCACCACGTGTCTGTGTACACTGGTGTATGAATGTGTGTGTGAATGCTTGTAAAACCTGTGTCTTGAAGGTCTAAAAGTGCTATATAAACCATTTACCATTACAAATGATCGTTTTGGCACCATTTATTCCATCTTGTAACTTCTAAAGTAGAGGGTCCGCCACCTGCTTCACCTGGAACATTCTCCAGTATATCATTAGTATGTAGTAGTATGGCAACTATATCTTGTATTTATTCAAAGTGTTTTTATTGCTTAACGATGCCCTGAAAAACATGCATTCTTACTTTGAGCTGGGTCGATCTGTAACGTGGCCTGATGGTGTTACCTGCTTGTCTAGATTAGCTTTGTACAGTGGGACATTGAGGACAAAGTGATAACATCTCCATGGACACAAGCAGGTTGAGGACCCTCAACTGGACAAGATAGAAGTCAGAGCACCTTTCTGGGTTCTACTAATCAAACTCAAAATTTAGCTAAATCCAAAGACTACATGTGTGGAACATTGACCAACACATTCTTGTAACAGAAATGTGCACAGGTCTACTTCAGTTATTTTTGCAACCCCTTCTTCAAGATAATGATGCACCTAACTCATGTTCTGAAACCCTACTGTGATTCTATCTATTTTGCATTTTAACGCCAAGAAAACTTGGCCCGAACTCCATAGCAAAAAGGTTGCATAATTAAACTTGAGCAAAACTTTCACTGATTACGTAAGTTTAAATTTTGGGTATAGAGCAGTTGTTCGGATCTGGGTTAACTTTGATATTTCTGTCTTTCGGCTTTGCAAAACACTGGCACCACAATTTAACAATTCACCATTTAAAAAAAAAAAGCCCAAAACAGTTTGAAAATGAGGCCAACCTGCTCCTTAGTGGTTTACTGGGCCAACTGCCAACAATAAGGACCAGACAGGGAGTTTATTAGCCTGTCTTATCCTTTGGGAGTATAGACTAGGCCTGTCACCAGAGCCACTATAGCTGGAACAATAGCTTTTGGGAGCTAAATATTTATCGTTTGTACAGTTTCTTTGTAAAAGTGGGGAGATTTGGGGCGTTTTTATGGTAATACGATCAGGTCTGAGCTGTAGATAGTCGAGTAAGTCACTTCTATGTACTGTCTATTTGAAAACGGTTCACTGGGATTATTTTGCATTCTTCTCGATTCGTTTATCGAGGCACATCTCTGTAGCGGTATATTGTACGTCAAAATTCTGTTATCGTAAAAGGTCTAGTACGGACTAAAAACATACATTTGGTGAGTATGTTTTGACATTTTAGCCTGCTTTTAACTAATCTCTCTGGTCCTCGCCCACACACACAGGTGGGTGTATGAATGGAGAGCTGGCTGCGGTTCCATGCATTTAGTCCATGGCGCGTTCTGGTCATTTTGTCCTACCTTTTCAGTCACGGCAGGTCTAATTTAGTCGCGGTTGTGATGACTTTGACGAGGGGACGGTAATGGCTCGAAGTCAAACACTGTCATCATGAAGGTGGTTACAATGGCAATGCAAAAACTCAACTCAATGCCCTTAGCCTTGGCGTTTCAACTTTAAAGCTTATAGTAGACTTGCACCATTACAGTATGGGTATCAGAGATCGGCTCAGATATCATATCCAGGATCACTTCGGGCGATATTCTGCATAATGGATGGATTGACTGGCCAGTGTTGACTCTGAATGTGTTCACTGGGGTTTAAAGTAATACATGCTGTTATCTTTCCTCTGAGTTAGTACCAGTGACGTGTGGTGAGGTTCATGGCTGGTGAGGCACTGACATCGTCACAATCAGATTCACAAACATGTAAACCAGGTGTCGGCGAGTACGTTTGGCCCCGGGCCAATTTCTCTCCCAGTACGTGACTTGGGGCCAGAATAAAAAAGCAAGCTGGTTTTGCAATGTTTTTTTAAATCTTTATTCTGATTCCCCAATTATCAATGGATTGAAGTCATTAAATTTCTTATTTTTAAATGTGCTTATTGTTTTTTTGTGTGAACCACTCTGTTGGAAAAGAGCGAGTCTTTCATCCCGTCGTCTGGAGCAAACCATTTTGCTCCTTTATTTTACTTTAATTATAACCTCTTGCTTCAACCGAAAGTCCAGTTTAGAAAACTGTTTGAGCTTTAATATGTATCTTCCTCCATTTAAAAAGTAGGGCCAGACATGAAGAAAAAAGTGAATGGATTGCTAAACTTGACTTGCTAACTCTAAATTGTAGTTTGCTGTCACTATTCTGCGGCCCCAGGAGTTGCAAGAATCCCTGGGCTCACGAGCGCCCCCTACCATGAGGCAGGGTAACTGCGTGTCTCACCCGGTGCCTTTTCACAGCCGCTTAAAGCAGCAGCGTCACTGCTGAGCTACAGCACAGTCAGTCCATGTGAGGCACGAACGACCGGTGCCTCACCTCATGTCTCTTCTCAGGATTTCAACGGTAAAAGTAAAAAATTGCCGATTTTGAATAAAAAAATAATTAAAATTACAAAGTTAAATAGAAAATAACTTTACAGTACAAATTAATGGATAAATATAAGTATTTCACTTATTTTTTCTCTGTGATGACAGGTGAGGCACTGTCTCACCTGCCTCCCCCGACCGCACGTCACTGGTTAGTACATATAAACTAACATTTTGGTATTCGAACTGAAAAGGTTGGTTTGGTGCATTATTACTTAAAATATTGAAAATAAAAAGTAAACAAGTAAAAGATGTCAACTCTTATTTTTGAGTATAAAAATGACCACGGTTGTTTCTGCAAAACTAACTTAACTAAAACTAAGACTAGTTTAAGACGCATTTTAGCGGAGCAAATTTGACCACTGAAAATTTGGTAAATGGGAATCACACAGATGGCCTTCGTGGAACACCACCACTTGATGACATCACAAGGTGTTTGGTCGTTTTTTGAGCTTGCATTATTCAAGTCCTTCGCGCTCAATAAAGCAATACTAAAAGCAGAGAGAGCATTGGATTTTTTTTTTTTTTTCTCCGATCAATGTTTGTAGTCGAAGCTGCCCTGGGGCATTCTGACTGATGCATGGCCGCCAATCTGTGCCTCTGGTCCATCCAACCAGAACTACCACCACTTACGCAACCATATTCGCACATAGGCAACGTTAGCTAATGCTGTTACAATATTGCACCTTAAACTTAAAACCATAACCAAAAGTATAGCTCTATCTGCCCAAAATATGTTTTAAAATATCTTTCCTAGCTCCTCTCACAAATCCTCCTAGCTGACATCACTTTTTACCTCCTCCGTGGATTTTGACAGCGCTGCCATGGAGCCCGTTGAAGTTCTTAATGAAAGCAGCCCTCTATCTCTGCCTCTGTATCTGGTTTTGAAGTATGCACAGTTCTGGCACCAACAGAATCTATTTAGCCCAGCTCTGATCTCGCTCTGCGTCGGAAAAACAACCCTCAGAGGTGATTAGCGCACCTTTCTTGAGCGCTACCTAGCATCTGCCCGAGCACCGAAACTCGCCCTGTCAAGCTGCCCCTGCCAGGTGTGGTCCCGCGAAGCCCCCAGAAAACCAAGCCCCCGCCTTCCCCTCTCCCCGAGCCGCCTCACCCAGTTTTGGCACGTCTTTGATCGCGTTGCTGTCTCGCTTTGACGCTATGAAATGCTTCTCTGAAAAGTTATGATATCTTCCCTGGCTTTTTGCCGTCTTAAAAATAGCATCTCTTCTGCCTTGTTAGAGAGCCAAAATATTAAAAGATGCTATTGGCTAATATAAGCAACAAATACACAAACGTCTTACTAGCTCTGACCTACATATATATAAGTATTACATGAGAACATATCAACAAAATATTGGGGTAGTTGCAGTTGAATAAATAAAGTTTCACTGCGTAACTTTCCTGGTATAGTGCCAAGTGGTTGTCTTCATGGAGATGTTATACCTTTTCTTGGACAATTCTGAAGTATGGCTTTACAGTACACGTATTTCCATGGAGAGTTGCAGCACCCAACAGCTGACAAGTTACAGGTCAGATCTGTGGAGGGGCTATCCGCACAGGTATAAATAATCACCCTAAACATACATGTAGCTACTGAAATTTAAAACGGCCACAGGAAGAATGGCTGATGTAACACACTACGGATACTAAATGGACAAGTACATAAACAGGGAACTTTTTACAGCTAAGTATGTACTGCTTATGTACTTGTTCTTTTTACTTATTATTATATATGCAAAATAAAGCATGAAGCATTAATATTTACTTAGCTACATAATGCAAATCAAAGACGGTATAGAAATGAACTGCTGTCCTTGTATAAATCTATGAAATTACTTGAGTAGTGCCTTAAAAGTAAAAAAAAATGAGTAACTTATACTGTCTTCTTATATAGTAAGCTCTCGTAGTATCCTCTTATAGTATCCGCTTACATACCCTTTTCTGTATGGGATCACATTGGGTGAAGTTGTACTGCCTCTTTAATCGTTTGAAATGAATGGATGGATAGTAATACTCATTTGCAGATATCACACAATGCAAATAGTGTAATAGGCCTTTTGTCCATCGTAAAGCTCTTCGATATTCTGTATTACGATGAACTGACCCTCCCCCGTGTTCGATGCATCCTTTACCCCTCATTACTCTATCAGTCTTATTGTTGTGCAGCGCCCTTTCACCCTCTACCCATCTCCTGTAGGTGACCTTTCGACAGCGCTCTTTGTCTGTTTCACAAAGACACAGGTGAAAATAACCTTAGGTCGATTCAAGAAAGATAGGCCTACATGGCACTTTGAACATGCAACACTAAACCGAAACGTTGGGTCAAGAGGGGGGTATTATGCAAAATGAAGCTCATCGAGACTTTGGACCCGAGTTCCGTATTAGGAACTCTGATCGCAAGTATCGTAGCAACCAAAGAGCCAATCCGGAGTGATGATGTTGAAGGTAAAGCCCCTTCCTGCCCACACTGCTGGTTTAGAAGGGGGAGGACGCTTAGTAAACCTGTCAGTCAAACCTGTTGCTAACGCTAGCGACCTCGACGAAAGAAGGCAGCTGATTTGTCACTTATTAATGTTCATATCTTGATTTGCGGACACAATAGCAAAATAAAAATACCAGGATCATGTAGAGCGGGTTAATATGAACATTTTAAAAGCAAAATGATGAGTCTGGCAGCAGCAGTTACAGAGGGGTGACAATTTTCTAATACATAGTGAACTGGAGTTGTTGGACCTGGAAGAGCGCCCATGGTCACTTCCTATTTGGCGTCTACCGGGTTAGCTATGTCCATTTATACAAAAGTCACTGACACTTTTAAATCTTCAGTAGCTCCTATAATTCTTAAGTTATACTCACCAAATTTTAGCAGTAGATAAACTGAACCTTCCAAGATTTTTGGCAATATATACGGTTATAATTGTTCACTTGCACTTGGACTTATCACTACTTAAACTAGGAGAAGTAAAAATTACCTGATTTTTAAAATAATGTTTTTTGAGTGTTCACCATTTTGAGTTTTACACTGAACAGCCTGATCCAACACACTTTACATAACATTTAAAAAATTTCTGGGCTTATGACTCTTATTTGATCCTCGATGTTACGTTTTAAGTCGTTTATTGTCCGAGGTTTATTCACAAACACCTTTTCTTTAAAATTGTCCCACAGGAAGAAATCAGGACTAGTCAGGTCTGTGGAGATCACATACTGCCCCCTGTCTGTGAAAAACACTTATTATTCCTTTAATGGTGTTTACACTTGGGGCATCTCTCATATTAAAATGTCGACGGTAACACCGCTGGGTTTCTGAATTTGACCCATGTGACTCAAAGTACCACTGTACAATGAGGGTTCGTTCCTCGGTGCTGTATTTGCTCAGATTAATGTTGGAAGGGTCGTTCTAAATGCTCTGAAAAAATAAAAGAGAAATATTTAGAAACAAAAGAGTTATGATTTTTTTTCAACTGTCAGTGACTTTTGGGCCACCCTGTATAAACAGTCCATGGTTATAATGTTGTTCCCTCCTCAGAAACATGTCTGAAGTGGATTTACTTGTCATCCATGCATGTTTGAGTAATCTAGCGATCTCTCCCGGGCACTATTAGAACGCTCTTTATGGTTAGCTGTAAGATTCTGTCCTACACTCAGTCACGATAACAAATTCTGAACAATACACTACAACTTCACAAACCTGATGCGATGTGCAGTAGTTTCATTAGCAGGACGCACACCGATTGTGTTGTGATGGCGCTCTGAAGGGGGAGCAGCTAAGCACGGAGAGCTCAGAGCGTCCAAAACTAAAATGAAACTTATTTAACATGTTAATATGGCGTTTTGGGCAAATACAGCATTTTCAAAGCAATAAAAGGTAACGTGGTGATCTAAATATTTCACGTGTTAGCAAATAAAACCGCATAGAAGTAAAATACCTCGTCTTTAAAATATGCTGCTTTTGTCTCTTCCTGTTCCTCTTTTTAGAACATGCTGACGAAGAACCAGCCTTGTTTTAGCGTAATTAGCATTTCTTGTTTCAATAAGCTAAATTCCTAACACTAGCTCCCCCCAAACGATGCCCCAGGTTCGCTCCGTTGGGCTGGCGAGGTTTGTTGAGCTGAAAATTATGCTGCGAGGAGATTAACACGTTTTTATCACAAACTGCAGATTTTTAGGGGGAAGAAAAATGTACATAACTGCTACTACCTCCACATTAGTACCTGTACCACACTATGTAGCTTTTCCGGTGGAGGGGCCGCTACCTGTTTGTCTCCATGGAGATGTTAATGCCTCACCTGGAATGTTCTACAGTATGGCATTCATCTCATCTATTTGCACTTATGTCATTATGTGTGATTTCTTAGTAAAAGTCAATGTATTTCCAAGTATATTTAGATCTGAGTGGGGTCGCGCCTCCATAGAGCTGACCCGTAATTACTGTTACATAGCGCAAAACCGGTAAGGCGGCAAAAATTCCCCGTTTTAAACATTTTCGCCTTCACGAGAAACATTCAAATTTGACGTTGGAATACTGTTAGTATAAAGGATTGAATTTGAAATCTTAGAACAAGGCTAAACCATTGGACCATTGCAAGATAGGGCCAAAAGCCATCAAGAAACATGGTGGAACTGTAATTATTTTAAATCATTATAACAATCAACCCAACTACAATCGTTATGACCAAATGAGTCCAATCCAACTACGTTCCTTCAGTGGACCAATTCAAGACCGATGCCACAAGAACTGCAGTTTTTAGGAAAGAATCACACCCATTTCTGGCATTTTTAAAACATAAATTGACTAGACGATGAAGTTCACTTGTAGATATCCTAATTTCAAATGGAGAACAGTGGCCTACGCACCTCTATGGAAGAAATATCCAAACGTTTTATCCAGCTGAACCTGTTAATCCTTACTTAGGCCTGTCAGTATAAAACATTTTAAAGTCCGATATCTTGATTCTGAAAATAAAATGCTGAACGATAATATTCAAATGAATTCATACCACTATTACAATAAGCTTAAAGCAAAACCTACAGTAAACCCTCAATCATTTTAAACGTAATGTGGCTAGAGATATATAAAGAGTACGAACGAAACAGCGAAGTAGTTAGTTCCATCGTGCAAGTTCACTGTTGGACCATCTTCAACTCAAACTTAATCCTAACGCATGGAAAAAAAAAAAACATTCTCCAGTAGTGTGAAGCAAATCCAGACTCTCTGTCAGATCTCTGTGATTTTTATACAGATTGTCAAACGTGATCGCCCAATCAGATCGTTTTTTTTCAGTGGACACATGTGAAATGAAGGAGCTCATTGGTCACCTGTGATTTACAAAGAAAATCACATTTCTCTCACCTCAGATTAACAAAGTTTAGCCATCGATTCTGCAGAAATCTGCGATGTTTTTTGAAAACTTTATTATTTCCAATACAGATGGACCATGCGTGACCTTGATTGGCTAATCCACCTGTCAATCACGCCCATTTGGGAGATCCAGACTCACATCTTCGTGTGTAATCTGGATTTACTTTAGGGATTGGCTCAACAAAATTCTCGTATTGCTCTTACATGTTAAAGTCCTTCCAACTGACAAGAATCGACTCTTTGGGGTTGAAAAAAAGCGTAATTTTCTAAACGTATTGCAAAAAAAAAAACTTTAGTTTATTTACATAGACAGAAGATGCTGATCTTTTTGCCAGTTTTTGTTTCATGTGGACAGTAATTACAGAGATATTAACATAAATCAGATCAACACCAGGCCTGGGACGATGTTGAAATTTAGTGTCAGGATTATCACAGCCAAAATAATTACGATTAACAATTATATAACGATAATCAATAAAGTTAAGACTGTTTAAAATGTAATGGATATGAATAATATGACAGTCTAGTAACCACAATTTAACAGAGAATATTATGGATGAGCAGGGCCGTCGATGAAATTTGGGGGGCCAGGGGCAATAAACCTCACATGGGCCCCCTTTAAAACAAATTAACAGGAAAATGGTCCCTAATACCCTGGGACCCGGGACAACACACCTCTGTGTCGACTCTCCTGTAGATAAATCGTTTTTTTTTTTCCTGCACATTCTGGTGATATAATGCTGACTATCACAATTATAAAAAAAATGTCCCACGAATGATTATTGTCGACCCTTTTTTTAAAATGATTGTTTATTGTCCCATCCCTAGTCTGACAGTTAAAGCAGCAAAGTAGAAATCTGACCTGTCTCCAGCTGTTTTAAACTATCACGGTTCAAGAATCTTGTTTTATCAGCTGTCACATGAACCTATTGATATAATGGATCGAGCATTTACCCTTAAACTAGTCTCCCTTAGCTCCCCTGTGTGTCCCCCTGTGTGTCCCTGTGGTCCCGTGGTTGTAGGAGGAGATAGTTACTGTTTTGGGAGCTTGTACATTCAATATGGCACCGCGCTGTCACTATCCCAACCAAAAGTGCTCATTATCCATTTCCCTGTGGAGGCAAGCCCCCTATGCTCAAACCGCAAAGCATTCTGGGACGTATCGGACTACCAATCTGCCAGCAAAATGTCAAAATGGAGTGTAAAAATAACAAGCAGCTTGACCAGTCATGTCTTTGCTCAGCGGGTTGCGTGAAAAAATAAAAAAATGGCCGTTTTTTGCTAGTTGCCGGTGCGTAGAGCAGCTCCTTAGCGGGTACGGCGAGAGATATAGTGCAAATTAATTCAAAAAGTGAGATCCCAGTTGTCTTGTCCCTTGGTTGATCATCTGCTGCCTTCTCCAGCTCTGGGGAAAGCGAGCCCGTTTTTGGCGTGCTAGTTAGCGTTAGCAAACCCGGACCCAATTAGATTCTGTACAGATGCAGCTGCAGTGGCAATGGCTATTAATTTTAATCAGAATTGAAAATAGGTTCGTGGGAATAAACAGGGAATTGGAGTTTTCGAAGCTTTTGTGTTAGCTCCAAGTTCTAATTCAAGACCAGGACTGAATCAGAACTAAACCAGGTCTAAAGCAGGATTGAGCAGGACTAAACCAGGTCAAATTCAAGAGAAGCCAAGTCTAAATCAGGACGAAGCTGAAAACTAAACCAGTACTAACCAGAACTGGACTAACTCAGACCAAAGTACTTTTAAAGCAGTGGAATTATACTATAGGATGGTCCAAGATGCTGATATCTGTCTTGTTAGAGTGTCCGATGATCTATATTTGGTCTATATATAGTCTAGTCTAAGTAAAATCCACAGCAAGGCCCATGTCAAGTTATTGTAAAGTTCACAAATTCACTGTTTTCTCTTGTAAAAAAAAAAAATCTGGAATATAAAATTTGTGACAGGGATACAGGAATATTTTTAGCCTTATCGCTCTTGAAACCCGCCGATATCGACTTGCTCGCGTCGCTTTGGAGCTTACTGGGTTGTTTTGTTCCCGCAGAAGAAAGCCAGCCAAGACCGGAGCCGAGACCGGTTGCCATAGTGAGCAATTAACTAAGTGCTTCTACTGTGGTGGGCTTTATGTTCCAATTACAGACCGTCATTTCAAACGGCGACTTTTGCGCTGGCATTGTAGGTTAGCCTTGCTCAGACATACATTTGAAAATCTCTGTATCATGTTAAAAGCAAGTTGCCGTAAAGATTCCCTCTGCGACTTTCCATGTAGAGGGTCCGCAACTTAATTGTCTCCATGGAGATGTCATTGCTTTGCCTGGAATGTTCCACAGTATTCCATAAAACGTATCTATCTCTTAAGTACATTACCTTAAAAAACATGCATTCTCATTGTCAGCGTAGTCGCCTCTCCACAGACCTGATCTTACTGGATGCCTTTAATGTCGTGCTGTGGAAAATTCCAGGCAAACCAAAGACATCGTCAAGGAAACAGAGCGTTAACCAGAGACATAGAACTGGCTTAAGGAAAGGTATAAAGGCATTGCAGGATAGGGCCAAAGCCTACTCTAGTACAGTATATTTACGTGCTTTCATAATTCATAGATAAACCTGTCAATACTTTCGTTGCCACGGGTTGTTAGCTAATCCTGAAGCTACTGTATGTACTTCAGGCATGCCCAAACTGTGGCCCGGGGGCTAAAAGCGGCTCTCGGACCAATTTTTCTTGGCCCTCAAGCTTCCGGGTGAATTGACCCATATTACCTTAAACAGTATTTTTTACTGTGTATTCCTGAAAATCTACTTTAACGAGCCCATATCAGATATTTAAAGTGTCAAATTGATGATGTAGCATGAATAAATGTCTCGTGGTTCAGTCTAGCAGATTTGAAGTATTCACTGTGTTGGTGATGAGTCTATGGCCCTCAGCTTTGTTTGTCCAAACTTAATCAGAAAAGTTTGGACACCCCTGATGTTCTTGAATCCAAAATCTTTGCTCAACATCTGGACATGGGTCCCCAGGCAGAGAACGATAAACCGCTAACGCAAATTTCATAGGTAAAAATCCTCCAGGTAAGGTAGTCCTAGATCTGGAGAGATGCACTCAACGCTCCTGAGAAGATATGAAGAATGGGTCAAATGCAGAGGACAGCGTTCCCTAAGGGGGCAAATAAAGCGTACCATAAAAATAAAAAGCCAATTTATCCCCATCTCCATCTGCAGCTTTGCATCATTACAATATATCTTCTTTAGCCTGTACCAAAAGTAGACCAGCAATGAGGGAATATACAGCCTCTAATGCGACTCATTTACATGCGAGGCAAACACCGACGTGGACTTTGAACGATAATTTTACACTCTTGTCTCGCACGAGCTTGTTTATTTTGCCTCGGCTCAGGGCTCGAAGACACAAAGTCAGTTTTTCACAGCCGGAGTTACCTTGAGAACTAATCATGAAGTCATTACTATCGATCCAGAGCCCACACACACACACACACACACACACACACACGAACTCCCACCTGACTCCTTACTGTAATGTGACTTAACAACTCAGGACAGTTCTACAAAAAAAAACATCAATTCCCATAATCCAATGCATGCCAAATCATTCGCAAGTAACTACGAAAGTGTCGCCGCAATGCTAACATGTCAAACTCTATTTTGAAAGGAATGACTCGATACTCAATACTGATTCCGATACCACGATGAGAATAAAAAAGCGTTAAGTCTGACCTCGAGATCAGTCTAAAGCTATAAAAGTCCTGTAAATGTGACTTATTAGTATCGATACTTGCTCAAACGAGTAAACGAGTTTCCGCTGCAATTACTAACTGATTTTCGATACTTTTGACGGCACTACTACACCTTAAGATAAAGTGTAAATTCAACCAAAAAAAGACCAACTGGATCTCTCAGATAAATGCACTCCCTTTCCCCTACTTCATAATGTACTTTCAGACATGTCCCTCCTCTACCGCAGCAGTAGAACCATCAGCCTCTTCACCCTCCACCTGTGTCTAAACCCCTGGGGGTAGATATTTTCCGCTGACAAATCCATCAAAGCCTCTGCCTTTATTACAAAACCGGTGTCTCCCGTGCGCCGGGATCTAAGTGGCAAAGTTTATCTCCGAAATAAATAATTAATCAGACCCCACTCGTTTGTCTGTGTCTGCTTAAGTCTTTATCGGCTGAGTTAGGATTTATACCCCTTGGCGAAAGAACTGGTAGCATTTTGATTTGCTCGTTATTGTTGGGTTTCAGATTTGGGGGCCCGGGGCAAGAAAGTTTATATGGGGCCCCCTTCTGATGTAAATGACAGGCACAGGTGACAATTCTGGACCCCTACGACCCTGAGGACCGGGACCTCGTTGTCCCCCGCGTCGACTCCCCTGAATGTCTTACTCCAGGGATGTCAAACGCATTTTCACCGAGGGCCACATCAGCAAAATGGCTGCCGTCAAAGGGCCAGATGTAAAATAAATGTAACTACTTTTTAAAATTGTTAATTCCGACAGATATAAGGCAGTGTTCACTAGCTATGTGACCAGAACTGATGAAGCGTCTGGGTGAGCAGCGAAACGTCTTCACTCCTAGAACTATTTGTACAGTTGACAGATTCAAACTTCGTCTTTTGCTATTGTTAATTAACTGTTTCTGTATTTATTACTTATTCAAGTTACAAATATTTCATATGCATTTGCCTAGATGTAAAAATATGTCTGTGTAACTGTGTATCTTCTAATAAAATGACATTTTAAGACCATCAGACCTTTTAATTTACACTGTCAAGGGCCACATAAAATGATGTGGAGGGCCACATTTAGCCCGTGGGCCTTAAGTTTGACACACGTGTCTTACTGATTGCATTGGGTTTTGCTATGAAATGTCCAAAATCTAGATGCCCAAATGTTGAAACTGATCATTTCTGTTATTAACTCCTTTAACTACTGTGAGTAAAGTTATGCTACCACCAAGGCAGTGACGCTCTCTCGCAATGGCAACAAGTTCCTAGCCTGGTTTTAACTTGTTCAGACCTAATATCTATGGATAAACTGTGTGGCTTCCCGACGTTTCTCCTTCTACAATATTTCACAGGTAAAATCGTGTAGTAAAATTCCCCTCTCTCCGTTCTCCAATCCCAATAAAACTCATAAAAGTCGTATCCGCACAAGCAGCGGCCCATAAACCGGGTCACACTGGAGGTGATTTCCAAAGCGCGGATTATCAAACGGACCATTTTCGCTATTGCTGTGGAAAAAAAAGTCAAATTTCACAAATGGAAATGTAGCCGGTGGGATGGGAGGGGGGCTTGACCGGTTCTAATGCAATTTGGGTCAACGTCAAGAAGGACCGGTGGTATTTTGAGTCCCATAGCCCGGAGTCACTCTACAGCGGAGAGATGGGCACGTGTCAACATGCACAAGTACAAAAAGCATTACGTTTAGCCAATCAGCTGTTCGCTCTCGTGGGAGGGCAGCGATGTTATGAAGTAGTCCCGGGTAGAATAGAAATAATGCGCTAGGGCTATTAAACATTAACCTAATCTGTGGATGATGTCATAGGTCTTCTGGTTTAGACCCGGTACAGTCCTGGTTTGGTCTTGCTTTAGGTGATTTAGATGATTCTGTATTTTTTATATCTGGTCCAGTCCTGGATTACTCTCTATTTAGTCCTCGTTTAGTCCTGGCATAGTCCCAAATTAGCATGGTTTTGTAGTTTAGCCCTGGATTGATCTGGTTTTTAGCCTTGACTCTTTCTCAGTCTATGTGGTCTGCTTGTTCTGATGCAGCTTAAGGTCGTTCTAGAGCTGTACAAGTCCCGAAAAATGACTTTTTTTAGCATCAATACCTGCTCAAGTGTAAATCCAACCAAAAAAGACCAATCAAATCTCTCAAATCTCTCCTTCTTTGGTCTCAAATGAGCTCAATTTGCGGTTTAGCGGCTTGGATCGCACAGGTTTAGCCTTGACTCATTCTTAGTTCTAGTTCTGATTTGGTCCTATTTGAGACCGGTCCTAGTTTAGACCTGGTTTAGTCCTGGTTCGAACCTTTTATACTCCTGATAATCCAGTGAATTACGCTAACGTTTTCACAAATTTCATGCTATTCCTCTGGGCACAGACCTATGACATCATAACAAGGTGACAGGTCCTGACTGTACAACAAACGCACGTTACTTTAGGAGACACTTTGGCCCTTTGAGGACCTTTCTTATTGTTAATCTACTCTCTTAGCCTCTCTGCGTAACACTGTTTGTCAAAAGCAACCTGCAGCTATTTATTTAACACATCCCGCTAACTGCACTGGTTATCATCTGCGAGCTAGAGATGTTTTATCGCTTAACAGGAAGAAGCCAAGCCCAATGCAACTCACCGCCCCATAATGGACTGGCAAAGCAAAATTAGATTCAACCAACAGTAGTACTGCGCTGCAATGGAATCCCAACGTGCCAGTGTGTGTCTATGTGTCAAAGAAGCTGAGAGAACGGGGGGGAGCGTGCATGCATAATTCAAACCCCGTAATAACATTTGTGTCATTGTCTTGTCACTCACCATGTTGACTTCTGAGACCATGTCAATACTGGCCACGTCTATGCTCATGCCAACTGCTACGGGCGCTCCTGGAGGAGGTTTAGAGGAAACAAGATGTAAGATAACCCCAGAAATAAAGCAGAATTACGCACTTGGAGAGGGGGAGAGTAGGAAGGTGGACGTTTGGGTTAATTGGGGGTGTGTTCACGTACCTCCAAAATCTGGCCTTAGCCGTATGTCATAGCCTTTGAGCAGCTTGTCCACCGTCTCCTTCACGAAAGACATGTTGCCAGGTTCATTGACGCTGAAAAACACACAAAAATGGGGGGGGTACGCCAGTGAGAATGACCACTGATCACCTTCACTTGTCTGGTCTCCAAGCAATAACCTTGACTCGAGCCAAAATGACATATGGAAATCACTCACCTCCGCGCGCAACATATTATGGACCCAACAACCAAAAAGGAGAAGACGCGGAATTTGCGCACCCTATGCAAACCCAACATATCCTTAGATTTTTGTTCTTAATTTCTGGATCCCTCGTTGTTTACAGCAACAAGAAGCGGCGGCAAAAAACCCCAGACAAATCAACAGACGACGTGCACACTACCGTACACCAGCGCGAAATAATCCATTGATTGACCAAAAGAGGGGGAAAAAAAAAAAAAAAGAAGAAAGAAGGAGTCTGGACCTGGACTGAGAGCGCAAAAGTCAGAGGCTAAGATGTGAAATTTGAGCTGACATGTCCGCGTTGACAGGAAAAAGAGTGGTTTTCCCCTGCGCTGCGCTCGCGGTGTGCGCTCTGGAGGAAGAGGAGAGGAGCAGAGAGGAGAGGAGAGGAGAGGAGGAGAGGGATTCTACAGGGGGAAGCAGCCGAAGCGCATATTGATGAGAAGACGGGTGCACGGGGATGAGACGACCGCTACTGCCGCTGCTTCTGCCGCTGCCGCTGCTGCTGCTGGTGGTGGCTCGGTGGCGGCGGAGGCTCGTTCAAATGAGAGATGAAACCCCCCGATACTTGCGCACTGTACAAAAAAAAAAAAGCATATACACGCCACTTGATCCGGTTCTTTTTGTCCATACGCGCGAGATGCGGGGGTGACTTAACCTTTACGCGCGCGCGGAGCCGTTTTTCTGCCCTGCGCTGCGTGAAAAGCCACTGCGTTTTTTGACATGTGTTGAGTTTGCGCAAGTTAAGCCATAGTTGGGACTCACTTTCCCAGAATGCAACTGGATCCCTGTTCACAGATTGGTGCCTAAATGTAAAGTGGTGACGTGATTGGGCAAGATTGAAATTTCAATAAACAGAATGTGAAAACTGCACTAAAGAGGTGAATATACATGTACTTTTGTCTTTTTATTTTTGTATGGTGCAATAATGGGAACTGTACAATGAGTGAAATGTGCAATGAGTGAAATGTGCAATAATGGAAAATGTGTAATGAATGTAACGTGCAATAATGGGAACTGTGCAATGAGTGTAATGTGCAATAATGGAAACTGTGCAATGAGTGAAATGTGCAATGAGTGAAATGTGCAATAATGGAAAATGTGTAATGAATGTAACGTGCAATAATGGGAACTGTGCAATGAGTGTAATGTGCAATGAGTGAAATGTGCAATAAGTGTAATGTGCAATGAGTGAAATGCGCAATAAGTGTAATGTCCAATAAGTGAAATGTGCAATGACTGGAATGTGCAATGACTGGAATGTGCAATGAGTGTAATGTGCAATAATGGAAACTGTGCAATGAGTGTAATGTGCAATGAGTGAAATGTGCAATAAGTGAAATGTGCAATGAGTGTAATGTGCAATAATGGAAACTGTGCAATGAGTGTAATGTGCAATGAGTGAAATGTGCAATAATGGAAACTGTGCCGTGAATGAAATGTGCAATAAATGTAATGTGCAATGAGTTTAATGTGCAATGACTGGAATGTGCAATGAGTGAAATGTGCAATAATTGGAACTGTGCAATAAGTGTAATGTGCAACTTTTATTTTGACCCGTTTGTGACTCCATCCGTTGGGACAATGGATGGAAATGATCCTTTGCCTATAATCTGGGGGTTTAATTTCATGTTACATCACATCTGTTCATTATCACGCATCGTCCTAATCAAATAAATACATAAATATTAATTTGAGTTTGGCAGGTCCAAATCCTTTTTAAGCTGATTCAGTTCTGTTACAAAGCAAAAAAAAAAAAAAAAATACCCTGCACTCTGGGTGGAGAATGTGACAGCCAAATGACTCCACGAAGCCAATTATTTCACTGTCACTCATCAACTTTTCCCAATTGCGCGCCAGAAGCCAGAATTGAACATAAAAACTGCAGCATTTTGAGTGATCACAGACAATTAAGTTCACTCATAAACATAACAGGATAACTACAGCCAACACGCACATTTCCCAGACCAATTTGCTTCTTTTTTACAGTGCGCCTCACAGCTCCATCCGCTGCGCTTCCTGTAAAAATGGCGGGACCCTGACAGCACTGGAGCGGCGACAGGCGGCATCGATCACCCGGTTAATCGATGCTTGTGATAGATTAGCCTATTCCTCTTGCGTAATGGCCTTTTTTCCTTAAGTAAAACGTAACACGGGGCGCGCATGAATTATTAAAGTCCAAGATCTCCCCCTTCCCTCAACGCCATGGTGCAATCCCGGGGATAATTGGACACGGTGCGCACACACAGAGGCTGCGAGGTTTACGCACGCCACTGGATCAGCTATGGAAAGTCAGACATTAACATAAATACGTTTTTACAACATTTGCTGGTTCAGGGTCCTCACCTCGTGTCGTAGATCGCGTATAACTTCTTGTTTGCATCCACAGTGTTCCTGCAAAAACAAGACACATGTTTGACGTTAGTGTTAAAAAGATGATTATAAACAGGATCACTATATAAAATGTGTATTATGTGAGTGACTCTAGCACAGGGAAGCGCATATATTGCTCCATAGTTCATGCAAAGTCCCCTAGAATGCTCCACGTTGCAGTTTTGGGAGATGCTCTTTGACCCTGTCCTGGAGCTACAGCATCACTCATCTGTCAAACTTGTTTAAAACACTGCCTTACTTTTCCTCCTTCAACTTTAGAGGACAAAAAGTTCACCTTCTACCCAATACATCCCATTAAGAACAGAGCCCAAAGTAAAGCTCGCACTACACGGCTAATATCAAAGAAAGTTTAGTGAATGTGTCTGAAATTTATCTGAATGAATGTTTTTAGAAATGGCGTATTTCAGGGGTGACATGTGTTGTATTTTACGTATGTACCATATATTTACAGGACTTTCATCCTCCTCCTACGCTCAGCTGTGACTCTTACTTAACACCAGCCTGTCCAGGGACTCCATCTGCCTCACCTGTTAGTGGTCATAATGTTTTGGCTGATCTGTCCATTCATTTATTTCTAACAGATTGCACAGGGGTTGACCCAAAAAGCGCATTGTAACATATATACTGTGTCTGCTGGGTGTACTACTGTAATAATAGTAGTACAGTACTTCTGTTACTTATCACTGTCTATTGTAGCCCATGTAGCAGTAATCAATAGGAGCTTGTTTTTCCTCCTTTTCTCCCACTTTCGTAGCTCGCGGTGCTGCCTGAATTTTAAAACACTAGGTTGGCTCGAGGGCAAATATTGAAAGTCTATTTCCTTTGGGACCCCCCCCCGCCTCTCCTCCTTTCCTCTGCCTTTCATCCCCCTCCCTCACACGTGGGTCTTTCTGTTCCTTCCCTATCCCCCCCCCCCTCCCCGGTCCTTCCCCTGCGTCAGTCAAACACTTGTCCAAACGGGAGCTGTCCACACGCGCCGAGGTGCTGAAAGCTCGCACCCAGGGGGGGAGTAAAGGAAGGAGGAGTACAGGCACACACCGATGTTTGGATAGTGCACGAATCTGATTAAAACAAGCGGGGAGGTTTGCCATAATTACTGCGTGCCAAATGTGGAACGCGGCTACCCTCTTATGGCAAACTTCAGCAGGATCAAGATAAGGATTTTCTACAGATTTCCCACATAGATAAACGCATGCATGTTCTGTGTGATACAATAAACATTAATTAAGTATTCCACAGTTAAAAGGCTTTGTTGATGCCAATTTGGTGATGCGCATGGATTAAAATCATTGTCATAAGCGTAAAAAAGAGGCTACATTTCAGGCAAAAATCGAAATTAATAAATAAAATACAGTTTATGTGTTTATTGTGGACTTAGTTCAGGGCCGGCTCGAGCTTTCACGGGGCTGAATTTGTCTCTGGGGCCCCCCCGACAGCGGATCCCTCCTGGTTCAGATATCGGTGATTCGCATTTGACACATTCTGACTCTGTCTCATCACCTTAACCAGTTTTATTTGGATTTATACAACCAATATCAGGCTGAAAACATCCAGAATGTCACAACTACCACAGTCACGAGAACAGAACACAGATATATCAGGAAGGGCTGTGAAGATGATTGAAATTTTAGTCATTTTTTCTTCATTTCTGGTGGATTTTAACGTGTTCCAGCTGGTAATAGTGGGCTTAAGTGGGTCCTTGCCCAGGTGTGAACGCATGTGAGCGGAGAACTTCTGCGTTGTGTAGTTTTGTGAGGTGCTAAGGAGCCACGAGACACAGCGAGAACGTTTGGAGGCAGCCACCTTTAATCCGTTTCACAAAAATTACAAAACCGTACGAACATGCGCCTCAATTTGTCGGTCCAGCCCACACTACACGAGAGAAGACAATGACAGAGTTAGCATCTCCCCGCACTCGCCCACATAAATAAATGAAAAAATGCAAAAAAAATTAGCTAAAGATGAACTTAAATATGAGTAAAATATAATTACAGATGTGAATAAAAGCAAAAAAATAGCGAAAGGGCAGTTTAATATTGGGATTGCGATAGATGACTGACCTCTTCTCGATACTGGATTTGTACATTTATACCAGGGGAAAGGTGAAGGACACAAGAAGAATAAAGAAAAACACAGAAGAAGCAGCTGGAGGACCAAGGCTGCACTTCAAATCAATATATTTAGATATTAAGGCTGCTGCAAACACACAAACCCCGTGTCCAATAAAACCTGTTATACTGTATTATATTATTTTCAATATAAATGTATGAGCTCTTGGGGTCCCCCTGCTGGCCTCGGGGCCCTAAGCAGCTGCTCAGTCTGCTTATAGGCTGGGCCGGCCCTGACTGAGTTTAAAAACACATTCATCAATCCTTTATGTAACTATGATCTTATCTTAGCCGTTGTGCCAAGTCGTGCGTCAAAGATTAATTACGCACAGGTGGAATTCTCGACACTGTGATGAATAAAATCATGTTAGCAGCTTTCATTTTTTGTTTCAATCTCTCGTGTTTGAATTATAATCCAAAGACATCAGCAGGAGCAGTGTGAATTAGCTGTTTTGTCCTATGTGCACTCGGACAGGACAACACAACAAGCGTTAATTGTGTCAAACCCGGTGCGTAAAACCCCCCGTCTCCACCTCCCCGCACAGCCCGATGGCGCCTCCTCTTTTATAACGCACCAATGGGGAGCCCCTATTAAGAAAATATCGGCTGCAGCAACTCGATTCTCTCGGTCACCCTGTCCAACCCTCCGACGTGGACTGTTTGGAGGTTAATGACAATCTCCCAGCGTGTCTGAGCTTGGATATCTGTTTTTTGGATCGGGATTGGCTGCGGTTGGTTGAGATGGTGCCGCAGCGGTGAATAGCAAAGTCGAAGCATCCAGGCAGCCAGGCGCTTGGAAATGGGCATGTGCTGATTGGAGGAGGAGAGGGAGAGAGAGAGAGAGAGACATCTGTGAGGACGAAGGCAGACGAAGACCCGGCTGAGAGAGGCTGTACCCGCGCGCCGCGAGGAAGGACTTCTCCGTAGACGCACAGAAACGCACGCCATGGATCCGCACTCAGGTTAGAGCCCGTTGCTTCTCCGCTTTTTCTCCCCCGGCTCCATTTCACCCACGAGGCATGTCTGCTTGAAATTGGCCAAGGGTAAAACGAAATGTCCCGAAATGCAATGCGCAAAATTGGTTATGCTTTCTTTTACACAACATTGCAGATAACTAACTGCTTTTCTAACACGATCCCTTTGGTTTATTTCAAGATACGTTGCTCCTAACTGCAAATACGCCTGTTTTTTGTAATGGTGCAGCCTGTAAAGAGTTGTTAGACTTCTTTTTGGTTTTTTTTTCCATTTATTAATTCATTTTTTTGCTCATTTTTTGCAGCTTCGCACGTGAAATCCGTCAACATCCCGGTTATGGCACTGGTGGTCTTCTCGTACCTTCACCTGTGCGGTTGCCAGATCAGGTAAGCAGCAAAGTTGTGATCCCTACGTAACCCCTCCGCCTGTTCCTTTTTGATTGATCGAGCTGTGTACACATCCGAAGTGTCCGGAAGAATGCCAAAATATCTGGGTCACGGCCGTTCCTTAAAACATCTCTTCTCTCAGGACTGGATCCATTGACATTTTCGTGCTGGCAGCGGTTCAGATTTCAAATAACCTCACACTCGCAGTTGTTTGACACTGGCTTTTGTGTCCAAACAGTGTAATTACCCGCTCGAAGAGACTGCATCTTTTTTATTCGGGTCTAATCAAGCTAAATCTTATAGTCGCTAACTGCAATTCAGGAAACCCCCAATCCCCCAGTTGTCAAGACGATACCAAAGCTGTTCGATTCCGACCCATTTTCCGCGCTCGAATACTTAAAATTGTGGACGAAATCTTTCAAAATCCATCGTAAAAGCCAAAGTTAAACATGTCAACTGGGCAAAACTTTGGCTTTTACTAAAGATCAGACCTGGACGACTGAGGGATTCCGCACAGACGGCTTTCAAAATCGATAGAAATGATTTAAAATTATGAATTCATTAACTAGACACTTCCCGAAGAGGTCGCAACAGCCAATCGCCAGTTTCCATCGCAACCCCGTCGTCTGTATCCTCACGCCAGGTAATAATGCTCCATATCCATAACTGTCGCCTTTAATCTGCGTCTACCTGTGGACTTGACCTCTGTGTAGCTTATATCGACTTCAGCCCAGTATATAGAAGTTTTCACCGTGTTTTTTTGGCTTTACGATAAGATTTAAGACGTAAAAGGTTGAAATTATAACTTCTATGACTCAGTACAGATGCAAACTAAGTATTAAAGTGTTTTATTCTGCTGTTTCGGTGTCGCAGCTCATGATTTTTGACAATATTGTAGATTTAGAATAGTTTTTGTGTCGGTGGCATCAATTAGTTTCTGTATTTCTGACTTTGACACACATTCTCGTCATTATCAGAACATAACCTCTATGGATACATCGTTGCGGTCGCAAGTATCGAGCTGCTCCACGTCCTGTCGCTATTTGAATGAAAGTGTTTCATTTCGATGCATTTTTATAACCAAAAAAAAACTCTGGTTATTCTCTTATTATTCTTCAAACAGCACAACGACCACGGAGACCCAGAAGGAGAGCAGTGGCATCGACAACAGCACCGTTTTCACCAGGATTTTGGATGGACTCCTGGACGGATACGACAACCGGTTACGACCAGGACTTGGAGGTTTGTAGTAGTAGTAGTAGTAGTAGTAGCAATTGAACGCTATTACATTTGCAGCTCAAACTCTCTTTCATTATATATATTGATTCAGCTGCATAGATTTCTGCTGGATTATATAACGCTTGAGTAAATAGTCAAGGTAATATCGATATACCTTTGTCCGAATAGTTTGAACAGCGTCAGATCGTTATTGTACTACCAATCATCGTAATATTGGAAAAAAAATGCATTAAACATCGTAAATTGCTAAGTAGAATAGCTTTAGATGGTCTATTAATTAATATGCTGTTGGGAAGTTGCATTAGCTTAGCATGTTTTAGCATTAATCGGCGCGCTCCATCTCGCCTCGACACAGGTGACGGTGAACGTGATTGACGGTGAGACGTGTGGCCTTTTAGGAGAAATCCGATCGATCAATAAGGCGCCCCCTAGACACTCCCCCGGGAGGTCACGCCGGCCAATCAGCGCTCGCCGCCGTAACCCCGCCCTCCGCATCCGCACGCCAGATAATAATGTTCCGTATCCATAACTGTCGCCTTAAGTCTGCGTCAAACCGCCATATCGACGTCAGTTCAGTAAATGGAAGTTTGAACGCCGTTTTTTGGTCGATTTAAGCCGTAAAAGGTTAAAATTATAAGTTCTATGTCTCATCATTTATTGCAGCTCATGATTTTTAACAATATCGTAGATTTCGAATCGTTTTTGTGACGTAAATCTGCTCTTGCGTCAGTGGCATCGATTCGTTTCCGGAATATCGTTTCTCGTCTGTATTTACTTCGGCGACATATCGAACCACAAAATATATTATCGTAACGGGCCTGACTCTGCATCCTTGCTACACGTCCAAAATCGTATCAGTTTTTGCATGAACGAGACCTTAAAGTCTTTCGATCTTTGCCTTATTGCGGAATTTTTCCTCGTCAAAACCTGGACTGGGGATGTGTGATTTGGCTAAAATATCGAAATTACTATTATAGATTTGCGATTTATGTTTTAATAATAAATATAAACTACAGGATTAGCAGTTTTTATGACGATTAAGACAGGAGAAGTTGTTTGTGGAGGAAATTATTTGCGTATTATCTTCATTCAAATTGTGACCTTGATTCGATTGTGATTAATCCTGCGGCGCTAAACTGTACAGGAAGAGTCAGAAAGACGTTTGAATACAGTATTTACGCTGTTTGAATAAATAATATACTCCGGAAATCAGATTATTTTTTGGCGTGCATGTACGTAAAAATAGCCAGTTATCTGTAATAAAAAAATAAAAAAAAACATAAAAAATACATTGCAAAGTGCTGTGTTGTTTAAGCTGCAATGATTCATGGGAAATACGGCAAAAAATAGACAGATTGTAGTGATATATGTAGTCAACAACTCTTTACGTTTTGCAGTATACGACAGTGTAGTGTTGTCATGATACTACATCGTTTTGATACTAAAGAATAGACTCGATACTTGATACCGATTCTTTTTAAAACCAGTCTATGTGTCTTATACCTGTTCTGATATAGTTCTAAATCAGACATGTCAGACTCAGGCCCGTGGGCAAGATTTGGCCCTCGATATAATTATATTTGGGCCCGCGAGATCATATCAAATAAGCCTTAGCGCATGCACCTCTAATACTACGAGTCCCAGAATGCTTTGCAAATACGTTGGTGCAGACACTCTCCTCTAAAGATATTCAAGAAAGGTTCATTTCTGTCCTGTGAATGTGACTTTTTCAGTATCGATACCTGCTCAAATGAGGATCTAGTTTCGATACTAGTTTCAGTATCGATTAGTATCAGATTCTTTATACTTTTGACCTCCCTAGTACAGTACGCTCTGAGCCATAACAGCGTAATATCAGGGTGTGTAGCTGCTTAGTTTAGTCAGAACAGACACTTTCTTTCCTAAAATCAGCGCCGTTATGGCAGGTTACAGGTCGCCCCCGAGCCGCCTCAGGTGCGTTCGCGCTGGTCGTCGGACGGACCCGCAGACGATCGTGCCCGGGCCTTGTCTCGAGCACAAAAGCCATTGTGGACCTCCGTAAATCAATCGTACCATCTCCGACACGTCTTGTAGTGCGCTGTTTTATTCATTCTCGCCCTGGCAACCGCCGATAACCTTGGCGCCATTCACAGACACTTTTCTCCCTCTAAAGAGCCTGTTAAATGAAGGCAATTCATTTTCAGTTTGCAGCAGACTCCCTCCTCGTAATGGCGAGGTGCTGAGTGCATTTACAGAAGCGTTTTGGATTCGATTTATCCGTGATTTGTTTTTTTTTTGGACACCCTTCTGCATAATTAGCGAACTCGTTTATTGTGAAATCTGAAAGGTAGTGCAATATCGTTATGCCTACTACTGCTATATCTGCCCCCATAGTGCTGCGATGTGCATATTCATTTTGCAAAGGTTTGACTTTTTCAGACGATCCTACGCTTTTTGTATTCAGGCTGTAGACAACGAAACGCAAACGATGTTCACACTTGAAGAGACTCGCCTCCACCTGAGAAGTAGCAGTGGAGAATGGTTCTAATGGTAAAAAACATAGGTAGAGATCATAAACTGTGTAAAGAAGTGGAGTATTTGCGAGTATCATAGCAACCAAAGAGCCAATCTGGAGTAAATGTAACGTCTGGAGTAAAGGTAACGCCCCCGACCGAGCAAAGCGCTTAGTAACGCTGTCGTAACCTGTTGCTAACGCTAGCGGGAGCGACGTCAGGGAAAGAAAAACGCATGATTTGTCTGTTATTAATGTTCATATCTTGATTTACAGACACAATAGCGAAATAAAAAACTCAGGATCATGTAGAGCGGGTTAATTTAAGATCAAAATGTCTCTGACAGCTCCAGTCACAGAGAGAGGGGGCACAGTTTTTCAATAGAAAGTGAATTGGAGCCAGAATCGATGGAGCCAGAAGAGCGTCCACGATCACTTCCTCCGCCAATGGAGCGTGGCGGCTAACAGGTTCGCTATGTCCACTTATATATACAGTCTTTGGTAGTAATTGTAAAACATATAATGCAAACAGAACTAAAAAGTACCAATAATAGTCCAAATATCTAAATACTGGCAGGAAAATATTATCTACTGAATACTGTAACTATAAATACTACATATTTACGACCAGCGACAGCACTGGGGGGGCTTGAGGGGGGGGCCCCCATCGAAGAACTTGACCCCCCCCATAACTACTCCAAGCAGAAATATCTGGCGCCGCCCCTGTTTATGACACAGTATACCTCAAGTACTTTTTTTTTTTTTTTTTTTTTTTTTGTACTGCTGCGTTGCTATAATAATATAATATTTTAAGTGAGTTTAACCTGAAGTATGGGCTGTTTTTTTTTGTTGCCTGGGACGTTCCACATTACAGCTTTAAGGCATTAAACAATATTTCTTGCGTTTATTCAGTTAAAGTTTTTATTGGTCAAAAACATGCGTTCACATTATAAGCGGGGTCACCTTTTCACAGATCTGACCTGTACAACTTGAGCAGGTATTGATACTCAAAAAGTCATATTCACAGGATAAAAATGAACCTTTCCTGAATATAATTATAATCATCTTGAGGATCTTTCACAAGTATAAGACCGACGAGTGTACGCACCTGGACCACTGTGAACCTAGTGGACGCCTGAGGAATTACAGATATAAGACACATGGGAATAGAAAAGAAAGTGCTACCATTTAATGTCGAAAATCACATTCTATTATCTAAAGAAAGATGGTTTTTATCAAAATCAGTATTGAGTCTCGAGTTTATTCCTTAGTATCGAGATGAAGTCTGAAGTGTTCGTATTGTGACCACACTAACGATGAGTAACCGTGTTTATGTTATTTTTAGTGTCAAACGAGCCCATATTTAAGAGTGACTAATAATGTGCGATGTGTCACGGCCGGAGCTGCTCTCACGGCCCGGTAACGGTTGCCTTGGCGAGGAGCGGTCTACAAAAGCGTCCGTCCGTCTTCTTCATCATCGAGCGGCGATCCAGAACAGACGCCGGAGCCACCTCAGCCGGGAGGAGCAGCGACTCTACCCCGAGCTCAAACTCCAAGCGACAAGATCTTCGCTCGGATCTTCAGTCTTGTTCTTTCGATCTCTTGACGGCTCCGTCCTCTTCGCCCGAGTGTCCAAAACGCTCGCCGGAGGTCACGTGACATGTCCCGTGGTGCCATGTGCCGCCCTTGTGCTTGAACACGGTCGTTTGCGTGAAGCTCCCTGGATCAATCGTTAAGGAGGTTCAACGAGGAGGTTTTAAAAAAGCAAACCTGAAAAACGTGACTCGCTCTTGAGGAACTGCTGGGCCTGGCCGGAGCCGCCTCTGGACTCAGACTGATTCTTATGCAAAGAGCAGATGTGTCCAGACTTTCCCCCCCGTCTCGAATTACAGCAAATAAGACTGGCATTTCCTGTGGCGTGTTCGAGATACAAGTGACAGGAATACTAAAGAAATACTTGTACTACGCAGTCACGTCGCACACAGCTGCTACAGACCAGGGGGCCCAAGATCTCAGTTATTTTCATGTCGATTTTACAAAAGCGGCAATTTATTTATTTGATTTCTACTAATCTGCCTGACAAAAAGATGGGAGACAGGATTAATATGATTTTTAAAAATATATGTATATCGTAGCAATTCAAATTTAACATTAATTACATTGAAAGTTCAATTTTTTCACTCCTTTTTATATATATTTTGGTACTTCGGGAGTACTTCATGACATATTATTAGTTTGGGCTTGTTGTGAATTCAGAACTAATAATCAGAACTGTATTTACAAAAGTACAAGCTGCTGAATTGAATAGCAGCCTCGAAGTAGTTGAAAAGTAGCAGCAGAGGTTGTAAAAGTACTATGATTATCAACTGTAACCGTATAAACTGCAGAGACTGTGGAGAAATTCAAAATGTTATTGGCTGTAGTTTAAGTCTCAACTAAACTTAAGCAGAATTTAAGCAAACTCAGACATGTAGTAGTAGTGGTAGTAGTAGTAGTAGTGGTAGTAGTAGTAGTAGTAGTAGTAGTAGTAGTAGTAGTTCTTAAGTAGTAGTAATAGTCAGTGTAGTTCTTTCAGCCTAGTGGGAGTAGTTGTAGTAATAGTAAGTTTTTCTTTAAGTATAGTTTTTTGTAGAAGTAGTAGTAGTAGTAGTAGTGTGGTAGTAGTAGTAGTAGTAGCAGTAGTAGTAGTAGTAGTAGTAGTAGTAGCTCTTAAAGTTCCAGCCTATGACACCAGTTCTACTCTATACTGTTTGTATAGAGTAGTAGTAGTTCTTAAAGTAAGTAGTTCTTAAGTAGTGGTAGTATTAGTGGTAGTGATAACAGTAGTAGTAGTAGTAGTAGTAGTAGTTCTTAAAGTTGTAACAGTGGTAGTAGTTCTTAAGTTCTTAAAGTTCTTAAGTAGTAGTGGTAATAGTAGTGGTAGTTCTTAAGTTGTGGGAGTAGTTGTAGTAATAGTAGTTCTAAGTATTTTTTAAGTAGTAGTAGCAGCAGTAGTAGTAGCAGTAGTAGGCTTCAAAAGACATGAAATTACCAGTTCAATCTTGAAAGTAGTTCTTAAAGTAAAAAAGTAGTAGTAGTAGTAGTAGTAGTAGTAGTAGTGTACTCAGCCTATGACACCAGTTCTACTCTATCCTGTTTGCCTTTCCTGCTCTTTTCTTTCCAGTTACTCTTCCCTCTTTTCTATTTTTGCAGAGAATGTCACAGAGATCAAGACCAATATTTTTGTAACGAGCTTCGGACCCGTTTCTGACACTGAGATGGTGAGTTCATCCGCCGCAAACACAGTTGTTCATTTTCCCCGGATAGATCGGCAACCCGAGCAAACATACGGTATCTGGAAATAGCTCCAAAGCCGAGGGAGGTATTCAGCAACCGACAAGACAGAACGTGAAAAAACGAAAGTGAGGCCATAAGTACGGAAGTCTCGCAGTGCTAAATGAAAAAAAAAAAAAATTCGATGTGACATTTTTTGGCGTAGTTTTTTTTGTGTTGGATTTATATTCTTCCGTTATATCCTGCTCCATTTTAATTTGAAATCATGTGAAATAGCAAAATATATATGAAAGTACAATAATATTACATCCCAATCCACTTTTCTTTTTTTTTTTTTTTTTTTTTTTTTTTACAATATAGATAATTACTTCACTCAACTTTCAAATGTTTCGTTCGTTATATTGTTAAAATGGTTCATATTACACTAGTTTCTGATCTGTTATAATGTTGTTTCCTCATCACAAACAGACCTGGAGCATGTTTAGGCTGAGTTCTTCTCTCAAAAACGCTCCGTTCCACTTTGTGATGTCATCATGTGGTGATACAGGAAGTGCTCCACTCGGTTTTTAAACTCAAAATACCTTCACTTAAAATCATTTCGATGATTTCAGCCCTGGAATTGTCGATTTCTACTGAACTAAAGGTAAAATGTAGCTGTTAATTTGAAAACTACCACTTCATGACATCACAAGGTGGAACAGAGCATTTTGAGCTTTGGAGATGTTACAGACTGATAATAAAGTGTTGCTCAAACATGTGAATGCAACAAAACACAGCTCCAGGTCTGTTTTTGAGGAGGGAACAGGATTATAACACAACTTAAAGCTCACAGGAGTGAATTTTGGGTAATATGGAAGTTTTGATAATAAACGAAGCAGTAATGTAATATTAATGTAGATTTAGCAGTATGAAAGTACCGTAGTATATACAGTATGAAGTAATATAACTACCACAATTGCTAGTAGTTGTAGTAGTAGTAGTATAAATGCAGCTTTTGATCCTTGTCACATGTTAGGTTAACTATAAAGCAACATTTGTACTGTATTTTCCGGAGTATAAGTAGCACTGGAGTATAAGTAGCACTGGAGTATAAGTAGCACTGGAGTGTAAGTAGCACTGGAGTGTAAGTAGCACTGGAGTGTAAGTAGCACTGGAGTATAAGTAGCACTGGAGTATAAGTAGCACTGGAGTATAAGTAGCACTGGAGTATAAGTGGCACTGGAGTATAAGTGGCACTGGAGTATAAGTGGCACTAGAGTATAAGTGGCACTAGAGTATAAGTAGCACTGGAGTATAAGTAGCACTGGAGTATAAGTAGCACTGGAGTATAAGTAGCACTGGAGTATAAGTAGCACTGGAGTATAAGTAGCACTGGAGTATAAGTAGCACTGGAGTATAAGTAGCACTGGAGAGTATAAGTAGCACTATAGTTAAGTAGCACTGGAGTATAAGTAGCACTGGAGTATAAGTAGCACTGGAGTATAAGTAGCACTGGAGTATAAGTAGCACTGGAGTTGTAAGTAGCACTGGAGTATAAGTGGCACTGGAGTATAAGTAGCACTGGAGTATAAGTAGCACTGGAGTACAAGTAGCACTGGAGTACAAGTAGCACTGGAGTACAAGTAGCACTGGAGTACAAGTAGCACTGGAGTACAAGTAGCACTGGAGTATAGTAGCACTGGAGTATAAGTAGCACTGGAGTACAAGTAGTACACGGTGAGTACAAGTAGCACTGGATTACAAGTAGCACTGGAGTACAAGTAGCACTGGAGTACAAGTAGCACTGGAGTACAAGTAGCACTGGAGTACAAGTAGCACTGGAGTATAAGTAGCACTGGAGTATAAGTAGCACTGGAGTACAAGTCTCTCCTGAGTACAAGTGGCACTAGAGTATAGAGTCGCACCATCCAAAAAATGCATAATAATGACAAAAAAAACATATATTTCACATAAATCTCGTGTATAAGTCGCACCTCTGGCCAAACTATGAAAAAAAGTGCAACTTATAGTCCTGAAAACACGGTAGTACAACAGTTATCAGTAATAGTATTCGCAGTAGTTGTAGGAGCAGTCCAGTAGTAGCAGTAGATACGCAGTTGTATGTCATAGGTAATTTAATTCAGTGATACATGGATTTTTTTTCATTTTCAGTACATTATTACACCTTTTTTGTCAGTTTCTTTAAACATCTCCGGTTGGGTCCTGTACAATTTCTTTCTGCTTTTGGACATTCACAAATTAGACAAAATTAACGTCGTCCTAATGTAAAGTGTCCGGCCCCTTCCAACTTTTGCTCCAAATGATTCCGTGTCTTATTACCCCGTTCTCTTATGAAGTACTCGGTGCAGAAAAAACCCATTAATTCTCGTATTTTCATCACATTTTCGATTAGACCTCGGCGCACTCTGACACCGCAATATCAGAGCGGCCCAGATCGTCCTAATTGATTTGAAAAGGCCGTAGACGGTGAGTTTGACGGCCGAGGAAAAGAGGGATACGAGATTGGAGAGAACGAGAGCGAAGATCATTATTCATAGAGACGGAGGGCGGGAGGACGAGAGAACGGCCTATTTCGTGTACATTTACTGTAGTACAAGTCGATATGTACACGCCTCTGTGTTTCGTGATGAGTAACGTAGTAGTAGTCGTAGTAGAGTAGTAGTAGTAGTAGTAGTAGTAGTAGTAGTAGTAGCTGTAGTAGTAGTTTCAAGTAGTTCTTAGCACCTGCCTAGTAGTAGAGATGGCATTAGTACTGTAAGTAGTAAGTAGTAGTTAGTTAATAGTGTATAGTAGTGTCTTAAGTAGTAGAAGTTCTTAAGTAGTGATAGTAGTAGTAGTTCTTAGTAGTAGTGAGTAGTAGTAGTTCTTAAGTCTTAGTAGTAGTGATAGTAGTAGTAGTCTTAAAGTAGTAGTAGTAGTAGTAAAGTAGTGATAGTAGTAGTAGTAGTTCTTAAAGTAGTGATAGTAGTAGTAGTAGTTCTTAAAGTAGTGATAGTAGTAGTAGTAGTTCTTAAAGTAGTGATAGTAGTAGTAGTAGTTCTTAAAGTAGTGATAGTAGTAAGAGTAGTTCTTAAGTAGTGATAGTAGTAATAGTAGTTCTTAAGTAGTGATAGTAGTAATAGTAGTTCTTAAAGTAGTGATAGTAGTAATAGTAGTTCTTAAAGTAGTGATAGTAGTAGTAGTTCTTAAAGTAGTGATAGTAGTAGTAGTTCCTAAGGTAGTGATAGTAGTAGTAGTTCTTAAAGTAGTAGTAGTGGTAGTTCTTAAGTAGTAGTTTGTAGTAGTGAGTGTACTTACTGTTCAGTTCTTAAGTTAGTAGTCTTAAGTAGTAGTAGTGTAGTGGTAGTACTAGTAGAAATGGTAGGAGGGTGGCAGGAATAGCACAGTCAGTATTGCAATAAGTATTTGTAGTAAAAAAGTACTAAAGTACTACTTGTGGTTATTACAGATTGAAAATCCAGATAAAACAGAATTTAAAACCACATAAAGCAAGCAAGCAATATTTTACGCTTTTTAGTGTTAGCGGGGATCAAATGAGTCAAAAAAGAGACATGCGAATTTTTCCTATTTGGTATTCTGATCAAAAGTGTCATAGCAACCAAAGAGCCAATCCGGAGCGAGGCTGTTGAAGGTAACGCCCCTTTCCGCCTGCATCGCTAGTTTAGCAGGGAACGGTTAGCGCTTAGCGACGCTGTCAGTCAAACCTGTTGCTAACGGTAACAAAAGCGACATCGGGGAAAGATGTCAGCTGATTTGTCAGTTTTTAATGTTCATATCTTGATTTACGGACACGATGGCAAAATAAAAACCCCAGGATGACATCGAGAGGGTTACTACGAACATTTAGAGACCAAAACGATGAGTCTGACGGCAGGAGAGTATCGAAGAGAGGGACGAGAAGTTGAGTAACAGTAGTAGAAAAGTAGATTTAATTTACTTCAAGGTTAAATTCATTTTAAAATCTTTATGAAACAGTCACAGCTGGTTTCACAAAGTCGACCTGAACATCTGTCTCCACCTGAACGTCTGTCTCCACCTGAACGTCTGTCTCCATCGCTACTTCTTCTGGCTAACCGCACGTTTTTCTCGTCCTACAGGAGTACACCATCGACGTTTTCTTCCGCCAGAGCTGGAGAGACGAGCGTTTGCGTTTCAAGGGCCCGATGGAGATGCTCGCGCTCAACAACCTCTTGGCGAGCAACATCTGGACGCCCGATACGTTCTTCTTAAACGGAAAGAAGTCCATCGCTCACAACATGACCACGCCCAACAAGCTGCTGCGGCTGCGGGACAACGGGACGCTGCTGTACACCATGAGGTGAGCAGATGGGTGCAGACGGAACACGAGCGAACACGGGACGGGCCCGAGCTCGTCACTGCTCCAGCTCGCAGCGAAATGACAGATCAACCTCGTTCTCAAGTACTTCTCGAAGTAGAAGATGGAGCGGGAGGGGGGTGGGAGAAAGAGCTGAATAGTAGTAGTGGGAGTAGTTCTTAAAAGTAAGGGTTAGTAGTAGTAGTAGTGGGAGGGGGGTGGGAGAAAGAGCTGAATAGTAGTAGTGGGAGTAGTTCTTAAAAGTAAGGGTAGTAGTAGTAGTAGTGGGAGGGGGGTGGGGAGAAAGAGCTGAATAGTAGTAGTGGGAGTAGTAGTAGCAGTTCTTCTTAAAGTAGTTATAGTGATAGAGGGATGGTAGAGAGTCGTAGGAGTTGTTCTTTAAGTAGTAGTACTTCTTAAAGTAGAAGAAGTAGTGGGAGGGGGATGGGAGAAAGAGCAGAATAGTAGTAGGAGGAGGAGGAGTAGAAGGAGTAGTAGTAGTAGTTCTTAAAGTAGTAGTAGGGGTATGGTAGAAGTCGTAGTTGTAATAGTAGTTGTAGTAGTAGCATAGTAGTAGTTGCTCTTAAAGTAAGTAAGTAGTAGGGATAATAGTAGTAGTTCTTAAAGTAGTGGTAATAGTTGTAGTTCTTAAAGTAGTGGTAATAGTAGTAGTTCTTAAAGTAGTGGTAATAGTAGTAGTTCTTAAAGTAGTGGTAATAGTAGTAGTTCTTAAAGTAGTGGTGATAGTAGTAGTTCTTAAAGTAGTGGTAATAGTAGTAGTTCTTAAAGTAGTGGTAATAGTAGTAGTTCTTAAAGTAGTGGTAATAGTAGTAGTTCTTAAAGTAGTGGTAATAGTAGTAGTTCTTAAAGTAATGGTAGTAGTGGTAGAGGGATGGTAGAAGTAGGAGTAGTAGTACGAATAGTTGTTGTTCTTAAAGTAGCAGTAGTTCTTAAAGTAATGGTAGTAGTAGTAGTTCGTAAAGAAGTGGTGGTAGTAGTAGTTTTTAAAGTAGAGGTAGCGGTAGTAGTGCATAAAGTAGTAGTAGTAGTAGTGGTGGGAGGATGGTAGGAATAGGACAATTAGTATTGCAATAAATATTTGTTGTAAAAAAGTAGTACTTGTGGTTACTACAGTTTCAAAGACAGATGAAACTGAATTTGACGTAGTTCTTTGTAGTAAAACATAGTAGCAGTAGTAGTAGCAGTAGTAGTAGTAGTAGTAGTAGTAGTAGTAGTAGTAGTAGTAGTAGTAGTAGTAGTAGTAGTAGTAGTAGTAGTAGTAGTAGTAGTAGTAGTAGTAGTAGTAGTAGTAGTAGTAGTAGTAGTAGTAGTAGTAGTAGTAGTAGGCTTCAAAAGACATGAAATTACCAGTTCAATCTTGAAAGTTGTTCTTAAAGTAAAAAAGTAGTGGCAGTAGTGTTGGTAGTGGTAGTAGTAGCAGTAGTAGCAGTAGTAGGCTTCAAAATACATGAAATTACCAGTTCAATCTTGAAAGTACTTCTTAAAGTAAAAAGTAGTGGCAGTAGTGTTGGTAGTAGTAGTAGCAGTAGCAGTAGTAGTAGCAATAGCAGTAGCAGTAGTAGTAGCAGTAGCAGTAGTAGTAGCAATACCAGTAGTAGTAGTAGTAGCAGTAGTAGTAGCAATAGCAGTAGTAGTAGCAATAGCAGTAGTAGCAGTAGCAGTAGCAGTAGCAGTAGCAGTAGCAGTAGTAGTAGCAGTAGTAGTAGCAATAGCCGTAGTAGTAGCCGTAGCAGTAGCAGTAGCAGTAGTAGTAGCAGTAGTAGTAGCAGTAGCAGTAGCAGTAGCAGTAGCAGTAGCAGTAGTAGTAGCAGTAGCAGTAGCAGTAGCAGTAGCAGTAGTAGTAGCAGTGGTAGTAGCAGTAGCAGTAGCAGTAGTAGTAGCAGTAGCAGTAGTAGTAGCAATACCAGTAGTAGTAGTAGTAGCAGTAGCAGTAGCAGTAGTAGTAGTAGCTGTTAGGGCGACAGCTGGGAGAGGGTTTTTTCACTAATCCAAATCTCGGTGGTTTGAATCCTGCTCTCGGCTTAAACACTGGTCGAGTGTCAGATCCACTGATCCACAGGTTGACGGTGCAATTCCAGCTCCCACAGATGAAAATCATTGTGTCCTTGGGCAAAACCTCCCAGTGTCTGTCTGTGTACTCTGTGTACTCTGTATACTCTGCTTCATGAATGTGTGAGTGGTTCCTTGATGTAAAGCCCTTTGAGCCTTGAAAAGTGGAAAAGTGCTGTATAAAAATGTGACCATGTAGTACTAGGGAGTGTAGTAGTGGTTACTGCGGATATTACTGCTTCAAAAACAGATGAAACTGCCAGTTCAACCTTGTTTTGAAGTAGTTCTTTAAGTAGTAGTAGTAGGGGGATGTGTAGCAGAGTTAGTATTACAATTAGAGTTGGTAGTAAACATAAGTAGTAGTGGTATAGTAGTTGTACAAAGGCACTTTTAGAAGCAGCAGTGTGGCAGTACTAATACTAGCTTGTTCCAAAAGTATAGGAGGTACAGTTGCAGTAGTGATTCAAATAATTTAGTACTGGTTAAAGTAGCGAGTACAACAAAGATTATACCAGAGATACACAGGGTACATCATCGATACTTGCATTCGTAAAATACTTTCAGAAAATATTGGCAACTAAACCTTATAAAACCACAGTCAGATCTGATAAAGTAGTAAAAATAATATTACAAATGAAAGAGAAAAACAAACATGATGAAAATGTGAAAAAATACTAATAGTAGTAGTTGGAAAAGTAGCAGTAGTAGTTGTAGTAGTAGTAATAGTTATAGTAGTGGTAGTAGCAGAAGCAGACCTAACAGTAGTGATAGTAGTAGTGGTAGAAGTAGTAGTTCTTAAAGTAGTGGTAGTAGTAGTAGTAGTAGTAGTTTTAAAAGTAGTAGTAGTAGTAGTAGTAGTAGTAGTAGTAGTAGTAGTAGTAGTAGTAGTAGTAGTAGTAGTAGTAGTAGTAGTAGTAGTAGTTCTTACAGTTGAATTTATGAAAAATACTAGTTGTTCTCGCAGTAACAGCAGCAGTAGTATAAATACTTTAAAAATGCATAGTAGCAGAGAGTGGATTGTACTGTACTCTTAACTACAATAACCTGTTATAAAAGCCTCATGTACCTCCAAAGATATACAAAATATATACAAAATATATATAAAATGTAGACCTGTTCACTCTTTCTCTTCCCTGTTGAACAAAGAGGGAGCCCCAGACTCTGAGAGCACACTGACATCTAGTGGACATCTGAAGCCATAGCACTTATTTTGAATTTCCCACATACATTACACTTTTACATCCTTTGGTCATTCACAAAATACACATCTTTTGAAGTATCTGTAGTAATACTTTTTAGCAGTACATTATTAAATTGAACAGCATCGAATTGGTTGATGTAGCAGCCAAAAAATATATAGAAAAGATGTGATAAATATAACATTGATATGATTCCTGGACATAAATATCAGGAGGTAAGTGGTGGTATCAGGAGTATTATGCAGTTACTTTTGAACCAAAGTATTAGAGTAATTCAGGGATTATCCTTAGGAGTCACTGTCGCCGTAGAAACGAGGAAGGATGGTGTCAGGGACGTTGAATGAGATACTGCCCAATGGGAAGGTAGGACTATATTAAGGCTTGAACAGGAGGTAACATGTAGTAGTAGTAGTAGTGGTAGTAGTAGGGCTGGTCAGTTTGATCACTTTTTAATCTGAATTTTTGTGTTTTAAAAGTAAAAAATCCAATTGATCATATGATACCAGATTGATCAAAGTGGGATGAGGATTGCATTTTTAATTTAAGCCTTTGCAGTGAATGTACTTGCAAAATTCAGTTAATACCAGGTCTGAGAATCTGTTTTACATTTCGTTTTGACACTATTTTACGCTATTGTGACCTAGAATTAATGAAGTACTACTACTTTACTTTACTTTCTTTCAACTGCGTATGCGTATCTTTGGAGTAACTGTACTATACACACTATACAGTTTAAATTGTACTAGATCTGGTCCAGTATTGGGTCTGAGGATGTCTTTTCGCTTCTTTTAATTGAACCGAATCTGCATCATTTACTTTCTTTCAAATATCTTCGGAGTAATTGTACACGTAGTTGAACGGCGTCTGTAAAAAATGGCGGCGTCGGGGCTGCGGCGGTTTAATCGTGCGAGTGTCATTACTACTGCAGCTTAAACTAATACTAACACACACGCCATCTGGGACACATGCACATAGCAGTACTACTCATGTACTACTCATGTACTACTCATGTTCTTAATACAATAGAGAAATACTACAAAATAAAATACACACATTAAGCTGGTTATAATGATAGTCCAGTGTTATATTCACTAGTTTTGCTTTTTACTCTTTGGTTAAGTGGCAAAAATATGACGTACTTTCACTCAAATGAAGTAATTAAGTAGTGACGGACTAGACAAATATGTATCAGGCTAAAATACTACTACTACTAAGTATTAAATTACTCTAAATTACTGCAAAACTTCTTGTCAAAGCCTGAAACAATGTTGGAACAATGTGAGGTTTTTTTTAGGGTCAATATATTTTATGTACTTTTTTTTTTTTTTTTGCACTACTGGGACATTTTGGGTTATTTTGTGGCGATATGAAAAGATTTACGCCGTCAAAGGGTGAATTAATCAGTTTGTGTCTGTAAGATTCATAAAAATAACTCCAAAAGTGTTTTATTCTGCCATTTATTTATTCCAGCTGACTTTGGGCTCGCTCTGGAAAAGTGTTTTATAAGACTAACGCTTTATTTTTTATTATTATTAAATTCATCTGTTTATTAAGAGACTCTAAAATATAAAATAGTACTAAAAAATGGTAAAAATAAATTTTTTAAAATCTATTTGTTCAGTATAGTCAAAAAAAAATAAAATAAAAAATAATAATAATTTTAAAAAAGGCATTTCCACAAAAATTAACAAGTCCTCAAAGTCCTCAAAGTATAAAATAATACTAAAAATTGTAAAAAAAAAAAAAAAAAAAAAAAATCTAATTGTTCAGTATACTAAAAAAAATATAAAATAAAAAATAATAATAATTAAAAAAGGCATTTCCACAAACATTAACACAAGTCCTCAAAAGTCCATAAAAGTCCATAAGTCCTCAAAATGGCGCCTATAATTGCATGATAACAAACTGAAAACCTTGAATACCTACACTTATACTTACACCTTTATACTCCATCTTTATGCATTATAGTTAAACAATAAAAAGTATGACCCAATCACATCCTTGTACAAATATTAATAGTACTTTTTCTTATATATTTGTGTATTTTGTAAACTTTTTTGTAAGCCAACCGCAAACGTCCTAACACTCCTCCCTCCTGCAGCTGCATCTCGACCGTATGCGCAACAGCTTTAATACGACGCTGCTGTTCGGGCGACGACGTGTCCCTTACCCCACGGGGACTTCGCGACGCTGTAAAATCTGCATTATATTTCGCACAAAAGGCCCCGTAGACGCGTGTTAACACAGATCGGTTTGCTCCACTTCGCCACTATCGCGCCAAACCCCTAATTGCTTCTCGCTTTTAGTATTCTTCTTGTTAAATGACCAAATTCTTCATCCGTCTCCATGGATAATTTATAAGAATGTCCCTTCTCGCTCTCGTGTAGGTGCACGATGGGCTTGAGGTTGCAGTGTCTCGGATGCATTACGAGTCATTATCGTTATGTTCACTTGAGTAGCTCTGCACATATCCGCCGAATGAAATCGACTAGAAGATGGAGGTAGTTGACCGTAATTAACTCGGCCATTTTGAACCTTTTGGACACGGTGAATTTTACTCCTATAGTGTCGCAAAAATCCCCCACGATGCTGTAGGTTAAGTAGCTTCGGCATCATTCATAGCAGTCGATCGAAAAATCAAATACGTTCATTTTATCGCCGGGCCAATTGCTGAGGTGAGGAAACAAACGTGTTGTCCCATCGTGAAGAACTAATGCCTATTTTGACATCGTTAGGACCTGGATGGATCAAACGTGTTAAAGACGACGCAGGAGTCAAATGGGTTAGAAAAAGTTCAATTGTCACACTGGAGTATAAGTCGCACTAGCCAAAAAATGCATAATAATGAAGAAAAAAACATTTATTTCACATATACAGTTGTCCCTCACGATATCGCGGTTCATCTTTCGCGGTCTCGCCGTTTCGTGGATTTTTTTAGTGCAATTTTACTTGATTTTTTTACAGCGCATGTATGAGCGTGCATTGTGTTCTGCGTCCTGATTGGCTGAGGGACTGTAGACCATTGTGTTCTGTGTCCTGATTGGCTGAGGGACTGTAGACCATTGTGTTCTGCGTCCTGATTGGCTGAGGGACTGTAGACCATTGTCCATCAGTCTCCTCTGTGTCTCCTGTACAGTACAGAATGTGTCAGACAAATTTACATAAATGTTGTATCGCAGTGTGACTCTTAAGTGCTGTATGTTTGCAAGTTTTCTCCCCGACAAAACCCACAATGTCGATGAAACGTTCTGCACCGACGAAGGCACCGACGAAGGTTTGAACTTTGACACAGAGAAATGTGAGAAAATGTTAATGCCTGTGTGAGAAAAGTGTATAAAGTGTGTGGTGAGGGGGTTTTACAGCCAAGAAACATATAAAATTTTGTAAAAAAATAAAGCTGATACTTCGCGGATTTCGCCTATCGGAAAATACGGTATTTAAAAATGCCAAAAAATAAAAGTGTGACTAGCCTTGACATAAAAGCAACATTAATATTATAAAAATACACAGAAAAAGATGCACAAAAGATTGTCAGCACCTACAACATTAATACCTAAAGATGCACTGTGGAACCTTTCTTCTACCATCTTGTCGCCATGGAGATGTTACAGCTTTACCTGGGATGTTTGTGACAGTCTTACGTGAGTTGCAGTGTATCCTTGGTGTTTTTCTTGCTAAAAATAGGTTGGAAAACATGTTTTCTTGAGGTCGCCTCTCGTTATGTCTGGTAGATTCATGTCTCCGTCGAGATGTATAAATGCCACACTGCGGAACATTCTAGGCACGCAGTAATGTTCTGTGGAGACAAGAGAGTGGCGGATTCTCCACTACAAAAGTTACAAAGTGCACCTTTAATCAACGGTTTTACCAAATTTGCCTCACAAACAAAAAAAGGACAAGTCGATATGGTGTGTGCGGTTTAAACTGACTATAGCATGATAAAAAATGTGTTTTTTTCACCTGATGAAAAAACAAAAACAATATAGGTGTAGTATTTTATATTTTTGTCTCACATAGAGTCATTTGAACATTTTATTTTTTATGTATCTTCATTTATACAGGGAGACCTAGACCAGGGGCGTCAAACTCATTTCCACAAAGGGCCACATCAACTACTTCCTAATCTTGTTAATTAATCGTTTCTATATTTATTACTTATTCAAATTACAAATATCACATATGTATTTGCAAAGATATGAAAAAATGGCTGTGTAACTGTGTATCTCCTGATAAACTGATGTCAGACCTTTTAATTCACCTTGTCACGGGCCACATAAAATGACGTGGCGGGCAACATTTGGCCCACGGGCCTTGAGTTTGACACATGTGACCTCGACTTAAACTCCTCTTTTTTTTGTTCAAAATCCAGAAAAAACACAAACAAAAAACAAAAAAAAACAACAGATAAGTATATAAGTCCATTTAAAACATTCAAAATAGATGCAGATTATTAAATTCAATGAGATACAGAATTTTTTTCAAATAATATCACGCTCATTTTGATTTTAAACTGCTACATAATTCCCAAATATGCTGTAGCTCGTACTGTAATACCGTAACACCAATTCCTAAATACTGTCTCTTTTTTGCTCGGATGCGCTTGGCTGCCCCCGCCGTCATGTGTGCACCTCTGGGCCCCTTGGAGCCCGCTGTGCGTCCCCATGATCTCCTTTGTCACGCTGCATTTACTTTAACAATATAATTAAGAAAACCCAGCGGAGCATTTATGTTTTCGAGCATACAAATGTACCCCCTCGAGTCCTGGACTTAGAGGCGCAGTTGTGACTAAAATGTGTCTGTAAATAAAATGTCCTATAGCCGACGTCGTGTAGGTTTAGCGTAGCCAGATGATGCTACGTTAGCGAGTGAGGTTTGGTTCTATTCCCAAAAGGAGGTACAGCTGAAGCGTTTTTCATGTACACGGATATATATGTCGAGAACGAACTTTCCGCCTGCATTATTACGCAAACTACAGCATTTAAATTGAAATACGTGAAGTGGAAATGTGTTAAAATAAAAGTTAGGGATTGGTTTTTAGTAGTAGCGGTATTAGAAGTTGCGCTAAAATTACCTTTAATAGGGAATATACAAGTAAAAGTAGTATAGTACTCTACTTAAGTACACATTTGAGGCATCTGTACTTTATTTAAAGGTGTATTACATAACTTTTCTGGTCTATCGCCTCACCTGCTTGTCTCCACGGAGATGTTACTGCTTTTCCTGGAATGTTACACGGTACAGCATTAAACGTCTGTCAAGCATTTATTTCATTACGGGAGTTTTAGTCAAAAAAATGCATCGAAAACATGTTTTTACTGTTACTGAAGTCGCCTTTTCACAGATCTGACCTGGATCTCCATAGATACAGACCTCCACCAGTGAAGTTACACAGTGCAGCTTTAAGTTCATTTCACAGTGGATACTTTTCACTTTTACTTCACTACATTTGAGAGCAGTATTTGTACTTTCTACTCCACTACATTTTTAAACTGGACTGAAAAGTAAAAGTATTTTTTATTATAGTTTGGAAAACTGTTGAAAAGTCTAAAGGTTTTTTTTTTTATTAAGTTCATAATTTTAAATAAAAACGTCTAGAAAAAAACTATTGATCCAGTTGTTTGAGCTGAACAAAATGCAGCTCAAATCTTTATCAAACTCACTGTATTTGAAGCTTTATAAGACTCAAAATGTGCGTGAAATACTTTTACTTTTGACTCACTAAGTACATTTTTAAACAGGTACTTTAATACTTTTAGTAGATTTTTTCATGTGATACTTTTTTACTTGAATATTTTTTTGCTCCAGTATCTGTACTTTTATTTAACAAAACTGAGTACTTCTTACACCACGGGAAATGTAGTAGCAGTAGTAGTAGTAGCAGTAGAAGTAGTAATAATAGCAGTAGTAGCAATAGTAATAGTAGCAGCAGTAGTAGCAGCAGTAGTACTAATAGTAGCAGCAGTAAGAGTACTAATGGTAGCAGCAGTAAGAGTACTAATAGTAGCAGCAGTAGTAGTAGTAGAAGTAGTAGCAGTAGTAGTAATAGTAATACTAGCAGTAGTAGTAGTAGAAGTAGTAGTATTAGCAGGAGTAGTAGTATTAGCAGCAGCAGTAGTAGTAGCAGCAGTTGTAGCAGCAGTAGTAGTAGTAGTGCAGTAGCAGTAGTAGTAGTAGTAGTAGTAGCAGTAGCAGCAGAGAGTCTTTCACAGTTTGAAATATTAAATCCTTGAACATTCATGGATTTCAAATTTCTATTTCTAGGCGCCATTTTGAGGACTTTTCACCATTCACAAAGCTATACAATTGTACTTTGAAACATTAATCGCTTTGACACCTGCGCTGATTCTCCCTCACTCTGAAATTCACTGAAGTACAAAAAAAAACACCAATAAAGCCAATAATAATAATATGGAGTGAAACACGTGAGTTGTCCAGTAGGGGGCAGTGTTCTCTTTTCTAACAAGTTTGATGCAGGTTTAGGAAACAATACATTTCTATTTTGACTTGAATTTTCATTTCAAAGTCTAATTTCAAACTGTATTTTTTATTATTTGGGTTCCCTCTCTGTCTGATCTAATATTAATGCACAGAGTGACTACAGTAAGGGCTTTGTTTTATGTATCTCTCCGACCACCTCAGATCTATAATACATGCCTCTGGATTAAAAATTCATACCTCATCCAGCGAAATTACGCAATGCGGCTTTATGACTACTGTATATTGTTTCGTTTTCCTAGACTGACCATCTCCGCCGAATGCCCCATGCAGCTGGAGGACTTCCCGATGGACGCTCACGCCTGCCCCCTAAAGTTCGGAAGTTGTAAGTTGCGCAGAAATACACAAAAAATATTGGTAAAGTTCTGTGTAATTATGCAAATTATCTTCATAAGTCGCCCGCGGAGTTAAAAGCCTCGTTCGATTTGGGTAAGTTTCAGATTAGCTTCCAAACACGGAGCCGGAGTGGGAATGTGCAATCAGCTAGGAACAATTAGATTAATCAGTAGCTATAAACACGATCATTATAATTATTTTGATGGAGTATTAGACGGCTTACCGACAACTAGTTTGACTTTGTTTCACATTTTTTATAACGATGAATATTTATACAGTAAGTCTAGGTTTACCCGGGCATTTCTGATCCAAATTATAATTATTAGGGATGCTCCAATGTGGATTTTTTCAGCCATATCCAATTTTTCCTGCTGTTGGCGCCAATATCTGATACTTTCTGGGCCGACGATTTTAAGTAAAGTAGTGATATTAAAGGCCCCGTATTACGCAACATTGACTCTTGTGAGTTTAAAGTCGTGTTATAATGTTGTTACCTCCTCAAAAACAGACCTGGAGTTGTGTTTCGTATCATTCATTCATAGTCTGTAACATCTCCAAAGCTCAAAATGCTCTGTTCCACCTTGTGATGTCATCAAGTGGTAGTTTTCAAGTTAACAGCTACTGGTTCACTTTTGTTCAGCAGAGGTTGGCAATTTCAGAGCTGAAATCATCCAAATGATTCTAGTGAAGGTGTGTGGAGTTTACAGACACAGTGGAGCACTTCCTGTATTACCACATGATGACATCACAAGGTGGAACAGAGTGTTTTCAGTTTGAAAGAAGAACTCGGCCTAAATGTGCAGGTTTTGTGAATGAAACAAAACTCCAGGTATGTTTGTGATGAGGAAACAAGATTATAGCCTCCTACCTCTACTTCTGCAACAACTACAACTTCTATTGACCTACTACTTCTACTGCTACTACTACTACTACTAGGCTACTACTACCACACTTCTTTATGGCCCTATATAATCCCATGTTGCAATTGCCACTTCAACAGCTTTTGCAATCAACCCCCTGCTACATATAGACCTATATTTAACAGCCTACTACCATAACTACTACTAGTACTAATATTTGAATGCCTTGTACTTCAAATCTTATATTTTTCACCCTGAATTGAAGGTAGGCATGGGATGATACGGAATTTTGACGATTATCATGTCAGAAATAATCGCGATTGACGATTATATCACGATAATGATTCAAGTTTTTTTTCTGGATGTGAGTAATTATAACATAGATCAGAAAATGGAGATGAACAGAACAGATTTATATATCGGCTAGCCGTTATTAGCCGTTATTAGCACTTTTTAGCCTTAAATCTCCAGCACAGGCCGATATTTTGCTTTGGCTAATCTGCCGCTACAAAGCTTTATATTAACCCTTTAGTACGAAGAGATACCTGCACAAAATGTGACTACACGATCCTCGATAAGTCGAACGTTATGGGTGACGTCGCACTCTCTATAGTTTGGTAGCATTTAGAGGCTAAAGTGGGCGGGATAATGGGGAAAAACTTGAATGTGTCGTCTATCTGCAGGTTTAGGCTCTGGCAACCCAGGTTCAGTCGGGCTACAGCAGCTACATACAGTCCCTTCGAGCACCTCCCTAAACACATTACTGTTCTTACCCGCTAGCACTTATAGCCTAGTGGGACCATTAGCTTGTCATTATCTATGGGATGTCCCGTTAGCACACACACCCCCCACCCCGTCTTCCTCCTCCTCTGGGTAAATTGGATTGGCGAGGAAAAGTGCTTGGGTTACATGTAGAGTGTGGGTGGAGCGCGTCTCATAGAAAATCTCGGGATTAGCCTCTGAAGGTGTGGCATGCGTCCAACCTGTCACTTTAAATACCAGCGGAGGTCAAGCGATGCTACTACGCACGCCGCGGTTGTAGGACACACAGGCGGGGACCGGGCAACGGGGTCAGGGAGGGGGGAAGGAGTGTTAAGATCAATGTCACGAATCAAGACGGGTCATAATCTGCTTCTTAATGCTGACCCCGGTTAGATAAATGTGCTGCAGTCGGGATTAACGTGAACTAGCATGCAACGGAAAAATGTACATGGAGGGTTAGATGCACTTGTTTAGTTACAAGTAGAAGGTAAATGTAAAACTGCCCCGCCCCCTCACTCCCTTCTCTCATTTGGCCCCTCCCCCTTCTCGCACCCCCTTCTTTTCCCCTCACCTGGCCCCTCCCCTCACTGGTTCCTCCCCTCACTGGTTCCTCGTTCTGATCGTCCTCCTCATCCCCTCACCTGCAACTCCCCTCCCCCTCACCTGTGCGCTCCCCTTCCCCTGCACTTAGCTGGCCCCTCCCACTCACCTGATCCCTCCCCTCACCTAATCGCTCCCCTTCCCCTGCCCTTACCTGAACCCTTCCTTCACCTGGCCCCTACCCTTACCTGGCCCCTCCCCCTTCCCTCACCTGAGCCCTCTCCTCACCTGGCCTCCTCCCTTCCCCTGCCCTTTCCTGGCCACTCCCCCCACCTGGCCTCCTCCCCCTTCCCCCTCACCTGATCCCTCCCCCTCTTCTCAACTGGTCCCTCCCCTCAACTGGCCCCTCCTCCTTTCCTCACTCGAGCCCTTCCCTCACCTAATTGCTCCCCTTCCCCTGCCCTTACCTGGCCCCTCCCCTCACTTGGCCCCTCCTCCTTCCCCTCACCTGGCCCCTCCCTTCCCCTGCCCTTTCCTGGCCCCTCCCCCTCCTATCTAAATCACAGTAGATACGGTATAAGGAGTGACGGAAGAAGTACGCAAAGTGAAAGCATTAAAGTACATGTTTAAAAACGTAGTGGAGTAGAAAGTACAGATACCTGCTCTCAAATGTAGTGAAGTAAAAGTAAAATGTACAGATACCTAAAACTGTACAGTACTTTACTACTTCTTCTCAGTTACGTTCTACTACTGAGTAAATATTTTGGACGTATTTTCAACATAAAGATACACAGAAGATAGAAGTACTCGTAGAAGTACATTTCATATTATGTGAACCTAAAAACATGATAATCCAACTTTCACCATCTATAAAATACCTTTGTGTCCCCGGGCAAGACACTTCTCACGATCTTTTTATACAAATGTGTTGAGAAATTGATTCCTAAGATTTGTCAAAGTTAATTTAAGGACTCCCCAGTACTTTATATGCATGTGTACGTGTCAGAGGGGGTGATATATGGTGCTATTAAATCTCGTTGTAAAGTTGGTCCTCTGAGTGCCAGGCTAATCCCGTCCTCTTCTCTCTCGTGATAATGTTCATCCTGGAGCTGGGCCAGAGCCACACAAACTTATACCACATACTTTTGATTTTATTTAAGTTAAATACTGCAGGAGTGAGCAGGAACAGAGCAGGTTTCTAAAGAAAAGATTTCAGGGATGAATGCTGTGTGAAAGTAGAGCTTGTACTTATTGAAGTAGTTGTAGTAGTAGAAGTAGAAGTAGTAGTTGTTGTACTAAGTAGTTGTAGTAGTAGTAGTTGTAGAAGTAGTAATTATAGTAGTAGTTGCTGTACTAATTGTAATTGTAGTAGCAGTAGTAGCATTAGTAGTAGAAGGCCTGTAGAAGTAGTAGTGATAGTAGTTGTTGTTCTAAGTGCAGTAGTAGTAGTAGTAGTAGTAGTTGTAGAAGTAGTAATTGTAGTAGTAGTTGCTGTACTAATTGTAGTAGTAGTAGAAATGTAGAGGTAGAAGTAGTAGTGTAGTTGTTGTTATAGAAGTGTAGTAGTAGTAGTAGTTGTTGAAGTAGTAAGTGTAGTAGTAGTAGTAGTAGTAGTAGTAATTGTAGTAAGTAGTAGAAAATGTAGAAGTTGCTGTAGTATGGTATTAGTTGCTAGTAGTAATAGTAGTTATAGTAGTAGTAGGCGTGTAGAAGTAGTACAACTATAGTAGTTCTTTACTTCTAATTGCAGTAGTAGTAGTAGTAGAAGTAGTATTAGTAGTAGAAGTGTAGAGGTAGCAGTAGAAGTTGTAGCAGTAGTTGTTGTTATAGAAGTGTAGAAGTGGTAATGGTAGAAGTAGTAGTAGTTGTAGAAGTAGTAATTGTAGTAGTAGTTGCTGTACTAATTGTAGTAGTAGTAGAAGTGTAGAAGTAGTAGTTACAGTAGTTGTTGTACTAATTGCAATACTTGTAATAGTAGTAGTATCTCCACCTGCTTGTTTCCATGGAAATGTTGTTATGTCCTTTTGCTATAATATTCCAAAGTATGGTTTTACATTTCGATTTCCACGGAATCATACAGGTGACATGCCGCCTCCAGAAAGTACGTACTGTTTGCTTTATAGTTGTTTGCATTTAATTGTGTTGTGCCTCTGAAGTCAGATATAAAACCACAAATAGAATGAACCTCTCACTTATGTTTCCAGATCTTACGACTAAAACCACAGTCTGTTTATATAAATGGACGTAGCTAACCTGCTAGCCGCCGCGTTCCAAATAGGAAGTGATCATAGGCGCACTTCCTGATATGAACATTAATAACAGACAAATCAGGCGTCTTCTGTCCCTGAGGTCGCTCCTGCTAGCGTTAGCAACAGGTTTGATTGACACCGTTGCTAAGCGCCCGCTCCCTGCTAAACCAGCGATGCGAGCCGGAAGGGGCGTCGCCTTCAACAGTCTCTCTTTGGATTGGCTCTTTGGTTGCTATGATACTCGCAGTCGGAAATCCAATTGTGCAACTCGGCTCTAAATTCGCCGCTATAACTGCTAGCATCGATGAGCTTCGTTTGACTGGAGCCGAACGCCGTGGGTGACGTCGCGCTCGCTCAGTCGACTTCTTTACACAGTCTGTGGCTAAAACTAGCTCGTAATAAACCGTAACCCTCTGTGACGCGTCCTCGCTAAAGCTAACGTCATCGTAGCTTCAGTTATTATTGTAATAGCGCCGCGTTTTAGCTCTTAAACTACAAAAGCTGTTATTTTCTACTCCTTCCCCCCACGACTAAACTTCTCCATAGTTTCAAAGCCGTGGTAAGACGTAGCATTTGAGAAATAGAACGACACAAACAACCGTCGCTAAACTTAAAAACCATGGCAACCGGCTCAAAGTGTCAAAATAAATAAATAAATTAGAAGTGTACGCAGGTTATAGAGCGCAGTGTTTTTGTCTTTCAGGAAACGCACAGCAGGATTACTGTCAGCGGCGGCTTTAGAAAAAATAAAACAAAAAAACATTATGACAAGAACTAAAGTGAAAAGAGCCTTTGAGCCCAAAAATAGCAGAAAATAAATGTAATAAACAGTGTTCTTCAAGATTCTAGTTAACCGCGGTTCTGCTGCTGTGAAGTGCCGTCATTAGTTTGATTAACACGATGGAGTTTTAAGCCAAATACTACATGAAATACTTCTACAATGTGGAACAAAAGAATGACAACTGTGACCAGATGTACACATACTTGTACTTCTGTCAGACTGTGAACAAGAAAAGGATTATTCTGGTATTTTTAGCAGTTAGTAAATATACATAAAGAGAATGTGTCACTTTACAAAGACAAAAACTGTATAAATATATAACACAACTACTATGGAACAGGTAGAAGTAGTAGTAGTGGTAGTTAAGATGTAGTAGTAAAGATGTAGTAGATAAAATGTAGTAGTAGTAGTTAAGATGTAGTAGATCAAATGTAGTAGTAGTAGTAAAGATGTAGTAGTAGTAGTTAAGATGTAGCAGATAAAATCTAGTAGTAGTAGTTAAGATGTAGTAGATAAAATGTAGTAGTAGTAGTTAAGATGAAATAGTAGTTAAGGTGTTGTATTACTTAAGATGTAGCAGATAAAATCTAGTAGTAGTAGTAGTTAAGATGTAGTAGATAAAATGTAGTAGCAGTAGTTAAGATGTAGTAGTAAAGATGTAGTAATAGTAAAGATGTAGTACTAGTAGTTAAGATATGGCAGTAGTAGTTAAAATGTAGTTGTCATAGTAGTAGTAGTAGTAGTAGTTAAGATGTAGTGATTGTAGTGGTTGCATAAGTATAGGTGCAGGCCGCAGCCATTGCAGTTGTTGAAGTAGTAATGGCAGCAGCAGTAACAGCTATACTAATTGCAGTGGTTTTGTGGTTAGTTGTAGTAGTAGTAGTAGAAGTGTAGAAGTAGCAGTTCTTCTACTAATTTCCGTAGTTGCAGTAGTAGTAGTTATTGTTGTTGTGGTAGCTGTGATAGTTGCAGTAGTAGTTGTACTTATTGCAGTAGTTGTAGCAGAAGTAGTAGAAGTAGTAGTAGAAGTAGTTGTTGAAGGAGTAGTTGCAGTAATAGTCGCTGTACTAATTGCAGTAGTTGTAGCAGTACTAGTGGAAGTAGTGGTAGTAGAATTGTAGAAGTAGTAGTTACAGTAGTTGTTGTACTAATTGCAGTAGTTGTAATAGTAGTAGTAGTACCCTTGTTGTTGTAGTAGCTGTAGTAGTTGCAGTAGTAGTAACAGCAGTTATTGTAGTATATTTTATCTGTTTTAACAGCAGATACGATCACGTTGAAGTCATTTCCTGCTACTTTTTCACATTTGCTTGTTAGCTTATATTGCCCATTTAAAAACTAGCATTAGCACGTTAGCTCGTTAGCCTGTCAATCCAGGTCAAAGAGCAAAGGGCTTAATGAGGATTTCAGCTCAACCGAAACAGAGGAGTATCCCGGTGTCCACATGCAGGAGGGAACGCTCAAAACTTTAACACCGTTCACTGTTAAAGCTTCACTCTGGAACCTTTTTGTGTGAGCAATGCCCTCGTCAGCGTCACACACGGATGTCAGGACCAAAATAAAAAGTCACAAGGTTTCACAGGATCACAAATTTACTTCTATTCTCGTCTGTAAACTTGAGAAAAACCGAAGTGGTGGAAAAAATGAGTGTGATGCTATAATGACCGAACTTCCACAAGATTTTCAACACTTTTAATGAGACCCTAGTTTCATACGATTTAGAGTTATTTTTATATGTAATGTTGGGATGCAGCTTTTTCAGTTTTGGTATTGATACTTTTATCGACCGATTTTAACCGATACCAGTGCACGGATTGAAAATGGCGCTTATTTCCTTAAAACGCACATGACTTATTGTTGTGCAAGTTTTATTATCCTTCAAATAAACACAGAACAGCATCAGTCTGTAAATGGTAAAAGAAAAATTTAAATCTCTCTCTGCTCATCCAAGCCTCTTCTTCAGTTCTGGTCAGATCCCTGCTGGACTCTTATATCTGTCTGAAAGGAAGCGCTAACGACACTGAAGCTAACACACCTGTTTGTTAGCTAGGTCTAAATCTGAACTGTGCCTGAGTCATATTTTGCATAATCGTTCAGGCCCCTAATGGGTACTCTCACGCCTGTTAGCATACTCGTATTGTTTTCCTTGTTCAGGTTTAGGTCTGAGGCAGGGCCGGTTCAGTCTTTTAGCAGACTGAGCAGCTGTTTAGGGCCCCGAGGCCAGCAGGGGGCCCCTAAGAGCTCATACATTTATATTGAAAATAATATAATATGTCGAGTTTTATTGGACACAGGGCTTGTGTGTTTGCAGCAGCTTAAATATCCCTCTAAACGATTACATTTGTTTTATATCTTTAGTAGTAAGCTTAGGGCCCCCTGAAAACGAGGACCGGCCCTGGTCAGTGAGGATAGATGATGTCTAAGGCCTTCATTCACGTTCAAAAATTGGACTGTCCTTCCTAAAAAAAATCCTGTTTCTTTAACTCATGGAACCGATATCACTGGATCGATACCCCATCCAGTGAATTCTTCAGTATCGGTGCTGATATTCAATACCAGTATCAGTGCATATTTAACTACAATAACAACTATAAATCTTTCTGCTTATATTAAAATGTCAAATAGACTCAAAACACATGTCTTGCCCAATGACACGATGGCATTATGAACTTGAGTAAATGCGACTTGAACCAGCAAACTTTTGGTCATTAGACAAACTTCACAGTCTCCTAAGATATTTCTGTTGCCCATTAATTTATAGATAATTGCTTCAGTTCCGATCTTATGCTAAATTACTCTGAATAACTTTTGTGGTGGAGGGTCCAAAACCAGCTCGTCTACATGGATTTGCCTGGAATTTTCCGCAGTATGGCATTAAACCCATCCATCTCACATATATTTCTCTTTGAGTGTTTTTATTGCTCAAAAATACATAGAAAAACCTGAGGTGCGCTCCCTCTCCACTGATCTGACCTGTAACTTGCCTGAGGTTTATTCACAAACACGTTTTCTTTAAGATAGCCCCACAGAAAGAAATCGGGACTAGTCAGGTCTGTGGAGATCACATACTGCCCCCTGTCTGTGAAAAACACTTATTATTCCTTTAATGACATTTACGCTCGGGGCATCTCTGGTATTAAAATGTCGACGGTAACACCACTGGGTTTGTGAATTTGACCCATGTGACTCAAAGTACCACTGCACAATGAGGGTTTGTTCCTCTGTGCTGTATTTGGTCATATTAATGTCGGAAGGGTCGTTCTAAATGCTCTGAAAAAATACAAGAAAAATATTTAGAAACAAAAGAGTCTTGGGCCACCCTGTACAAAGCGTAAAGGTAAAAAAAAAACACACAATATATACAGTTTTGTCTTCATTTTAGATGTGAAAAAGTATTTGCGCCTCCTAGCGTTTTTTTTTTTTTCCATCGAAACTGGGTCCAAATGGCTCTTGGTGTTAAAGGTCGCGACCCCTGGTCTGTATAAATGGACATATCTAACCTGTGCGCCGCTGCATTCCAAACATGAAGTGATCATTGGCGCACTTCCGCTCATCGTTCATTTTGGTCCTGACATGTTCATATTAACCCGCTCTACATGATCCTGGTGTTTTTATTTCGCTATTGTGTCTGTAAATCAAGATGTGAACAGTAATAACAGACAAATCAGGCGCCTTCTTTCCCTGAAGCGTCTCCCGCTAGCGTTAGCAACAGGTTTGATTGACGGAATTGCTCCCTGCTAAACTGTGCAGCGTTACCTTCAACAGCCTCGCTCTGGATTGGCTCTTTGGTTGCTATGATACTCGCAGTCGGAATTCCAAATATGGAAGATTCGCCGCTGTACCCGCTCTCGCCTCGATGAGCTCCATTTGACTGGAGCCGCTCACTTCGTCCACTTCTTTACACAGTCTATGAGTCCGACCCTCAGGCAGAAAAGTTCCAAAGTGCACCTTTACATTAATATGGGATACAGATACAAATGCATCCAAGTCAGAGTCATACAAATGAAACAGGTGCTTTAAACAGAATAAATATTGAATCAAATGAATTATCTTTTGACAGGTCTAGCTCCTCATTATTTCGAGTTGACGTTCATAAACAGATTTTCGGTTCTGCCGTTTCTCCAGCTGTGACGGATCGTGTTGCTTGTGCCAATTAGACAAAACTCGTTTAAAATTTCACCTTGAGAAATGGCAAGAAGTGACAATTTTAATAGGCCACGATATCACAGGTTTTGCCACAATTTTGAGCAGTATTTTTTTTCAAGGAAGGAACAGCTCCAGCTCGAGTCAAAGCCGACGCACCGTGCCTCCGTCTGTTATATCGTGTATAATCCACGACGCCCCCGGGAGCCTGACGTGAAGGTGTATCCTGGACATTTTATATCGCAAAATACTGAATAGAAACTACAGGGAAAATGCGACGGGGAGATGAGTATAGTGTGGTTAAAAGCTTGATGAGAAGTTGATTTTGCAAAGTAGGCCTTCTCAAAAATAAAATTACACACATATATATAAAAGACAGTCTACTTTTTAAACTTAATCTGTCAACTGTGGTGTTAAAGTGACTCAAAGACAAACTAATACTATTCTTACCTGTAAATTTCGAACTATTGAGTTGTAACGTGAGATATTTACACAGAAAGACGATATACAGAGGTTTTTTTTTGCGTTTTAATTTAAGATACGCCATCAACACGAGATGAACACACCTCCAGGTTTAGAAAATAAAACGGCATCAACACCACCATCTGCTTTTATTTCCTCTAAAGATTTTGCCGTCTTTTTACCTCGACTAAGTTCTTCCCGCTGCCGCCTCCGACGTCGCACCATCGGTTCATTGACGCCAAACTTTCGTGCAGTGGCTCTATTTCCTTCTTTGATGGACAGATCCTTTGCCTTTCGCATTTCGTTGTGTTTTGATCAATCAAAATCAGCGCATAATCCTACCCCACGTCTGTTCACTTTTGTATCTACTGCTAGAGAGTGCCCCCTGGTGGTCGTTAGCCAGTAAAACTCTATAAATTAGCCACACCGTTGTATAAGCCGCAGGGTTCAAAGCGTGGGAAAAAAGTAGCGGCTTATAGTCTGAAATTTTCGGTACTACAACTAGGCTACTACTGTAAATACCACTTCCACTACTACTTCTAAAACGACTACTACTAATACTAATATTTAAAGACACTACACTGTTTTCTGATCTGTTTCTAATGTTGTTTCCTCATCACAAACAGACCTGGAGTTGGTTTTGTTTCATTCACATGTTTTAACTCACAAACACTCTCTTCCACCTTGTGATGTCATCATGTGGCGATACAGGAAGTGCTCCACTGTGTTTGTAAACTCCACACACCTTCGCTTGGATCATTTGGATGATTTCAGACCTGGAATTGCAAATCTCGACTGAACTAAAGCTTAAAGGCAGCTGTTAACGTGAAAACTACCACTTCATGACATCACAAGGTGCAACAGAGCATTTTGAGCTTTGGAGATGTTACAGACTAAGAATAAAACATGTGTGAATGAAACAAAACACAACTCCAGATATGTTTTTGAGGCAGTAGCAACATTATAACATGGTTTGAAGCTCACGAGAGTTGCGTAACATAGGCCCTTTAAAGTACAATTTCAAAAAAAAACAATTTGATTTATGATTTATGAAATATAGAGTTACGCCCACCGTCCGCTTGTTTTTGTTATTACTCAATAGATGGCGGTTAATCTGGGTCCATCTGATCTCTCCTAAAAAAAATAAATACTTTGACCTTTGACCTGAAAGTGATTTAAACAAAAAAATATTAAAATAAACATTCCAACTGTCTGGAGTCACCTGAATCCACACAATGAAACTAAAGCTGCACTACGTCATTTTTCTGGTTGGGGTTCTGCCACCTGCTACGTCTCCATGGAGATGTTATTGCTTTGCCTTGAATGTTCCACACAATGGCATTAACCGTCTCTATCTCCATGTAGACAAACAGATTACGATACAGATTCAAGTTACACGTCAGATCTGTGGAGAGGCGAGACGAGAATGCGTGTTTTTAAATTGTTTTTCTGAGCAATAATAACAAATCTACTTAAAAAAACTCTAAAAATTCTCTGCTCGCCTCTCCACAGATCTGACGTGTTACTCGAACCTGTATCTCTGCTCTCTTCTCCACAGATCTGACGTGTCACTTGAACCTGTATCTCTGCTCTCTTCTCCACAGATCTGACGTGTTCCTTTAACCTGTATCTCGCCTCTCCACAGATCTGACGTGTTACTTAAACCTGTATCTCTGCTCGCCTCTCTTCTCCACAGATCTGACGTGTTACTTGAACCTGTATCTCTGCTCTCTTCTCCACAGATCTGACGTGTTACTCGAACCTGTATCTCTACTCTCTGCTCCACAGATCTGACCTGTTACTTTAACCTGTATCTCTGCTCTCTTCTCCACAGATCTGACATGTTACTTGAACCTGTATCTCTGCTCGCCTCTCCACAGATCTGACGTGTCACTTTAACCTGTATCTCTGCTCGCCTCTCCACAGATCTGACGTGATCTGCGGCACTTGAACCTGCATCGTGATCTGCGTTTCCGTGGAGATGGACGAGCTTAATGCCATTGCGCGGAACATCCAAGGCAAAGCGATTAACATCTCCATGGAGACGTAGCTGATGGCAGAACCCCAACTAGAAAACTTGAATAAATGCTCCATCGATACTACAATTAAAGCCATACTGTGGAACATTCCAGGCTAAGCAGAAAAGTTGAGTTGAGTACAAACTGACCGATGTTTCGATATTTTTGCGTCAGATGCCTATCCCGTGTCGGAGGTGGTCTACACTTGGACGGAGGGTCACGCCAAGTCGGTCGTCGTGGCTGAAGATGGATCGAGACTGAACCAGTATCACCTTCTGGGACAAACCGCTGGTACTGAAGACATCCACACGAGCAGAGGTAAAGATATTATAATTATTACGATCCACAGAGGCGTTCTCCATATCAAAGAACCGTCTAGACTCTCAAGGTCGATCCACAATGGAGCGAACTTCACTGCGAACGCACGATAAAACATCTCCATGTACTGTACCAACAGCGTGGGTGTGGAGTCTGGATACGTATCTTTCCTTTCCTTTTTTTTTTTTCTCTCTCTAGGTAGCAGTGCTTGAAAAATACCTCGTTTTTAGTACCGGTATGATACTTTTCTAGGTACTTGTTCCTTTATTATCATTATCTACAAAATAGTTCATAGTAAATCCCATGAAATACTTTTTTTATTCGAAGAAAACAGTGATTTTTGTTGTATAACTATTGTATATTTCTCTGCCCATGGCCCACCACGCATCAAAACATGTAATTAAAAGAAAAAAAAGTGTATTTCAGTGACTTTTTTCTGTATTGTACTGGTACTTTTAAGTGTTTTGCTCGATGACACATACACCAGACTGACAGTACTCATCAGGCCTCTTTGAAATACACGTGATATATAAATATAAACGGTAGTAGCACCCGGAGATATATAGTATTGTCGATTACAGTCTAGTACAGTCCAGTCTGGCTATGCTTTTGCTATGCTGTTGTAGGGAGTATTATACCTCTGGTGATGTAGGCCAAGATAACAAGAACTGGAATTTATCTGACAAAAACTCCATTTAACAACCAAAATGTAAAATTATACATTGTTAGAGCTGTCTCGATAACATATTTTGAAGTTAAATATGTTGCTAAACGATAGAACTGAAACTCATTTAAACCACTGACACATTTAAACCACAAAAACTATTCTCAACCTACAAAATAGTAAAAAAAAAAAAAATCCTGCGCTGCAATAACTAAACAGCAGAATGAAACACTTCAGTTCTTTAGTTTGCATCTGTAATGAGACATGAAAGTTATTAATTCAACCTTTCACGGCTTAAATCTTATCATATTGCTAAAAAATAACCAAAAATGTCGTAGTAGTACAAAAAAATGTACAGAAAATGAACACTGACCAAAAAAAACCCAACATTGTTCCTGCTTTCACTACTCCACACAGGATAACGTCAGTAAAAGCAGCTATCTGCAAGAAAAATATAGTGAAATGATTAAATGCGCTACTACGCTAATGCTAATTGTTGATTGCTAACACACAGCTAAATGTCAAGCGGTTCATCTTAACCTTATTGGGATAGAGTATCTAAAAGACTCTATAGTCGAGACACGTTGATTAACAAATTTCCAACTTGCTTTTTCAATATTTTTCAGTTTTAACATATTCAACTTGAAAATTTAGTGTCATAACCATAGACTGTATACCGTATTTTCTGGAATATAAGTCGCACCAGCCAAAAAATGCATAATAATGAAGAAAAAAGCATATTTAAGTCGCACTGGAGTATAAGTCGGATTTTAGGGGGAAATTGTTACAAAATCTAAAAAAAAATATTTGAATAATTATATTAAGTATGACTCGCACCCCCGGACAAACTATGAAATAAAAAATTGACTTCGCTAACCCGCTTGCCGCCGTACCACCAAATAGGAAGTGACTATTCAGGCTCCATTGACTCTGGCCCCAGTTCACTTTACATAAAAAAAACGTCACCCCTCTCTCTGTAACTGCTGCTGTCAGACTCGTCATTTTGGTGTTAAAATGTTCGTATTAACGCTCGACATGATCCTGCTGTTTCTATTTCGACAAGATATGAACATTAAGGTCGCCCGACTTTGATAGACATGGTTGCTAAGCGCCCGCGCCGTTGGTTTAGCAGGGAGCGGGGCGTTACCTTCAACATCCTCGCTCCGGATTGGCTCTTTGGTCGCTATGATACCCCAAATTCGTCGCTATAACCGCTCTAGCCTCGATGAGCTTCATTTGTCTGGAGCTGAACGCTACAGGTGACGTCAGACTCGCTTAGTCCACTTCTTTTTTACCGTCTGTGGCCGTGGCGCTGACTTCGTGCGTTAAAAGCTCGTAGATTAGTCGAGAGGACGGCGCGGAAACGAGTCAATGGGTAAGGAGTAACCTATCTGTCACATCACCAGCTGTCCCGTCCGCCCCGCCCCCCCCCCCAACGTATCTACACACTACAAATACTGCGAGTTAATCCCTGCATCCTTTCAACCAATCAGCTTTCACACAGCTCCATGACAACACAGACGAACAGCCGTGATTGGTCAGTTTAACACGCTGCTTTTTAAAATAATATGAATACTTATAGCGTGATATTTCTGTTGGTATTGGCGAATTCGATGGAGAAATATCGAAATCGTGCGGTAGCAGATTGGCACAGAGGGGGGCACAGAGGGGGGGCACGATCGCCAGCGACTTAATACTGTTATGTAAAAGGCGGCTATAATACACTTGATAGTAGAATTAAAGGAGTAAAAAAAAAAAAAATCTGTGTTTCTATAGGGATGCTAATGCTAACACGGTGCGAAAGGTGAAAGGGTTTGAAACGCGGAGTAGGTTATGATGTTATGTGATGCAATAGGGTTAAATATGAAAGAGCACGCAGAGTTCAAACATATACGCGAGCCGCACTGGAGGCTTTAGTGAAAACATGGGCTTAGGAGGTAGAGACGCATCCAACAACTTCCTTGTATAAGTGAAGCGGCTCTTTCATACTGTAGATCTCTCGTGTTTTAAAATACAATGTGTGATCCTGGTGTAAATACATGGTAAATTTATTCACATTTTGTATTCATGATTCTTCAAAAGCATCAAAATGGGATAATAGCTTCAGGTTTTCTTTTTTTTTTTTTTTTTTACTGTTAAAATCTGGCATACTGCAATACTACAACCATTGATTGACAGATTGCAGTAACTATGGTAACAATACAAGTGGACCATCTTTTATTTTTTATTCTTGGACTGCAGTAATGTTTTTGAATATCATCCATCCATTTTCTTCCTCTTATCCGGGGCCGGGTCACGGGGGCAGCAGTCTAAGCAGGGACTCCCAGACTTCCCTCACCCCAGACATGTCCTCCAGCTCCTCCGGTGGGACCCCGAGGCGTTCCCAGGCCAGCTGAGAGACATAGTCCCTCCATCGTGTCCTGGGTCTCTCCCGGGGGCCTCCTCCTGGTGGGACATGCCCGAAACACCTCCCCAGGGAGGCGCCACCTCAGAGCTTCTCCACCTCAGACGTGGACGTGGAGGAGCAGCGGCTCTACTCCGAGCTCCGAGTGGGACCAAGTTTTGGAATACATTCGGTTTGAATATTTGTTTAGTTGACCACTCACATTTAATTAAGTATTTAACAGTTAGTGAGGTAATATTGGCCTGTCACGATAACACATTTTGAAGTGTGATACGTTGCTGAAGTATAGACGATAAACGATAAAATTGAAACCAAACCATAAAGTATTCAGTAAAAAGTATTCTTAATGTATGTAATATTATTAGTATAAATGAATAACAGAATGCAACACTTAAATCATTAGTTTGTGTCATTTTAGTTCATAATTCAAACTTCTACAGCTCAAATCTGATCATACTTCACAAAAAAGGATCAAAATGTCCAGTGGTGGAAGAAGTACTCAATTCTGTGAGTAAAAGTATAGATACGGGAGCAAAAAATACTCAAGTACAAGCATCAAAAATCTGCTCAAGTGAAAGTATTAAAGTACCTGTTTAAAAATGTACTTAAAGAGTAAAAAGTAAAAGTATTTCATGCAGATTTTGAGGTTTTATGAGGCTTCAAATGTAGCGATTTTGATATTATGTGTATATTTTTGTATATTTACATGAAAAAAAAAAACTCAGCCTTTTCAGCAGGTCTCACGCAATCAAAAAAATACTTTTACTTTTCAGACATGTTCAAAATTGCAGTGCAGTAGAAAGTAAAGATGCCTGCTTTCAAATGTAGTAAAGTAAAACTAAAGTATCCACTGTAAAATGTACTTACGTGAAGTACATATACCTAATATGTATACTTAAGAACAGTACTTTACTACTTTTACTTGTAGTAGCGGGAGATTTTCAGTGGTGGAACGTAACAAGTCGGTACAAGTTGATATAGGCCGATCTCGACATCACGAAAAGTCGATATAAGAACTGAACCAAACCGATAAACGACAAAATCGCTCCATTCACAAAGGCAGAGAAGGCACTGAGCCCGAAGCCGAGTATATTTAGTCCTGTAAAAGCCCAAATTTGTCAAAGCCGCCCTGAGCATTTCAAGCCCACTCCCCCACGTCCTCCCACCAATCTGTATCCATCTCCAAAGGTCACATGTGCGCAGCTATTTGCCCCAAAGTTTGCTTGACATTATCATTGTTTGCCCCCTATCCATCAGCGAACCATCTGGCGTCCCGTCTGCTCCCGGTCGATGCCCAAACTCCGTGTTTGCATCGGGCTGCGGGACAGGAATAGCAGGACGTTATTGGTGGAGAGCTTGTGATGGAGAGAGGCCAGAGGAGCGGCAGAGACGGATGAGTCGCAGATGGGGTCAGATCTAGTCCACTGGGTTAATTTCCTTCTGTATGTGAGCGACTTTTCGTAATACGTTTGACCTGAGCTGAGTGAGACAAGATGGCGTCGGACGGGGCTGTCAAATGCGTAGATTAGCCGAAACATTATGAAATTAGGGAGTTCAAATTAAGGATGCGCCGCTCTAGCTTTTTCATAGTTCTGATATCCGAGATTAAAGGTCCTATATTGCGCGAAATTGACTCTTGTGAGCGATTAGCCAAGTAACTTTAGCGGTAGTGCTCCCCCTACAGGTCATTTGCCGTGTATTAGAGATCGAGATATGGATTTTTTTCATGGCAAATGTCGATATCGATTGGTTAGAATTCAAAGCAGTGGATATTTGTGGGCAGAGTTTGATTATTTTCCCCAAATTATGTAATTTAAAGGTCCTAGATTAAATAAAATGGATTCTCGTGAGCTTTAAGTCATGTTATAAAGTTGTTAGCGCCTCAAAAAACAGACTTGGAGTTGCGTTTTGTTTCATTCACACATTTGAATAACTCTTTATTATTAGTCTGTAACATCTCCACAGCTCAAAACGCTCTGTTCCACCTTGTGATGTCATGAAGTGGTAGTTTTCAACAGTTTTAACAGCTCCTTTTACCTTTAGTTCAGACGAGATTGACAATTCCAGGTCTGAAATCATCCAAAATGATTCTAGTGAAGGTGTGTGGAGTTTAAAAACACAGTGGAGCACTTCCTGTATTACCACATGATGACATCACAAGGTGGAACAGAGTGTTTTCAGTTTGAGAGCAGAACTCAGCCTAAATGTGCAGGGTTTGTTACATCTTGGGCTAGACCTGGTTCAATTCTGGGTTAGACCTGGTTTAATCCTGGATTAGAGCTGGTTTAGCCCTGGATTAGGCTTGGTTCAGTCATGGATTAGAACTGATTTAGGGTTAGATCTGGTTTAGTTTTGGTTTAGAACCTGTTTAGAGTTAGACCTGGTTTAGTCCTGGGATGAACCTGGTTTGGTCCTGGATTAGACCTGATATAGTCCTGGTTAGAAGTGGTTAAGTCTAGGGTTAGACTTGAGTTAGACATTGTGTTAAATCTTGGGCTAGACCTGGTTCAGTTCTGGTTTAGTCCTGGGTTAGACCTGGTTTAATCCTGGATTAGACCTGGTTTGGTCCTGGATTAGGCCTGGTGTAGTCCTGAATTAGATCTGGTTTAGTCTTGGCTTAGAACTGATTTAGGGTTAGATCTGGTTTAGTTTTGGGTTAGAGCCTGTTTAGAGTTAGACCTGGTTTAGTCCTGGGATGGACCTGGTTTGGTCCTGAATTACGCCTGGTGTAGTCCTGGATTAGACCTGGTTTAGTCCTGGATTAGAACCTGGTTTAGTTGTAGTTAGACCTAGTTTGGTCCTGGATTAGAGCTGGTTTAGTCCTGGTTAGAACCTGGTTTAGTTGTAGTTAGACCCTAGTTTAGTCCTGGATTAGAGCTGGTTTAGTCCCTGGATTAGAACTGGTTTAGGGTTGTAGTTAGACCTAGTTTAGGTTTAGTCCTGGATTAGAGCTGGTTTGGTCCTGGATTATTAGACCTGGTTTAGTCCTGGATTAGAACCTGGTTTAGTTGTAGTTAGACCTAGTTTGGTCCTGGATTAGAGCTGGTTTAGTCCTGGATTAGAACCTGGTTTAGTTGTAGTTAGACCTAGTTTGGTCCTGGATTAGAGCTGGTTTAGTCCTGGATTAGAACCTGGTTTAGTTGTAGTTAGACCTAGTTTGGTCCTGGATTAGAGCCTGGTTTAGTCCTGGATTAGAACCTGGTTTAGTTGTGGTTAGTCCTAGTTTGGTCCTGGATTAGACCTAGTTTAGTCCTGGATTAGAGCTGGTTTAGTCCTGGGTTAGACCTGGTTTAGTCCTGGATTAGAGCTGGTTTAGTCCTGGGTTAGACCTGGTTTAGTCCTGGATTAGAGCTGGTTTAGTCCTGGTTAAATACAACTCTTGTTATTTATAGAGTACTATTACAAAGAAATCAAACCACCATCTTGCTCCTTTTTGTACTGTAAACAGGCTTGTATGAAGGCTAACCACTCTGCCACCATGCACCTGTAGGACTAAACTTGAGTCTTTTACGGGTGGACCAGAGACTTGTGGCGTCCTCGGTTGAAAGCACACATCACTTGTATTTAAGTATTTGGTTCGGAGCTTGATTAAAAGAAAATGTGACAGGCTCCCGCTGTTTTTATCAGGTCTAGACAAAGTAATGAAGCACTTTGAAAACCTCCCATTCAAAACAGCAGCCAATTACTGCCCGGTCCTCCTCGGGTTGAGCCGGCGGAGCACACTTCTATTGGCTGAATGTCGATATGTAAAGATACAGTGATGCTCCGAGTCTCAAAGGACTTGGGAAAGAGTAGATAGCGTCTTTATAACAACTAAGGTCTTTTTGATGCTTTAATTCCAGCCCTTATGTCCATTTCAAGAGCTCGTGTCGTTTCAGTGCCATAGTCTCACACACTGACCGTATTCAAAACTAGCTGGACCATTAGCGCACTGCGATTTACATTCTGCTTTGAATTAGCGACTATTAAAATATGACAAAATAACGTCTTTATACTTTTTATTAGAGATAGATTGATATGTCGGTCGGCCTATATGACGATGATGTCGGTATTTGGACTTTTTACCATATCGGCTGTAAATATCCAGCACACGGCAAGATTTTCTTTTGTTTTAGTACTGAAGCTAGTTTAGTCCTGGTTTAGTCCTGGTTTAGTCCTGGTTTAGTCCTGGTTTAGTCCTGGTTTGGCCCTTGGTTAGACCTAGTGATGAGCAAATGAGACGGAGCTCCAGAACACGTCTCGTTCTTTCTGAAACAAATTCTCTGCCTTGGAGCTTGTCTCGCAGCAGCCGATCACGTGACCAAAGTGTCGAAGTGTCGGTCCCTCCTGCTTCGCTCTGCGTGTCAGTCGCGTCAGTGAATCGAAGCGTTTCATTGGCTCAGTGAATGTTCCGCTCTGTGATTGGTTCAGAGTGTTAAGAGTGTTCAGTACTTCTGTGGTTTGACAAGAGCTAAACTGCTACAGTATAAAAGATTGAGTAGTGCGGAGTATTGTGTGACGTTAGTGGTGATTTTGGCGACTTTTGGCAACTTTTGGCATTTGTTTAATTTTCAATGGCATCTACAAATGGAAAAAAGCGATCCATGGTTTGGGATCACACAAAACTTATATTTCGTAATAAAAAACATGTGATATATATATTGCTGTATTTTTTTATGTTCAAATAGAATATATACTATTTATGACTTCTAATAAAACAGAAAAAGAGTTTTGGGTTCCCAAATCATGGGTTGTGTGCTGGTTTGCAATGGTTAAATTTGTCCACTAGAGGTCAGTGTTTCTCCGAGGCCTCAGACACGTCGAACCATTTGAGACGATATTGCGACCGAGGCGTCAATGCTTCACGAGGCTCCATTTGCCCATCCCTAGTTAGACCTGATTTAGTCCTGGTTTAGTCCTTGGTTAGACCCGATTTAGTCTCGATTTAGTCCTGGTTTAGTCCTTGGTTAGACCTGGTTTTGTCCTGGATTAGGCCTGGTTTCGTACTGAATTAGAACTGGTTTAGTCCTGGTTTAGTCCTGGTTTAGTCCTGGTTTAGTCCTGGTTTAGTCCTGGTTTAGTCCTGGTTTAGTCCTGGTTCAGTCCTGGATTAAACCTGATTTGGTCGATTTGCCTAAAACTACACACAAAGCTTTATAGTAACATTTTAATGTGAGGAGATACTGCACAAACGAGACCTCACAGCTCTTGTAAGTCTGTGCTATAAAAGGGGCTTGTGGGGGGGGGGGTGTTTTTGTAGTAAATTGAAGTGACATCATTTAAAAATTATGTAAATCTGCCCAACATATCAGCCCAAATATATCAGACGAGTTTATCTGACATCGGTTCCTCTGGATTCTAAACAATCAGTATCAGCCGTGAAAAAAACTGCATCGGTCCCGGGTGTATCTCTACTTTTTATAACAAAATAAAATCTTGCTAGAATAAAACTAAATGTCGCTAGGATGAGCAGCGAAGCGTCTTCACTCCTACAACTGTTTTGTCCATTTGATAGATTTGAATTTTTCTTTTACTATGTGACAAATACTTCACAGGATCAAGTTACTTTTAAAAGTACCATATTCTTCAAATGTGGTTTTTATACTTTCTAACTGGTATTGCAGTTATGACTGTTTTGAAGTAATACTCATTTTAATTGAGTAGTATTTGGAGTACTTTCTTCCACTGTGTCTGTTTAATGGATACACCTGACAATATATATACTACTTCCTGCGTCAGGCGCCATTTTGAGGACTTTAGACTATGCAAAACATGTAATATTTAAATAATTTTTTGCTATGGAAAGGGAAAATTTTTCATCACCCTGAAGTCCACAGATTGCACATGTAGGGTTGCCAAAAGTATTAAAAATCAGATATAATCGATACTAAAACAGTATCGAAACTAGATACTCATTTGTCAAGTATCGATACTAAAAAAGTCACAATCACGGGACATAAATTAACCTTTCCGAAGCTTTAGAATGATCTCGAACAAGTATAAGACCAAATAAAAACGTATACGCACATGGACTGTCGTGGATATCGGTATCAAGTATCGAGTCTATTCCTCAGTATCGAAATCAAGTTTGAAATTTTAGCATCGTGGCGCTAACACTAACTACGACAGCTTCAAAAACTAACACTAGCGTATATCCCTGTAGCCCCCTGACCACCTGCTATGCTAACCGGAAGTGGGCGTGGCCTATGTTGTGTGTAGTATGCCTTTAATTAGCGCCTTTAATCTGGGACAACACGCCCGCTCGAGTCACGGCTCTGACCAAAGCAGATTAACTCAGCGTTTCTTAAACACTTGGAGATCTTTTAAGGATATGACTTTTCTGTCTCCTCACCTGCTCCCACAATAAAAGTGGTCCACAACTCAGCACGAGTGAAGCGAGATGAGGTTTATACGAGTTTACGGTTAATCGTAATAAAGACTCATTTTGAATTTGAGCAGCCCAGACTATGTGCTGTAATTGTTGGAGTTGATCTTTTAACCTAAAATCAAACTAATGCTTAAATCAAGACTAATGCCTGGGTCAGGTCTAAACCAAGACTAAACCAGGTCTAAACCAGGACTAAACCAGATCTAAACCAGGTCTACACACCAAGACCAAACCGTAATGGATCCAACTCTAAAACAGGACCTAGGATCTATCTCAAGTCTAAAGGGCTGAACCTGATCGATATTAGACCTAGATTAAACCAGGTCTAAACCAGGTCTAAACCAGGTACTAAACCAGGTCTAAACCAGGACCAAACCAGGTCTAAACCAGGTCTAAACCAAGACTAAACCAGGACTAAACCAGGTCTAACCCAGGACCAAACCAGGTCTAACCCAGGACCAAACCAGGTCTAAACCAGGTCTAAACCAGGACCAAACCAGGTCTAACCCAGGACTAAACCAGGTCTAAACCAGAACCAAACCAGGTCTAACCCAGGACCAAACCAGGTCTAAACCAGGACTAAACCAGGTCTAAACCAGGACTAAACCAGGTCTAAACCAGGACTAAACCAGGTCTAACCCAGGACTAAACCAGGTCTAACCCAGAACCAAACCAGGTCTAACCCAGAACTAATCCAAGTCTAACTCAAGGCTAAATCAGGTCTAACTCAAGGCTAAATCAGGTCTAACCCAGGACCAAACCAGGTCTAACCCGAGGCTAAATCAGGTCTAACCCAGGACCAAACCAGGTCTAACCCATGACTAAACCAGGTCTAACCCAGAACTAAACCAGGTCTAACCCATGACTCCACCAGGACTAAACTAGAACTGAAATACCCAGACAAAACTAAACCAGAAATCAGGACTATTCGACCACAACTAAATGAAGACTAAACCAGGTCTACACTGGGCCTAAACCAGGACTGTCCAAACTAGTACTAAACCAGGACAGTACCAAACCACAATAAATATATATTCCGTGTAACCCTCGATCCACATTTCCCCGCCCACTTCTCCAACTATCGATCAGTCCTGAGTGAGTGACAGGTGCTTTTAACCAATCACAGTGAAGCAAAAGAAGCTGATGGTTGTAGTTACCCTTTAAAGACAATATAAAACTCTGCAGTGTGCATGAACTGTGATGAAAAATCCAATTTGCGATGTCGCTTTGGAGAAAATTGAGACTGTGAAATATTTTGACATATCTGGCAACCCTAATTGTATGTACTATAATGTGTAGTAGGGAGAGTGTTATTTTATTATCGGAAATCGGTATCGAGTACAACAGTTATGCAATGTGTAGGCCTCACTCACCAGTTGACCAACATGGCAGCATTGTTCCCAGTGAGAAAAGGCAGTTCTCCTTTGACACGGTCCCAAACACATCCGTGGTACAGCAGCATTAAGACGCACCCGATTACCATCCTTCTGCCCCCTGCCCTGCCCGGATCCATGCATTCAGGTCAAAAGGTTATCCCGGGGGGGGTGTCCCAACTTTCCGCAAATCTGTACGAGGGATAATCACCCAGACGACCCGCAGTCATGGGGGCACCCGACGGTTATCGTTTAAGATCCAAGAATTAAGCTTTCCAGTCGAGACATTGCGAGTTGCCAACGGTTACGATGATGCATTTTCTCTTCCCGGTTCGTCCGATGAGAACTCCAAAAAAAAAAATCTCAAAAAAGTTAGCCGCCCTCCATTACAGATGTGAAATAAATCGATATACGTGATGTTTTTTTGGGGGGGGTTAGTCGTGGTCGTCAGCTTGGGCGTTTGGTGCGTGCCGTCTCGCTTGGGATTGGCAGAAAGGGGCGGGGTTTAGGCGAGGATCCCGGGACAGGAAGTAGATGGATTGCACTAAACTACCCCCCCCCCCCCCCCTTCCTCCCTCCCCTGTCTCTCTTTCTGTCCGTCGCTCTCTCCCTCCACTCGTCTCACTGATGGCAGGATGCAGATTGTAACCGGGGATTAGGGCGGTTCTCAAAGCGGATTTTGCCGAGAGAAAGGAAGGCCGTGTGTGTGTGTGTGTGTGTGTGTGCGTGTGTGTGTGTGCTAGGGTTGCTTGTGTACATGTCACTTGATTTTGTTTCTTTTTTTTTTTTTTTAAGTTTACTAGCGCATTCAGACAGAGACGCAGAAGAACCAAGGCCTCTGCAGTTTTCTCTTGCTTTCAAAAATATAATATAACAGACCTGGAGTTGTGTTTTGTTTCATTTTCACATGATTAACACACAAACCCTGCACATTTAGGCCTCTCCTCAAACCGAAAACACCCCGTTCCACCTTGTGATGTCATCATGTGGTGATACACACACCTTCACTAGAATCATCTGGATGATTTCACCCTTGGAATTGCTCATTTCTGCTGAACTAAAGGTAAAAGGAAGCTGCTGCGCTTGAAAACCACCACTTCGTGACATCACAAGGTGGTGGAACAGAGCATTTTGAGCTTTAGAGACGCAGACAGACCAGTAATAAAGAGTTGCTCGATGTGTGAATGAAACAAAACGCAACTCCAAGTATGTTTTTGATGAGGAAACGACATTATAACCCGTCTTAACGCTCACAAGAGTCCATTTTGTGTAATATAGAACCTTTAATACAAACACGATGCGAGAATGCTACACCAGACCAGTGAGAGCAGCAAATTTAATAGTTTGCCAGTTAAGAGTTTTGCAAACCACAAATCTAATTACACATTCAGATTGCTGCAACTTCTCTCCTTAAAGACCCTGTGCACTATTTTTCTTGTCTCGCTGCAGTACAGATGTATCGTAGAAGCAGCTCTTGACGTCAAAATACATCCTTTTTATACTGTCTGCATCTAATTATAAGCTGCTTTATTGTCCAATAAGGAGGTCAGGAAGTGCACGTTAGCATGCTAGCCGCAAAATCTCCGTTCCTCTGGTCTCTGGAAGTTGTGAGAAGCGCTTATAAACTCATCGCTGTGAATAGTTAGCGTGGTCCGAATGCGTAAAAGTGAGTGAGGAGTATGTTTTTCGAATGAACTAGTTTTGTTTCTCGTGTTTTTTTAAGATCAGGCGCAGAGCTTTAATTCAGAACCCAACAGTAAACAACATTTATCAACATGTCGCTAATTAAAATAGAATAAATTGTTGGTTTCTTTTTTTTTTTTTTCTGCTGTTCCTTCCCAGCTCCATCCAAACCGATACAGTGGATGGAGGTCTGACTATTTGTTCTTTTGGCGTTTGTCATTTTTTTTGTGTGTTTTAAGTCAGTTTGGATTCGCAGTAACCATTTCACGTTATGGGGGTTGCCAAATTGACCATAAAAATGTAACAAAAGCCTCATTTGGTATTGGCATCGAGCGTTGCCCTTTCTGCTAAATCAGATTCAGTTCTCTCCGTGAGTGGATCAAATTGCCCTTAATAATCCCCTTTTGGTTTGAGGCGCCCATCATTATAACACATTTATCCCCAGCTCTTGTTTACCGCCGCGCTAACTTTATATCCTTTTTATTTGTTTGCTTTGCCCCAGGGCAGTACACAGTGATGATGGCACACTTTTACCTGAAGAGGAAGATTGGATATTTTGTCATCCAGACGTATATGCCTTGCTTCATGACCGTCATTCTATCCCAAGTGTCTTTTTGGCTCAACCGTGAGTCTGTTCCTGCCAGAACCGTCTTCGGTGAGTAAAACCAAGACTAACCGATGTCACGAGTTTATATTTGTTCAAGTAAAGTCCCGTTCAAACAAAGATCCAAGGAAATCGGTGAGTATAAAACGCCAGAACGCTCAGCAGTGACCCTCTTTGGTACTATATAGATCAGGGGTGTCCAAATGTGGGACTTTTAACAGCAAATTCAACTATTTCTACCACTATATCCTCAAATATCACATTTCATTGTGATACAGACCTAAAATAAATGTGTTTTAAGCTTTATTAATACACAGCGGCTCTGTCAAAGCTGTGTATAAGTACAGCAAAAGTAAGAAGTACAGCACTTTACCTGAAAAGTAAAGTTTTGAGATGTGGCCCTCGATAAAAAAAAGTTGAGGCACCTCTGCTATAGACTGTAAACATAAATGGACGCTAACATGCTAGCTGCAGCGCTCCAAATAGGAAGTGATCATGGGCACGATTTGGCTCCACTGACTCCAATTCACTTTCTATTGAAAAACTGTCGCGGCGTTTATATTTATATTACATGATCCTGGCGTTTATATTTCGCTTTATATTTCGCTTTTGTGTCCATAACTCAAGATATGAACATTAATACCAGACAAATCAGGCGTCTTTTTTCCCCTGAGCTCACTCCCGCTAGCGTTAGCATTGACAGCATTGCTAAACCAGCGGTGCGACCGGGAAGGGCCGTTACCTTCAACAGCCTCGCTCCTGATTGGCTCTTTGGTTGCTATGATATTCACGGTTGGATTTAAAATGACCGAACTCACTCACCAGATTCGCCGCTATAACCGCTCCAGCGTCGATGAGCTTCGTTTGACCGGAGCCGGACGTTATGGGTGACGTCAGACTCGCTTAGTCCACTTCTTTATTGTCCAGTTTTCTGGCTTTATGTGTGAACAAAGCCAGAAAATTGCCAGTAACCAAAGAAACAGAGCAGTGGTGCTGGCAATTTTCTGGCTTTGTTCACACATAAACTTTTCCTGCATATTTACGGTGCAGGGAAATCAGTTCTGGCGTCGCTCACACACGATCATGTTCTGGCAAAATGTTGGTTAAATTCCTGCGTCGGGCGACATGTGTGAACGGGGTTTAATATTACCGCTGTACCAAAGATGAAAATAACAGGCGCAATAATACAGAGCAGGAAGATGGCACTAAAATCATATTAAACCCGGTGTACTGAATGAATCCAATATACTTGTTGGCTTCTCATTCTTAAATTAGATCTCCATCTTAATGAAAAACATTATTGCGGGTTGCCATGTAAATGACTGTAGACAAGACTAACCTCTGTAGCTCAGGGATGTATGTTTGACGACCCAGAGTGTCGCACAAAAACGGCTAATTGGCTGTTAAAACATTTATAATATGAACTAATGGAAGTCGCGGTACTACCTGCAGCAATACTAGCAGCAGGAGTAATAGGAGGAGTATTAGTAGTAGGAGTAGTATTACCTGTAGCAGTAGGAGAAGTAGTAATAGTAATAGCAGTTGCAGTTGCAGTAGTAATAGCAGTAAAAGTAGTAGTAGCAGTAGTAGCAGGAGCAGTAGTAATAGGGGTAGTAGTAGTAGCAGTAGCAGTAGCAGTTATAGTAGCTGCAATAGTAGTAGTACTAGCAGTAGTAGCAGCAACAATAGTAGTATTACTAGTAATAGCAGCAGCAGAAGTAATAGGAGTAGTAGTAGCAGTAGCAGTACTACTGATAGTAATAGTAGTAGTAGTAGCATAACTAGTAGTAGTAGTAGTAGTAGTAGCATAACTAGTAGCAGTAGCAGCAGCAGCAGCAGTACTAGTAGCAGTAGCAGCAATAGTAGCAGTAGTAGGAGCAGTAGTAATAGGGGTAGTAGTAGTAGTAATAGCAATTGAAGTTGTAGTAGGAGTAGTAGGAGTAGTAGCAGCAGGAGTAGTACCAGTAGCAACAATAGTAGTATTAGTAATAGTAGTAGTAGTAGTAAAAGCAGCAGCAGAAGTAGTAGGAGTAGCGTTTTAGCTTAGGGCAAGACTTGGAGTAGTAGTAATATCAACACTGTAGTTAAGTCATTAAAGTAGATATATAGTCACAACAGTAGATAATAGAAGTAGTAGTAGTAGTAGCAGCTTTGGCAATGGTTTCAATAACCAAGAGATGTACTATACGAAGTAGCAGTAGTCACAATAACAAAGTAGCAGTAGTAGTGATAGTAGTAGTATTTGTATTAGCTGAGACGAGACTTGCAGTAATAGTAACAATAGTAATACAGTAGTGAGTAATTCGCAGTAGTCACAGCAACAGGCAATATAGATAGTAGTTGTAGTACATCTATTTCTTCTATCTATATGATTTTTTAACCCGTATATTCCTCCAGGTGTCACCACCGTCCTGACCATGACCACGTTGAGCATCAGCGCTCGAAACTCCCTCCCCAAAGTGGCCTACGCTACGGCTATGGACTGGTTCATCGCCGTGTGCTACGCCTTCGTCTTTTCTGCCCTGATCGAATTCGCCACCGTCAACTACTTCACCAAGAGGAGCTGGGCCTGGGACGGCAAGAAGGCCCTGGAAGCGCAACACCCCAAGGTACCATAGGGGGGCGACAAGATTAAAAACACCCACACATCATCGGGGTTAATAAGAGCTTAGTGTCCTTGTCCGAAGCAGGATAATGTCGTCCCGAATGTGATATTATGTCAGCGAGTTAATAAAGGCTCTATATCGACTGATGCTAGTTTAAAGGGCGAGGCTAAGAGGAAGTTTATATATTTAAACATGGAGCCTATGTAAAATTAGCATTAGCATCTCTAGCTTCATCAACTGATCTGAACTGTTCTAATATCAAAAATGAAACAATAAAACTATGTCATAAACTAGAGAAATGGCGTTATAGTGTCAGTACACATTATTTCTTTCAGTATAAGTGTATCTTAACCTTAAATCAAGCTGATATATTTTTAGGTGTTTCTGAAGCAGGGGCGGCGTCATCGGGGGGGCTCGAGGGGGCACTAGCCTCCCTTAAAATGGCCCCCCTCCCCTAGAATATCCCTTTTGCGCCCCCAAAAAAAGTCTCCTCACTTTCATAGCGCATCCAATTTCAACTTAAAATGCTCAAATGGCAGCGTGAGAGTGTTCAAAATGAGACTCTGATAAAAAAAAAAAAGTTTAAAAATCCACTATGTTTGAATCAGTTTATAGCCGTGAAGCTAACATGGCAGAGGCTGGGGGTTACACTCTATTATTAAAAGGCTTTAAATTAACTTGCACACCCGCATTGAAGACCTGGACACTCCCTTTACTCCTCCCACCAAAACTGTCTGGCACCGCCCCTTTTTTTTTAATTGAAAGAGGTTACGCAATAATGAAAGTACAGCACTTTACCTGAAAAGTTATTTTGTTATATAATAAGTTTCATTTGCGAATTTTACATCAACTAAACTTCAATATATAGCTCTAAACCACAGCTTTAAATATGTTGATACTGGGAAATATTGGTTATATATTGGAAATATTAGCCACAACAGATAAATATATATTTAAGGGACGGATACTGCAGTATTTTCTGATTTACAGTATGTGATGAGGAAACAATATTAGAACAAACAGACTTGGAGTCGTGTTTTGTTTCATTCACACATGTTTAACACACAAACCCTGTATATTTACACCGAGTTCTTCTCTCAAACTGAAAACGCTCAGTTCCACCTTGTGATGTCATCATGTGGTAATACAGGAAGTGCTCTATACACCTTCACTCTACTTCATTCACTTCACTTGGATCATTTCAGCCCAGGAATTGACAATCTCTACTGAACAAATGTAAAAGGTGGATGCTAACTTAAAAACTTCCACTTCATGACATCACAAAGTGGAACGGAGCATTTTGAGCTGTGGAGATGCGAGGTAACAGTATTCTAACAGGGTTTAAAGTGTAATATAGCACCTTGAGCCATGGGTATTATCTGCACATTATGTATTAGACTGTCCTTGGTCTAAATAAACTAAACAAATTATAATGTTAAAATAAAAAGTGAAAAAGCTTAACTGACCCCAATACATTTTTGGTCATTTTTGATGAGAATATTTTGCCCAAAACTGGATCATTGCCCTGCAGGTGTATGGGTGGAAATAGGACAGTGAATATATTAGCATTTTAACAAATATAACAAGCTTGTATACGCAGTTATTTTCAATTTTCGTTATATAAATTGACCTGTTTATTCTATTTTTACACAAGTTTGAATTTTAAGTGTGGGTCATGGCCAAGGCAACTTTATTTGTACAGCACAACACAAAGTAATTCAAAGAGCTACAGAATAAGAAAGACACTACTAGAAGTTGTAGACATGTTTAGTCCTGGTCTAGTCCTGGTCTAGTCCTGGTCTAGTCCTGGCCTAGTCCTGGTCTAGTCCTGGTCTAGTCCTGGTCTAGTCCTGGTCTAGTCCTGATCTAGTCCTGATCTAGTCCTGATCTAGTCCTGGTCTAGTCCTGGTCTAGTCCTGGCCTAGTCCTGATCTAGTCCTGATCTAGTCCTGGTCTAGTCCTGGTCTAGTCCTGGCCTAGTCCTGGTCTAGTCCTGGTCTAGTCCTGATCTAGTCCTGATCTAGTCCTGGCCTAGTCCTGGTCTAGTCCTGGTCTAGTCCTGGTCTAGTCCTGGTCTAGTCCTGATCTAGTCCTGGTCTAGTCCTGGTCTAGTCCTGGCCTAGTCCTGGCCTAGTCCTGATCTAGTCCTGGTCTAGTCCTGGTCTAGTCCTGGCCTAGTCCTGGCCTAGTCCTGGCCTAGTCCTGGCCTAGTCCTGGCCTAGTCCTGGTCTAGTCCTGGCCTAGTCCTGGCCTAGTCCTGGCCTAGTCCTGGCCTAGTCCTGGCCTAGTCCTGGCCTAGTCCTGATCTAGTCCGGGGCCTAGTCCTGATCTAGTCCGGGGCCTAGTCCTGGCCTAGTCCTGGCCTAGTCCTGGCCTAGTCCCGGTCTAGTCTTGGCCTAGTCCCGGCCTAGTCCTGGCCTAGTCTTGGCCTAGTCCTGGCCTAGTCCTGGCCTAGTCCTGGTCTTGTCCTGGCCTAGTCCTGGCCTAGTCCTGGCCTAGTCCTGGCCTAGTCCTGGCCTAGTCCTGGCCTAGTCCTGGCCTAGTCCTGGCCTAGTTCTGGTCTAGTCCTGGTCTAGTCTTGGTCTAGTCCTGGCCTAGGCCTGATCTATTCTTGTCCTAGTCCTGGTCTAGTCCTGGTCTAGTCCTGGCCTAGTCCTGATCAAGTCCTGATCTAGTCCTGGTTTAGTCCTTGCCTAGTCCTGGTCTAGTCCTGGTCTAATCCTGGTTTGGTCTTGGTTTTCAGTCCTACGAAACACCTTAATTAATTTAAATAAGAAGTTATTTAAATTACCAATACCTACGTAATACAAGATTTTTCCCAGAATTTAGTTTCAGTAGTGCCTCTGTAAATATATGCAAATTAAAATAAAAAGTAAGTTTCAGACCACTAGAAGAGACGGCCGTACGTGACGAGAATCGCTAACAGAGTCTTTCCACCAGAGGGCGAGACTCCAAATGTTTACCAGTGTACAAATCTGGGATCATTACAGAAGGAGAGAGAGACATCGATCGTGTGGGGCTGAGGAGCGAGAGGCTAATTCTGCTCCACTGTAGAAAAGAGGCGTAACAAAGTCTGCACAATTATTAGCTCTGGATGTAGCAATTACTGTCATCATCTGGAAGCCAAAAGATGCACTGGACTGTGCCGCCGTGTTTAGTCCAGGTCTGTGACTACAACCAATCTGTAGTTAATCCTGGTTTAGTCCTGGTCCAGTCCTGGTCTAGTCCTGGTCCAGTCCCTGGTCTAGTCTTGGTCTAATCCCTGGTTTATTCCTGGTTCCTAGTCCTGGTCTCCTGGTCCTGGTCCAGTCCTGGTCTAGTCTTGGTCTAATCCTGGTTTATTCCTGGTTTAGTCCTGGTCTAGTCCTGGTCCAGTCCTGGTCTAGTCTTGGTCTAATCCTGGTTTATTCCTGGTTTAGTCCTGGTCTAGTCCTGGTCCAGTCCTGGTCTAGTCCTTGGTCTAATCCTGGTCTAGTCCTGCTCTGGTTTAGTCCTGGTCTAGTCCTGGTCCAGTCCTGGTCCAGTCTAGTCTTGGTCTAATCCTGGTTTAGTCCTGGTCTAGTCCTGGTCCAGTCCTGGTCCAGTCCTGGCCCAGTTCTGGTCTAGTCCTGGTCCAGTCCTGCTTTAGTCCTGGTCCAGTCCTGGTCTAGTCCTGGTCCAGTCCTGGTCTAGTCCTGGTCTAGTCCTGGTCCAGTCCTGCTTTAGTCCTGGTCCAGTCCTGGTCCAGTCCTGGTCTAGTCCTGGTCTAGTCCTGGTCTAGTCCTGGTCCAGTCCTGGTCTAGTCCTGGTCCAGTCCTGCTCTAGTCCTGGTCTAGTCCTGCTCGTGTCCTGGTCTAGTCCTGGTCTAGTCCTGGTCCAGTCCTGGTCTAGAAACAATGGCAGATAAAGTCGTGATGATATTTTTGGTCCGGTTTATAGGGCCGATTTTGGTCATTTTACCCAAATTTGAATTAGTACAAACCCAACCCTGACCTTGTTCAAATACTTTTCTGCATATCGTCTTTATGGAGCTGCTGGAGATGTACGGCAGATCCATATCTCTAATGTGCAATGCGGATGCTATTTGCTAATTCAATCCACGCTAACTTTCTAATCCTTTCCCCCAGAAACGAGACCCCATGGTGCTCTCCAAGAAGCCCAACAACGTGTGCTCCGCCGGGGTCAACTACACCCCCAACCTGACGAAAGACGTGTCCATCGCCACCATCTCCAACATGACGTCCGTCCCGCTCCGAGGCTCCGAAAGCAGGATGATCGACCCCAAAAAGACCTACAACAGCGTCAGCAAAATCGATAAAATGTCCCGAATAGTTTTCCCAGTTCTCTTCGGTACTTTCAACTTGGTCTACTGGGCGACGTATCTCAACAGGGAACCGGTCGTCAAGGGAGCGATCAACCCGACGTAATTTTTGGTTTAATTATTCATTTTTATTTTTGTGAAAGACCAAAAAAAAATATTGGACAGACGAGTTTGTGGTATGATTTTTTTTCTTCTAGACAAAAAAATATACCCGAGCTTGGAACTAACTATCGCCGACTGGTGCAAGATCTTGTTTAACATTGCCTAAAACTGCTTGAAAAAAAAATACTGCTAGTTTTTCTCCTGCTGCTGCATGACGCCATCTTGAAAAATAAGGGAATTTCTTTAACATTTTCTGACTTGTTTACAAATGTATATGTCGGTTTAAATATACGCACACTTTGACTTTTGGAGAACTCAAAATCGAAAAAAATTGTTTGACATTCACCTTCGCTTCGAGAAACTGCAATATCCCATCCAAGAAAGGGTTAAAAATCGCTTATTTTGAGTGAAAGAATGGTTTCCCTTGAGATTAATGCTGCAATGTTCTTTAATAATTTAGCCTCACATCTCAGTTCGTAAAAAAAAAAAAAAAAAAAAAAATCGCTATTGCAGCGGCTGTGTCTCTGTACAGCTTCACTTGAAGATTCAAAAAGACTTCTGCTGCAAGCCTGATTTCCCCAAAGAATTGACAGTCAAAGCAGTTCATTGTCTTGATATGGAATACGCTGAAAAAAGGAGGGAAATAAAAATAACATCTAGCAAAAAATACATTGCAAGTTATGGGTGGAAAATCCTTGAACCCTGCGATTTAAAAAATGTTCTTGACCCACTTTTGGACCATGTTGAGCGAATATATGATGGATTTTTTAAGGTCTGGTCACCCGACTTGGAATGTAATATGCACAGTTCAGAAGGTAGCGCTTAAAATGAAATTCGTAGTAAGATTGAGTTGGTTCTCCAGTTATATTTTCAATTTCATCCAATGTACTTTGAACTTTCAAGCATTAGAGACAACGGTGTGCTATTCTCTAGTTTTTATTCTTACAGCGAGAGGGTTCTGGGTTCGATTTCCTGGAGCTTTAGTGGCCTTTCTGTGTTGAGTTTGCATGTTCTCCCTGTGTTAAGTTGGGTTTCCTCTGGGTGCTTTGGTTGCCGATCTAAAACGACCAAAACCATGCACATTTAATGGGTAATCCTTCAGTTAGGTACTCCTCAGAAATATAGAGGTGTTAAGGGTGATATCACTTCCAGGTCCATCGACTGATTGAAAACAATGAACATGAGCCAGTTTGTTGAATTTAACGCTCCTTCCCGCTCGTACCGCTAGTTTAGCAGGGAGCTTGCAACGCTTGGCAACGCTGTCAATCAAACCTGTTGCTAACGCAGGCGGGAGTGAAACGCATGATTTGTCTGTTATTAATGTTCATATCTTGATTTATGGACACAATAGCGAAGTAAAAATACCAGGATCATGTAGAGCGGGCTGGTATGAGAGTCGATGAAGCCAAAAGCCATGATCACTTTCTTTTTCGGAACGTGGCGGCTAACATGTTAGCTATGTGCGTTTATATATACAGTTTATGATTAAATTAAAGGGACTGCAGCTGATTAAAGCTAACAAAGCTAACAAGCATGAATCTATGGCTTTAGCAGTGACAGAAAGTGTATGAGGGAGGTTGAGGTAAGAAGCTAGGCTATGCTAGGCTAAGATAGCGTAAGCGATACCTGGCAGTTAGTGAGATATACTGGTAATCCTTTGTTACGCTAGATTGATACTTAAATATTTGATACAATTTGTGGTTAAACATACACTTCTAAAAGGTAATTGTCTCTTGTTTGATGAATAAAGAGCAAAAACAAAACCAGAAATCAGCTGTGAAGTTTCTGGTTGAACCTGGAAGTGACATCATCACTACAGAGTATATCAAAAACACGGTACCATTAGTGTTTTTTACTCAAATTAAATAACCAGCGTGTTTTGTTTGAGATGAAAAACAGGCAATAAATGATGTAATGTCATTTTGCTCCGACTGATGCCACAAAACACCACTTTTTCAAGGTCCTTTTGGTAATAAAGCTGTCTCCATGGTAACCTGTTATGTATCGCACCATTCTAAACGATCAAATGCAAAGTTAGATAACTCATTTGAAATCATCAGGCAATTCTGCGTTCGAGAGCTGCTGCAAGACTTCTGACATTTGGTGAAATTAGGCCGAGACTCATGAGGGAATCGTGTAAATAGACTTCTTTGACTTTTTTTTTTTTTTCCTTGACACAAAAATATGTTTAGAAAAGCCAAATAGGTCTGCCGCTTCATTGAAATAACGTTATCTTACAACCAGCCTGCGTGTTCGTAGTGGGCTGCTTTTTGAGACACGAGAAACAGACGATAGAAAACGGAAATAAACTGGTCTAGATAAGAAGAACTGCTTTATTTCGAATGGGTTAAAAACTCAATTCTACGACGAATTAGAGGTGGGCGATATATATTGAAAAACTGATAATATCGCAATTGTTGTTTGTTTTACCAAATTTGAAAACTGGCAATATCGACTTTGAATATTAAAACGCTTCTTTTATCTGATATTAGCCTCTTAAGAAAGAACAAACTTGTGATCTGTAAAAAAGTAAACCTGATATTTCTGTACTTTTTTGGTCCATGTTGCAGTTTTAAGCCCTAACGAAGGTATTTACAGGCACGTTTCAACACATTTTTGATAGATTCATTGCAATCGTATCTTCTGAATATCGTCATCTGTATAGTAATAATACTTTTTTTTTTCTTTTTTAGTATCGCCCATCCCTAATTCAAATGTTTTGCTGTTTTCATTCTGATCTCTGGACTCTAGACCAGGACCCTAGACTTGTCTTATCAATGGACTTGAACTTAGCATATTTTAACTTCTCGATTTACTGCTTGGATCCTGGTCTGACCCATTTGGTTCATAGACTTGAACCTTAGTCTCGGACTCTGGACTTGGACCCTGGTCTCAGTCCCTGATCTAGACTTTGGTCTGTCTCCGACCCTGGACTAAGACCTGGAATGGACCTTGGTCATGGACACTGGACCTCAGACCTGGACTTGAACCTAGTTTATCTTAACTTCTTGATTTACTGCTTGGATCCTGGTCTGACTCATTTGGTTCCTGGACCCGATTCATGGACCTGAACCTTGGTCTCGGACTCTGGACTTGGAACCTCGTCTCAGTCCCTCGACTAAGACCTGGACTAGACCTTTGTCATGGACTCTAGACCTCAGACCTGGACTCGGACTCAGGATTGGGACCTTGGTCTCAGATTCTGGTCTCGACTTTGGACTCGGCCTGGACTCCTGGTCTCGATTCGTGCACTTGAACCTTGGACTTGGACCCTGGTCTCAGTCCCTGCTTTAGACTTTGGTCTGTCTCTGGACCTTGGTCACGGATGCCGAAACTCAGACCTGGACTCGGATCTGATCTCGTCTCCGGACTCTTACCCTGGCAACGGACTTAGAGTTTGACCCTGTTCTCGGGACTGTGGTCAGACTTAGGACTCGTACCCGGTCTCAGTCCTGGTCTCTGGCTCCCGATCCCTGGACTCGATCCGGGTCTAGTTCTGAGTCTGTGACCTAGAAGCTACAAGCACATGTGAAACGGTTAGCATGTCCTAGCCTTGCACGAGTTGAACTATGACATTTACTCAGGAAATAAAAGGCCGATGCTAATAACGAAACGCTCCATGGATATTGTATCGCTTGAAATTGTTTTTTAAAGTCGTTTTTGCTGCAGGGAAACTTTTTTTATGCTGGAAGTGAGATTGTAAAAAAAAAGAAAAAAGCTGCTAACATATTGCTGAAATGAGGATCTGTACCAAGTCTGTTCATGTCACTATCATAGACTTTAAAATGACAAAAAATATGAGTGAATTCTTTATGTTTTGCGCGTTTTGGTCCAGCCCTGTGTTAAAAGTCTAGTTGAATATTGTAAAATCTATATATGGGCCTTTGAGACTCGTCGCCATGGCAGCAGCTCCTTCATAAATACTATGAATATATTGTCTTTACTTCTTACTGAGTTGTGTTGAGATAATAGCAGAATTTAAAGCAACTTATTTCATTTTATTCATTTTTCAACACTTCCAAAAAAATACCTTAAAATTTTTGGGGGAGAATTATTTTTTTTTTTTTTTTTTTTTTTTGCTAGAAACAAAACCTTTACCAGCAATGAGTGACACATTTAAAAGCAAGTTTATGTAATAGCAGGGAACCTTTTTTTTTTTTTTTTTTTAAGCTAGTTTGACAAATTGTAATATCTAGAAAACTGGGTCAGAGCTTGTTCAAAACTGCAGCAGCTTTTGTGCGATATTTCTGGTCAGTGGTGGATGAAGTACTCAGTTTTGTCGCTTAAGTAAAAGTACAGATACAGGTAAAAAGTTACTCAAGTAAAGTATTTAAGAACCTTATTTTCCAGAGTATAAGTCGCACTGGAGTATAAGTCGCACCCCCGGCCAAACTATGAAAAAAAGTGCGAGTTATAGTCCAGAAAATACGTGTTTAAAAATGTACTTAAAGAGTGAAAAGTAAAAGTATTTCAAACAAGTGTTAAATGTAATTATATTGATTAATTAAAAAAAAAAAAAAAAAAGATATATATTTTGGTCGACATTAACAGTAATATGAGTCAATTTCTTAATTTTTCTGATGAATTGTGTGTATTTATTTTTATTTGCTCAAAACCGAAGCTTGAACTCAAAAACTTTAGCCACGAACATGGTAAAAATAAATAATAATAAGTACTTTTTTACTTTTCAGTCCGGTTCAAAAGTGTAATTGAGTAGAAAGTACAGTTACTGCTCTCAAATGTAGTGAACTAAAAGTGAAAACTGTAAAATGTACTTAAGCAAACTATGGATACCTACAATTCTACTTAAGCACAGTACTTTACTACTTTTACTTCGTGGTCAGGAAATACCAAACTCCACCATTACTTTGTAGAACACAGTTAATTTTACATAACGTAATGGGACATAAAGTGTTTTAATGTTACGCTCGCTCTGTATTTTGTATTCTCTGCAATCTCCAACCAAAACGCACCCAGCCCCTCCCCTTTCATCCACCCTGCATCTGTTAAAGGATTATGTGTTTTCAGAGCCAGTCGAACATCATCATTACCAACAAAATAAATATAAAACCCCCTCGTGTTTAAGCTCGGGTCGGGTTGGGGAGCCCGGGACAAAAGCCTGTGTGTTTCCGGGTCGTGTTCGGACAGCTGTGGTACTGCGTGGGGCAAATGTAACATTGATTACATGTACTTTGGGCTAAGCTAACGCAGCAGGCTGGATTTACAGCTGTGACGTCGTACACTGAGTTCGAACGAGGAGACGTGCTCTTACAATGTGAAAAAACAACTGTATTTCATTTTTTAATTAGATTTTTTTTTTTAACAAATATCAGAAAAGTGGAATAGGGACTCGTTTGTTATAATCTGCTTCCAGATCCAGGAGTTTTTGTTACTTGATGTGTGAAAAGCATTTACACCAAACAAAACAAAAACTGTATTGTTGTTTTTTTTTGTATTGTTGTTTGGTTTTTTTTTCAGATTTCTTTTTTTCCACTATAGTTTTTTTCTTTGTAACATTTGAGTTAATATATGGAGCTCAACAGTGACCGAGTTACCCCCCGGTTTGGTTTAAATGTTTTCTCAAGGCTAATCAGCAACATGCTAATGCTAATGATCTAGATCTATCTTTTTTTGTTTTCTTGTTTTTTTATTTTTTTTTATTTTTCTGAAATTTTTAAATTTTATTGTATTTTTTACATTTTTTTTTTTTATTTTTCTGAAACGTTACAGACTGCAAGTTATTAAATCATTATTATTACTTTTTTTGTTGTAATGACTGCATTATGGATATCCGTCAGCGCATAGCTAGTTAACGCATAGCTAGTTAACCTCCGCGATGTTTTTGAACTATATTATTGATTTTCTGTGGGAAAAATAAATGGAAAACCAAACAGAACCTGGGCGTCCGTCCCTGTTGAACTCCATTATGACTTTTGTGAAAATTGTGACAATGTACCTTCAAAATAAAAGCCTTGTGTGCGAACTTTCACCAGCCCCAAGGACGTGACGCGAGCTCCCGAGCGCCTCCAGTGCCTCCATGATCATGTCGAATCTGTTCAGTGATGTTAATTAATGTGGTTCAATTATCTTTGTTGTGACAAACTATGGCTGCTTCGTAGTTTTTCCCTTTAAAATTGCTGTACCTGAGACTTAAGCAAATATAATACAATGGAATATATTTACGTGTACAATACCCATGTTTCCAAATGCATTTATTTTTTGTGATATTGTTGGTGCACAATATAAATTTCACTCAACTTTTCAACTAGATTTTATTTTGACATGCCCTGTATTACAAATTGATAGTATTTTATTTTGAAAACTGAGTGTTCGAACTTGCCGTTAGTTCTTTATTTAAAGGGGGCGTATTCTTCTGTTTTCTGATCTATGTTTTAATGTTGTTTCCTCATCACAAACAGACCTAGAGTCGTGTTTTGTTTCATTCACACGTTTAACTCACAAACTGCACATTTAGGCTGAGTTCTTCCCTCAAACTGAAAACACTCTGTTCCACCTTGTGATGTCATCATGTGGTGATACAGGAAGTGCGTTTTCCACTGTGTTTTAAACTCCACACACCTTCACTAGAACATTTGGGATGATTTCAGCCCTGGAATTGTCAATCTCGTCTGAACTAAAGGTAAAAGGAGCTGTTGGCTTGAAAACTACCACTTTGTGACATCACAAGGTGGAACAGAGCATTTCGAGCTAATAATAAAGAGTTACTGAAACGTGTAAATGAAACAAAAAACAACTCAAGGTATGTTTTTGAGGCGATAACAGCTTTATAACACGACTTAAAGCTCACGAGAGTCAACTTTGTGTAATATGGGACAGAACATTTGTACATGTACCATCACAGTAGGTTAGCGACGCGAGACTGGTTAGCATGGGAGACCTTGTTTTTGACGGCATTTACTGGTATTTTTTTTGCTGTTGTTGTTTGCTAGGCCTGTCACGATAATCACCATATCGACTCAACGTTCAGTACATCAAAGTTCGACATGCGTTACCGTGACAGGCCTACATCGTTTCCACGGCAACCGCAAGTCCGCAAGTCTTTGTAGCTCCAACCGGGCTGAAGCGTTCATTACGACTGATTTATGTAGCCTACTGTATCGTTTCATGTAAATTACTAAAATAAATACAATTGTTGATACCACAATGTTTACGAGTTTGTTTCGCAGCCGTTATCCCGATTAGTTTTTGAGATTTTGATCAACTCGGCGCCTACGGCTCCACATCCCACGTTAGAGACTCGATTTTTTTTTTTTTTCTAATTGTAATCCATTATTTTTGCTGCAAATCATTCTTCCCGATCATGTAGCGCATTGAGAGTGCAGTTTAGAGAGCGATTATGCAAAACTGCAATCATCTTCATTAGTCTTTTTAATGAAAAATGCAGAACAGGGCTTCTCCAGATGAGGCAACTTGGATTTTTATTGAACCAAGAATAACAAATAGTTTTCATTGAGAGGAAAACGTGCAAAAGGCGTTGTTCCAGAAGGTTTAAGGAGGGGATTTTGGAGTTGTAGTAGTCGTAATAGTTGTAGTAGTAGTAGTAGTAAGCTATAGTTTATGTTATAGTTTATCGCAATATTCTTCTGTAGCAATATATCGTCCTTCAAAAGTCGTTTCCTCCACGTTTCCTGACTTTTGTTCATCACTGTAACCCATTTCATTAAAGTGATAGTGAGGAACTTCCAGGAGATGGCGCATCACCTGCATGATTCCCCGGAAATATAAAGTTAAAACCACAGTTCAGAACGTTCTCCATGAAGGTAGATACGTTTTATTATCATTATAGCCAAAGGAACAATATTTCCATGGAAACAAGCAGGCAAAAGCCCTCCTCCAGGTCAAAAAAGTCAGATCTGTGGAGGGGCTATGTCTCGTTGCTGGCCTGGGAACGCCTTGGGGTCCCACCGGAGGAGCTGGAGGAAGTGTCTGGGGTGAGGGAAAGTCTGAGAGTCTCTGTTGAACCCAGATAAGTGAAAGATAATGGATGAATGGATGGGTTTGTGGAGATACAAGCCAAAGTAAGTCAGAGTAAGGATGTATGTTCTGCAATAAAAAACATTTATTGGAGTCTATTTTTAAAAAAAAGTTACACACTGTGACTTTAAATCGCCATGGCATTTATGGTACTTCCCCACATCCGGCTCAGTTGCTACGTAATAGAATATAATTATTTAGAAACCAATGTAATAATCAAGTAAACCACAAATCAAACTTCTTTAGATAAAAAATAAATAAATAAATAAAAATCAAATAAAATAATATAATAATAAAATAATAATAAATAATAATAATAATAATAATAATAATAATAATAATAATAAATATAATAAAATAATAATAATAATAATAATAATAATAATAATAATAATAATGGACATGTGAAAAATGTCCTCAAAAACTACTTTCCACAAAAGCTATAAAAATATGACAATGTTTATGTTTGTACCCTCCATCTCCACCAGAGGGCAGTAATGTCCCTTAATTTCTTTGCTGCTTTCACAGTTTGATTTGGAGGGTTTTTGCTGAGACCTGTGAGAAGTGGATGTGACTTCCAGTTGCGAATAATGTCAGAAACTAAAAAATCTAATCCCAGAGTAAACAAAACCTTACCCGGGACTATGGGGTTTCCTGATGCCATTTTCACTCCAAAGTGTCGCCTTTACGCACCGCTGCAGTGTGTGACTTTGGCCCCTGTTCCTTTATCAAACCCTACATTAACCTTCATTAATATGCGGCCCAAACAAACCTAACCTTTGTCTAATTAATTCACTGGTCGTTTACTTACAATGCTGCTGCGTAATGGGCTTTGTACGAGAGCCGGACAAGACCGAAACAAACCAAAGTGGCCGTCTATAAACCCCAGCAGAGACGTGGCTGCGCTAATTAGATGTATCAGATCTGTGCTAATGAGTTTCCATCTCTCGGCTAAGTTGCATGTAAATGTATCAATGTTGTAAAAGATTGTAAATTTAAACATGGCTAGGTCTGAATTTTAAACTGTGAAAAAGTTGTGATAATGTCTTTGAAACCTACACCAAATCTAGAATAAACTATGAATAAAATGTGCAAACTTTTAGCTCGAGTCAGATTCAAACCTTATTTTTGTCCTTTCTTGGTTGCCATATCGAGCACTGCAGAGTTGATCTTATCCTGTCCTTGTTTTGGCATTACATCATTACAGCGATCACGGCTTTAGTTTCTCCAGGTGCGCGGCTCGATGAGTCACGCACAGACCAGAGGCTCACACGACCTGAGAGTCACTAAAACATCTACATCCAACACACCCTCTGTGTCCTCTACATCCAACACACCCTCTGTATCTACATCCAACACACCCTCTGTGTCTACATCCAACACACCCTCTGTGTCTACATCCACACACACCCTCTGTGTCCACATCCAACACACCCTCTGTGTCCTCTACATCCAACACACCCTCTGTATCTACATCCAACACACCCTCTGTGTGTCTACATCCACACACCCTCTGTGTCTACATCCAACACACACCCTCTGTGTCTACATCCAACACACCCTCTGTGTCCTCTACATCCAACACACCCTCTGTGTCTACATCCAACACACCCTCTGTGTCCACATCCAACACACCCTCTGTATCTACATCCAACACACCCTCTGTGTCTACATCCAACACACCCTCTGTGTCTACATCCAACACACCCTCTGTGTCCACATCCAACACACCCTCTGTGTCCTCTACATCCAACACACCCTCTGTGTCCTCTACATCCAACACACCCTCTGTGTCCTCTACATCCAACACACCCTCTGTGTCTACATCCAACACACCCTCTGTGTCCTCTACATCCAACACACCCTCTGTGTCCACATCCAACACACCCTCTGTGTCCTCTACATCCAACACACCCTCTGTGTCCTCTACATCCAACACACCCTCTGTGTCCTCTACATCCAACACACCCTCTGTGTCTACATCCAACACACCCTCTGTGTCTACATCCAACACACCCTCTGTGTCTACATCCAACACCCCTCTGTGTCTACATCCAACACACCCTCTGTGTCTACATCCAACACACCTCTGTGTCCTCTACATCCAACACACCCTCTGTGTCTACATCCAACACACCCTCTGTGTCCACATCCAACACACCCTCTGTGTCCTCTACATCCAACACACCCCTCTGTATCTACATCCAACACACCCTCTGTGTCTACATCCAACACACCCTCTGTGTCTACATACAACACACCCTCTGTGTCCACATCCAACACACCCTCTGTGTCTACATCCAACACACCCTCTGTGTCCTCTACATCCAACACACCCTCTGTGTCTACATCCAACACACCCTCTGTATCTACATCCAACACACCCTCTGTGTCCACATCCAACACACCCTCTGTGTCCTCTACATCCAACACACCCCTCTGTGTCTACATCCAACACACCCTCTGTGTCTACATCCAACACACCCTCTGTGTCTACATCCAACACACCCTCTGTGTCCTCTACATCCAACACACCCTCTGTGTCCTCTACATCCAACACACCCTCTGTGTCTACATCCAACACACCCTCTGTGTCTACATCCAACACACCCTCTGTGTCCACATCCAACACACCCTCTGTGTCCTCTACATCCAACACACCCTCTGTGTCTACATCCAACACACCCTCTGTGTCCTCTACATCCAACACACCCTCTGTGTCCACATCCAACACACCCTCTGTGTCCTCTACATCCAACACACACCCTCTGTGTCCACATCCAACACACCCTCTGTGTCCTCTACATCCAACACACCCTCTGTGTCCACATCCAACACACCCTCTGTGTCCTCTACATCCAACACACCCCCTCTGTGTCCTCTACATCCAACACACCCTCTGTGTCCTCTACATCCAACACACCCTCTGTGTCCTCTACATCCAACACACCCTCTGTGTCTACATCCAACACACCCTCTGTATCTACATCCAACACACCCTCTGTGTCCACATCCAACACACCCTCTGTGTCCTCTACATCCAACACACCCTCTGTGTCCACATCCAACACACCCTCTGTGTCCTCTACATCCAACACACCCTCTGTGTCCACATCCAACACACCCTCTGTGTCCTCTACATCCAACACACCCTCTGTGTCCTCTACATCCAACACACCCTCTGTGTCCTCTACATCCACACACACCTCTGTGTCCTCCTCTACATCCAACACACCCTCTGTGTCCTCTACATCCAACACACCTCTGTGTCCATCCACATCCAACACACCCTCTCTGTCCTCTACATCCAACACACCCTCTGTGTCTACATCCAATCCACACACCCTCTGTGTCTACATCCAACACACCCTCTGTGTCTACATCCAACACACCCTCTGTGTCCACATCCAACACACCCTCTGTGTCTACATCCAACACACCCTCTGTGTCCTCTACATCCAACACACCCTCTGTGTCCACATCCAACACACCCTCTGTGTCCACATCCAACACACCCTCTGTGTCCTCTACATCCAACACACCCTCTGTGTCCTCTACATCCAACACACCCTCTGTGTCTACATCCACATCCTCTGTAACATCACACACCCTCTGTGTCCACATCCAACACACCCTCTGTGTCCTCTACATCCAACACACCCTCTGTGTCCACATCCAACACACCCTCTGTGTCTACATCCAACACACCCTCTGTGTCTACATCCAACACACCCTCTGTGTCCTCTACATCCAACACACCCTCTGTGTCCTCTACATCCAACACACCCTCTGTGTCCTCTACATCCAACACACCCTCTGTGTCCTCTACATCCAACACACCCTCTGTGTCCTCTACATCCAACACACCCTCTGTGTCCTACATCCAACACACCCTCTGTGTCTACATCCAACACACCCTCTGTGTCCACATCCAACACACCCTCTGTGTCTACATCCAACACACCCTCTGTGTCTACCCCCTCTGTGTCTACATCCAACACACCCTCTGTGTCTACATCCAACACACCCTCTGTGTCTACATCCAACACACCCTCTGTATCTACATCCAACACACCCTCTGTGTCCACATCCAACACACCCTCTGTGTCCTCTACATCCAACACACCCCTCTGTGTCTACATCCAACACACCCTCTGTGTCTACATCCAACACACCCTCTGTGTCTACATCCAACACACACCCTCTGTATCTACATCCAACACACCCTCTGTGTCCACATCCAACACACCCTCTGTGTCCTCTACATCCAACACACCCTCTGTGTCCACATCCAACACACCCTCTGTGTCTACATCCAACACACCCTCTGTGTCTACATCCACACACCCTCTGTGTCCTCTACATCCAACACACCCTCTGTGTCCTCTACATCCAACACACCCTCTGTGTCCTCTACATCCAACACACCCTCTGTGTCCTCTACATCCAACACACCCTCTGTGTCCTCTACATCCAACACACCCTCTGTGTCCTCTACATCCAACACACCCTCTGTGTCTACATCCAACACACCCTCTGTGTCCACATCCAACACACCCTCTGTGTCTACATCCAACACACCCTCTGTGTCTACATCCAACACACCCTCTGTGTCTACATCCAACACACCCTCTGTGTCTACATCCAACACACCCTCTGTGTCTACATCCAACACACCCTCTGTATCCCGCGCGCACACACGCACACAGACGCACAGGCGCACGCACGGGGGGGTGTACAGGGGGATGAGAGAGAGAGAGGGGAGGGAGGGAGAGAGAGCGCGAAAGAGAGGGAGAGGGGGGAGAGAGAAAGAGCGAGAGAGAAGGAGGGAGAAAGAGAGACAGGTGGAGAGAGAGAAAAAGAGGGAGGGAGAGAGAGAGGAAGAGAGAGAGAGAAAGAGAGTAGAGAGAGAGAGGGATAGAGAGAGACAAAAAGAGAGATGGAGGGAGAGAGAAAGAGGAGATATGGAGAGAGAGGGGAAGAGAGAGAGAGAGAGAGAGAGAGAGGGAGGGCGAGAGGGGAAAAGAGAGAGAGAGAAGGCAGAGAGAGAAAGAGAGAGTTTGAGAGAGGGAGGGAGAGAGAGAGAGAGAGAGAGAGGGAGATAGAGACAAAGGGAGAGAGAGAGAGAGAGAGAGAGAGAGAGAGAGAGAGAGAGAGAGAGAGAAGAGACAGAGAGAGAGAGAGAGAGAGAGAAGAGAGAGAGAGAGGGAGAGAGAGAGAGAGAGAGAGAGAGGAAAGCAGAGAGAGGGAAAGAGAGAGAGCTCGGTTCGACTCCTCAGCTCCCACGGACCACATACCCGGTCTACCCTCGCTTCTACCCTCGTTTCTTCCCTGGTTCCTTCCCGCGTCCCCGCGTCCTCGCACCAGCTCGTCGGGCACACATGACACGCGCGGGAGAAGGAGCAGAGAGCGCGTGGGCGGATGAGGAAGTTCACTGAAGAAAACAGTCGTATTTTCTTGGCACTTTAACGCCAGCGACGTTATTGCGCACCGGGGGTCTCCGTTTGTGCGCCTTTCCGCTCGGCACAGGTGATCCTCCGCATATGTGGGAAAATGACAATCAAGTTTGTGCGCATACGTGTACTCCTGCTCGCTCTCCTGGTCGTCTGTGGAGCACGGTGAGTCAATTACGCACGCCTCTGTTTGCGCCATTGATGCTTTAAAAGTTGCATGGATCATTGGGGGGATTGGATTAATGCGAGTTCTGCTTTTGGAGGGGCTTTCCCCACGTCTCCTCGCGCGCGTTCACGTTTATAGACTTTGCCTGCACTTGAATCACACTCCCAATCCCCCCTCCGAGGCATCCAAACTTCAATTAGTGCGCATTCTGACACTGCACCCGCACATTTATCACTGTTTTTCTTATGTTTCGCCTCGTTGCCCGCTCCCCTTCCTCCCTTATCCCTATCTCTTCTTCCTCAGTTGTGATCTACTGGAATATGGCGACGAAGATGAGGAAGACCAGCACGACACCGCTGTCAATCAGCTGTTAGTCCCCAGGTCGCACCAAGCAGACGCCACGAATATCCTCAACAACCTGCTCAAGCAATACGACAAGACTCTGCGCCCTGACATAGGAGGTAGGAGCTGTGGAACTTAGTTAGAGCCACTACGGACTTTGGTGGATGGAAACTGGCGAAACTGTTCAGGAATATGTTTCATTTTGGGTCATAAAACGCAGGTTGGGCTCTGAGCTACTGCTTCCTGTTCCACTGCAGTTTTAACCAGTAGAACCATGTACAGTGTTGCAGTATGTACCTGTGTGGAGTTTTGTGTTATGCATCATCTGTAGTTTAAAGAAAAAGGCTGGTATGGCTGTTTTATAAAGGTGCAATGTGTAACTTTACTAATTTGAGGCCTGTTTTAACCAATAGAAGCAGGTGTTATATGGATATACCTGTTATAACTAATGCTTATGGAGTTTTGTGTTATGCATCATCTTTAGTAACAAAAAAAAAGCCTGGTATCTGTTTTATAAAGGTGCAATGTGTAACTTTTCTAGTAGGGGGCGTGCCACTGTGCCATTCGTTCGTCTCCATGGAGATTTCACTGCTTTGCCAACAACGTAAACCGAGCAATCGCGCATGTTTTCAGTCGTCAGTCTCGAAATACGTGCGTTCTCGTCGTGGGAAGAGTGGCCTCTCCGCAGATCTGACACGTAACCTGGCCTGGTGGTGTCATCTGCTTGTCGCCATGGAGATTTCATTGCTTTGCCAACATTGTAAACGTAGAAATCTAGGTTGTATTCACTCGTCGGTCTTGGAATACATGGGTTCTTGTTGAGAAAAGGGTTGCCTCTCCACAGATCTGATGTGTAACTTGGTCTGGTGGTGTCATCTGCTTGTCGCCATGGAGATAGAAGATAGCCATACTAGTCCAATGCCATACTTGCCATAGGCCTGTCACGATAATTACTCATAGTTCAATATACAAAAGTTGGAGTATTTGGTGCTAGTTTTTATCATGTGTACTTTTTCTTTGCAGTACTGGGACATTTTTGGTTATTTTTAACTTTTTCATAACATTTGAGCCGTCATTCTACTGTTTATTTATCGCAGCTTTTGATTTTTTAAAATATTTTAGATTTAAAATCGTTTTAGGGGTTCAAATCTGCACTTCGGTTTTTGCGTCGGTGGCGTAAATTCGTTTCCATATCATCGTTTATCGCCTACACTTACTTCAGCAAAATATCGCACTTCAAAATGTGTTACCGTGACAGGCCTAGAAACACTGCGGAACATTAAAAGCAAAGTAATAACATCTCCATGGGGACAAGGAGGTGGCAAGCGCTCCACCAGAAAAGTTCCATAGTGCATGTTTAACTGGGAAAAATGGCTGAAGATGGTTACAGGGATAAATTTCACGAAAAACTGACTAATTTCCAGTTTTTTGGTAGAGGTTTGGTTGGGTGCCGGCGGTGACAGCACACAGCCGTCGGTTTTGCGAGTTAAGTGGTGCAATGTTGCCTAAGATTTCAATTTGATTTTCGCTTGAATCATATGGTGTCACGGCCTAATGGTTGCCAGGTAATTGACTGTGAATTAAACATGTCACGGTGCACTCCACTTTGTACCAGGTCTGACACTAAATTGCTTGGATTAGATTTGGGAGAAATGTAATTATAAGACGAGATGACTGGAAAAACTGTCCAGAAATGCTGTTCTCGGTAACGAATCCCCCGTAGAAAACGATGTGTAATGTGTATTAGACATCGACCGATATGGGTTTTTCATGGCTGATGCCGATACCGATTATTTAGAATACAAAGCAACCAATGACACATAAAATCGGCTGATATTTTTTGGGCAGATTTGGATTATTTCCCCCAAATTATGTCATTTAAAGATCTTATATTACATAAAAATGGATTCTCATGAGCGTTAAGCCATGTTATAATGCTATTACCTCCTCAAAAACATACCTGGACTTGTGTTTTGTTTGTTTGAGTCACCCTTTATTATTAATCTGTCTATATCTCCAAAGCTCTGTTCCAACTTGTGATGTCATGAAGTGGTAGTTTTCAAGTTTACATCTACCTTTTACCTTTAGTTCAGTTGAGATTGACAGTTCCAGAGCTGAAATCATCCATCAAATCACTAAAAACTCCACCCAAAGCCATTTTTTGGTCGTGTTTCGTGCGGTTTTCTCCTCGTATGAAAGTTTTAATATGAAGCTTTGTGTGTATTCTTTAGGCAGCAGGTCGACCAAGACAAAATATCCGCCTATGATGGAGATTTAAGACCGATCAAGTCCAAATATCACCAAAAACGATATATTGGTCTATCTCAAAAGGTTTACCCTGCACCACGCTGAAGTAAGCATTCACTTTTGCGCTTTTCATTGCAGTTTGCTACAGGCCATTTTCTCTTTTCTTTCAGAAGTCTCTGCGTGTATCCAGCCCACTGCTCTCCACTTACGGCATTATGTTCATATTTTCCATAAGCGAATTCTGCAGTACGTGATATGGCGTTTACCTCCTCCAAAAAACACAAAAATCCTCGACTGCTACTTCCAAAAATCCACGAAAAACACGATCAAATCATCCAAACGATTTAGAACATACCGACGGTGACCAGCAGAGGGCGTGTGGTGAAGGGCTGAAAATAATAGCTGCTGATTTCGAGTTTGAAATACATCTCGAGATACATCTTGAAAGGAATGGTTAGATGGATCCTTAATGATACTTAATGATGTCACAAGGTGCAACGGAGCTTTTTCAGTGCAGGAACGATGAAAAACACAACTCCGATCCATGTTTTCGATGAGGAGACATTATAACATGACTAAAACCCGATTATAGGCCCTTTAAAGTACAACTTTCAATCATATAAAAGTTTCGATGTGGGAGGTCAGCCTTTCACTGCCCCAAACTTCTCCTGTCCTGATTGCAAGCTGTTGGATTTTTGAAGTGATTTTTTGGGGGGTGCAATCAAAACCCGTGCTTTTTGGGTCGAATTCACACTGTCACCGTTGAGTACCGCACGTAGGAGGTCCATGTCTTCTGACCGCCAATCAAACCACCCATCCCCCTACACCCCCACACACCCACCTACCTACCTCACCCCCCTCGGAGACTTGACCCTCACAGCATCCTCGAAAGTGATGAAAGGGAGGTTCTGCTTTTGTTTTTTGGTCAGTTCAAAGACGTGCGCATGGTAACATCAAAGCCGGGGTGCGAGGTGGGCGCTCGGACGGTAGGTGTGGGGCGCTCGAGTGCTGCATGAGACGAGGAAGAAGGCTTAAAAGGACTCGAATATGACGGATGATGTGAGGTAGGGGCGTAAAAACATGGGAATAGTTAGCTTTGTTAGCTTTGTTAGCTTAGTTGATGATGTGTAGATCTGCCATTATTTGGTACAAGATTTTCAGATGACAGTAGCTCCTCTTCTAAACATCGTTGAGCAGCAGGCCCACAGCAGGCCCACGGGTTGGCGGTGCGATTCCAGCTCCCACAGATGAATGCTGTTGTTGCGTACTTGGGCAAGACATTTAACCTCCCACTTTCTGTTTACGCTGTTGTGCGAATGGGTGATTTTACTGCCAAGTGAAGTTGAAAAGCGTTACGAGGTCGGCAGTAGCTCAGTTGGTAGAGCCACTGATCTGAAGGTTGGTGGTTCGAATCCCGCTTTTCCCGCTCCCACAGATGAATGCTGTCGTTGGGCAAGACACTTAAACCACCTTGCCCCCAGTGGTGTCCTATCCTTCTTGCGACATAAACGTCATTGTTTGAGTGGTTAGATTCACTGACCCACAGGTTGGCGATGCCGTTCCAGCTCCCGCAAATGAACGCTGCTGTTGTGTCGTTGGGCAAGGCACCTCTCATCTAGTGCCTGTGTACACTGGTGCGTGAATGTGAGTGTTTTTGCGCTTTGACTGACTTGAAGATGAAAAAGCGCTATATAAAAATGTGATAATCATTTAGTATTCCGACGCAGTCATATTAGTTAGACCTCCACCAAGGCGTTTGTCCCGTCTTGCACTGTGTATGTACAGACCAGATGGAGGGTTGGTCCTGAGCTGCTACACAGAAACGACCTGCTGGGTTTGGGACATGAACCCAGGACTTTTTTTTTAGCTGTGAGACATGGGTCTAACCACAAAGCTTTAACACAAAAGACCCAACATGATGCTAAGGAAGTGATCAATACTTCAATTAACGTTTTTCTCAATTAAGACTATTCTCTAAAGCTCAGGACAGATACAACTTTATTCTGTTTATGCAATTATTTTCTCAATACTTCCTCAAATCAGTATCAAGTTTCATTATTAGTTTTAGTATTAATTAGCGTCGGGGTATTGATTTTTGACAACCCAACTAATTACGTTGCTTGTTTTTGCTCTAATTCTACGATAAGAAATGAACAGTCACGGTTTTTTATGGCGCTTTTCCACCTTCATGGCTCTAAGTGCTTTACTACCATTCACACACCAGAGTACACAGACGCCAACGTGGGTTAAGTGTCTTGCCCAAGGACACAACAACAGCATTCATCTGTGGGAGCTGGAACCGACAACCTTCAGATCAGTGGACAAACGCTCTACAAACTGAGCCACAGTGACCCTCGAGCTACTATAACGCCCCAACGCATACTTTCACTGCGAATCCCCGTAGTTAAAAATGCTAACATGCTAGCTTTAGCTCGACGTATGTTCAAAGTCCACACAGCAAACGCATCTATCAGTCTTCCCTGTTCTTCTTTCCCTTCCCTCAGCCTCTCCCTCTCTTCCTGTTTGGGATGGACTCCAAATTGCCCTTAAAAGTGAGCGCGAGGCGACGCTTTTAAATGTCAACGCCGCAATTAACTGGCGATTGTCCAAGGTGCGCCCCGCTCCGTGGCCTGTGTCAACGGGACAGGCCGCAATTATGGCTTATTTACAAAGAGGTGAACGGGGCGCAAACAAAGCAGATGAACTCACCTTGAGAAATAACAGCGCACTGGCTTTTTGTGTAATTACTTAAAACGACATTTTAAAGTTTAAGTTCAATTGGATCAGTTAAGCGGCGGCAGGACTATAAGCCACCTCAGCGTCTTTATTAACTGTCTCTATACCAGCGATATTTGTTATGTGGATGCTAGTTTTAGTATCAATTAGTATCTCGGTATTGATATTCTGACCAGCCTCGTCTATACCAGTGGCTCTCAAAAGTACCACCTTAGAAAATCTTTGGCGATAGATCTAAACCAGGTCCAAAAACAGGACTATTCCAGGTATTAATTGGGGATAAACCTTGTTCCAAGACGTGTAGTAGCTCTAATTAAAAACCAGCCCTTTACAATTTGCCAACTTCGCCCATTCAAACTGTGATTTCACTTCGATCAGTGTTGCCAATTAAGTTTTGTCAGTGATGGATAACTTTACAGACAACCTTTAACACCGAAAGAGCCATTTGGACCCGGTTTCCATGGAGCCGCAAAGGTCTCTTTCAAAAGAAGTAAAAAACCAAACTTAATTTATCCATGTAGCACAAAACCAAAAAATGTGAGCCGTCATCCTTATACCTCCTTTGGGCTTTGGGAGCATGGAGCCTCAATGGCGTTTTTGGCGGATATACCGACTTCCGCAATTGTGACGCTTATTTTGAGCGTCATAATTGTATTTAAATATTTCAAGACCATGATAATCTTCCAATTTAGAACTAGAATACAAAAAATACACTTGAATTAAATACTGTTACTATTTTCCCGAGCCACGTGGAGCCGTAGTATAAGGATTGCCGACCCCTGACTTATGGTTATGTACATATAAATGGACATAGCTAACCTGCTTCCGGCTCCATCGATTCTGGCTCCAATTCACTTTCTAATGAAAAGTTGTTGCGCCTCTGTCTGTAACTACTGCCGTCAGCCTCGTCATTTCGGTCTTAAAATGTTTGAATTAACCCGCAATTGTGTCCAAAAATCACCTTTTTTCCCCGAGGTCGCTCCTGCTAGCGTTAGCAACAGGTGTTTTTGACAGCTAAACCGGCGTTGTGGACGGGAAGAGGCGTTACCTTCAAAACCCTCGCTCTGAATTGGCTCTTTGGTTGCTATGATACTCGGGGTCGGACTTCCAAATGCGGAACTCGGCTCCAAATTCGCCGCTATAACTGCTAGCCTCGATTAGCTTCATTTTGACTTAGTCTTTGTACAGTCGATGGTGGTATTTGGATATATATGTACTAAAACAACCACTAGGGACCTTAGACAGTGTAGTTATCTGGCGTTTTGAAGAAAGAAGAAACAAACATGCGAGTTCACTGCGTTTTCGTACAGCAATTATATAAAATCTCTCCTTACAAAAGTTAGCCAACAAGTCTAAACAGCTAAGGTGCAACTTGGCTGAGTGGGAGTAGTAATCTGCACATCATTAGAGCTGCTCCTTTTTCTCCAGAGTTCGTTGCAAATCACCAAGAAGCAATTTTTATCCACAAAAACCCAGTGGGAATTGATTTTGGCGGCGGCTTTCTGTGGCTGCGCCGAAGCCCCTCGCACACCTCACGGATAAGGGAACGTCCCGGTAGTCTGGCTTTTGGTAATTAAGGATGAAAATTTGATGAGACGCAGTTGACAAAGCTTAGTACAAGGCATGAAATGTTAATGCAGTTTGGGATAATGTCACTGCGGAAACAACACAGACATCTGCCTATAGAAGAAAACACTGTGTGACAGATCTGGGCCAGTTAAGTGATTGTAATAGCACAGCAACAGGAGGTATCTGCATCCTTTAGCATAATCGTTTAAACTCCTAACCTTTTAAATTAACGGTTTCAGCTCTTCACCCATAACATTACGACAATAGTTGAACTGAAAACTTCAATGGTATCTGTTAATATTCTGTAAATATTGTAGGGAACATTTTGTCGACGGAAAAACCTCGTTGTTGGCTAAATTCATCTATGTACCGCCGTCAGCCAATCACAGACAGCTTCTTTGCGTCTCGACCAATCAAATCATAGTCATATAAATGCACTCTCTCCCCCCTCCCACGTCCTGTCTTTTGGATTTTTCATGATATTCGGTAGTATCGCAAATCCCACATATTAAAGTAAGGTTGTAGTAAAGTTCTCAAATGTACTTTTCACTTTGTAAAAAAATATTTTTAAATATATTATAATTAGGCATATTTTTTTATTATTGTGTTAGCAAAAAGCCACTTCTTTAGCTTCTTCTCAGCTTAAAAAAATACATTTTTACATGTTTTTTTTAAATATCTCAAAATACCGATATTACCACAAATACTGTATATCATTCATCCCTAATTTCAGGTCTCAGCAAAACCATCAGCCTCCTCAGCCTCTCCATCTCCTCCTCCAGAACCGCGATATAGTGAGGAAATATCAGCTGTTTAACACATTTGTATCTGTTTTTGTCTTATTTTATTTTAGTTTAAAGTAAATAAATGCTGTTTCCAGTCTCTGCTCTGGTATCGGTTCATATCGGGCATCGGCAGAAACTTAAATCCATAGTATTGGGATCGGTATTGGAGTCGAAAAAGCTGGATCAGTGAATCCCTGGTGGTTTGTTGGTTATTTTACAAGCGAAACAACGATATACGAAGATTTAAAACTGGATTTTAATACTAAGGAATAGACTCAATACGCCGATATACCGATTCCGATACCACAATGATAATAACGTTACACAGTATGACACGGATCTCTGGCATCGGCAGATACTTAAATCCACAGTGTCGGGATCTCTAAACACGACGAGATATCAGATTCATAAAATAGTCATTGCTCTGTTTGAACCGGTTGAAATTAGTGCAATTAATCGAACCGTAGTTGAAATTCGGTCATTTCTGAAGATCAGTGATTGGCTTAAAAGGAGAAGTCCAAAACCGATTCCCTGTTGGTAAAAGTATGTTTTCTGGAGCAGGGTTCAGATTTTGGTGGAAGAAATTTAACATTTTTTGTGCTAAATGAAATTAAAATGATGAGCGTATTAATTTTAGTTTATACCAGTAACACATAATCTGACTAATGACTCGTCCGTCTGCGGTGAAGAGTCTCAGACTCGGCTCTCGTCTCATTCTGTGCAGATGTGAAGTTTTTCCCTCGTTTTGGGAAGTAAACCGAACTGATTAGAGACGGTGATTGGCTAAAAAAAGAGACTGACTGTAAATCTGACCAATCAGAAGAAGCGCTGGGCGGCCGTGTAGGACTTCCTGGCGTTTCATTGGTTTAGCGCTGGCACGAGGTCGAATACTCACTGTTTTCAACGCTCACTAGGAAATATGATGATTCCTGTGGATTTTATGGATAAATGTCGTTATTTGGCGACTCTTTTTTGACGTTATTCCCGACACTGGAAATAGATGTAAATTCATTCATTCATAAATTCAACAGTAACTTCCTGTTCCTACACAGCTCGTCATTTAGCACAAAAAATATCACATTTCTTCCCAAGTCGTCACGCTGTTTGAGCTCTGGTTTTACTCGAGTATTGTAGTAGCATCAGTGATATAGTATAGTAGTAGTTGTAGTGGTTATAGCAGTAGTTGTAGTAGTATTAGTAGTCGTTGTAGTGGTTATAGTGTAGGGGAGTAGTAGTTAGTAGCAGTACTAGTGAAGTAGTAGTAGTAGTAGTAGTAGTAGTAGTAGTAGTAGTAGTGTAGTAGTAGTAGTAGTAGTAGTAGTAGTAGTGTAGTAGTAGTAGTAGTAGTAGTAGTAGTAGTAGTAGTAGTAGTAGTAGTGTAGTAGTAGTAGTAGTAGTAGTAGTAGTTAGTAGTATAGTAGTAGTGTAGTAGTAGTAGTAGTAGTAGTAGTAGTAGTAGTCGTGTAGTAGTAGTAGTAGTAGTAGTAGTGTAGTAGTTGTAGTAGTGTAGTAGTAGTAGTAGTAGTAGTAGTAGTAGTAGTAGTAGTAGTAGTAGTAGTAGAACTACTTCATCAAAGAATGGAAGAAACTGCCACAAAGTCTGAAACTTTCCTCTGATATGAAAAACTTTTCATTTAATGTTAAGAAATAATTATTCTAGAAGCAGCAGTGTGAGTTTTAAGGTAATGAGTCTGATACAGTCTGAGTGAGATTTTATTGTGTTATAATTGGTCATTTGTAGTGTGTGAGTGTGTATTGATTGTGTATTGATTATATTTTATATTTTATATTTGATATTGTATTTCTCACCTGCTCAGATGGAAACTAGTGTCAGGTATAATCTGGTGTAAAGCGTCTTTAATGTTTTTGCACTTTGTCCCTGTCAAATAAACGAATAAAGAAAGAAAAAGAAAAGTAGTAGTAGTACTTGTAGTATTAGTAGTTCAAGTCTGCTCTGTTTTTCTTTACTTGTCGCCTACTGTCAAATGTCTTTGGTGTAGTATAGTAGTAGTTTAAGTGGTTATAGCAGTAGTACTTGTAGCAGTATTAGTAGTGGTTGTAGTAGTATTAGTAGTACTTGTAGTAGTACTAGTGGCACAGGTCTGTTGTCCTCTGTATACTCTCGATTTCATTCATTAATTGTTGATCAGAGTTTTGCCCAAACCGAAGCAGCAGGAGATACTTTGAAGTCGACCTCGTGTCTTTCCTCTTCCTCATTTCTCAGGAAACATCTTGTACTTTTTAACCCAAGTAAATATCATCCAAAAGAAAAAAAAAACAAATTTATACTTTGACAAAGGACCAAGGCACATTATGATACAATTATACAGTTGTGAGTACTGGCCAAAAGCCTCCTCTACATTTGGCTCGGTGTCGTTCCTCGTGTCAGACTCCTGCCTCTCTCCAGATATTTGTGATGTAAAAGTAACACAAACATCAAGTTATGGGCCATAAAATACTCGGTTTATTGATTTTTTTTTCTAAAAGTAAAATAACCATATACGAAGTTTAAGACTCGATTTCGATACTAAGGGCTATCCACTTGATACTCGATACTACGATGATGATAAAAGCACTCTTAATACTACTACTTTCTCTGTAGTTGTGGTGGTTTTAGTGGTAGTTGTAGTAGTTATAGTAGTAACAGTAATTGTAGTAGTAGCAACAGTAGTAGGTGTTTAGTGCTAGTAAGTGGAAGTAACAGTAAAGTATGCATGGGTATTGGCCCTGTAGTATCACTACACTATCACTACTACTACTACAATTACTACTGTTACTATATATATATATATATATATATATATATATATATATATATATATATATATATATATGTATAGTATTTGTGTATTTGCCCAAGTTACAGCAGAAACCCAACACTTTTCTGCTCCACATTCAAGACTTTTATCCTCAGACAGTTGTCGCTTCTCTCTCCCTTCTTTCTCTCTCCTCTTTTAACCCCTTCGCTCGCTCTCCTTTCTTCTCTTTTACATCTTCTGTCTCTCTCTCCTTTCTCCTCTTTTAACCCCTTCTCTCTCTCTCTCTCCTTTCTCCTCTTTTACCCCCTCTCTCTCTCTCCTTTCTTCTCTTTTACCTCTTCTCTTTCTCTCCCTTGTTTCTCTCTCTACTCTCCCCTCTCTCTCTGCCCGTACTCTCTCACCTTCATTCTCCCTCTTTTCTCTCTCCTCCTCTCTAATCTCGCCCATGTTTCTCTGCCATATTCTTTCTCTCTCCCTCACTCCTATTCCTCTCTACCCATTCTCTCTCTTCTCTTCACCATCTCTCTCTTACTTTCTCTCTCCTTCTCTCTCCTCCTGTCTTTCGTCTCATTTCTCTACTCCCTTATATATTCCTCCTTTTTCTCATTCTACACCTCCCTCCTTTTCTCCGTCGCTCTCTGTCGCTCTCTCTCTCAACTTTTTCTCTCTCCACATCTCACTGATCTCCCTCATCTTTCTCTCTGCCCTCTTCTTTTCCTCCCTCCCCTCTTTCTGTCTCTCCCCTATTCCTCTCTCCACCCGTTCTCTCGTCAGCTCTCCATCTCTCCCTTACTTTCTGTCTCTCCTCTCTTATCTCTCACCCCTCTATTTCATTCTCTTTCTCCCCTCTCTTTTTCTACCCCTCCCTCCTTCTGTCCCTTTAGCCCTTCAGCTTTTTCTCTCTCTCAAATCTTTCTTCTCCCCATCTTTCTTTCTGCTCCCTTCTCTTTCCACACTTTCTCCTCCCTCCTTCTCTCATCATCTCTCTCTTTATCTCCCCATTTCTCTGCTTATCTCTCTCCCCATCCCATCTTTTTCCCCTCTTCCTCTCCGCCCCCCATCGCTCTCTCTCCCCTCTCCTGGTCGCTCATTTTTTCTCTCTCTCCTCTCCCTCTTCTCTCTACCTCCTTCATCTCTATCCCTATCCTCCTCTGCCCTCTCTCCCACTCTCATTTCCCTTTCCCTTCTTTTTCTACCTCTCTCCCTCCTTATCTCCACTCTCCCCTTTTGCTCTCTTCCCGTCATCTTTTCCCCCTCTTACTCTCTGCCCCCCTCCCTCTCTCTCACCCGCTCTCTCAGCTTTCTCTCTCCCTCCCTCTTGTCCTTTCTTCCCTCTCTCCCCCTCTCATTATCCTGTCTTACTCTCCATCCTCTCTCTCTCCCTCTTGTCCCTTCTTCCCTCACTCTCCCTCCCTCTCATCCCTCCCTTCTTACCCTCCATCCACCTCCATCCACCTCTTTCTCTCTCTCTCCCTCTTGTCCCTTCTTCCCTCTCTCTCCCTCCCTCTCATCTTTCCCTTCTTACTCTCCATCCACCTCTCTCTCTCCCTCTCATCCCTTCTTCCCTCTCTCTCCCTTCTTACTCTCCACCCACCTCTCTCTCTCTCCCTCTTGTCCCTTCTTCCCTCTCACATCTCATGTCTTTCCCCTCTTGCTCTTCGCCCCCTCTCTCCCCCTCTCTCCCCCATCTCTCCCTCTCCCCTCCTCTTCTGCCCTCTTCCCTCTCTCCTCTTCCTCGGATAGCGGGATCACACTTTCGGATCACGCTCCCAAACCAAAAGGAAAGTGACACAAATGGGGCAGGAGCGTCTCTCGCTGCTCTGGAGGAGGAGGCGGACATGTTGGATGTTCAGTGTGAGATTTCAGACTGAAAGAATGAGCCGCACCTTCAGGACGACGGGACAGAAGAAGGACCAGAGTGAAGGAGAAGAAGAAGAAGAAGAAGAAGAAGAAGAAGAAGAAGAATAATAAGAAGAAGACGAAGAAGAAGAACCAGAGTGAAGGAGAAGAAGAAGAAGAAGAAGAAGAAGAAGAAGAAGCAGAAGCAGAAGAAGAAGAAGAGACGGAGGCGGGGTGTAAAGTTAAGGCAATGTTTATGCACGCTAGGTTTATTAGGACTAAACCAGGTCTAAACCAGGACTAAACCAGGACTAAACCAGGACTAAACCAGGACTAAACCAGGACTAAACCAGGACTAAACCAGGTCTAAACCAGGACTAAACCAGGTCTAAACCAGGACTAAACCAGGACTAAACCAGACTAAACCAGGACTAAACCAGGACTAAACCAGGACTAAACCAGGTCTAAACCAGGACTCAACAGGTCTAAACCAGGACTAAACCAGACTAAACCAGGACTAAACCAGGACTAAACCAGGTCTAAACCAGGACTCAACCAGGTCTAAACCAGGACTAAACCAGGACTAAACCAGGACTAAACCAGGACTAAACCAGGACTAAACCAGGACTAAACCAGGTCTAAACCAGGACTAAACCAGGTCTAAACCAGGACTAAACCAGGACTAAACCAGGACTAAACCAGGACTAAACCAGGACTAAACCAGGTCTAAACCAGGACTAAACCAGGTCTAAACCAGGACTAAACCAGGACTAAACCAGGACTAAACCAGGACTAAACCAGGTCTAAACCAGGACTAAACCAGGTCTAAACCAGGACTAAACCAGGACTAAACCAGGACTAAACCAGGACTAAACCAGGTCTAAACCAGGACTAAACCAGGTCTAAACCAGGACTAAACCAGGACTAAACCAGGACTAAACCAGGACTAAACCAGGACTAAACCAGGACTAAACCAGGTCTAAACCAGGACTAAACCAGGTCTAAACCAGGACTAAACCAGGACTAAACCAGGACTAAACCAGGACTAAACCAGGACTAAACCAGGACTAAACCAGGACTAAACAGGTCTAAACCAGGACTCAACCAGGTCTAAACCAGGACTAAACCAGGACTAAACCAGGACTAAACCAGGACTAAACCAGGTCTAAACCAGGACTCAACCAGGTCTAAACCAGGACTAAACCAGGACTAAACCAGGACTAAACCAGGTCTAAACCAGGTCTAAACCAGACTCAACCAGGTCTAAACCAGGACTAAACCAGGACTAAACCAGGACTAAACCAGGACTAAACCAGGTCTAAACCAGGACTCAACCAGGTCTAAACCAGGACTAAACCAGGACTAAACCAAGTCTAAACCAGGACTAAACCAGGTCTAAACCAGGACTCAACCAGGTCTAAACCAGGACTAAACCAGGACTAAACCAAGTCTAAACCAGGACTAAACCAGGACTAAACCAGGTCTAAACCAGGACTAAACCATGCCTAAACCAGGACTAAACCAGGTCTAAACCAGGACTAAACCAGGTCTAAACCAGGACTAAACCAAGTCTAAACCAGGACTAACCAGGACTAAAACCAGGACTAAACCAGGACTAAATCAGGACTAAACCAGGTCTAAACCAGGACTAAACCAGGTCTAAACCAGGACTAAACCAGGACTAAACCAAGTCTAAACCAGGACTAAACCAGGACTAAACCAGGACTAAATCAGGACTAAACCAGGTCTAAACCAGGACTAAACCAGGCCTAAACCAGGACTAAACCAGGTCCAAACCAGGTCTTAACAACGACTAAACTAGGTCTAAACCAGGTCTAAACAAGGACTAAACCGGATCTAAACCAGGACTAAACCAGGACTAAACAAGGTCTAAACAAGGTCTTAACAAGGCCTAAACTTGAACTAATGCAGGTCTAAACCAGGTCTAAACCAGCCCTAACCAAGGTCTAAACTAGGACTAAACCCTAAACTGGGACTAAAGTCTCAAGTTGGTTTAAACCAGGTCTGAACGAGAACTAAACCAGGCCTACACTAGGACCATGTCTCTGCTGTCTAGATTTATTGATGCAGTATTAAACAAGTTGGATTACTGAGTTTTAATTGCCAGTCGTATTCGCAGTATTGTAGTAGTATTGTAGTAGTATTGTAGTAGTATTAGTGGACCTAGTTGTTGTAGTGGTTAGTAGCAGTAGTAGTAGTAATAGTAGTATTTATATGTAAAAGTAACAGAGAGAGTAAAGTATTGGTTCCAGTTTGTAGGTGACATTTTGAGGACTTCTGCCCATTCAAAACATTCAGTATTTTGTTTTGAATCGTTCATTGCCATGGCAACAGTGCTCGATTTTTATCACTCTGAAAGTCATGAATGAAGAAGTACAAGTACAAACAGATCAGACTGAACTGGTACTGAGCCACATTTACTCCCAGTATAGACTCAGGTTTGGTCCTGTTCTAGTCCAGGTTTAGTCCAGGTTTAATCCAGGTTTAGAATTGGTTTAGTCCTGGTTTAGTCCAGGTTTAGTCCAGGTTTAGTCTAGGTTTAATTCAAGTTTAGTACAGTTTTAGTCCTGGTTTAGACCTGGTTTAGACTTGGTTTAGTCCTGGTTTAGTCCAGGTTTAGTCCTGGTTTAGTCCTGGTTTAGACTTGGTTTAGTCCTGGTTTAGTCCAGGTTTAGTCATGGTTTAGCCCTGGTTTAGTCCTGGTTTAGTCCAGGTTTAGTCCACATTTAGTCCTGGTTTAGTCCACGTTTAGTCCTGGTTTAGTCCTGGTTTAGTCCTGGTTTAGACTTGGTTTAGACCTGGTTTAGTCCAGGTTTAGTCCAGGTTTAGTCCTGGTTTAGTCCTGGTTTAGTCCTGGTTCAGTCCAGGTTCAGTCCAGGTTTAGTCCAGGTTTAGTCCCAGTTTTGAGTGTGAATGCACCATGATAGTTGTAGTAGTAGTACACTAGTAGTAAAAGTTGTAATAACTGCAGTACTAGTATAAGAAAACAATACACATCATGCTCTAGGCTGTATGTGGTTGGTCACTAGACCCTCTTCAGTGGGACAGATGCTCCGGGGTAAAGTCCAGTCCCGGCACAGGATGAGTTTGTATCACCACGAGCCGCGTCCTGCCCCAGTGAGCAGCTCCTCACTCTGCTGCTCGGGACAGTCACAGGGTCAGTGCTGCAGTGACGCTGGTCGAGTGGAACCAGCGGACGGGTCAGATTTGGAGCCCTGTTTAATTCAATTCACAGGGCCGGTTCAGCCTATGAGCAGAATGAGCAACTGCTTAGGGCCCCGAGGCCAGCAGGGGGCCCCCAAAAACCCTACATTTATACTGAAAATAATGTCATATATCAAGTTTTATTTTACATGTTCTACTTTTAGTCACTTTTTATTATTTGAAACAAGATAGAAAAGCTCACGTATTAGCGATGCACGGCCCCTGACCCCTGACCCCTGGATATCTCATCGGGTGCGGGTCTCACCTAAAGCGTGTTCTGGAGCTCTGATGACAAACGAGGGCGCAGGACTTCAGTTTTCACTCCGAGACAAAACTCGTCACCTGTACATAAGTGCATTTGAAACCGGCTGAAGTATTTGTACCACAGAAATATACGCATGTACTCGTATAGAAACAGCTGTACTTTGAAAGTGCTGCTGGAGTCGGCATAAAAGTCTAAAAAAAAAAAGGTGTGGGAGACGCTGCTGGAATACTGAGGCGGCCATTTTTCTGACACTCTAAAGACCAAATACACCAAATACTCCAAATACTCCAAATACACCAAATACACCAAACACACCAAATACTCCAAATACACCAAATACTCCAAATACACCAAATACACCAAATACACCAAACACACCAAATACTCCAAATACACCAAATACTCCAAATACACCAAATACACCAAACACACCAAATACTCCAAATACACCAAATACTCCAAATACACCAAATACACCAAATACACCAAACACACCAAATACTCCAAATACACCAAATACTCCAAATACACCAAATACACCAAATACACCAAATACACCAAATACTCCAAATACACCAAAGAGATAGAAGGAATAAAAGAGGAAAGAGAGAAGGGGTAGAGACAAATAGGGCTGAGAGAAAGATGGGGGAGATTGGAGAAGATACAAGCGAGAGAGAGGGCGAGAGAGAGGGAGAGGGGTAGAAAGACAAAGAGAGATGGGGGAGTAGAGAGAGATAGGAGGGGTAAAAGAGCAGAGCAAAAGGAGAGAGGGAAGGGGTAGAGAGGAATAAGCGAGAGAGAGAGGAGAGAGGGAATAGAAGAATAGGGCTGAGAGATTAGAGAAGAGACGAGGAAGAGAAAGAGAGCGGTAAGAAGAAAAAGAGAGGAGAGAGAGAGAAGTTTTGAAAGTGCGGTGCTGAGAAAAAAGAAAAAGAGGGAAAAAAGACTCAAAATATAGTTTAAAAAGAGACTGTTCTGGAAGCTGTGCGGTTTGGGGTCTTTGGTCTCGAGCTCAGGGAAAGTACAAGAGAAACAGCACTGAAGCTAGCACTGAAGCTAGCACTGAAGCTAGCATTTCAGCGCTACTGTAGTCGATATGTTGTCGGCTGTTTCCGTTTAGTGATTGGTTCAAATGGGCCGACGCCGATCGATCGTATGAAGCACGACTAATTGCAGCCACTTGATGTTATTGACAAGTTTCACACTATAGAAAAACACTATACATCGGCTACGCTAGCTCTGTCACCGTGTTAGCACTCCAACTTCTGATCCATGTTCTATTGTAGCACTGCTCGATAAACTGTCGCCCGAACGTCTGAGCCTGGTGTAGACCTGGTTTAGACCTGGTGTAGACCTGGTTTAGACCTGATTTAGTCCTGGTTTAGACCTGGTTTAGACCTGGTTTAGTCCTAGTTTAGACCTGGTTTAGTTCTTGTTTAGACCCGGTTTAGTCCTAGTTTAGATCTGTTTTAGTCCTAGTTTAGACCTGATTTAGTCCTAGTTTAGATCTGGTTTAGATCTAGGTTAGTCCTGGTTTAGATCTGGTTTAGTCCTAGTTTAGATCTGATTTAGTTCTAGATTAGACCTGGTTTAGTTCTTGTTTAGATCTGGTTTAGTCCTAGTTTAGACCTGGTTTAGTTCTTGTTTAGATCTGGTTTAGTCCTAGTTTAGACCTGGTTTAGTCCTAGTTTAGATCTGGTTTAGTCCTAGTTTAGACCTGATTTAGTCCTAGTTTAGATCTGGTTTAGATCTAGGTTAGTCCTGGTTTAGTCCTAGTTTAGATCTGATTTAGTTCTAGTTTAAACCTGGTTTAGTTCTCGTTTAGACCTGGTTTAGTCCTAGTTTAGTCCTGGTTTAGTCCTAGTTTAGACCTGGTTTAGTCCTAGTTTAGACCTGGTTTAGTCCTAGTTTAGATCTGGTTTAGATCTAGGTTAGTCCTTGTTTAGATCTGGTCCTTCTTTAGTCCTGGTTTAGATCTGGTTTAGTCCTATAATTTAGAGCAGGTTTAGACCTCGTTTGGACCTGGTTTAGTTCTAGTTTAAGTAGACATTTCCTGTACCTGAAAATATGTTCCCAAAACTTGTGAATTCTGCCAACAATTTGTCAGAAAATGCTCGATGCCGTTCACCAGATCTTCAGTATCCATGACGACTTTGTGGCTCGGAGAGGCGCTGACACATTTGGACGTGTGAAATTCTCTCCAAAACAAGCTGCTTTCCTCTCGGGCTCATTATAAACCAGTATCACACTAAATGGAGCCATCTGATTTTCCCAGTATATTCCACCCGGCAGCAACGATAATCGCCCGAGTTATGGATCCACTCGCTCTGACCTGTTATTACGCTTGTCCTCTTTCGACGTCTGGAGTAGCTCGATACAATAAAAAGCATTTGAGAGATGTGCCGTGTAATAGTCGTAATTGCTTTAGATTCGTGTGATGTTCACAGCGAGAAAAGATTTGGATTATTGTCGTAGCAATTAGCAAGTCAAATCTAAAAACTAGTATGTCTTTTGAAGGGGCTAAAGTCCAAGAAGAAGAAGACGTCCTTCAAAACAGGGAGATGTTTTGAGTCAGAAATAAAAAAGCATTAAGTTGAAATGTTTGGCGATATTCAAATGTTATGGTAAATGGGTTTATGTAACGTGTCACGAAAGTCTGACGTTTTTTCGTGTCTGCACAAATGAACAAAAGTGAAATGATTTTGAATCTTTTGAATTACAGGATGTATATTTAAATGCGTATCGCTAACGCTGTAGCCGCCGCGTTCCAGATAGTACGTGATCGTGGGAGCGTTTCCAGCTGCACCGGCTCCAATTCACTTTTCACGTAAATCAAGATATGAACATTAATAACAGACAAATCAGGCGCCTTCTGTCCCCGAGGTCACACCTGCACCTACTTCTCCTTTCGACCTGGGTTAGTCCTTGTTTAGACCCGGTATAGTCCTAGTTGAGACCTCCCACTAGCGTTAGCAACAGGTTTGACTGACAGTGTTGCTAAATGTCCGCTCCCTGCAAAACCAGTGGTGTGGGCGGGACCTTCACCAGCCTCACTCCAGATTGGCTCTTTAGTTGCTACTACTCGCGGTTATGTAACTCGGCTCCAAATTCACCGCTATAACTGCTAGCCTCGATGGGCTTCATTTAACTGGAGCCGAATGAGCGACGTCGTGTTTTAAGTAGTCAATTTAATAGTCAATTTAGTGATTTTGTTGAGTTAGTAACTATGATCCAGGTCAACATTTGTGGACTTCCTCATCCTCCAGCTCCTCCAGTGGGACCCCAAGGCGTTCCCAGGCCAGCTGAGAAACATAGTCCCTCCAGCCTGTCCCGGGTCTTCAAGGGAGCCTCCTCCTGGTGGGACATGCCCGGAACACTTTCCTATGGAGGCGTCCAGGAGGCATCCTGAACAGACGATGGACACACTGGAGGGACTATGTCTCTCGGCTGGCCAGGGAACGCCTTGGGGTCCCAGTGGAAGAGCTGAAGGAAGCGTCTGGGGTGGGGGAAGTCTGGGAGTCTCTGCTTAGACTGCTGCCCCTGCGACCTGGCCCCGGATAGGTCTAAATTAGTACATCTACATCACAGCTAAGCCAGGACCAAACAGGGACTAAGCCTAAACTAAGCCTCAGTGTATTTATATAAAGCATGTGTTCTTACTGTGAGGGGCTTGCATCTCCACAAACCTGACTCTTACCCTACTCCTGCTTGTTTCCATGGGAGCACTGTTCCTTGCGACTATATTCTATCATATTATGGCATAAAATGTATCCATGGAGAATGTTCCGACATGCGGTTTCTATAAAAATCATCATTGTGACGTTCCAGCTCTAGAAAATTACACATTGTGGCTTTAGTTATTATCAAGTGAAAGACACATTTGTATGGATCCTGGATTTATGTCATGTTCAACGAGGAAAATTTCGGACCATTTCCATGGCAATTAATAATACAAATACAAACTATAATATGTTCTGAATGGAAAAAGGACTGTGTGTTTTCACCGTGTCCAGATCTGTGTGAGACGAGCTTCATATCGTCCTCCTCAGTCGGGTCTTATCACGTTCACCTTGTCACACACTTCCAGTCATAATATGAGTCATAAAACGTGTATTCGTGTCCTTTTTGACAGCAGTGTCTTTAGAACAGAAAAAGAGAAAAAGTGAATGCTCAAATGTTTGTACCTGGTGTAGGTCAGAACTGGTTTAGTTCTAGTTTAGACCTGGTTTAGATCACGTTCAGGTCTAGGGTCAGATCTGGGTTAGTCCTTGTTTAGACCTGGTTTAGTTCATGTTTAGATCTGGTTTATACCTGTATAGGGTCACATCTGGTTTAGTCCTGGTTTAGATCTGGTGTAGACCCAGCATAGACCTGGTTTAGACCTGGTTTATAATTGGTTTAGACCTGGTTTGGTCCTTGTTTAGACCTAGTTTAGACCTGGTTTAGTCTCAGTTTAGATCTGGTTTAGACCTAGTTTAGACCTGGTTTAGTCTCAGTTTAGATCTGGTTTAGACCTAGTTTAGACCTGGTTTAGTCTCAGTTTAGATCTGGTTTAGACCTAGTTTAGACCTGGTTTAGTCTCAGTTTAGATCTGGTTTAGACCTAGTTTAGACCTGGTTTAGTCTCAGTCTAGATCTGGTTTAGACCTGGTTTAGTCCTAGTTTAGACCTAGTTTAGACCAGGTTTAGTCCTTGTTTACACCTATTTTATCCCTGGTGTAGCATCAGATCTGGTTTAGTTCTAGTTTAGACCTGGCTCAGTCCTAATTTAGATCTGCTTTAGGCCTGGTTTAGTCTTAGTTTCTGGTTCATATTGTCCTTCCCAGTCTTCTTATCGTGTTCACCTTGTCACACACTTTCTAGTCATAGTATGAGTAATAAAACGTGTATTTGTGTCCTTTGTGATGGCGGCGTCTTTAGTAAACAGAATAAATGCATGCTTGACCTGGTTTAGACCTAGTTTAGACCCGGTTTAGACCTCCTAGTTTAGTCTTAGTTTAGATCTGGGTTAGACCTGGTTTCGATCTAGTTTAGACCTGGTTTAGTCCCAGTTTAGCTCTGGTTTAGACCTGGTTTAGATCTAGTTTAGCCTAGCGATACTCCTTATTTAGACCTGGTTTAGTCCTAGTTTCTATTCATATTGTCTTTCGCAGTCTTGTCTTATCACTTCCACCTCGTGAGCACACTTCCCGTCATAGTATGAGTAATAAAAGGTATATTCGTGTCCTTTTTGATGGCGGCGTCTTTAGTAAACAGAATAAATGAATGCTTAAATGTGGAGTGACTTTGATTTGATGAAAGAGTGGAGCAGGAATAGAAGCCCTTCACGTGATTGTCTGCAGCTGTTACCGCGGCGATCAAGTCTGCTGGGCTCTGATTGGTCAGGCAGGACAGTACTGAAAATACATTGGACTGATTAATTAAGTCTCCATAGCTGGAATTTAAATAAAGCTGGAATTTGAAGACTGGAGGCTGACGAAATGGCAAATTATGGGCTCCATGCTATTTATAATTTTGGCTTTTAAAACCTATTTTAAATCCAGTAAAAAATATTATATAAGCAGCTCTTGAAGTCAAAATAAGTCCACTGCATTTGTCTGTCTCTCATCTGTCCACATCTAATTATAACATTATAACATCAAGAAGTGTGCGTTAGCATGCTAGTTGTCTAGAATGCATAAGGTAAGTGAGGAATAACTTTTTACCACTGCAAACTGTTCACAATTAACCACAGCGTCTTTAAATGCACCAAATATGTCTGCAGTGTTTGGTGGTCAACCATCAAGTTACACAAATGTGTCAAGCAAAATACTACTACCACTACGACTACTACTACTATAACTACTAGACCTACGACTAAAACTACCGCTAGAGCTACGACTAAAACTACTACTACAACTGCTAGAACTAGGACTAAAACTACTACTACAACTGCTAGAACTAGGACTAAAACTACTACTACAACTGCTAGAACTAGGACTAAAACTACTACTACAACTGCTAGAACTAGGACTAAAACTACTACTACAACTGCTAGAATTGCGATTGAAACTACTACTACAACTACTAGACCTATGACTAAAACTACTACTACAACTACTAATACTACAACTAAAACTACATCTAAAACTACTACTACAACTACTAGAACTAGGACTAAAACTACTACTATAACTGCTAGAACTGCGATTAAAACTACTACTACAACTACTAGACCTATGAATAAAACTACTACTACAACTACTACAGCTATGACTAAAACTACTACTACAACTGCTATAAACTAGGACTAAACTACTACTATAACTGCTAGAACTGCGATTAAAATTACTACTACAACTACTAGACCTATGATTAAAACTACTGCTACAACTACTAAAACTACAACTAAAACTACTACTACAACTGCTAGAACTATGACTAAAACTACTACTACAACTACTAAAACTACAACTAAAACTACTACAACTGCTAAAACTACTACTACAAATACTAAAACTACAGCTACCAGAGCTACGACTAAAAATAATACTATAACTACTAAAACTGCAATTACTATCACTACTACCTAAATAAATAAACCCAGTATATTTGACATATATTTGTAACTCCTTGTGGTTTTGTATGTAATGATCATCTACTGCACGTTCAGGTACAAGATTCAACACAAAACCCGTGTGTGAAGTATTTGTGAGTTAGCGTAGTATTGGTGGTGATATTGTGTGTGCAGAGGAGGCTTTTATACAAGTCAAATAATCGTCCATTTAAAAACGTGTGAACTCAAGTGTGAAATATGTTGTGAGAGCCAGGTGTGCAGAGGAGTGCAGACTCTCCTCTTCCACTCACAATCCTACAAATATCACTACTGCATGTACTCCTGCCTGTACTTCCTACTGGTACAAGTACTAGGATCACTTCCAACACAAATGTGAACAGCTGTAGCATTGCCTCCATCAAGTTATATATATATACAGTGACAGTGCTCTCTAAGTACTTCCTCAAATTGTAAGTCAGTACTACTACCACAAATACTATTACTACCTGTTATCTACTACCTACTACTGCCTACTAACAACTACTATTACAACAACTATGACTAAAACTATTACTAATACTACTACTATTACCACTGCTAGAACCTAAAACTACAACTACTAGAACTACTACTACAGCTACTAGAACGACTACTAAAGCTACTACTACAAATACTAGAACTAACTCACGTATATTGTAACTCATTGTGGTTTTGTATGTACTGAACACCTACTGTAAAAATCATCCATCCATTTTCTTCTTCTTTCAGAGACTTATTCCCTCCATCGTGTCCTGGGTTTTCCTGAGGCCTTTTTTTTCTCTCTAAGTACAAAATTCTATTAGAAATTTAGCAAGTTTGATTTTATTTTGACTTTTGTTTTAATTTTCTTTCATTCTATAAATCTCTGTCACATCACTACTACAAACCATTAACAACTACTACTACAACTAGTAGAATTATGAATAAAACTACTACTAGAACTACTAAAACTACCACTACAACTACCAGAACTATGACTAAAACTACTTCTACAACACTACTGCAGCTATTAGAATTATGAATAAAACTACTACTACAGCTACTAAAACTACTACTAGAACTATAACTAAAATTACTGCTACAACTACAACTGCTAAAACTACTACTAGAACTACGACTAAAACTACAACTGAAACTATGCCTAAAACTACTTCTACAACTACTACCACAACTACTAAAACTACTTCTACAACTATTACTACAACTGAAACTATGCCTAAAACTACTTCTACAACTACTACTACTACAATTGCTAAAACTATGCCTAAAACTACTTCTACAGCTACTACTACAACTGAAACTGGGCTTAAAACTACTTCTACAACTACTACTACAACAACTACTAAAACTAAAACTACTACTAGAACTACAATTACTAGAACTACAACTAAAACAACAACTGAAACTATGCCTAATACTACCTCTACAACTACTACCACAACTACTAAAACTATGCCTAAAACTACTTCTACAACTACTACTACACTATGACTAAAACTACTTCAACAAATACTACAACAACTGCTAAAACTAAAACTACTACTACACATACTAGAACTATAACTAAAACTACTACTAAAACTACAATTACTAGAACTACGACTAAAACCACACCTAAAACTACGTCTAAAACTACTATTACAGCTACTACTACGACTACTAGAACTATGACTAAAACTGTTACTACAACTACTAGAACTATGACTAATTGTGTACAATTATAGCCAATTATAGTTGAATTGATTCTCTTCCTCTTTTAAATATGTCCTAAAACATACTGAAGCTGATCTGATTGGTCGATTTAAACACACTGAAGCTGATCTGATTGGTCGATATGAACATACTGAAGCTGATCTGATTGGTCGATTTAAACACACTGAAGCTGATCTGATTGGTCGATTTAAACACACTGAAGCTGATCTGATTGGTCGATTTAAACACTCTGAAGCTGATCTGATTGGTCGATTTAAACATACTGAAGCTGATCTGATTGGTCGACATAAATGTACTGAAGCTGATCTGATTGGTCGATATGAACATACTGAAGCTGATCTGATTGGTCGATATGAACACACTGAAGCTGATCTGATTGGTCGATTTAAACATACTGAAGCTGATCTGATTGGTCGATTTAAACATACTGAAGCTGATCTGATTGGTCGATTTAAACACACTGAAGCTGATCTGATTGGTCGATTTAAACACACTGAAGCTGATCTGATTGGTCGATTTAAACACACTGAAGCTGATCTGATTGGTCGATATGAACATATACCTCCTCCGCCCGTCTCCGCCTCTGTCTATATCTCACTTGAGCGCCGCCCGCTTCAGTCCATCGCCGCTCGTGTCCATCTACATTATTTAGCTCAACACGCCGCGTCCAGATTTAGGGACAAACTGGTTTTGAAATGCGGAGAGGAATTTTGACCCACTTTGCCTCCCGTATAATAGTCCAATCCTCCCATACTGTCACATTCCATCAGCCTGAAGCATTAAAGCACAGACGGCTGCCAATTGTTCAAATCATCGGCAGAATATTTATTTGTTTGGGATTCAGAGTTTGAAATAAATTGAAAAATGAAGATGTTTCTCAGAAGAGGACGTCATAACTTAACCATGAGAAAGTCTCTGATTGTGTTGTAATGACTGAATAAATTATGCTACACACTATTTCACTTAGCCGCAGATCTACCTGTGTACATTGTATGCAGGGCTATCCTCGAAAGAAACGACTGCTACTAGTTCAAATACAACCAAGAAGTACTTCAAATATTTCAGAAGCAAAAGTCCACCCAAGATATAGTCATAAAGTAGTATTAAATAAGTACTGAATGTTGATGTTGTACTTCCTTTGATGATACTATCACCAGAGGTCTGTGCTACAGTTAGGTCCTACTACAACCACTACTATCACTGATACTCCTACTACTGCTACAACTACTACCACTACTACTACAACAACTACTACTACTACCACACTAATACAACAACTACTTTTACTAATACCATTACTACTACCACACTAATACAACAACTACTTTTACTAATACTACTACTACTACTATAACCAGTACAACTACTACTATTAATACTTCTACTACTACTACTACTACTACTACTACTACAACCACTACCATCACTAATACAACCACTCCTACTACTACTACTACTACTACTGCTACCACTACTACTACTACTACTACAACCACTACCATCACTAATACAACTGCTACTACTACTATTACTACTACTACTACTACAACCACTACCATCACTAATACAACTGCTACTACTACTATTACTACTACTACTACTACTACTACTACTACACCACTACCATCACTGCTACTCCTACTAGGACTACTACTACTACAACCACTACCATCACTACTACCACTACAACTACTACAGTCATTACTATCTACTACTACTACTGCTACTGCTATTACAACCAGTACTACTGCTACAAAAAATACTACTACAACAACTACTACCATCACTACTATTATAACTTCTGTGAACATAATTTCACTTTTCAGTTTCTGTCCCTTAAACTGCAAATAAAAAAATATATTTATAGACACAGTTTTTCAAATACATCACAGTACATTGTTACATTATTTAGTTTGACTTTTATACAAGCGCTTGAATTATTATCCCTAAGTAGTAGTACATGTCAAAAGCATCTTGACTTCTGCGTAATAACGGTTTTTAAATGTGTAATAGTTTTCACGTCGGCTTGTTCTCGTCTATAAAAAGTCGTTTAATGGCGCGACACAGTGAGATTATCCTTCGTGATGCTCCGTCCACTGCGCGACGGCTCTAAACATAGTATTTTAGTATTTTTGTGCCACTCATGTCTAAGCAGCAGCATCAGTCATCGCGCTTTTAAATGGACGGGAGACATCATTTGTAACAGCTCCGGGCTCCAGCTCAGTTTCCAATGATCGTCGTGGGATTGGACCAGTTTTTCTGACCCAAAAAAACTCACTGCGAAGAATTTTATGGAGCTAGAGGTGAACTTCGAGACGCTAACATAAGGAGACACTTTATAATAACTACATCTTAATTATGGTATGTTTCTTTGATATTGAAGTGTCTTGCTCAAGGGCGCGGAGCTGGAATCGCACCGCCAACCTGTGGGTCAGTAGATCGGATCACTCCAGCAGCGATGTTCATGTCGAGAGCGGGATTCGAACCGGCAACCTTCGGATTAGTTGATTTGGATCCGGATTTACTATTATTAAGTGTAGTTGTGTAGTCAAAACAGAGATTGGTAAAGTATATTCAAAATATGTACTGGAGCAAAAATACTACAAATACTGAAAGAATATTGTGTAGTATGTGATTTAAAGTACTACTACTACTACTACTACTACTACTGCTGCTGCTGCTGCTATGACCAATACAAAACATTCTAATATTTTCTGCATATGGAAAAAAACAGCAAATACTACTAATTATGCAAGAATACTAATTATGCAAAACCATACTCAGACTCAACCTGCTGACACAATACTACAGAAACTTCAAAGTACTAGTAACATTTAGTTTCAAAAAAGCTGAAGTGATGTAAAGTGAAGATTTGATATTGCAGTTTTACTATTTAAAACTGCAATATTATTACAAGACTACTATTACTGCAACTAGTACTACTGCTACGACTGCTACTACAACTACCACTACAACTACAACTGCAACTACTATTATTCTTACTGCTACAACTAGTACTACTACACCTAAAACTGTTATTACTACTACTACTACAACTACTAAAATTACTACCACTATTACTATTACTATTACTACTACTATTCTTACTACTACTACAACTACTTCTCCTACTACAAGTACCACTACAATTACTACTACTACAACTACTGTACTACTATTCTCACTATTCTTACTTACCACTACTACTATTACTACTACTGCTATTCTTGCCTACTATTACTACTACTACTACTACTACTATAATTACTACAACAACCACTACAATTACTACTACTACTACAACTATTACTATTATTACTAATATTACTGCTACTATAATAACAGCTACCACTACAATTACTACTTGTACACCTACTACTATTACTACAACAACAAGTACTACTACTGCTACTCCTTCTACCCCTCACTCTGGCCTCTTCTCGTTCAGATGCACCAGCTGGAGTCCCTCACTGTTTGCTCTTTGCTCACATGACATTTGGCACATGAGTTAAACTACAGCAGCCCAGAAAGGACAATCTTCAGATGAGCTGGATCAGAGACAAAGTCAAACGGAGCTTTACTCCACGCTCACGACGACGTTACGAGATAGAAGCTCGTTTTTGAATGTACTAAGAAAAGAAAATATAAGAACTACTCCTACTACTACTAAGTCCTAAAAAAAAATAATTCATAACAAATGTAGATAAAATAAAATTGTTCGTGGGTTGTAGTTGTAGTAGTATTTCTAGTAGTAGTTTAGTAGTAATTTTAGTTGTAGTTGTAGTCGTTGTGCTATATGTTGTAGTTCTAGTAGTAGTGGTAGTAGTAGTAGTAGTTTTTTTAGTTATAGTAGTTGTACCTCTAATAGTTTTAGTAGTACTTTTAGTCATAGTTCTAGTAGTAGTAGTAGTTCTAGTAGTAGTTTTAGTCATAGTTCTAGTAGTAGTAGTTTTAGTGGTAGTTCTAGTAGTAGTGATAGTAGTTTTAGTAGTAGTTTTAGTCATACTTCTAGTAGTAGTAGTTCTAGTTCTTCTAGTAGTTATAGTCGTAGTTCTAGTAGTTGTAGTAGTTTTAGTCATAGTTCTAGTAATAGTAGTAGTAGTAGTAGTAGTTTTAGTTGTAGTTCTAGTAGTTGTAGTAGTAATTTAGTAGTAATTTTAGTTGTAGTTGTAGTCGTTGTGCTATATGTTGTAGTTCTAGTAGTAGTGGTAGTAGTAGTAGTTTTAGTTGTAGTAGTTGTACCTCTAATAGTTTTAGTATTAGTTTTAGTCATAGTTCTAGTAGTAGTAGTTCTAGTAGTAGTTTTAGTTGTAATTCTAGTAGTAGTGATAGTAGTTTTAGTAGTAGTTTTAGTCATACTTCTAGTAGTAGTAGTTCTTGTTCTTGTAGTAGTTTTAGTCGTAGTTCTAGTAGTAGTAGTTTTAGTCGTACTTGTAGTAGTTTTAGTCATACTTGTAGTAGTAGTAGTAGGTTTAGTCGTACGTGTAGTAATAGTTTTAGTTGTACTTGTAGTAGTAGTAGTTCTAGTAGTAGTCTTAGTTATAGTTCTAATAGTTGTAGTAGTATTTTTAGTCGTAGTAGTAGTAGTCGTAGTTGTAGCTGTAGTAGTTTTAGTCATAGTTGTAGTAGTAGTAGTCATAGCAGTAGTTTTAGTTGTAGTTATAGTAGTAGTTTTAGAGGCAGTTTTAGTTATAGTTCTAGTAGTAGTAGTTCTAATAGTTTCCGTAGTAGTGATAGTTTTAGTCGTCGTTCTAATAGTAGTTGTAGTTTTATTAGTAGTAATATGTATATTTTTTCATAGATATGTAATTCTAGTTATTGATTTTGATCATAAATGAACTGCAGTTTCATCAGGGAGGGCATCTGATATAACACTCATACTTGGAGGCAGCTCAAAGAAAAGTACAAAGTATTTTTTTAGTAGCGACTCAATAATTTGAAGAGAAGCAGCAAGAAAAGAGTAAATACAGTAAAAACTAAAGGTGTATCCAGCAACAAAATGGCGTCTCCGGAGCGTCCCCTCGTGAGTGACCTTACACGGCGCTTTCATGCTAATTCTGCCCTCGCTGCTTCTCGAAATAGCTTTTAATCGTATTCTTCGCCAATTTATACGCACGAGAGTGACAAATTAAAAAAAAACATGTCAGCTGACGTTATAGTAGAGATAAAAATACTCGTGACAACAGTCGTGTTTTGCGATAAGCTGCTCTCATTACAGAACCGAGCACCTCCTGAATACTTCACCAAATACACGGGGAGCTTCTTAGTAACACGGCTGACGTCTCCACCTGGAGTTTGTATGATTTATTTGCAAATTTATTCAGCTTTGAAGGTTAATTACAAGAAATGTGGATGTTAAAGGAACAGTCGGGAACTTTGTGGAGACGGGGCGTCGGCACAAACTGGTGGTTTTCAGATTCAAGAGTCACATTTACATATTGATCATATTGTACTTTGCCATGAAATATCCCGTGTATAAGTTCACACATATTGAACCTGATAGGAGAAAGTACTACTACTACTACCATAACTACTACTACTACTACAACTACAACCACAACCACTTCTACTACTACTACTACTACTACAACCACTACCATAACCATTACTACTACTACAACCACGATCATAACCACTACTACTACTACTACTACTACTACTACAACCACTACAACCATTACCATAACCATTACTACTACTATTACTACTACTACGACCATTGCCATAACCACTACTACTACTACTACTACTACTACTACAACCACTACCATAACCACTACTACTACTTATACTTCTACTACAACAACTACAACCATAACCACTACTACTACTATCACTACTACTACTACCACTTGCCATAACCACTACTACTACTACTACTACAACCACTACCATAACCACTACTACTACAGCAACCACAACATAACCACCCAGCAATACTACTACTACTACTACTGGAATACTACTATTATTACTACTACTACAACAACAACTACCATAACCACTACTACTACTACTACTACTACTACTACTACAACCACCAACCCAGCAATAGACAGTTAAAATCATACTACTACAATAAACACTACTACCTGTAACTATAAGTATGTTTGAACTTTTAAACATTACTGTGGAAGAATATAGCCAAAGCAGAAACATTTCCATGGAAACAAGCAGGAGGAGGCCTTGTTTTTTCAGTGCAATAAAACAACCAAATTTAAAAAAGAAAGAAAGAAAAAAAAGATTCATTTTTTGGCTAAAAAGTTACATAATGTGGCTTTAACGATTTTGTATTATGGTTGGTTGTCATAATATTTTGGCTGATCTGTGTTGTAGAGATGAACAGTTTGGATATAATAGAAAGACATGCAAAATTTCATTGTTATATTGACTATTATGTAATACACAAAAAATTACCTAAAAGTTGCATAAAAAGTGAAAATATATATATATGAAAGAATTTTAGTCAATAAAAAACTTTTCCCAGTGTACCCTCTACCTGAGTTTTTTGGCTGCCCAAAGCTTCCGTACCTTAGCCACCTAATTACAAGAAATAAACTTCTAAACAAAAAGATTAAACCGTTTTCTTGAAAGCTGCTTTGTATTGTCTTTATTCCTCTCGCATTCCTTCGCTAATGAGAATTCGCGGAGGAATGGCCCGAGTAATCATGTCTGCTTTACAACGCTACCAAAAGAAAAGGGCATTAGCGCGTAATAGAAGCTAGCTAGCTCTGGATCTGGGCATCCGAGAAGCGCTAACCATTTAATCAATTGCTATCGGGTCATGCTACTCCCGACTCCGTGCGCGAATGCTGAGAAAAATATGAGGATGCCGGGGACAGACTTAGAAGAATGTACAAAGTGTTACAGTGAAGGAGGAGATAGGGAATCCAAAGTATTTCCTGGAACTTTGTGGCCTGTGATATAAAGTAGGCTGATTTGTGTTCATATATCGGCAGCAAAATAATACAACCCCAATGATGACGGCGGCGCCCACAGCACAGCGACTTCCAATCGTCAGCGGAATATTCAGAGTTAATCATATTTTCATAATTCCTGACTGGATATATCGAATGGGGCAAAAAAAAAGTTGGCATATATGCATAACCTGTATATATATATAAATGGACATAGCTAATCTGCTAATAGGAAGTGATCATGGGCGCGCTTCCAGCTCCATTGACTCTGGCTCCAATTCACTTTACATTGAAAAATTGTCAGTCGTCTATGTGTAACTGCAGCAATTAGCCTCGTTATTTTGGTCTTAAAATGATCCTGGTGTTTTTATTTCGCGTAATAACAGATGAATCAGGCGCCTTCTTTCCCCGAGCTCACACCTGCTAGCTACAAAGTTACATGTCGTAGCTTTAATTAAGTGGCATTATGGTTGGTTGTCATAATATTTTGACTAATTTGTGTTGTAGAGATCAATATATGGATGTAATAGTACGGCGTTAGCAACAGATTTGATTGACGGCTTTGCTAAGCTCCCGCTCCCTGCTAAGTTAGCGGAAGGGGCGTTACCCTCAACAGCCTGACTCCAGATTGGCTCTTTGGTTGCTATGATACTCACAGTCAACTAGGCTCCAAATTGGCCCCTGTAACTGTTAGCCTCGAAACACATCCAGTGTATTTATACTAGGGGTGGGCAAACTTTTTTACACACGGGCCACAGTTAGTTCTGAAATACAGAGAGGCCGGGTCAGGATACATATATGTGTATATTACGTCAGAGATTTGGCCTGTAAACCTGTAGCAAAGCATGAATATGAAAGGCTCATTGTACAAATTGTTTTCCAAATTCATTCTTTTAAAAACTCGTCTTCAGAGAAAGGCTTGCTAGCTTAAAATCTTGTGTTGTCCACTCCGTATTAAACACTCAGACACTTCTCTTTTTTTTGATAAGCTAATTTTTGCAGAAGGGCTGATAAGAGAATAAGAGACTAATACAAGGTCGATGTAGCTGAAGTGCGCCATAATTTGGTCACATTCGGCGGGCCGGATTAATAAGCCCAGCGGGCCGTATGTGGCCCCCGGGCCGCAGTTTGCCCACCCCTGATTCATACCATCAGGATGCACAAACAAGAGGTAAACCTGTGCATAACAACAGATAGTATTATAAAGGTTGGGTTAAAGAGATCCATAACGACACAAGTAAAGATTTAAGGTAAAAAAAAAAAAGCCATAACAGCTTCATTTGACTGGAGCCGACGTCACACTCACTCAACTTCTTATACAGTCTCTGCCTATATGTGAATTGCAACACAATCTTACCCTTGTCTGTAGCAAGAACTGGTCTATACAAAAGCCTATACAAAAACGTGGTACTGTACACACTATATGGATAATGTGTGAACTGAAGACTTTACAGGTTGTGAGATTTGAATATTTAGACTCAGATCCTAAACTTTCTGCTGAACACTTGTTTCTTCCAGATTTGTTCGTTTATTGCATTTTATAAATAACATAGTTTGGACCATTTCGTCTATAGCAGCTGCATACTTAAATCTAAAATGTAAAATAAATAATGCCAGCTGTCTCTAACATAATTAAGAAGCGTGATTTCCAAATGAAGATGGTTATTCTGACTATGAAAATGTATGCATGCTTAAGGTTAAAAATATAAATGATCATATTAAACGGTACAAGGTGAATCACTGAATCACTGTGGCTTATATGAAACAATAGCTATTTTAGTTAAAGCTCTCTCCTCATTATAAATCATTAGCATAAACCTGCAGGATTTATGTAATGAACGTGATACCCGCTCATCTCCATGCATATGCTATTATTTTGCCTGGAATATTCCGTACTATAGCATTAGCAAACACCATAAAAGTTACATACTGAACTTTACTTAAATAACACATATGATGCATTATTTGTATTCTTGAACTTAAAATAATGACTTTGTAAGGAAGAACATAGTTTTTTTTAGCTTTGGTGCCCCCCATCATACTCAAATCTGATGCAGGGCTCCATCTACTGGTAGCAGAGGAAATTGCCATGGGGATAAAAACTCATCTTAACAAATTACAACCATGCCCCAATAGTAAAAAGGCTTAAAAAGAATCTTGATGATGATCTATGGACTTAAAAACTGCACAGGGTTTCTACCTCTGACGTAACAATACTGGGGATTTTCAAACTGAGTGTTTTCTGATGGATTGTTAAGTCAATTTAGCATCTGTGGACTTTAAAACTATTGTTGCAGGACACAGTATTGTTTTTTTCACGCTGGTCTGTACTGTCTGTATCCCGGCGATGTCATAAAAATCATCGCTATAACTGACTAAAATAAAACTAGACGTAGGGAGCAATGTTACATGGAACGTGGCCCAGTTTAAATAAAAACTTGGCAGATGGATCTTTTCTGCTTTGGTGTCTTCTGGTGATGATCTATGGACTTGGGTCTCTACCTCTGACGTAACAATACTGGAGATTTTCAAACTGAGTCTTTTCTGATGGTTTATGAAGTCAATTTGGCTAAACTATTGTAAGTTAGAGGTTGAGATTCAGGACACATCGCGCTATTCGCCCAACAATGTAAACCCTAAAACGACACAGTACATTCACATACATTTGGACACAGGAAGTGACAGTACTTCCTCGTAAAACGGCTGCAGCGTCTTGTTTTGCGCTTGTTATGTGGTGGGAGTAGACTCATGCATTATTCATGGTCACCTGATGGACATGTGGTCTAATTAAACGAGTAAAACCTCGTGCTGTTGTGACGGGCTACTCCACCTGCTCCGGCGTATGTGACAAAGTTAGAAACGATAAGTCTCCGAGTGTTACCGTGGGCTTCCCCGACGCCGCAGCGCTACGCAAACACGCCGTCAACCAGAGGCGAGGAGTAATACAGACAATGGCGCTAGTGTTGTGGAGTTGTTTTGGCGTTTTGGTTTTGCGTGGGCGAGTTTTTGCAAGATTAACAGCAAAATACTCAACTTTTTGCTATTGGCAGTTTGGTGTTTTACTATAATTGGCTAAAATCAACTAGAGATAATAGTAATGCCATATGGAACTTGGATTCCCTTTGCCTTTGCACACATTTCCTGCAAGGAATAGTGCTGTTTTCATTGGTTTCATTGATGGTTTGTTAAAAATCATTATATATAGGTCCCACATGATAATTACTACATCAACTTCAATATACAAAGGTTGGAACAGTATTTTCTGGGGTCAGTAGTACATTTTCTTTGCACTACTAGATCATTTTTGGTAATTTTTTGGCTATATGAGAAGATTTAAGCCTCAAAAAGTTTCCATATTACCGTTTATTACTTGATGATGATCTATGGACTTAAAAACTGCACAGGGTCTTTACCTCTGACGTAACAATACTGGGGATTTTCAAACTGAGTGTTTTCTGTCAATTTGGCATCTGTGGACTTTAAAAAATTGCTGGTTTGTTGTCCATTTCTATGCAAAGTCATGAAAATCAGTGCTACAACTGCCTAAAATAAACTAGACATAGGGAGCAATGTCATATGGAACGTGGCACATTATAAAGAAAAGCTCGGTAGATGGATCTATTCTGCTATGGTGTCTTTGGGAGGGTGACTGGATTTTCAAAATTCAAAACTGGGACACATCCGGGTTGGGATGGTTGGGATTGTCGGTATGGTTTGTATAAATGAAACTGTGAAAAGAGAGCGGAAACATTATCCATTCTCGACTCACTTATGTCAGTCATGATCTGAGGGACTTATGTAGGTGCCATTTTTTTCCCTTATGCTCTTGTTCAAGCATGATTTTCTGTATTTTAATGACGATATATTCCCATCTTTACTGTTGGTGGTCAAAAATAGGGACATTTCTTGAATAAACTGGGACAAATCAGTGTTTTTTTTGGATAAATGGTCACATTTTATATAGCGCTTTTTTACCTTCAAGGTACTCAAAGCTCTTTACATGAAGGAACCACTCACACATTTATACACCAGTGACGAGGTGGGTTAAGTGTTTTGCCCCAGGACACAACACTAGCATTCATCTGTTCATCTGTGAGGGCCTGAATCGCACCGCCAACCTGTGAGTTGGTGGATCTGACCGCTCGACCAATGATGTTTACGTCGAGAGCGGGATTTGAACCGCCAACTTTGGGATCAGTGGACGAACACTCAACCAAGTGAGCTACTGTCGCCCCGAGCCTACTGGGACAGGGGACACAGGGTTCAAAGCTGGGACAGTCCGGGGTAAATAGGGATGTCTGGTCACCCTAACCTTTGGGCAAGACATTTCAACACATTGCGTCCTTAACTAAGACACGACGAACAAGAAGAAATGTGTTTGTCGCAGAAAGACTTCCTCATATGGAATAGTTTCCCCCAAGACAACTCTGGCTTTGACTTAGGTTTAAAAAAAAAAAGAGCTACATAAAAAAAAAAAAAATTAAAAAGACCTTATAATGTAAAATGCTGTTTATGAACCTCCACAGTTGAAGTCGGCTCCAGTTCCAGAAGTACATTTTCCAGCCATTTTTCCAATAAAATACGCACCCAACACTAACCAGCTACGTGCTAATATCTATAACGTGGTTGTTTTAAGGCCCAAAAGCACATTTAAAATGCAAGATTCAGAAAAATGTTTTAATAACTTTGAGGTTTATAATGTTTCAGAAAGACCTTGTGATCATTAGCTGTGGCCCCGTAGCTGATTAACCCCTAGCTAGCTTTCAAACATTCTTTTTTTTCCGGAAAATCTATGAGAAAAATGAATAACTTTCAGAACCGGAGGCGAGCGGTCTCTGTTGCGCTCCAGAGAGATATGATACTTACAAATATTTTATTAAAACATTGGCTATTTTAAATGTGTTAAACTTCATCTCATATTGCTAGCATGTCGTTTACAGAGCGCTACTCCATCTCCCGCTCATCTTTTCAGTCACTTCCTCTTAAGGTGATCATGTTTTTACTTCTGCCTGTCAAGCACATATTTGTCATTGTTAGCGCAGGATTAGCCACAGCTTAGCCAAAGCACCTGCTCTTTTATTTGTGAACTTGCTAGCTTACGCGCTAAACTCTTTAAGCTTGATTTTCAGTGCTCTGAGAGGTAGTCCCGGCTTTTAGCATGAACCTCCAAATCCTCCCATTGACACATTGATGCGGTAAACAAATTAGCATATTTCCAGCTAAGCAGAAAGAGAAACGGGTGAATCTGTTAGCATGTTAGCGCTGCCTGTGGTGTTGAGTTACAGTAGCCATCTCGGACTTGTCACTGTCACTCTTCTAAATGTGTTTTTTTTTTGGCTGTGGCCCTGAGTGCTCCGTGAGTGTCGCAGCTGTTATCTCGGTCTGAACGTCTCTATTGAAGCTGCAGATGAGCGTTATTTAAGAGAAAGCAGGTGAAGCGTCTGGCCTCCATTCACTCCTCGACTCGAGAGAAGGTTACTAAGAACTACTCGCCCGATTGTTGCCGCTGAAAGTTCACGTAATGTGTTTCTAATTATGAATGAAAAGGGGAAAAATGTGCCTCCATTTCACTGAACTGGACTCCATTACATGCACTTACAAATAATACCACCACTATTACTGCTGCTGCTACTACAACTACAACCTGCTACTACTACTACTGATAAAACTATTAAAATACTACAGCTACGTGCAGAAGTACTACTACTTCTACTACACTTACAGGAGCCACTGACACGACTACGACTACTACTACTACAACTACCACCACAACTACTAAATCAACCCTGCTGCTAGACTTACTAAAATTACTACAACTACAGCAGTACTACTACTACTACTACTACTACTACTCTACTACTATTACCACTACTTCTGCTACTACTACTACTACTACTGCGGCTGCTGCTACTATTACTACTACTACTACTACTCTACTACTATTACCACTACTTCTGCTACTACTACTACTACTACTACTGCTACTACTGCTGCTGCTGCTGCTACTACTACTACTACTACTACTACTACTATTACCACTACTTCTGCTACTACTACTACTACTACTGCTACTACTACTACTACTACTACTGCTACTACTGCTGCTGCTGCTGCTACTACTACTACTACTACTACTACTACTATTACCACTACTTCTGCTACTACTACTACTACTACTACTACTACTACTACTACTACTACTACTACTACTACTACTGCTATTACCACTATTACTACTACTACTACTACTACTACTACTACTACTACTACTACTACTATACTACTACTATATATACATACATATACGACATATTACCGCTTCCACTACAATTACAACACTACCGCTACTACTTTTATACAACTACCACCACGATTACTAAGGAAACCCTGCTGCTACTACTACTGCTAGACTTAAACTTAAACTTGCTACAACTACAGCGGTACTACTACTACTACTACTACTACTACTACTACTACTACTAGTACTACTACTACTACTACTACTACTACTACTACTACTACTACTACTACTACTACTACTACTACTACTACTACTACTACTACTACTACTACTACTACTACTACTACTACTACTACTACTACTACTACTACTACTACTACTACTAGTACTACTACTACTACTAGTACTACTACTACTAGTACTACTACTACTAGCCTTCTTGCCTCTCACCGCCAAATTTCTATGACCGTATTTTCTGGAGAATAAGTCGCATCAGTGAAAAAATGCATAATAATGAAGAAAAAAAAATACTGGAGTATAAGTCACATTTTTTGGGGAAATTTATTTTACAAAATTCGAGACCAAGAACAGACATTTTATTTTTAAAGAAAGTCTTTTCACTGATATTTACTGTGGTCTTACTTCTTCATCACACTTCACACTTATATATTTGAATAATTTCACATATAAGTCGCATCCTCGGCCAAACTATGGAAAAAAGTGTGAGTTATAGTCAGGAAAATACAGTACTATTATAACTACTACTACTACTCCTAATGCTACTCCTACTTCTACTAGTATTACTATTCCTAAATGCATGAATAATACATTGAAAAAGGCTACATTTCTGATCATATTTTCATGCATTTTGCCATTAGCTGACTAAATAGCTCACTCCAGTCTTTAATGCACTGGCTTAAATCACAGAACCTCTCCCACTTTTTCGTTCGCTGTTGTATCGTTGCCCAATTACTGCCCACCTCCCCCCCCCCCCGTCTCCCCCCCCTGCCTCACCCCCCCCCCGCCTGGCGCTCTGTCGGCTGGCTCCCGGCTCCTGGCTCCATAGGCCGCCTGTCTGTACTGTCACTGTAGTCCCCCAGGCTCCTCTTTTACCTTGGCAGACAGACTAGTGCTGAGGATGTTATAAAGGCAATTCTTTCTGGAGGTGGAGGTGGTGGGTGGTGGTGGAGATGTGTGAAGAGGCAGTTTCGGTTTCTCAAGGGATTTTGAGGTAAACTTTAGCAACAAGTTTAGACAACATTGCACGACTGAATCGAAATTTGGCTTGACACAATTATTAAGCCTTTTTTAGATCATAGAAACTGCAAATGTATCTGCACATAAACTGTCCTCGAGAATCAGGTGCAGTCAGGTTCTGAAATGCATGGAATAACTCACATTTCACTTCTCTCTCTCAAATGTTAAATAAAAATTGACCAATATGGGTTTTTTCATGGCTGAATATAGAGGAACTGATGCCCGATACGCTCTGCCGATATTTCTGAGCCCATGTGTGAGGGCTGATTTTGGATTATTTTGCTCGAATTACGTAACCCACAGCGCTACTTTACCACAAGACCATGACAAAACTGTGTTGCCACATTTTTTCTCCGCATTAAAGTATTAATATAAAGCTTTGTGTGTATTTTTAGGCGGCAAATCAACCCAAAATATCGGCCTGTGCTGCAGATTTAACGGCCATATATAGGGCGACAAATGTCAACTGTTAAAGGTGCATTAAGTAACTCTCCATCACCTGCGTGTCCCTCTGGAGATGTTTGGAGAGTTTTTTACCTTGAATGTCCCACAGTATGGTGTTAAAGCTGTGTTTTAATTGCTAAAAATGGTAAACGGTTGCATTTTTATACAGCGCTTTTCCACTTTCAAGGCACTAAGCTCATCAAGGCTGAACAGTGCACAAACGCTCCACCGACCGAGCTGCTGTCGGCCATTTAATTGCTAAAAAAAACACATTTAAAACACGAATTTGGACTGAGCACCTGGTCCTCTTTCCACAGATATGACCCGTAACTTGGCTTGGTATAGTCAGCCATTTGTAATATATAAGTGTAATGCCGTACTGTGGAACATTACACACCAAGAAATCACATCTCCATGGACCCAAGCAGTGCATCTGGTTTCTTATCTTGCTGCCAGAAAAGTGGGTGAATAAACATGGTGGATGAACAGATTGAACCAACAACCTTCTGGATCGTGGACAATCTCTTAACCAACCGATCCGCTACAGTAAAAGCGATTCATCTGTATATGCTTTAAAAACTAAAGCATACACCAAAAGTTATCTGTTTATAACCAAAATACAAAAGCTATATCGAATTTTGGGATTTAATTTTTTGATATTTGCACATCCTCTGTCCCTCAAAATCGAATTCACATGTGGTTATTTGAATTTACATCTTAAATAGTTAAAACTTGTATTACCTTGATTGTGATATTCCTCTGTCACATGTGCAGAAGGAGTGGCAGCGCCGGGCTTTGGGCTCTGGACAATGGATGATGTTCGGGAGCTTTGAGAAGCTGTGAGGAGATGGATGATGTTCAGGAGCTTTGAGAAGCTGTGGTGGAGATGGATGATGTTCAGGAGCTTTGAGTAGCTGTGGTGGAGATGGATGATGTTCAGGAGCTGTGAGGAGCTGTGGTGGAGATGGATGATGTTCAGGAGCTGTGAGGAGCTGTGGTGGAGATGGATGATGTTCAGGAGCTGTGGAGGATGGATGATGTTCTGTGGAGATGAGATGATGTGATGTTCAGGAGCTTTGAGGAGCTGTGATGTTCAGGAGATGATGTTCAGGAGCTGTGGAGATGGATGATGTTCAGGAGCTTTGAGGAGCTGTGGTGGAGATGGATGATGTTCAGGAGCTGTGGAGATGGATGATGTTCAGGAGCTGTGAGAAGCTGTGGAGATGGATGATGTTCAGGAGCTTTGAGGAGCTGTGGAGATGGATGATGTTGACCTACAGGATGGCCAATCATCTCCTCCAGCTGTCAGTTGAGCTGCACCAGGTCCAGGAGCTCCGCTTCACTCTGTGGGTGCAGCCCGATGGGGACCTACATAGTTCCCTGATCTCCTCCAGCACGTTTAGCCAAAGTTCCTTTTCACACTTAGCCTCTCTCAGGAGCCAGTGGAACGCAGTACCTGACGAACATTAGAGAAAGTTCCTCCTGTGGACACATTCCAACAAAGCTACCTACGAACATTCTCAGGAGACATTCTCACATACAATAGGCTCAAAAAGAAAAAGAACGGCTAATAACCCATCAAACCTGAGACCACCAGTTTGGAGGAGCTGTGGTGGAGATGGATGAGAAGTTCTCACAGTCTGCTCACTTATAAAGGGCACGAGCTTTTAATCATGAAGCTGAATTCTGTGAGGAAGAGGAGAGGAAGGAGGAGGAAGATGAGGAAGAGGAGGAGGAAGAGGATAGAGGAAGGTGAGGAGAAATATGAGGAAAAAGGGGAGGGGGTAAGAATAGGAAGATAAGGAGGAAGAGGGGGAAGAGGAGGAAAATGAAGAAAAGGACAGGGACGAAGATTATGCGGAGGAAGATGAGGGGGAAGAGGAGGAGGATGAGGAAGATGACGTAAAGAAAGAGGACGAAGATGATAAGGAGGAAGAGAAAGATGAGGAGGAAGATGAGATAAAGGAAGACGAGGAGGGAGAGGAAAAGGCAGAGGAGGTAGGAGAGAAGAAAGAGGGGGAAGATGAGGAGGATGGGAAGGAAGAGGAGGAAAAGGAGGAGAAGGAAGATGAAGAGGAGGAGAGGAAGAGGAAGAAGAGGCGGAAGATGAGGAGGAGGAGGAGGAGGCAGTGTGGAGATGAGACACAGGACACAATGTACTGTTCAGATCTGAATTAACTGTAATTAGAAGTACATATTATATTTGTTAACTCTGAAATCGAATCACAAACAGCAGATCGACATGTACACTGCTCGTTACTACATACTACATACTACATACTACATACTGCACGCAAGGTTTAGGCTACAGTACACTTCAAATGTCACAACTTTTCAACACTGTCGCTCTATCATTTCCAGCAGTTAATCCCATTTTGATGAAGTAATGATTTGTATTTATAAGCCTTTACTTCCGGATTTGAAAGTACTTTTCGCGGTTGGCTGTTAGACTGTACTCGTGTCCTAAAGCCCATTTGATTGTCTTGGTCGTATTAAATCTATATGAAATCCCTTAAGATGTTATAGAGCTGCCGGGGTCCACACACACGTCCATATCTGTGTGAGTGTCGAGTCTTTTCATTACGCCGCTCTGTAGTAGTCTGAGTTTTTATCTGGGGCCAGTCAAATGAGTTCTATTTTTGTGTGTTTTTTTATTAAAGTAGTATAAATGTACTCATACCCCCCTCAGATCACCTAAATGTCAATGTATGTGTGTCCAATCCAATAAAAATAGAGCGAAAATGTGTAAAATATGAAATCATGATCTATACAGCACCTTCACACTGCATTATTCATGAGGGATGCACCGATCCAGCTTCTTCTGTTTCGATACCGATGTCGATACTTGGGCTCGGAGTACGTGCCGATCCCGATATCGAGCGATACAAGGGCAGAGAGTGAAGTTATGATTTATGTCCTTTAAGCGCAAACAGCGTAAGGTAAAAATGAAGAGGAAGAGGAGGCAGAAGTAGAGGGGGAGCAAGAGGAGAAGGAGGGAGATGAGGAGGAAGAAGAAGAAGAAGAAGAAGAAGAGGAGGAGGAGGGGGAAGAGGAAGAGGAGGAGGAAGAGTGGGGGACAAAGTCGAGGAGAAGGAGGAAGAGGGGGAAGAAGAGTTAGATGAAGAGTAGGAGAAGAGATGAGGAGGAGGGGGAAGAGGAGGAAGAAGATGATGAGGAGGACGATGAGGAGGAGGAGGGGGGAGGAGGAAGAAGATGAGGAGGAGAAGATGAAGAGGAGGAGGAAGAGTGAAGGGGACAAAGTGGAGTAGAAGGAGGAAGAGGGCGAAGAGGAGTTAGATGAAGAGTAGGAGGAAGATGAAGAGGAGGACGATGAGGAGGAGGAGGGGGAGGAAAGAAGATGAGGAGGAGAAAGATGAAGAGGAGGAGGAAGAGTGGGGGACAAAGTGGAGTAGAAGGAGGAAGAGGGGGAAGAGGAGTTAGATGAAGAGCAGGAGGAAGATGAGGAGGAGGGGGAAGAGGAGGAAGAAGGTTAGGAGGGAGGAGGAGAGAGGAGAAAGAAGAGGAAAATTAGGAAGAGGAGGGAGATGAGAAGGAGAGGAAGGAGGAAGAAGATGAAGAGGAGGAAGATGAGGAGGAGGAGGGGGAGGAGGAAGAAGATGAGGAGGAGAAAGATGAAGAGGAGGAGGAAGAAGATGAAGAGGAGGAAAATTAGGAGGAGGAGGAAGAGGAGTTAGATGAAGATGAGGTGGAAGATGAGGAGGAGGAGGAGGGGGAAGAGGAGGAAAATTAGAGGAGGAGGGAGATGAGGAGGAGGAGGGGAAGGAGGAAGAGGAGGAGAAGATTAGGAGGGGAGAGGAGAAAGAGGAGGAAAATTAGGAGGAGGAAGATGAAGGGAAGGAGGAAGATGGGGAGCGGAAAGAAGATGAGGAAGAGGAGGGAGGAGAAAGAGGAGGAAAAATAAGAGGAGGGGGGAGGAAGAAGAAGATGAAGAGGAAGAAAATTAGGAGGAGGAGGAGTGGGAGGGAGACGAAGAGGAGGACGCTGATATGCGATACCAGTTATCGCACTGGTGCATCTCTAATATACACAGCACCTTCCAAGACATCGCACAGGACTCACACGACTTTACCTTCATTATTCACTCTCTCCATACTGTGGTGAGCTACTTCTGTCGCCACAGCTGCCCTGGGACAGACGTGAGGCTGCTAATCTGCACCATCGACCCCTCTGACCACCAACAATCCCTCACTCACAAACTCACATTCATACGAGGCAAAGTGGGTGAAGTGTCTTGCTCAGGGACACAATGACACATTCATAATAAGAGCCACTAAGATGAAAATATACATACAAGTACATAGTAGTAGTAGATTTCGTAGTACTTCTTGTCTTTCTCCATGGGTTTTATCCTGGACAGAGCCTGCAGCTGCACCTCTATCACGGTTTAAACAGCCCAAAGTTTTGTCCTTATTTACAGGCCCTTTGCTTCTTCGGTTGCAGTAAACCGGACGCCTTTTGCTCGCCATTCGCACCATACGCTCTTTAGTTATGAAACATTTCGAAGGCAGTCGGAAATCATCCAATTGACCCGGACCACGGAGCTGATCGGAAGAGGAACTGATGCCAAATATAAACTATGTAAGAGGAAGGAGCGCATTCAAAAGTCAAAGTCAATAAATAAATCTAATTGAAACGGTGCTGCCAATGGCCATTGACTCTTAATAATATTCAAACAGGAATAGTCGACCCAGTGTGGCGTTTCCTCACATTTTCTCAAATATTATGCAAATTTCCAACTCTCAATGCAATTTGCCAATTTCTGTTTTGAATTTTAATAGAAAAATTCCCCAAATTGTTATTGAAGCATTGCTGATTGGGATGTACGCCAACTGCACTCCTAGATTCAAGTATTTGCTTTGACTGCGGTGAGTGAAACGCTATTTTCTTTTATCTGGAGGATATATTTGATATTATTGTGAGATATGAGGGAGAAATAGACATAGACATGGAGATTCAATATAAAAAACTGTTGCGAGATGGGGACAGAAATATAAGCTTCACCCCATAGACTGTATATATAAATGGACTTAGCTAACCTGCTAACCGCCGCGGTCCAGATAGGAAGTGATCACAGGCGCGCGCTTCTGACGCCAATGACATCGTCGCCCCCAGTGAGCCTCGTTTTTTTTTGGCCTTAAAATGTCCGTATTAACCCGCTCTACATGATCCTGGTATTTATTTTGTTCGTAAATCAAGATATGAGCATTAATAACAGACAAATCAGCCACCTCCTTTCCCCGAGGTCGCTCTGGCTAGCGTTAGCAACAGGTTTGATTGACTGCGTGACTCAATGAGGGTTCGTTCCTCGGTGCTGTATTTGCTCAGATTAATGTCGGAAGGGTCGTTCTAAATGCTCTGGAAAAATACAAATATTTAGAAACAAAAGAGTTATGAAGTTTTTTCAACTTTTTGTACCTATGGAAGCTCCAAATTTGCCGCTATAACTGGTTTAGCCTCGATGAGCTTCATTTGACTGGAGCCGAACGCTATGGGTGACGTCACACTCACTTAGTCCACTTCTTAGATGCAGTTTATGCTTCAACCACAAGGTGTCACTAATCCAGTTTACATGGTAATATATGGGAGGAGCTTTAAGACTCATTGGACAAGTAGCATGTACCTTTATACCCTTATACATCCCAAATCGTGAATATATTTTGGACATTATCAAACAAGGCCCAAGTCGTGTCTGCGCTCCCTGTCTGCTTATAGCTCCGATTTAATTTAATTTATTGATAATAGACAACAAATTTCCTCATTACTTTCATCTGGCGCTATGCTGTCGAAAGCCAATACGCAATTTATATTTGTATTAACCTTCAGCCTCCTGTAACAGTCAAAAGATCATGTCATTTTGCCTGGCTACTGTGAAGCGTGTGACGAGCTGCAGTCAAAGCCCCAAAGGGAGTTAGAGCTCTAGAAAAGAAAAAAAACGCAGCCTGCCCCATTTGCGTCGATCCCTAGGGGGCGCCACTGCGGGCACGACACAGATATTCCCCTTGTCAGTTTGTATTTATGTGAAATTTGAGTCCTGTGGCGCTGTATGACTCCAGCTTATGACCTTAGGATTCTGCCTCGGTCCAGGGCTTGCCATTTTTCACAGTTAAATTATGTCAGAAGCGTTCTTTTTTCATAATTCATGTCGTGAACTTTGACCTCTCAATCTCTGCCCGCATCAGGAAGTGCCATTCATCGACTGCTGCAAGGTCAGACGGGCTGTGGAGGTCGGACCACGTTTTTGACTCGCTGCAGCACAATTTTTGGCTAATATGGCGTTTCGTTGGGATCATAAAGCAACGACAACTGGCATGCTAATGTGCACTTCTGGATTATCGGACAGTGGACATATTATGACGTCAAGAGCTGCTGACACACTATAGCTGTGTTGGGCCAGGACACGTTTGGCTGGGCCTTTAAAGACTACATTTTCTTGAAATTTTAAATTGAAATCGATTTCTTTAAACTTTAATGAAAGCAAAGTTTCAAGTTCCATCTTCCTTATGATTAAGGCAATCAACAAGCATTTGATAAAAAATATAGCTATCGCAATCCACTGCAAAAACGAGCAATTTCATGTGGTGCAAGATTTTGAAGAACACTCATCCTAACAAGTACATGGTGGCCCAAAAGTTGGAAGTTGGAAAAAAAATCATAACTCTTTTGTTTCTGAACTTTTTTCTTTTATTTTTTCAGAGCATTTAGAACGACCCTTCCGACATTAATCTGAGCAAATACAGCACCGAGGACCGAACCCTCATTGTACAGTGGTACTTTGAGTCACATGGGTCAAATTCACAAACTCAGTAGTGTTACCGTCGACATTTTAATACCAGAGATGCCCCAAGTGTAAACACCATTAAAGGAATAATAAGTGTTTTTCACAGACAGGGGGCAGTATATGATCTCCACAGACCTGACTAGTCCTGATTTCTTCCTGTGGGACTATCTTAAAGAAAAGGTGTTTGTGAATAAACCTCAGACAATAAACGACTTAAAACGTAACATCGAGGATCAAATAAGAGCCATAAGCCGGAAATGCTTGAAATTTTATGCAAAGTGTGTTGGATCAGGCTGTTCAGTGTGAAACCCAAATGATGGACACTTACAAAACAATTATAACCGTATATATTTCCAAAAATCTCAGAAGGTTCAGTTTATCTACTGCTAAAATTTGGTGAGTATAACTTAAAAATTATAGGAGCTACTGAAGATTTAAAAGTGTCAGTGACTTTTGGGCCAACAAGTATTTCAAAATTTAAAAGACAACTCGATGACTGACTCGTCTAGAACCATTTGTATTATTAAAGGATCCAACTTTACAATTCGGTTTTGTTTAATGACTTTTGTCGCACTAAATCGGCTCTTTAGACAAAAAAAAACTATTGGTGATATTACGAGTTACTTCAGTCAGCAGCACGTTCAAAAGATCTTATTTCATGGAATATCTTTGCTTCGACTTTCTCTCAATGTCATTTCGGTGTTGGCATCAGTAGCCGCTTTTCACGCTGAAGCCGACCAAAGACACCGTGGGCCGGGGGGCTTCATACTAACAAGGCGACGGGGGGGTGCAGCTCACATGATGTCCCATTACTGTGTAGGACATAGGCCTGGAGACCACTGGAGATCTGCTCTGATGGATTAGACAGAGCTCGATCGCCTTCAACTACATGATCCATAGCTGTGACTTCAACATGGGAAAATCGTTTAACTGCAAGACAAAGATCCGCAGTAGCAAAGCGATAGAAAGAATAGAGAAATGTTTTGAAGACCAATTTGAGTTTGAGCCATCATCACTGAATGTTTTCTCCTCTGTGCTGGAACTAATCCAAACAATTGCAACAGCTTCAAGCATTAAATTTGTGAATTTTGAGTCTAAAGGAATTGTCCAAGCAAAAAAAAAGGGGATTTTTTTTTTTTTTTTTTTGTTCTTACATTTCTCTCTTGTTTAAACACTGTCAAAGTTCAAACCTTCGTAGATTAAAAAAAAATAATAATAAGAACAATATTACAGAATGAAATCAAATACTATACTGTACTGTAAATGAAAATGACTTTAACAAATTTCTACGAGGTTGGACACATAAATGATTAATAGTAACTCAGGCGTATTTCACAGTTCCTCTGACTCCGCCTCTTCCTCTGACTCCGCCTCTTCCTCTGACCCCGCCTCTTCCTCTGACCCCGCCTCTTCCTCTGACCCGCCTCTTCCTCTGACCCCGCCTCTTCCTTTGACCTTTGTCCTGGTGCCGCTCCGCTGTAATGTTTCATAAAGAGTTTTAGCTTTTGCCTGGAGGATGTTAGTTTCCAGCGTAATGTTCTTTTTTCCTGCTGTCACTGATCCACAAAACTAAAGTAGACTCCATCCACACGATGGTCTTGTTGCAGTTACAACCTCTTCTACTCTTTGTTCAAACTTACTGCTGTTGTTCTTATGTTATTTTCCTGCTTCTTTTTGTAACGAACCGAAGATTCATTTATTCCATAATGGCGCCCCCTACAGCCGCATAACTCTTAAATGCAGCTTAAATAGACCAACACGGCAGGACAGTCACAGCTTTATTCAACTTAACTCATCCGGTGCTCGTCCTGCGCTCACTCTTGTTACATTTGTCGGTGCGCTCCTCAAATGCGCTGAACTGGAACAATGAGTAAGAACCAGTTTTATTATGAAGAAAGTAAACAATGTATCCAATATAATATAATAATAATCTTCATTGTTAATAAAATAAGTTCAGGAGACACGTCCCTGAGGCAATCAGGACGTGCACATGTTCACACACTGTAAAAAAAAACATGCTAAATTGCACCAAAAAAATCTGCGAGACTGCGAAAAGTGAACCGTGATATAGCGAGGGACCACTGTATATCAAATTTTCATATTGATACAATATAACAGCAAAAAAAAAAATGAAATCGTTCACATCTTTTTATACTATGTCGACATGTTATAGAGATGTAATAGGAACTGGCCTTTTTCAAATTCTGACAACTTCTACAACTTCAATGGCCCTAAAGTTGAACCCTGTGGGACACCCTTTTCTACACATTTCCATTGATGACTGCAAGTAATTACAGCCTCCTATGCAACAATGAAGCTATGGCAGATACGTCTTACTCTTCTATTCAGTCAGTTTTAGATATAATTCCAGTCAGCTCAATGAGGAAACATTAGAATAAGTCATTCAAACATCTTCTAATCCTACAAGTCGTCCAAATGTGTCAAAAAAGGCTCAAGTCCACAGACAAAAGTGATAATGCCACTACGCCTTCCCTAGTTTTATTTACTTTTCAGTGATTCTTTAATTATTCATTATTTGGCACATTATCAGCTCTGGAAGACAATTAGTATAATTAGTTGTTCAGAAATTCAACAGCAGTTTGACAGTTTGTATACCTCCTAAGCTGTCTAAACGTCCCAAAAGCCTGACACAGTAATTCCTTGTTTTCGGCTGTTAGCCACGATGCTAATGTTCGGTGTAGCGTCTCAAAGCCCACTGCTGTTTCTGGACTTGGAGCATATGGAGGATAAGTGGTCAGAGGGGGACAGAGCTGCAGGGAGGGAGGAAAAGTGTGTGTGTGTGTGTGTGTGTGTGTGTGTGTGTGTGTGTGTGTGTGTGTGTGTGGGTGTGTGTGCCAATCTTGCCAATAGAACGGTAAATAGTGAAGACATTTTACAGTACTGCAAGCATGTAGCAGAGATTCTACCTGAAAAGTTCCATAATGCAACTTTAACAAATCAATGAGTGAAAATTTTATCACTGAAATGTTCGGTTTTCAATGGGGCGACATGATACAATTTAACCCCATTGTGGTAGATCATCTTTTGTCGCCGATAGAGCGCGGTTGAGGACTTTCCATTACCATAACTCCACAGCCAATTGTGTTCTCATGTAAATTCAAACGGCATCTCAAAGCAGGGCCATGGGGCTCTTGAAATATGTTACCGGGAGGAGCTCGGAGTAGACGTCGAGAGGAGTCAGCTGATGTGTCTCGGGCATCTGCTCAGGATGCCTGGACGCATCCTCCCTGGGGAGCTGTTCCAGGCATGTCCCACCAGAAGGAGGCCCCTAGGAGACCCTGGACACGCTGGAGGGACTATGTCTCTCGGCTGGACGACGTGTCTGGGGTGAGGGACGTCTGGTCTGGGAGTCTCTGCTTAGACTGCGACCCGACACCGGATAAGCGGAAGAAAATGGATGGATAGATGGATGGCTTACGTCGTCCCTTGAAGATGACCAATCAGAGCGCAGGTGCCTCCAGGATTCTCCCAGTCAGTTGTGTGATGGGTCAAAGGAAAAATACGGATCGATGTGTAAAATAGAGGTAGTTGTGTGGAAAACTGCAGTACATTCTGATACTTACTTTAACATGATTTTTATGGCTAAAAAGAATAAAAATCTAGGCGAGCTATACTGGTTTATATGTGCTCAGTCCTTAAAGGGTTAAATTGATACATTTAGCGTAATGTCTTGTTGCATGAAGCGACAAGACATTACGATACAGCATTTATGCCAGATGCCCTCCCTGACTCATTCTCCTATTTAGACTTGGGTCAGACTTTTCAACTCTTCGCGACTCCAAAATAGCTCATTCACATTGCAACTTTTAAAGATATTTCACAGCCATACTTCCTCAAACACTGAAACTCGCTTGTTCAGATCAAAGATTTAACTTCCAAAATCGCTCCATTTTTAGCTCGTGTTTCCTCGCTTGGAGAGACGGAAAAAGAGCAAAGAATTTACGAAAAGCGGCGAAAACATGGAAGAGATGGAAGATGGAAGAGTGTCATGCATTTTTAGTGGAGCAACATTTTGTCCTGATGAGTGAGTTTAATGGGATTCCTCCATGTTGTGTTTGGACATGTGTCAGACCAGATCAGATCCACCACAGCTGCTCAGAGCCTAACCCAGTCCGAGAGCGGAGAGTAAAGATTAAAGCCCATTCACGAATACTGGCCGTCACAGAAGGAGGAATACGAACGAGTAAAAGTACTGCAAAAATACTTCAAATCGGCCTGCCACGATAACAAATTTTGAAGTATCGCTACTGAGAAATACCACGATAAACGCAACGATAATATTGAAATTGCTTTATGCCACTGATTAAGATTGAAATAAAGTAAGATACTCCCAGCAAACCCTTTTTAAATAGACAGTTTCGTTAAAAGGCCTGAGCTGCAACAAATAAATGGAAGAATCAACTAATATTTAACCATAGAAGAGACTTATTCAACCAGCTACAGCTCAGTTTACTTTTACTTCACTATATTTGAGAGTAGGTATCTGTACTTTCTCACCCTAACCCTGAAAAGGCTGATGGTTTATAACACGTTCATAGTTTGAGCAATAAAAATATATCAATAAAAACAGGTAGAAAAGATAAAAAATTGTTTCACTTGAACAAAATTCAACATAAATCATCAAAATCACTATATTTGAAGCTTTATTAGATCTCAAAATCTGCGCAAAATACTTTTACTTGATTAGATTTTTTCATGTGACACTTTTACTTGAGTATTTTTCTGCTCCAGTGTCTGTACTTTTACTTACCGGCGTTACAGTTGATCAATGAATGGGTCTATTTTCATATATAAGGCGTTCCAGATCATAAAGCGGTCGGTTGACGTCACACTCGCTTAATCCACTTCTTGGACACATTAAGCGAAACAAAACAGTCAGATTACGGCATCGAGCGTGCCCGATCCCTCTCGTCGTTATCCGAGTCACTCTGGCCGCCGTTACTTAGCTGTTCCCTGATGATTTTGGCCTTCTTGAGAGAGCTTGGACGACACTTGAGCCACCCACTCGTCTTCTCCTCGCCCATCCAGACCTTCGAGTTAGCCTTGATGAAGACACCGTCGGGAAACTTTTCTTTTGGCAAAGTCTTCCTCTTGAAAATGACCATGAGTGTGTAAGGTACTCATGCAAAGGTAAAAAACACGTGCCCAACAGTGGATATGGATCACCAGGATGTATGGGGGATCAGCAGGACGCTATGGAGACCAGCGTGGGAGATTATGGGAACTGTGGACAATAAAAGAACAGCTATCTTCTGGTCCTTTTCGGTAAAGCCACATCTCAGGAATGTGTGACCCCCACTCTGCAAGGGTCACAGAACAGTCACCATGTTCGACGTTGCCTAAAGTTTCTTAATGAGTAACACCACGCTGATAAGAAGACCCGCCTCACACACACATACACTGGGAGCTGTCAACAGGCACATCTCAGGACCTTCTTCCCATCTTTTCTGAGAGTTTGTTGCTTTCATTGTAGTGATGGGCGAATGGAGCCTCGCGAAGCATTGACACCTCAGTCGCAATATCGTCTCAAATGGTTCGACGTGTCTGAGGCCTCGGAGAAACACTGACCTCTAGTGGACAAATGTAACCATTGCAAACCCAGCACACAACCCATGATTTGGGAACCCAAAACTCTATTTTCTGTTTTATTAGAAGTCATAAATAGTATATATTCTATTTTGAACATAAAAAAATACAGCAATATATATATCATATGTTTTTTATCACGAAATATAAGTTTTGTGTGATCCCAAACCATGGATCACTTATTTCCATTTGTAGATGCCATTGAAAATGAAACAAATGCCAAAAGTTGCCAAAAGTCGACAAAAGTCACCAAAATAACCACTAACATCACACAATACTCCGCACTATCCAACATTTTTCAGAAATATTGGTGCATCTTTTATACTGTAGCAGTTTAGCGCTTGTCAAACCACAGAAGTGCTGAACACTCTGAAGCTCTGAACCAATCACAGAGGGGAAATGAAATGAAACGCTTCGATTTCACTGAAGCGACTGAAACACAGAGCGAAGCAGGAGGGGGAGGGGCCGACTCTTCGACACTTTGGTCACGTGATCGGCTGCTGCGAGACAAGCTCCGAGGCAGAGAATTTGTCCATGTTGGTGATGGTGAATTCTGGCCGGATCTCCTTTTCAGTGATGTTCTTCTTGCCTTTTTGGTGTCCTTACACACATTGTCCTTACACACGCGAGGCTCTTGACTGCGGTAGCTGTAACGCTCCGACAATCCATCAATTCATAGGTTAAACTGTATGTGACACATGAGGCGCACTGGATTATAAAGCGAGAAAATTAAAACATTTACGAGCGCCTTATTGCCCGATAAATACGGTAACTAACAAAACTGAGTACTTCTTCAACTACTCAACGTTACTCGAGTATAGTTTTTACTGCTCTACCCTCCTCCTCGTGACAGTAACTACAGTACGAGCAGAGGAGCTGACTAATACTATGAAGATATCACTGTCTAACCGAATTCCCCTATTAACACCGTCTAAATTAAGGACACTTCCCATCCAGGCTGGCCCACTTTCCAAATGCTGCCGACTCACTCCATCTTCCCAAGACTATTTTACATTTTTATTCCAAATTTATCGCACTTTTTTGGGGGGGATGCAGAATTCCCTTGCCCGGAATAACTTGGACTGCAGACTGTTATGCGCAAATCATTGTTCTGTCTGGCAGGTTATATCCGGGTTTTCCCATCAGGATACAGGCACAATGAATGGACAATAATTGCTATATAAGTCCGACATTAGGATTACTATTGTTCGGATTGTGGTTAACGCCAGGTCTACGAGAGAATGGGACAATGGACGGGCAGTTTTTAAATCCAAATGCAGTGAATTAAAGCCCGGAATCACCACCAAGTTGCTGTAAAAGCGAACTGCCGAGGTAACGAGGAAATTAATCATGTTTTGAATATAATGTATGATGATAAATACGAATTAGCTTGAAGAATTGAATGATGAATTTAAAGCTGCACGGCGTAACCACCTCTTTGTCTCCATGGCGATGTTATAGCTTGTTCCACAGTTCTGTATCTTGCATTTCATTGCAGGGTCTCCCCACCACGGATCTGACCTATAATGTGGCCTCTAGGCATCACCTACTTGTCTCTATATCGAGATTCATTTAAAGCCGTACTGTGGAACATTCATCACACAAGTTACGTAGCGCATCGTTATTGTAATGTGATTAAATGGAACTTAATATATTTTGCAAGCTATTTTTTTGGAGATCGATGCGTATAATGCCAGACTTTGGAACATTTAAGGCAAAGTAATAGCGTCTCCATGGTGACTAGCAGACTTATTTTAGATCAGGGGTCACCAACCCTATGCCCGCGGGCACCAGGTCGCCCGCAAGGCCCACATGAGGCGCCCGCAGGCCGCTTCTAAAGATAGCACAACTCACTAATGAGCTGCATCTAAAATTTTATTTTATTCTGTTGCTATTTTTTTTAAATTACCCTTACATTTATATAGATTTAAAAATGACAACATCTTAAAAATATATTCATTATACATGAAGTTTAGAAAAGTTAAGGTGAACTCTGACCTCCTCGGGTCAAAGGTCAGTATTGTGCGCGTGACAAAACCAGTGCTCCGCTCGCGAGCGCTGTGAAGATTAGCTCTGAATGTAGCTTCACGACTAAAATAAACCTGCGTGTGTCTCATCTGCGGCGCGACTGTGGCGATGGCAAAGCGGCACAATGTGGAGGGACATTTCACTACGTGTAGTGATGGGCGAATGGAGCCTCGTGCAGCATTGACGCTTCAGTCTCAATATCGTCTCAAATGGTTCCACGTGTCTGAGGCCTCGGAGAAACACTGACCTCTAGTGGACAAATGTAACCATTGCAAACCAGCACACAACCCATGATTTGGGAACCCAAAACTCTTTTTCTGTTTTATTTGACGTCATAAATAGTATATATTCTATTTGAACATTAAAAATATATATAACAAATTATATATCACATGTTTTTATTAAGAAATAGAAGTTTTGTGTGATCCCAAACCATGGATCGCTTTTTTTTCCATTTGTAGATGCCATCGAAAATGATCACACCACCATTAACCAACTAATCACCACTAACGTCATAAAATACTCCTCACTACACAACATTTTTCAGAAATACTGGTGCATCTTTTATACTGTAGCAGTTTAATACTTGTCAAACCACGGAAGTGCACTGAACGCTCTGAAGCACTGAACCAATCACAGAGCGGAAGATTCACTGAGCCAATGAAACGCTTCGATTCACTGAAGCGACTGAAGCAGAGAGAAGCAGGAGGGACCGACACTTCGACACTTCGGTCATGTGAGCGGCTGCGAGACGAACTCCGAGGCGGAAAGAACGAGACGTGCTCCGGCTCCGTCTCATTTGCCCATCACTAACTACGTGTCACAAAAGTTACCGAGCTAACTACCACCAGGACGTAAACTACGGCAGTGCACAAAGGCACGTGAGCAAAAGGCAGCTTCGGGTAAGGCTAGCAACAGTTTTTTTTTCACGAGACCAGAGGAAAAAAAAACAAAAAATCATAAAAAGCAACAGAGATTTATTTAAAAATATGCAAGTTGATTTTTCTTTAACATTACATAATTGATAACTTTTTGAAACATGGTGCAAAATAGTTTGTTTTGTTAAAAAGGTTTGTCAGTGGCCTGTGAAAATGGGACACTATGAGATGAAGTGATCACCTGAAAATTTACTGAGATTTATAAAGTTAAAGTGCTGAATACTGATATCTGTTTCCCACCTTGCTTCATTGTTGATTGTGAGAAATCATGAACGTGATCAGTGTTTTCAGAGATGATTATCATTAATTATTATTAATAATGTGTAACTAAGGGCAAACTGAGCATATTTGTCATTTCAGAAGAGCGAATCAAACTGGTCGCCCTTCGTATGACTCAGTCCCCATGAAGTAACCCTCGGTTTCAAAAAGGTTGGTGACCCCTGTTTTAGATTATTATGAAAACTATATCGAATCTTCCAGGGTAAACCAGTACTTAGCCGTGTAGAAGAGTTGTACTTTTACTTACTATATATCTTTTTACTTGCTGTTAAAATCTAACTTGAAGTGATGTCTATTTGGAGTACTACTTTTTATGGTGTACTTGTCGATCCCATGGTTGTACCTTATTGTCCGGTTGGTGGAGCGTAACATCATCATCCTCCCAGCAGGACCCCCACGTCTCTCTCCCCCTGTGCCCCAAAACGAGTGCGCGTCAGTGGGCAGGCGAAGCTCTGGAGGTCCCTGGAGATACTGCACAGCTGCGAACACCCAGCGCCTGGACTCCACACAGGCCCAGAAACGAGTCGAGGGAGAGTGAAGGATTATGTGGGTCAGGTACTCTAGCCGGGCCCGCTACGTGACGGGGTACAAATACTCATAGTATATGCACTGATAAAGGACTCCGAATTAGGCCCTTCTCCAGGTCCAGCAGCAGTCAGGTTTGTGGAGTTACAAGCCCGCTCATAGTAAAGATTTTCAAAGTATACGCTCAAATAAGGTACTTCAAGTTAGTAGTATCCAAGAAGAAGCTGGTGCATTTGTTTTATGGAAGAGCATTTCCATGGAAACAAGCAGGAGGAGGCCCTTCTCCAGGCCAAATAGCAGTCAGGTTTGTGGAGATACAAGCTAGCTCATAATAACAACACCATTTTCAAAGTACATGCTGAAATACAGTACTTCAAATTAGTAGTAGTCAAGAAGAACATGGTACATTTGTTTTAAAGAACAACATTTTTATGGAAACAAGCAGGAAGAGGCTCTTCTCCAGGCCAAACAGTGGTCAGGTTTGTGGAGATGCAAGCTCGCTCATAGTAAAGATGTATGTTTTTCTAAGTACATGCTCAAATAAAGTACTTCAGATTAATAGTACTCAAGAAAAAGATGGTAAATTTGTTTTAAGGAACAACATTTCAACATCACAAGCACGCTCATAGTAAAGATACATGTTTTTCAAAGTTTTTCAGCGCAATAAACACCATCGACATGAAAAAATGCTTTTATTTATTAACAAAAAAAAAATGGCTGAAAAGTTACATGTTGTGGCTTTAGGGGTTATAATTGCTGATGTTTTTGACTCTTATAGAATTGTGTCTTCTATAGCATAGCACATACTTTTTGACTGTATACTTTAGTAGTAACCTGCTTTGTGTTGACTCTGTAGGGTTGGGGCAGACTGGCAGAAAAGTGGCTGTCATTCTGCACATGTGGCCTCTCTGTCCACCCCCAGCATACGATTATATAAGAGCATTTACACAGGCGTCTTGAGCTGTTGGCTATCCCTGCTACTGTAACCTCAACAATCAATATATTTCTTCAAAATTCACTAATTACTAAAGAGACACAGATAGAGTTACAGTTTCATTTTAATATCGCAAATAGCCTCATGAAATTCTGCTATAAACTTGACCTGACTATAACATACTTGATATTGATTTGTGCAAACTCTGAGGCCAGGGGTTAAACACAAGAAACAAAGAGATATACAGAATATTCACAGGGCAGAAGAAAAAAAATACTACATTTGTACACCTCCTTATATAACCACAAGTGCTCGCAGTAGAGTATATAGTCCCAATAGAGTATATACTGGATACATTTCTGGAAGGGCATCTGGTGTACCTTTCTACATAAATACATCGGTAACACTTTATAATAACTATAGCCTATTTAGCCTTAATAAAGCATGAACAAACACTTAATTAATAATGAACAAACACTTAATTAATAATAAAGAAACACTTAATCAATAATGAAGAAACACTTAATTAATGATTCACGCTTAATAACTACTCAATTACAACCTTAATTAACACTGAATTAGCGATTAATTGGCCTGTATAGTTACTCATACTTATTTCACACTTAGTTACTCCTTAAATAAGCATTTACAAATGGTTAGTTAAGTATTAAATCAAACACTTGTTAATGAAGTGTTAATTAAGGCCGTAATTAAATAGTTATTAAGCATGATTCATTGTTAATTAAGTGTTTGTTCATTATTAATTAAGTGTCTGTTCATGCTTTATTAAGGCTAAAGAGGCTATAGTTATTATAGCCATTTGCTATTGAAAATACTCGATTTTTACAGCTTATACCTACAAAAGTTTAAAGTTTACCAATCTTACAAAAGTACCATATTTTCCGGACTATAAATCGCACTTTTTGTCATAGTTTGGCCGGGGCTGCGACTTATACTCAGGTGCGATTTACATGTGAAATATGTGTTTTTTTCTTCATTATTTTGCATTTTTTTGGCTGGTGCGACTTATACTCCAGTGCAATTTATACTCCGGTAAATACGGTACTTATTAAGTCCTAATCCAGTATATATCAACAGGGAATTATCTGGCAGGGCATCTGGTGCACATGTCTCCATATGCAGCAGATTGGTTATTGGTCTATTCCCATATTAATCCCATTATATGAAATTCCTGGCTGTAGATTAATGATAAACCTGTAATTATAATTCATTTCATCATTCCCAACTGATCTGGTTTGTTGCCGGGTAGAAATATGCTTTGGTTTGTATATAGACAAGTTGAATATACGTTACTTTATGTATAAATGACTTCCATTTACTTAACTTTCCATTCACAAGTGAGCGCACAACTTCTAGACTTACTTGGGCCAGTCCAAAATTTCCAGTGGAGCGAACCAAGCGATGAAGGGGGGATGAAGTTTAGAGTCTACGATAGTTTCAGTGTTTTTTTGCTGAATCTAAATATAATGATGAATAAAAATATAGCAGTTAAATGTCCTACATCACACAAAACTGACTCTTGTGAGCTTTGAGTCATGTTATAATGTTGTTACCTCATCAAAAACAGACCTGGAGCTCTGTTTTGTTTCATTCACACGTGTCTGAGTACAGCTCAAAATGCCGTATTCCACCTTGTGATGTCATGAAGTGGTAGTTTTCCAGCGCTTTTATCTGCTCAGTTAAAGACCTGTCTCTATCCGCTCTTGATTTTCCGACTCTTTCGCTGCGTTGTGGTCTGTATCGATCGGTTTTGTGATCACCGACGCACGCTACTTTTCGAAGTGCATTGTGGGAAGTTTTGACTGCACTACTTTTTCACTCCTTGGTCATTCGGACGCCGCTAAAAATGACCTAAATAGTGCCCCCTGTAGGGAATACCGTGGACTTTCAGACACAGCCATTTGAGTCGGATAGATATTTAAAAGCAGCAGTGAGGCATCCCACGATTAATAATAAATACTGGATGGATGGAGATGAGGTAGTACACATACAGTATTAGTAATCAGTACTTTACTTTGGCCATGTGTCTGACTCATAGACTGTATAAAAAAGTGGACTAACTGAGTGTTTGGCTCCAGTCAAACGAAGCTCATCGAGGCTCGAGCGGCGAATTTGGAAATCCGACCGTGAGTATCATAGCAACCAAAAAGCCAATCTGGAGCGATGGCTGTTGAAGGTAAAGGAACTTCCCGCCGCTGGTTTAGCAAGGAGTGGACGCTTAGCAATGCCAACACTAGCGGGAGCAACTTCGGGGAAAGACTGCACCTGATTTGTCTGCGTGGATCATGTGGAGCGGGTTAATACGAACGTTTTAAGACCGAAATGACGAAGCTCACGGCAGAGGTTAGCCGGAAGCGCGCCCATGATCACTTCCTATTTGGAACACGGCGACTACACGGCTAATAAACAGAAGAATGAACCAGTAATTAGCCAGAGACGTTAGTTATTCAACCTTTCACTGCTCAAATCGTATCGTATTACATAAAAATGGCAAAAAAAAATCTCCTCATTCTTGCACAGAAATTGTACACTCAGAAAATACTGCTCCAAAAATATATTGTTCCAACTGGAGACTGCAGAGGGCGAAAGCTCCTCCAGAAATCCACGCTGACGTCTGCTTCTGGTTCTGTCTGTGTCGTGTATGAGGTCGTTCTGTTCTCCACATACGCCAAACGAAAGACATAATCATGGAGTGTGGTTAAAGGATTTGTAGATTCACTCCTTGAGATGAGCGAATGTTGCTTTTAGAGATCGATGCCTGTCCTTATAATCACTGTCTCGACTCATTATAGACACAAACTAACTACTTAAGCCTTGAATTTTCTCATTTATTTCTTGCTGTTCCTATTTTGTAACCAATTTTGTCCATTTAGAATACTTTTTATGTGATAATTCTGCTTCACGGTTTGGTTTCAGTAATATCGTTTATCATCTACAGTATACTTACTTCAACTGTCAGTTTGTTATCGAGACAGGTCTAGAGATCGACCGATATGGGTGTGTTCGTGGCCGATGTCGATGCCATTTGTTTAGAATCCATAGCGAACAAAACCTGAGCAGCAGATCGAGCAAAAAACTAAATATCGACCTATGCTGGACATCGAAGGACGATAGCTGCAAAAAAGTCCAAGTATCGGCCCAATATCTCGGTATTTCCGTTGTATCTCTGGACGAAATGCGATGGGCCGACTCAAACTTCCTCAAATCTGGGAGTGGTCCATTTTAGTCATGGGCCACTGGTGCATCATGGACCTGGCCCACTTTAGACACAACATAATATACATTCATTGCACACCAAAAGGAAGCCATGTCCATATAAATGTACTCCCCATAACGGTGTATGAAATCATTTGAAAAGAAATATAAAATAAACCAGGATTTAAACCCAAATTGGACTCAAATAAGGTCTAAATTAGGTCCATACCAAAACTATAGGCCGACAAGTTGCCAAATCTAAACCAGCGCTCAGATTAAACCAGGATTTTACCAGAACCAAAAGCACAATTTCATTTCTAAGGAACTTTAAGGACATGAACTGTAAACGACTCCTCGCTACCACAAGCAGAGAACAATTTTTTAAACAATACTGGACCAAAATTGCCCACTTTTCAACCACTGACCCCCAGTTACGAAGGAAGTGCCAAAAAGCTTTAGCCAACCTCGCCGGCTTTGTCTGGCAATACCATTAATCGCCATGGCAACGGTACGCAAAACACAATGAAGCGGCGAAATCCATGTTCTGAAAGTGAAAACATATTTTTCATACGGTTGGATAGATAAATGGATGGATTTGTGCTCATCGTCATGGCAACGTGGTAAACCAGTATGAAATGTATAATAAAAAATATTCTTATTAATAATTCTTTTTTGTTTTTTGTTTTTTACAGTGAAGCCAACCGTGATCGACGTGGGCATCTACGTGAACAGCATCGGCCCCGTCTCCTCCATCGATATGGTGAGTCTCGCTGGTTAAGTCCGGGTTAAGTCCTGGTTCAGTCCTGGTTCAGTCCTGGTTTCTTCATTTGGCCTGGTTTAGTCCTGGTTTAGTCCAACTTTACTTTGAGCCTTGCTTTAGTTTGGGTTTCTACTGTAGTCCTGGTTTTGTCCTAGTTTGGTCTTGGTTTAGTCTAACTTCAACTATGGTTTAATGTAACTGGTTTAGTTCCGCTTTAACCCTTTGTGAATTTTTTTTTTGGTACAGTCCTGGCATACTCCTGGTTTAGTCCTGTTTTAGTCCTGCTTTAGTCCTGCTTTAGTCCTGCTTTAGTCCTGGTTTAGTCCTGCTTTAGTCCTGTTTTAGTCCTGCTTTAGTCCTGGTTTAGACCTGGTTCAGTCCTGGTTCAGTCCTGTTTTAGTCCTGGTTTAGTCCTGTTTTAGTCCTGGTTTAGTCCTGTTTTTGTCCTGCTTTAGTCCTGTTTTAGTCCTGCTTTAGTCCTGTTTTAGTCCTGCTTTAGTCCTGTTTTAGTCCTGCTTTAGTCCTGTTTTAGTCCTGCTTTAGTCCTGTTTTAGTCCTGGTTTAGTCCTGCTTTAGTCCTGTTTTAGTCCTGGTTTAGTCCTGGTTTAGTCCTGATTTAGTCCTGCTTTAGTCCTGCTTTAGTCCTGGTTTAGTGGTGTATTAGTGTTGTATTAGTCCTGGTTTATTCCTGCTTTATTCCTGGTTTAGTCCTGATTTAGTCCTGGTTTAGTCCTGGTTTAGTCCTGGTTTAGTCCTGCTTTAGTCCTGGTTTAGTCCTGGTTTAGACCTGCTTTATTCCTGCTATAGTCCTGCTTTAGTCCTGTTTTAGTCCTGTTTAGTCCTGCTTTAGTCCTGGTTTAGTCCTGCTTTAGTCCTGTTTTTAGTCCTGCTTTAGTCCTGCTTTAGTCCTGGTTTAGTCCTGGTTTCAGTCCTGCTTTAGTCCTGTTTTAGTCCTGGTTTAGTCCTGGTTTAGTCCTGCTTTAGTCCTGGTTTAGTCTGGGTTTTTAATAATCAAGATATTGAAAAATTCCACAATCAAGGACCATTATGAAACAAGTTTAGTCCTGACTTTCTTTCTTGCAAAGGTTATTATGTAGTTGCAGTTATGTATCTGTACAGACGTAATTAAAAGCAGTTTATAGTTTCTTAAATAATAGGACATGGTAAGAACGAAAATGTAAAGATCTCCCCGTTTGAAAGACTACAGTCTCTGCTCTGACTCAACTTTAAATCGATCAAAATAATCGTTCAGTGTGTGCAAAAAATTTTGATTTTATTTTTTCGGCCATAACTATTCAGTTATTAAGGCAGAAGGCTGCAGTCAGCTCCGACGTCTGGCAAAAATAGACTCTCAAAGGAATGAAACCAGAACAGCCCCTCCAAATGAAACCAGAACAGCCCTCCACCAGGGTTAGTCACTGGACTTTAGTCACTTTGTGCGGTCTGAAACAGGGTTAGTCCTGCTATAGTCCTGCTGTAGTCCTGGTCAGTTTTGCTGTAGTCCTGGTTCAGTCCTGGTTCAGTCCTGGTCCAGTCCTGCTATAGTCCTGCTTTAGTACTGTTTTAGTCCTGGTTCAGTCTTGCTGTAGTCCTGGTTCAGTTTTGCTGTAGTCCTGGTTCAGTCCTGGTTCAGTCCTGCTGTAGTCCTGGTTCAGTCCTGGTTCAGTCCTGCTGTAGTCCTGGTTCAGTCCTGGTTCAGTCCTGCTGTAGTCCTGGTTCAGTCCTGGTTCAGTCCTGCTGTAGTCCGGACTCGGCTCGGCCTCGTTTCGGCTGCGGGGTGAGCGTTTCCTGGGCGCTCAGGCGGATCATCTGGATTAAGCAAATGAGTGATTCCCCAAACCCACAAGAGACTCCGGGGCTGAGCGAGCCAGAGAGGAGCAGGCAGGTGGGCGCTTTGGCGGATCATCCTGGATTAAGCAAATGAGTGATTCCCCAAACCCACAAGAGACTCCATGTTCTACTGAGAGAGAAGACAGGAGCAGGCAGGAGCAGAGAGGAAGAGGAGGAGCAGGCAGGAGCAGAGAGGAAGAGGAGGAGCAGGCAGGAGCAGAGAGGAAGAGGAGGAGCAGGCAGGAGCAGAGAGGAAGAGGAGGAGCAGACAGGAGGAGAGAGGCAGAGGAGGAGCAGAGACAGGAGGAAGAGGAGAGCAGACAGGAGCAGAGGGAGAGGAGAGCAGCAGGAGCAGAGAGGAAGAGGAGGAGCAGGCAGGAGCAGAGAGGAAGAGGAGGAGCAGGCAGGAGCAGAGAGGAAGAGGAGGAGCAGGCAGGAGCAGAGAGGAGGAGGAGGAGGAGGAGCAGAGAGGAGCAGAGAGCAGAGAGGAGGAGCAGGAGCAGAGAGAGAGAGAGGAGCAGAGAGGAGGAGAGAGGCAGAGGAGGAGCAGAGACAAGAGCAGAGAGGAAGAGGAGGAGCAGACAGGAGCAGAGAGGAAGAGGAGGAGCAGACAGGAGCAGAGAGGAAGAGGAGAAGCAGACAGGAGCAGCAATAAGAGCAGAGAGGGTCAGGAGGAGCAGACAGGAGCAGGCAAGAAAAGACAGGAGCAGAGATAAGAACAGAGAGGAGCAGGTAGGAACTATGGAAGCCTACAGGGGCAGTAGAAGCAGATAGGAGCAAACAGGAGCAGACAGGAACAGATAAGACCAGACAGGAGCAGACAGGAGCAGATGGGAGCAGGCAGGAGCAGACAGGAGCAGATGGGAGCAGACAGGAACAATAGAAACAGGGGCTTTTCTCGCTTTTTGGGATCTTTGCAGAACGCTTCTTAGGTCCCAACATTGAGAAATTTCATGTCCCTTAATAAGACTGGACCATACACTGTAATACTGTTGTCACTGTGAAAAGTTAAACTGTGGAAGCTAAAATTGCTAACTTATGTGCGTAGCGTGTGTTTATTATCATCTTTTTATTGACCTTGAAATGAAAATGGACGTGTGCTCCTGCTTCAATAATGCACAAGCTGCTTTATTCTTCGCTACACATTCACTTTTTAATGAACAGTTTTATTGACTCATTTTATATACATGAATACATCCGCTCTCTTTCCCTAATTAATCTCCGTGGCCCCCTAGTGGCTGGTGGGGCCCCTCGGATTGTTACAGTCTACCTGTGCCAGGAGGAGCTCTCGGAAGTTTGTTTAAAGAGTAAGAACAGTCTGTTGATGAAACTGATGAGGATAAAGACTCTAGATTAGACAGATTAATCACAAACAGTTTTTGTCCCTGAGCGGTAAAAAGCAGATGAAAAGTAGTTTCCAAACTCAATTCCAGCTCGAAGGGAAAGGCCCAGAACCAATTTCGATACCACAGCGATAATAAAAAACTAAATTTTACGAGACAATAGACTGATTTTTAACACAAAATAAAGGTAGTTTCTGCGGTTGTAGAAAGCTCAGCTGGTAGAGTGTTTGTCGACTGATCCAAGGTTGGCGGTGCGATTCCAGCTCCGACGAGATGAACGCTGTCGTGTCCTTGGGCAAGACACTTAACCCACCTCGCCCTCAGTGTCTGTGTGCACTGATGTATGAATGTGTGTGTGACTTGGTGTGTGTTTCCTTGATGTAAAGCGCTTTGAGAGTCTTGAAGGTGGAAAAAATGTGGCCGTTTACCATTTAGTGTCACATGGTCTTAAAGTAGTTCTAATATATTTCAAGACCATCTAAAACCTGAGGAAAGATACATGTCATACTAGTTTAAGTATCATTTAATGTGTGAGTATTGTGTTTTTTGATGACCTTGTACCTTAGACTGTATTTATCAGACATGGGCAAACTATGGCCCAGGGACCACACACGGCCCTTTGAGTTTATTAATCCGGCCCGTTGAATGTGACCAAATTATATTAAAATAGTTAAGAGTAAACTTTGTTCAAATTACCTTTTCAAAAGTTGTTGAATCTTTTGGCACTTGATAAAACAAAATGTAAGTTTGAATTTGTACAATGAGCCCTACATATTCAGGCTTTGCTACATGTTACAGGCCAAATCTCTAATGTAATGTATAGATAAATATATCCTGGTCAAATTTTAGAACCCACTGTGGAACGTGTGTCAAGTCGTTTGCCCACCCCTTTTATATATAAATGGACATAGCTAACCTGTTAGCCGCCACGTTCCAAATAGGAAGTGATCATGGGTGCGCTTCTGGATCCATCGACTCTGGCTTCTGGCTGCAGTTCACATTTTATTGAAAAAAGTCCATCTCTCTGTACCTGCTGCTGTCAGACTCATTCTTTTGGTCTTAAAATGTTCGTATTAACCCTCTACATGATCCTGGTGTTTGTATTTCACTTTTTGTCCATAAATCAAAATATGAACATTAATAACAGACAAATCAGGCGCCTTCTTTTCCCGAGGTCGCTCCCGCTAGCATTAGCAACAGGTTTGATTGACAGCGTTGCTAAGCGCCTGCTCCCTGCTAAACCAGCGGTGCGGGCAGGAAGGGGCGTTACCTTCAACATCCTCGCTCCAGATTGGCTCTTTGGTTGCTATAATACTCGCGATCAGAATTTCAACTATGTAACTTAGCTCCAAATTCACCACTAGAACGCTCTTTAGCCTCGATGAGCTTCATTTAACTGGAGCTGAACGCCGTGGGTGACGTCAGACTCACTTCGCCCGCTTCTTTATCCAGTTTATGCCTTGTACATTTCCAAACTCATTAAGGACAATGTAGCGCACTGCGTAACGACCTGTAATGACACGATCCCAGCTCAAAATACAACATCATTACAAAGCTGTTACATATATGTGTTACTTTTTACTGATGTAGGTACGATATATCAAGTGTACCACAGCATTTATCATGTTTATTTCAAAGTTTCATGAATAAACCAGGCCGGACATGCACTTTTCAGTTCAGAAACTCACCATCGCAACTCTCTGCAATATTAACAAGGGCTCGCATCAGAGAATAAAACGTTTTGTGTTTGAACTGCGCTATGCCAGATGTGGGGTCTACTGTTGCCTGGTTACAGTAAATACCCCCCCGTACGAGAGTGGACCTTAGTTAAGATTAGATCAGCCGTGTACAAATTAATTTAGCATTATGGACGCTACAATACGCTACAGAATGGCGTTTGTAAATTCCGTGTTAGCATTAGCATAAATATGACGTTGCTGTGCTGTTTATGGAGATGGTTAAGTCAGATACTGAAGTCCAAATGAACCCATGAATTCATTAAAGTGTGTATTAGTTTGGTACCGAGGACGTTTAGGGTTCAGTCCAAAGCGCAATTTGGAAAACGCAATTTAGTTTGCGAAATGGTTTTTCATTAGTTGCTCTCTCCCCAGACTGTAAGAGACAGAGAGACGCACTGCTCAATCTGGGGTCCTCACAAAACATGCTATTTCGGTCTGTTTTTTGGGCTAAAAAGTTGCACATTGTGGTTTTAAATCCATGCAACAAGCAAACTGCAGACTCTCCACCAGAAAAGTTACACCTTTTCATAACCTTATATATGCACGGTGGCCCAAAAGTCACTGACAGTTGAAAAAACGTCATAACTCTTTTGTTTCTAAATATTTTTGTTTTATTTTTTCAGAGCATTTAGAACGACCTTTCCGACATTAATCTGAGCAAATACAGCACCGAGGAACGAACCCTCATTGTACAGTGGTACTTTGAGTCACACGGGTCAAATTCACAAACCCAGCGGTGTTACCGTCGACATTTTAATACCAGAGATGCCCTGAGTGTAAATGCCATTAACGGAATAATAAGTGTTTTTCCCAAATCTCAGAAGGTTCAGTTTATCTACTGCTAAAATTTGGTGAGTATAACTTAAGAATTATAGGAGCTACTGAAGATTTAAAAGTGTCAGTGACTTTTGGGCCACCCTGTATTAAGAAATTGCCAGTTTGTATGTTTATCGTCTCATTTTCGGAAGCTATTCTTGATTCCAAAGCTGAAGTCTTGTCTTTCAGTTGGTTCCTCGCCCATTCCTGCAGTAATGAAGTGTCTTGTCTGTCTGTAGTAGGTCACTGGAGCATTGCACAGGACGATCCTCGCTGTGGGAGCACTACCCTCGTCCCTCCCTCCCCTCTCCTGTCATATTTGGGTCAGTTTCGTGGACCGTTGCTCTGATTGGCTTAGCCCCCGTCACCTGTCACGAACGCCGGATCCTGATTGGCTTCGGTTGTGTCAGGAGCGAGGGGCACGGGGGTAGTTGGACGTGAGATAATCCGGTTTCCCCTGGGAGTGACTAAACAGGAATTACTGCCAAATTCCAAGTCTAAATCCAAGCCCTCATTTTACCCCAGATGTAGCGCTTGGCTTCGTCGGTGTATAGCTTAGTTTTACAGTTTTGATGTTTTAACTTGGGCTGTTTACCTGAAATATTCCACAGTATGGCATTAAAGCTATCCATCTCCATTGGGACAGGCTAGATCTGCGGAGAGGCGACCCCGCTCACAGTGAGATCAGAATGCGTGCATATTTGTTACACCTGTTACTGAAAACGCTCGAGCAAAGCAATGACGTTTTCATGGAGACCAGCAGGTGGCGGACCCGAGCCCATTACCCGACAAAGCTCCACACTGCACCTTTATATAAACGTCCATTTTTCAACACGTCGGCTTTAGGATATACCTCCGTGCCGTTGTTCTATCGGCCTGTCTCCTCCTCTTTTCCACTTGAATAACTGGGCCAAACTCAGCAAGACAAGCCATATTGATCATAGCACTATCTCCGCTGGCCTTTGAAACGGTCTCTGCTTCCAATTCTTCCAAGCGCTGTCTCGTCACAAAACTAAAATTTCAAACTCGATTTCTATACTAAGGAACAGACTCAATACTCATTACCGATTCTGATACCACGCTGTCAAAAAACGATCTTTCTTTAGACGATAGAATGTGATTTTCAGCATTAAATGGTAGTATAGTCGTCCCTCGTTTATCGCCGGGGTGGACGAAATCTGCAAAGTAGTCACATTATACATGTTTTAAGGCTGTAAAACCCCTCACCATTGACTGTTATTAATGTTCATATCTTGAGTTACAGACACAATAGTGAAAAAAAGACACCAGAATCATCCAGAGCGGGTTAATACGAACATTTTAAGACCAAAATGACGAGTCTGACAGCAGCAGCATTTACAGAGAGAGAGCCACAGTTTTTCAATAGAAAGTGAATTGGAGCCAGAGCTAGCAGGTTAGCTATGTCCATTTATGTATACAGTCTATGGTAATCCCTCAGTGGTCCAGCTAGGTTCATAGTGGTCCATGTCTTATACTTTTTCTGATCCAGTACTTGCTCAAATGAGTATCTAGTTTTGAAGTTTTAGTATCGATTAGTATCTGATTTTTGATACATTTGACAAGACTTTCTCCATGCTTCATTACGGCTACGGTAATTATAATACCCATTAAACTTGTATTTATTCAGTTAGAGTTGGTATTGCATCTCCACAGATCTGGCTTGTATCTGTTCACAAACAAAGCGAATTATCTTTCATTCACTCCAGCGGTAATGGCCGTTGGCTGGGTTCGCCGAGACGCCAAGTGAAGCCAGCAGTAATTTTGTGATGTATGCTCGGGTGATTAGCGCCATTAGCGACGTTAAAAGTCCCGAGGAGACGAGCTGAAGCCGAGAGACAAAGAGCAGAGGAAACCGAACAGCAAAACCTCAGAAACCTCCATGTCTGTGTTCTGGACATGACCAACCACTGCTGATGTCTGTGTATCAAATATATACAGCCACTTTTTTCTCGATTCTTATATATTTGTGTGTTATTTGCATTTCCCATATCATTAAATGTGCTGAGCCTCCTATTTATTAACCACGATGAGTTTATAAGCATGTTTCACAACGTTCGGAGAGAAAAGAGGGGTTGATCGTCATCGTAAAGGTACGAACTAGCATGATAACCGTGCACTTCCTTCTTTCTAAGCAAGTGCAGCTTATATAGTTTGTCTGTACTGGTAGTAAAGTAAAGAAAATACAAATACCATCCATCCATTTTCTTCCAGCAGTTTAAGCTAACGGACTCCCAGACTTCCCTCACCCCAGACACTTCCTCCAGCTCCTCCAGTGGGACCCCCAAATACACGTGTGCATGATCTTTAAAGGAGGGGCGGTGGTGGAGGGGTCCGCCATCTGTTTGTCTCCATGAAGATGATTATCATGGTTATTGTTTTCCCCTAGAACATCTACAGAATATATTACGACATTTAACACATTTATTGTAGCAGCGCCACAAATTTGGTGCTTAATTAGCGAAAGTAAACACACTTATGTCACGTTTTCATGATCAAGATGAGGATATTTCAGAGCACGTATTATGCAAAATTGCCTTTCTAACAAAATTTTATCCATGTTATAGATAGATTCAGGGTAGATTCAGATAATTTCAGGGTAGATTCAGATAATTTTCCCCAAATTATATAATTAGAAATGACTACAAACTCACCCACAGCCCTATTTTCTAGAAAGTGGATAAAAGAGCGTTGTAGTCACGGTTTTATGCAGCGTCCTCTTCACATTAAAGTGTTCAAATAAAGCTTTATGTGGATTATTTAGGCACAAACAAAACATCGACCTGGGCTGCACATTTAAGGCCCTAAAAACTCCAAATATTTGCCTTATATATCAGCCAATATATGGATCTATCTTCTCTGAGCACTTAAAAATGCTATATTCAATTTTTCCTGTTTAGTCGCGTCATAGATAAAACTCCAAACTTACCCTGTGCTGTTTTTAACCCATAAACTATCACCAGACTCATTCTATGGTCAAATTATGTTCACAAACAAACAAACACACGGCTCTTTTAGTTTAGCATTTCTTTGCTTTACCTCTGCTCCTTCCCGTTGCTTCCAGCAGAGGGAGCTGCAACACCTAAACGCCTCATTGGAAACAGAGATTTAGTTTATAAAGTATATTTTCGAGAAGCAAACATCGTTTTAAGTTAGAAAATGAGAAATACTTTTCCTAAAGAGACCAAGAGCATGTTTTAAATTGAGTTAAAGCCACAAGAATGCATCATGTGTGTTATTTAAACGATGTTCTCAAAAGAAACTAAATTAAAAGGTTCATATATGGGTCAGTACATTACGCCAGATACACGATGTTCTTCTCGTATTATCAGATGTGTACTCCTTGGGGCAATGCTTAACTTCAAACACGTGTGACTCAAACGCCAAATCACATAATGCTTTCCTAATGGTCAAGCTACATACGCCAGATGTGTCCCAGCCAGGCTTCCGTACACTAATTTAACAATACATATGGGTCTATATTAAAAATACCTCATGGCCCACACATTGTCGAACACATGCGTAAATAGCTAGCGGCTAGTCTAATTGAAAACGCAAATCCAAGTAATTAAAGTAAGTGCGGCTGAGAATGTGTCCAGATTGCGTAAGGTCACCGGGGTTATGCAGTTTTTTATTGCATAAGAAGAGACTTGATTAGCAATTGGATCTGTCAACGCTACGCTAAGAAAAAGTAATCAGATTTTAATGAATGGGAGTACAAGCCAAACACTGGAGCTTCAGCCGACGGCGTGGATAAAAAGGTACACAAATTACAAGTGGTAGCATGTAAGTATGAATTAGTAGTACTATCGGAGTATTAAGTGTAATTGTATTTTTAACTTTGGTGAGAAAAATGGCACGCTTCAACTGAGAGTAGTAGTAGTAGCAGTAGTAGAAGAATAAATACATGGCATGCTTGAATGGAGAGTAGTAGTAGTAGTTCTAGTAGTACTAGTAGTAGTAGTGGTGGTGGTAGTAGTAGCAGTAGTAGTAGTAGTAGTAGTGGTGGTGGTAGTAGTGGTGGTGGTAGTAGTAGTAGTTGTGGTAGTAGTGTGGTAGTAGTAGTAGTTGTGGTAGTAGTAGTGGTGGTAGTAGTAGTTGTGGTGGTGGTAGTAGTAGTAGTAGTAGTAATAGAAGTAGTAGTTGTGGTAGTAGTAGTAGTAGTTGTGGTGGTAGTAGTAATAGTAGTAGTGGTGGTGGTAGTAATAGTAGTAGTTGTGGTGGTGGTAGTAGTAGTAGTGGTGGTAGTAGTGATGGTAGTAGCAGTAGTAGTAGTGGTGGTAGTAGTAGTAGTAGTGGTGGTGGTGATGGTGGTAGTAGTAGTAGGAGAGTAGTAGTAGATGTGGTAGTAGTAATATTAGTGGTGGGTGGTGGTAGTTGTGGTGGTGGTAGTAGTAGTAGTGGTGGTGGTAGTAATAGTAGTAGTTGTGGTGGTGGTAGTAGTAGTAGTGGTGGTAGTAGTGATGGTAGTAGCAGTAGTAGTAGTGGTGGTAGTAGTAGTAGTAGTAGTGGTGGTGGTGATGGTGGTAGTAGTAGTAGGAGTAGTAGTAGATGTGGTAGTAGTAATATTAGTGGGTGGTAGTTGTGGTGGTGGTAGTAGTAGTAGTAGTGGTGGTAGTAGTGATGGTAGTAGCAGTAGTAGTAGTAGTGGTGGTGGTACTAGTGGTGGTAGTAGTAGTAGTTGTGGTGGTGGTAGTAGTAGTGGTGGTGTTAGTAGTGGTGGTAGCAGCAGTAGTAGTTGTTGTGGTGGTACTATGGTATTAGTAGTAGTAATAGCTTTCAATCAAGTACGTCAGTTGCTAACCCGTACTTCTGGTTGAGTAACATTATATACAAGTACTTAAAGTTACTGTATATGACTATTATTTGGTGGGGCAATATGTGGTAGTACAATTATATAATCAGAATAAGTCTGTTACTGTCAGTTCACGGTTTAGACCAATATTAAGGCACCAAAGTAGTTCCTCCAATATTAAATGAGTCCACATCACCGTGTACCTCTTATGTTATCTTTAAGTACTTCTGTTTTTCCACTCCCAGCAATTAAACTCACTGTAGACGCCGCCTTTTAGATATATATTTTGATTTATAATTTTTTTTCTCTGTGCGATGAGAGCGGAGAGAGAACGCGCCGCTCGTCTGGGTCTTTGAAATACTGCATCTGTCAGAGCCCGTATATCCGTCGGTGAGTGACATGGGCAGAAGATTACTCATATAAACACACTTATCTGGACTAATGCACTACTTAAAGACTATTCACCGCAGGAGTGACACACAGGAAGGACCATATAAGGGTGTGTGTCGTCAGAAGTATAGAAAATCAGATATGAATCCATACTAAAACTCATAGATACTCATTTGACCAGGTATCGATACTAAAAAAGTCACATCCACAGGACAAAAATGAACCTGAATACCTTTAAAACCAGTACATAATGTTTTTTTTGGAGATATGAAAAAATACATATCCACAGACAAAAATGCTTGTAAAAAATTCAACAAAATTCCAGTGTTCGTTTTGTCATATACAGTGATTTTTTAGCATTTTTAATTTTTTTTTTAAAGACGCAATATGTAACTTTTTTCCCCATGCAGTGTTAATGGGGGAAGATCAGCGTCCATAGGAAATCCGCCCAGACACAGGAAAAACAAGCAAACTCCGCACAGAAACGCAACACATTTGGGAATCTAACCTGCAACCTCGCCTCCATGACTTCAGATTGTTTTTAGACCGGATGCCCGTTCTGACACAATGGTTTCTATATATTCTGGTTCAAACAGTGCCCTCTTGTGGCTGAAGGAAACATATATAGTTTTTTTTTAGATTTGTGTCCATGTATTTACCAATGTATTTTAAAGTATTTGCACAGACTGTATAAAGAAGTGGACTTAAAGAGTGTGACGTCACCCACAGCGTTCGGCTCCAGTCAAATGAAGCTCGTCGATGCTAGCAGTTATAGCGGCAAATTTAGAGCCAAGTTGCACATTAAGAATTCCGATTGCGAGTATCATAGCAACCAGAGAGCCAATCAAACCTGTTGCTAACGCTAGCGGGAGCGACGTCGGGGAAAGATGGAGCCTGATTTGTCTGATATTAATGTTCATATCTTGATTTGCGGATTCAATAGCAGCAGTTACAGAGAGGGAGATGACAGTTTTTCAATGTAAAGTGAATTGGAGCGGATGTGTCGCGCCCATGATCACTTCCTATTCGGAACACGACGGCTAGCAGGTTAGCTACGTCTCTTTACATATACAGTCTATGTGTACAGTCTGTGTGATTTCAGAACAGCTACAGTATTATGTGTCTTTCTATGATCAAAATCCTTCTGTGTAGTTTGATATAGTTTCAGCTCTGGTTTCTCTTTGGTTTTTATAATTCCAGCTCTCTTGAGTAACTCTTGACACACTTCCACACTTTGATCACCAAATTCTTTTTTTTTCCACTTTTCTCACAAGTCAAACATTAAAAGTCTCCCCGTTTCTTTTGAGAGTTTTTTTTTTCTTTATCAGATAAATCTCATCCAGTTTCCCACAAGGTGTTTCGTGCTAACGAAACAAGCTAACACTATTTAAATGAAAACACAATGGCTCATTATTATTGTGCGTCATTGATCTAATCTCACACTGAAAAGATGTTAGCTTAGACACTTTTATATTTATCTTAGCTTAAATTACTGTCTTATTCAAGTCGTAGTAGCAGTAGTAGTAGTGATAGTTCTGACAGTAGTAGTAGTAGTAGTCGCAGTAGTGGTAGTAGTAGCTTTCAATCAAGTACTTCAGTTGCCTACTCCTACTTTTGAGACTTTTTTTTCTACTTTATCAAATAAATCCCACCCATTTCCCTGATCAAGGAGTTTCATGCACGCTAGCTAAACAACACAATCATAGGCCATGTCTCAATTCGGCGCTTATGGTATGTCACCTAGCAACCGATTTCTTCCCAATTGTAGCTAGTATTACATAACTACATAAAATAAACCTTGTTTCTCTCATAGAAGAAGTCACGCACAGTCCATGATGCGATACAGCAGTGCATGGAGTCCGCTCGGACGCACGCTTCGTTCACGGCCGATCTCCATGGAAACGCTGGAAACACAGGACACATTTGTCGGCCGCATTCGTAGGGTAAAGCATGAAATGGGCGCAGGAAGTAGCGTAAGTGTCCTTCAAATGCGTCCGACAAAGTGTGCAACCATTGTATTGAGACACAGGCATAGTAGTAGAAGTACTAGTAGTAATTGTAGTAGTAGTAGTAGAGCAACAATGCAAGTAGTGTTGGTTATTGGTGGTAATAGCATAGTAATAGAAGTAGCAGTGACAGTCCTGACAGGAGTATTTAGCAGTAGTAGTCACTCAAATACTTCAGTTGCTTAACCGTATTTTTGAGACTTCTTTTCTACTTAATCAAATAAATCTCACCCATGTTCCCAGATCAAGGTGTTTCGCGCACGCTAACTAAACAAGCTAACACCATCAATCTAACTCCACATTCAAAAGGTGTTAGATTAAACGCGAAACAAACAAAAAAAAAAAGGTTAGCGTTTGTAATTTGCTTTTTGATATATCTCGCCTTTATTTACTGTCTCATTCAAGCCGCCGGTGTGCAATCATAGCACTAATTAGCCTAGCACAAAGAGCATTATGGGTAATGTAGTAGAGCCACAGGAGGCAAATTGGTACATCGGCTGCATCCAAAAACATCATTTAGGGAGCCAAAGGGATGTTTTGGTCGGAGGAAATGGGGCTAGACAGGTTAGTTTGATCCATTTTACTGTTATTGTCAAATGACTTCCTGTTTTCCCCCGGAGAGCGATGTGGTAGATTCAGACGTTTGATAGAGCTAAAACAGATTAAAACCGAATGCGACAATGATTCACTGTCTGTATTATTATGGATCTACTTAACATTAGCTGATCATCTCCGTGGTAGTGTTCTTGCTCTGCTCGAATGTTCCACACTATGGCATTGAACATATATATATCCTCCAGAATCCAAAAAAAACAGCACAAGGATCCACGCACCGCCCCTAGTGTCCACCGGGGGAGCTGTGTTGCCTCTGTGTCGCTACGAGGTGCTGGTTGTATTTCTTTCTTTAAGGTAGGTCTGGTTTGCAGCACCTGACTGTGTGTTTAAAGCTGCATTACGAACCTTTTTCAGTGTCCGTGGAGATGTTGCTGCTTTCGCCTGGAGTGAGCGAGTTACGGTTCATGTCTGTGGAGAGGCGCGGAGTCACGGTGCGATGGTTTTCAAGGTGTTTTTCATCATCAAAACGTGTGAGATTGAATAAATGTGAGATAGAAGAGTTTAATGCCATAGTTTGGAACATTCAAAGCAGAGAAGTAACATCTCCAAGGAAACGAGGAGATGGCCGGACTGAAACGACAATTTGTGTAGTCGTATACCTGCAACGAGTCCTAGAGCTAATACAGAAACACTAACTAGTCTGTAGTAGTAGTAGTAGTAGTAGTAGAAGCAGCAGCAGTAGTATTAGAGGTAGCAGTAGCATCAGTGGTAGTATTAGTAGTAGTAGCAGTAGCAACAGCAATAGCAGCAGCAGTAGTAGCAGTAGTAGTAGTAGAAGAGATAGTAATAGTAGTAATAGAGGTAGTAGTAGTAGTGACAGCAGTAGTGGCAGTAGCTGTTGTAATTGTAGTGGTAGTAGCAGCAGTAATAGTAGTAGTAGAAGTAGCAGTAGCGGCAGTAGTAGTCGTAGCAATAGTAGTAGCAGCAGTAGTACTAGTAGTAGTAGTAGTAGCAGTAGTAGTAGTAGTAGTAGCAACAGCAGCAGCAGCAGTAGTAGTAGTAGTAGTAGTAGTAGTAGTAGTAGTAGCAGTAGTAGTAGTACTAGTAGTAGTAGCAGCAGTTGTACTAGTAGTACTAGTAGTGGTAGCAGTAGTAGTAATAGTAGCAGCAGCAGTAGTAGTAGTAGTCGTGGCAGTAGTAGCAGTAGTAGTAGTAGTAGTAGTAGTAGTAGTAGTAGTAGCAGTAGCAGTAGCGGCAATAGTAGCAGTAGTAGTAACAGCAGCAGTAGTACAAGTAGTAGTAGTGGTAGTAGTAGTAGTAGTAGCAACAGCAGCAGCAGCAGCAATATTAGTATCTTTTTTCCCATCTGATGTTAACGGGGGAACATCAGAGCCCACAGGAAGGAGGAGGAACATGCAAACTCCACACAGAAACATTTGGGAATCGAACCCACAACCTCCTCCTCCCTGACTCCAGATTGTTTTTAGACCGGTTAACCACTCTGCTAACAAAACAAAAAAAAAAAAAAAAACGCGCTAACTCTTCAGGTTGTAGCTTAATCATCGCCGAAAGCTCCTTCTCCGTCACTTTTGATTGGCAGTTTGCTCCGTCAGCCACTCCAGCGTAATAAGTCAGGTGTACTTCTGTCTAAGTAATGCATGCTAATTGTAAATCATTCGTGAAGTGCCCTCAACCCAGGCAGAAAATCAATGAGTACTTTCACTTTGAGTATTTAAAGTTAAACCGGACTACTGCTGCTGGGGAATCTCATATTTATTTGGTCGGCTATGCACTTTAGTCTGTGAGCGGTGAAATATTTAGGAGGGAGATAAGGGAACGAATCTTGACTTTGGAGAAAAAGACAAGGCTATTTTAGTACTAAAGGTCCATGAAGAGAATTAGAAACAACTTGTTTCCGTGGCGATGTTTTACTTCGCCTGGAATGTTTCACAGTACGGCATTAAAGTCGTCGGAGATGAGCTGTTGATGCCGCCGTCCCGTTTTTATATTTTTATATCTCGCTTTTCCGACTTCGAGATGTAGCACGGCCGATTTTTAGACACTTAAAAGTTCAGAGTTCAACATGCAAGTCAGAATCAGGCAGTCTGTCAAATTAAAATAAATAAATTCAGTGGTAATTATAATATACAGAATAGTTCAGATGCCCTACCCGGTGTAGCCCTTTCTACTATTCCAAGCTGTATCTGACTATTATAACAGATATAAGGTAAGTTATTCCTCACTTACCTTGTGCATTCTGAGTATTCTAAGTATTCACAGCGATGAGCAGACACTGGGGCTGAGGTGGGTCAAGTGTCTTGCTCAAGGACACAACGACAAGTGGGAGTATTCATCAGTGGGAGCAGGAATCACACCACAAAACTGTCGGTCAGTGAATCAGACCGCTCAACGTATTACAGTTGTCTCTCGCTATATCACGGTTCACCTTTCGTGGTCTCGCTGTTTTGCTGATTTTTGTATGTTTTTTTTTACATTGTATGAATGTGCATTGTGTTCTGCGTCCTGAACTGAGGGACTGTAGACCATTGTGTTCTGCGTCCTGATTGGCTGAGGGACTGTAGACCATTGTGTTCTGCGTCCTGATTGGCTGAGGGACTGTAGACCATTGTGTTCTGCGTCCTGATTGGCTGAGGGACTGTAGACCATTGTGTTCTGCGGCCTGATTGGTACTGAGGGACTGTAGACCATTTGTTCTGCGTCCTGATTGGCTGAGGGAATGTAGCCCATGTGTTCTGTGTCCTGATTGGCTGAGGGACTGTAGACCATTGTCCATCAGTCTCCTCCGTGTCTCCTGTACAGTACAGAATGTGTCAGACAAATTTACATAAATGTTGGATCGCAGTGTGACTCTTAAGTGCTGTATTTTTGCAAATTTTCTCCCGACGAAATCCACAATGTCGATGAAACGTTCTGCACTGACAAAGGCAGTTTGAACTTTGAGAGTGTTTAAACAAGAGAGAAATGTGAGAAAATGTTAATGCCTGTGTGAGAAAAGTGTATAAAGTGTGTGGTGAGGGGTTTAAAGGCTTAAAACATAGATAATAATATTGTAAAAAATAAAGCTGATACTTCGATTTCACCTGTTGCGGGTTATTTTTCGAACGTAACCCCGCGATAAACAAGGGATTCGATTCGAGAGCAGGATTCGAACCGCCAACCTTCAGATCAGCGGACATACCGTCATATTAGTGAAGACTTGAGCACGCCTAAATGCAAGATATATAAGTTTAATGCCACGCTGCGGAACATTCCAGACAGCAATAGCATCTTCACTTCCTGATTCAGATCTCTTAACCAATCACATTCTGCTACCGTTGCCTCACAGCCAATCACAAACCGTTCATGCAGATCCCATTCATTTAATCCTGAAGGTTAATCTCCACCGCAGCAGCAGAACCACTAGCCACCTCAGCCTCTCCAGCTCCCCCTCGTTACCATAGTTACCAGTGTCTGTTTTTTTTCTGCAGTTTTCAGATTGTATTTACTATTTACGCCAACGGTTAGAATTAATTCTTGAATCCGTCTTGTTTAAAAGTTAACAAAAACACAGAGTTTAGCACAGACGCTCCAAACAGATGCCATTGTTTGGTTTCCGTCTGCAAAAAACTGCTTCCAAATATTGCGAAGTTATTAATACACAGTACAACGTTGTCCAAAAATTCATCCTGCAAGAGGTTATACAAGTGGCAGTCATTTAGTGGTAGTTCAGAGCGCCAGCTAACCAGAAGATTAACAGTTCTAACCCCACACCTGTCTCGACATACTGATGTGTTCTTGGGCAAAAGACACTAACCTGATAATCCTGCAGTATGAGTTTTCATATGTCAGAAGCTCGTCACAGTACTGCAAATATATTAAACTGGTACTGCAAAAGTAACTGTTTAAGTAGAGGCTATAGTCATACTCTAAAGTAAAAGTACTCAAGGATCCGTATCGAAACAGCTGACCACCACATTTAGTACTTACTATGACCTACTACTAATTACTACTAACTACTACTACTACTCCTACTATGACTACTAACTACTGCTACTATGACTACTAATGACTACTACAAACTACTACTCCTACTATGACTACTAATGACTACTACTAACTACTACCAATATGACTACTAACAATTACTACTACTATGACTGCTAACTGCTACTAACTACTACCACTATGACTACTAACAACTACTACTACTATGACCGCTAACTACTACTAACTACTACCACAATGACTGCTAACGACTTCTACTAACTACTACCACTAAGACTACTAACAACTACTATTACTATGATTGCTAACTACTACTAACTACTACCACTATGACTACTAACAACTACTACGACTACCATTATGATTACTAACTACTACTATTTGTACTTGTACTGGAGCTACGAGGAATACTACTTGTGGTACTGGAACTCGGCTACTGCTACTTACTTATACTACTAAAATCCCGTTCTCCTACAAGAGACATAAAGTGCTGTTACCGAAAAGTACAACTACTACTTCTAATCATTTGCAGTATTACTCCTGATATTAACGGCTAGTGGTACTTTGATTCCTACAACATCTACTACTTTATTTATACCACAAGTAACAAATAAAAAAACACTTAAAATATGTGATACTGTACAAATACTTCAAATGCTAGTCAAAATATTACAAATCATTTTATACCAATATTTGTTGTAATATAGTGCAGACCAAGGGGGGAAAAAATGTCACAATAACACGTTTTGAAACCCAAAAAGCCACCAAAAAAGCTTAGAACAACTAGCATGCTAATCCGCACTTCCTGATTATCGGACAACGTAACGAACACGGTAGACTGTTTATACAATAGATCTGGACTGGAGCAAGACAAGGCCCGTCACGATAACACGTTTTGAAACCCAAAAAGCGACAAAAAAAAGCTTACAAGAACTAGCATGCTAACCCGCACTTCCTGATTCTCGGACAATATAACGCACACGGCAGACTGCTTATACAATATATCTGGACTGGGACAAGACAAGGCCTGTCACGATTTTGAAACCCAAAAAGCGACAAGAAAAAGCTCACAACTACCAGCATGCTAACCTACACTTCCTGATTCTCGGATAATGCATTTGTGCTTTAGACACTGGCGCGGTGTGGTGTGACTGCAGTATGTTCCCCGTGTGTCACTCTGTTCTGGTCTTAAATGCAGTTTGCTGAGGGGGAGCTGTGAGGGACCAGCTTGTGTTCGCTGCTCGTCTGACCTCAGTAAGTGACTCATTCAGGAGATTCACACAGAGAGACGCAAAATGGGAGAAATTTGAGCCGACTGCAGCAGGTATTTCACATAACTACATTATAGAGTTATCTAAGGACAGAGAGCACACTGGTACTGCAAAAGCAACTGTTTATGTAGAGGCTATAGTCAGACTTTAAAGTAAAAGTACTCCAGAATCACATCTATATCAAAATAACTGACCACCACAGTTACTACTTACTATTACCTACTACTACTGCTATTACTACTACTACTACCAACTACTGCTGCTATGACTCCTAACTACTACTAGCACTATGGCTACCAACTACTACTATTATGACTAGTTACTACTTCTTTTATGACTACTAACTACTATTAGTACTATGACTAACTACTACTACTATTATGACTATTAACTACTAATTACTACTACTAGAACCATGACTGCTAACTTCTACTACTTCTACTACAAACTACTATTAACATCTACTAACTACTACTAGTGACTACTAACTACTACTACTGTGACTACTATTACTACTACTACTATGAGTGCTAACTACTACTACTTCTACTACTTCTTCCTACTACTAAGGTGGCTAACTACTAACTACTACTACTAACTACTAACAACTACTACTACTAACTACTACCATTATGATTACTAACTACTACTACTTGTACTTGTACTGGAGCTACTATGACTGCCTCTTGTGGTACTGGAACTACTAGGCTACTGCTACTTTCTTATACTACTAGGCTATTAATACTACTACTGAATATCTGTTTAAATTGAAATCATGTACTCCTAAGATACATAAATTACATAAACAGCTATCATACCATGTCAAGTACTACTACCAAAAAGGACTACTACTACTGGTACTGCTAATCATTTGAAGTATCACTCCTGATATTGACGGCTAGTGGTACTATGATTCCTACAATTTCTACCACTGTATTTATACAAGTCCGAAAAATATGCACGTTTTCCCTCATAAAATGTAGTTATAATATGTGATAAAGTACAAATACTTCAGAGGTCTAAGTGAGTAAAAGTTTACGTGAACTCTCGCCCTCCGTGTCCTGATTGGCTCTGATCTTGTAAGTATGATTGCGCTTGGCTGGTCTGAAGTCGTCTTTTGGCAGCGGCGCGTGCTACTAATGTCAGGGCGTTCTGTTCCCACGGTAACAATATACAACAATACAAAATGAATTTAGAAGAGTCGGCTCGTCTGGCCCAAAGCCACCGGGTCGACGAGTACGCGCTAATCAACAAAGAACTGGCTCTGTACACGGATTTACGGGTCCAAGCCGAGTCCGGGTCTGAACATGTGGATTACTTCATGGAGAGTGGCCAAGAATACTCAAGTAGAAGTACAATATTAAGGTATTTCATAAAACTTCACCTAAGGAGTAACATCTGATCACAGAGTCTGACTTCACCCATCGTGTTCAGCTCCAATCACGTAAAGCTCGTCGATGCTAGCAGTTATAGCGGCTAATATGGAGCCGAGTTTCATATTTGGAATTCTGACCGCGAGTATCATAGCAACCAAAGAGCCAATCCGGCGCGAGGCTGTTGAAGGTAATGCTGTATCCCTTCGCTTAGCAATGCTGTCAATCAAACCTGTTGCTAACGCTAGCAGGAGCGACCTCAGAGACACAAGGCGCCTGATTTGTCTGTTATTAATGTTCATATCATAATGAGTCTGACAGCAGCAGTTAGAGAGAGAGGGGCGAAGGTTTTTCAATAGAAAGTGAATTGGAGCCAGAGTTGATGGAGCTGGAAGCGCGCCCACGATCGCTTCCTGTTTCGAACATGATAGCTAGCAGGTTAGCTATGTCCATTTACATATACACTCTATGCATCTGATCTATAATTTGAAGTTAATTTAAATAATTGAAGGACAAAACATTAAGTAAACCACAAAATCTGGTATTTTCAAATGATTTAAACATAAAAATGAGAAAAATTAAATCATACCTGAAGAAGCAGCAAGAAACACAAATGTTCAAATCATTTCATATCGTCGACTTGAAGCGTCGACTTGAGTACTGTTACTTCAACAAAAATATTACCCAAGTAGGAGTGAAAGTATGCTGCTAGAAAAGTACAATTTCTTTAAAAAATTTACTCGGAAAAAAAAAGTACTAGACATGGGACGATATTGAAATTTCGAGTCACGATTATCATGGCGATTAACAATTATATCGCGATAATTATTCAAGTTGCCGACAGTTTAAATGTTATGGATATGAATAATTACACTATAGTATATAGTTATAGTATTGTACTTTGTCATCAGTGAAAACTACTACGATCAAGCGGAGAATATTCTGGACGAGCAGGGCCGTTAACTGAACTTTGGGGGCTCCGGGGCAAAAAGTTTCACATGGGACCCCCTTTAGTACAAATTAATAGGAAGAGAGTCCAATTCTGGGCCCCTAAACCCTGGGACAACGGACCTGTTGTCCCCCCCTGTCGACTCCCCTGTACATAACTATTTTTTAATTTTTTGTGACTATCCTTTTGATAATCTCTGTTCCCGATTTTCACGATTATATAAAATCTCCCATGAACAATTATTTTCAACCCTTTTTATCACGATATTATTTATTGTCCCATCCCTGCTGAGTACTTACCCACCCCTGGAAATGCACTGTGTATACTTTTCAGTACATGTATTGAACTTATTGTCCAGTACTTTTTAAAGCCTACGTGAAATACTGCAGAGATATGTGAAGTAAATACCATCTGTGGGTTTTAAAAAGTGATTCATGTATGTCTGTTTTTAAAGAGTAGGCAGGTGCCGCTCTGACTCAAACTGAAATCATTTGGCATTTTCATCGATTTATTCACTTATGTATGGTTAAAGGTGGACCGTGTAACTTTTCTCCATCTGCTTATGCTGTGTCATGTCCCGCAGTGTGGCATTAAGTGTATTTATATTGCTTTCATTCAATTACAGGTGCCAGAAACACACTGAAAAACCTGTATTCTTACGTGAGCAGGCTCGCTTCTCAGCAGATCTGACCCGTAACATGGCCCGGTGAAACATTCCAGGCGCAGGCATTAGCATCTCCACGGAAACGCTCACCCGGAAAGTTACACGGTCCACCTTTAAACCGCCGTATTATCTCCTCTTGTTCAGAAAAGTAGTGTTTGTAGAGAATTGAAGCTTTGGGTCCAGATAACAGCTTTTGTCTGGTAATCGTCTCTAACCTGCGCTTCTGAAGTACGGGGCTCATTTCCGATCGTCATGGCGATGGATAAACAGAATCGCAGGTGCCGAGCGTAGCGCTGGGGAGAGGATCTGTGAAGCGGGACGGATACGAGCCATGTGTCGTTTTTCAGAGACGCGATTGTGAATCATTTTGTGTTGTTTGATGTGAGGGGCTGAAGCTGAGATGAAACTGGAGGAGTGATATTAGCAAGAACCACACCACCAGGAAGTATCTGAGCAAAATCACTTCTACGACTCATTCCAGATGCAAACTAAGTGCTAAAGTGTTTCATTGTGCTGTTTTTTCATTATTACAGCTCAATTTTGTGTTTTTTTTTTGTATTTTTCTCTTGTTTTATTGGTGTCAGTAGCATAAATGAGTTTCGCTATTATCGTTTATCCAGACTGTGTATATAAATGGACGTAGCTAACCCGCTAGCTGCCGCGTTCCAATTCCAGCGATTCCAGCTCCATCGACTCTGGCTCCAATTCACTTTCTATTGAAAAACCGTCACCCCTCTCTCTGTAACCGCTGCTGTCAGACTCGTCATTTTGATCTTAAAATGTTCGTATTAACCCGCTCTGTATGATCCTGGCGTTTTTATTTCATTATTTTGTCCATAAATCAAGATATGAACATTAATAAGACAGATCAGGCGCCTTCTTTCCTTAAAGTCGCTTCGCAGTAGCGTTAGCAACAGGTTTGATTGACAGCGTTGCTAAGCGCCCTGCTAAACCAGCGTTGTGGGTGGGACGGGGCGTTACCTTAAACAGCTTCACTCCAGATTGGCTCTTTGGTTGCTATGATACTGGCAGTCGGACTTTTAGATATGGAACCCGGCTCCACAGTCGCCGCTATAACAGCTCGAGCCTCGATGAGAAATATATCGCACTTCAAAATGTGTTTCTGAGACAGGCCTCGTCTTGCCCCAGTACAGATATATTGTAGAAGCAGCTCTTGAGGTCAAAATAAGTCTGCCGTCGTGCGTTATATTGTCCAACAAGCAGGAAGTGCGGGTTAGCATGCTCGTTAGGATGCTCTGGATGCATAAAGTAAGTGAGGAGTAACTTTGGACCACTGCAAACTGTTTAAAATTTACTAATTTTGTTTTTCACGTTAAACAGTAAAAATCAGGTTCAGAGCCTTTGAGATGTAACACAATTTGATCTGTTTTTTGTTTGTCTCAAAATCTCAATTTTAAAAAGTAATTTAGCCAAATACAACTGTTTCGAACTTGTATAATTGTAAAAAAAAAAAAAAAAAAAAATTAAATCAATTAACTTAGGGTTAATTATAACAATTTGACGCCACATTTTCAAAACATTTTTAAAATTCAGTTCCATCTGTCAGAACTCTGAGTCGTGTTTTCAATAGTTAAAATAGTAAAAATTATAACAAAAAATCTCCCACAATTTGCCATGAACTTGAACTTTAATTAAACTCTCAAAATGTAAGACTCACTGGAGACTGGCAAAGCATTCTGGGATTTTGAGTTCTTTGTATCTGATAAATAGTCTTTTTTTTTTTTTTTATCTTCAAGACTCTCTAAGCACTTTACATCAAGGAACCACTGGGGGCGAGGTGGGTTAAGTGTCTTGCCCAAGGACACAACAGCAGCGTTCATCGGTGGGAGCTGGAATCGCACCATCAACCTGTGGGGTGGTGGATCTCACAGCTCAACCGATGACGTTTATGTCGAGAGCGGGATTCGAACCGCCGACCTTTGGATCAGCGGATTAACGTTCTAGTCAGGGGCTGTCAAAAGAATCGAGAATCAGATACTATAACTAGTATCGAAACTAGATACTCATTTGAGCGGGTATCGATACTAAAAAAGACACATTTACAGATATAAGGCCACATGGGAATATTAAAGAAAGTACTACTATTGAAGTGTTTTTTATTATCGCTGTGGTATCGAGTATCGGATCTAAATTTCCCTCATGACGGCTCCAGTTCAGACCCATATTTCTGGTCATATTTAAACACATTACTGAGTGTACTTTGGAAAATCCCAGTTCATTTCCAATATTGTTTTAGCGGATGAATAGTGCGCTCTGCTGTTTGTCGTTTCTCTCCTTCATGAAGAATTGAAAACTAGTCCAGTCACCAATTTGCCAGAGTCGTCTTTGTGATATAAATATTTCACTTATAAATATTTATTCGCTTGTGCCCCGGGACAGCATTAGTCAGTGATCTGTGCTAACGGTTTTGTCTGCTCGTGTTGGTAGTGCTGGGAAGAACAGTAGGTACTTTTACTCAAGTATTTTCAATATATGTAGAAGTAAGTGTAATTAAGTACTTGAGTGTAAAAATGAGTAGGATTTTGAATGAAAGGGAAGACAAGACAGTGAAAAGGGCCCATTCAAATACTAGAATGACCTGGATTACATTACATGGATTACATATGGGCGACATGTACAAGTAAAAGTACTCGTCTGGAAACTGAGGTGCTGGTGTTGCATACGGTCTGTGCAGTTCATTATGGTTGTGTTCAGTTGTTGATGGTGATGACTCAGTTCTGACTCAGCGTGTGGTCTCATGTGCAGTGTCGTGTGTGCGGTCTGTGCAGTCTCATGTGGTCTTGTGTGGACTTGTGTGGTCTCGTGCAGTCTTGTGCGGTCTGGTCTGCTCCTGTGCGGTCTTGTGTCCTCCTGTGTGCTCTTGTGTGGTCTTGTGTGTGGTTTTGTGTGCTCTTGTGCAGTCTAGTGTGGTCTTATGTGCTCTTGTTTGCTCTCGTGCTGTCTCCTGTGTGCAGTCTTGTGTGGTCTCGTGTGCTCTTGTGCGGTGTTGTGTGCTCTTGTGCTGTCTCGTGTGCTCTTGTGCAGTCTCGTGTGCTCTTGTGCGGTGTTGTGTGCTCTTGTGTGGTCTCGTGTGCTCTTGTGCAGTCTCGTGTGCTCTTGTGTGGTCTCGTGTGCTCTTGTGCGGTGTTGTGTGCTCTTGTGTGGTCTCGTGTGCTCTTGTGCAGTCTCGTGTGCTCTTGTGCGGTCTCGTGTGCTCTTGTGTGGTCTCGTGTGCTCTTGTGTGGTCTCGTGTGCTCTTGTGCGGTGTTGTGTGCTCTTGTGCAGTCTCGTGTGCTCTTGTGCGGTGTTGTGTGCTCTTGTGCAGTCTCGTGTGCTCTTGTGCGATCTCATGTGCCCTCGTGTGATCTCATGTGCCCTCGTGTGGTCTCGTGTGTGGTCGTATCAACCAGCTGATGCATCGTGATATGTGTTTTAAGCAGTAAATGTTGTGGACAATCAGGAGTGTGTGTGTTCTACTTCGTTTAAGCCTGGTTGTCTCAGCTCTGCCTCAGTGCCTTCTCCGGGGCACCTCGGCTGGTGAGTGCACGGCTGAAGGGCTGTACACGGTCACTTTGGCGTCTGTTAGTTGTATCTGTAAATATGTTCTCCTGTCCCAGGTCCTGAGGCCACTGTTCACCACTGACGAGTAGTAGTGTTGGTGGTAGTAGCAGTTGAAATAGCATATTTACTCACGGAATTAGCTTATTACGTTAATTTGTCAGGTGGTTTGAGGCCAACAGGGATAATAGCGGTATTGGAAGACAAGTGGTAGTTATAATATTAGAAGAAATAGTCTAAGTACTAACAGCTGTACTTGTAGTAGTAGTAGTAGTAGTAGGAGTAGTACCTAAATAGTAACATATAACAAGTAAATGTGTCAGGTGGTTTGGCCAACAATCATAATATGGGTATAGGAAGACAAGTAGTAGTTATAGTATTAGAAGAGGTAGTCCAAGTAGTAGTAGTAGTAGCAGCAGCAGTATAGTACTAGTACAATACAAGTTGTGCATGAACATTTATAGGACTCCACTGTTGACGGGTAAATGCTTTGAAATATACATTATATCTGATTATATTATTCTCACATAAATGTTATTCAAATGTTGCGTTTGAAGTCACTTTTTACTGCAGTACAGTTTGGTGCTAGTCTTCCAACTTCTACAGATTTTAATAACAGAAATTCAACTTGAGTGAAGCCTTTTATAGCCTTATCAAAATCATTAAAAACAAGGTCACGCGCTAATCTTGCTAACGTCAATACGACAATCATTTCTTTTGAATCTACTGCTAGCTAACTTTGACACAAAAGCCTCTTACGCCTCTATATCTCCGTGGCGTTTTAGTACATAATCGTTCAAAATGGCCGCTGTTTTGATTGGTGAAGTAGCGGTTCTTGGTCTTCTTCTCCAGCGAGAGAGCGATGGGACGGGATAAGCACACACTCATTTTGAATCTGCTCTCAAACTAATTAATTTCAGTGCCACGCGCATCCTTTGGCAATCGCTCCCAATTAATTTGATCTGATTCTCACTTGTGTTAGCCCATAGTTTTAGCTGAAGTGCTGAGAAGTACTATAAATACTTTTACTTTGGGTACTGTCCTAAACATATTAATACTTGAGTACTTTAAATTAGGATTCGGGTGGGGACATTAGCGCACTGGCAGGTATGAGGAGTGTTATTGCCAGTAATGGAGGTGATATCAGTAGTAATGGAAATGTGGTACTTGAGGTAACAGTAGGACTTACTGGTATATGGAAAGTAGTAGTAGTACTCCTAGAAATAATAGTAATTGTAGTATTAGATCGTATTAGAACGAGTAGTAGTAATTAAGTTCCTTTAATAGTGGTTGGAATATAAGGGATTGAAGTACAAGCAGTAGTAGATAGTCGTAGTGGTAGTAATAGTATTAGTAGTTTAAATATTGGCTGGAGTAGGAGTGATTGAAGTACAAGCAGTAGTAGATAGTAGTGAGCTAGTAGTTCTTGTAGGAGCAGTAGAAATGGTAAAAGTGATATTGTGCTGGCAGTACAAGTACACAAGCACAAGTAGTAATAGTAGTAATAATAGTAGTAGTAGCAGTAATAATAGTAGTAATAGTAGTAGTAATAGTAGTAGTAGTAGTAGTAGTAGTAGTTTTATAGCGGTTGGAATATGAGGGATTGAAGTAGCCTACAAGTAGTAGCAGAAAGTAGTATAGTATAGGAGTATATGGCTAATGGAAATACCAAGAGTGGAAGTGTGGTAGTTGAAGAAACAACAGTACTTTATGGGAAGCAGTAGTAGTAAACAAACTAGTCCAGTCTTGTGGACGCCGCAGTCGTTGTATACGCAGTAGTAGAATATATGTCGTTTATTTTACTGTTTGTGTGAGTACAGAACTTAAGGTACAGCCTTATTTTCCAAAACAGAGCGAAGCCCATTTGCTGCATGCTACTTCGATTACTTCCACACTCCCATTGAATACACTTATAAAATCAAATATTTATAACCTAAATAATGAAGTTGTGAGTTGCGTCTTTGGCCTCCCTCCTCCCAGACGCCTCACCTGCTCATCTCCCCTGCAGGTCTTTGAATCACTGTTTTTGTCAATAGACTTGAGTAATGCCTTAGCTTTACACAGCTGTTTCTCAGACTTCCAAAATGGCTCCCCGGGGGACCCAAGCCAGACTCTGTAGTTAATTTTGCTCGCGTATCTCTCTACACTGGGCTTTAGTTGTTTTGCATAATGTCTGTGAATAATGGACCTCCTTGTTACCGTCATTGTCTTTTAAGGCTGCAATATATACATTTATCACAGAACTGACAATATGAGCAATATCGCACGGAGCAAAAGACTAAAGGCGTTTTGTGCAATAATTTATTTGCTACAAATGTTTGGAAAGAAATACGCCCGTTTTTATGCCGTGCAAGAACTGTAAGACGGAATAGTCACAATAACAATGCTTGCTTGCGAGGCATTTTGAGCAATAAAAAGTCCCAGTAAATGAATAGCTGCAAAGTTGCCATACTGTCGAACTTTTCAGGCAGAGCAATAACATCTCCATGGGTACAAGCAGGTGGTGAAAAGGTTACATAGTGCATCTTTAGGTCATGTTTAAAGCCCATCCAGTCCTAGGTATGTAGTTTATTCGGGAGACCTTGTTTAGACCTGCAACATGGGGCGTTTTGCAGCTGAAGTGGGAACAACTGGGATGAGAATCAGCTCCTCCAAATTCGAGGTCATGGGTCTCTCTTTTTATTTGCAAGTCAATCTACGTTCCTACCTACGGTCCTGGTTTAGATCTCAAGATGTTTCTACCCTCACCTATGGTCATGAGCTTTGGGTAAAGACCGAAAGGACGAGATCACAGATAGAAGTGATCCTCTGCAGGGTGGCTGGGAGCTCAGTGACACCGGAGGAACTGGGAGTAAAGCTGCTGCTCCTTCACGTCACAGGAGACAGCTGAGGTCCCCAGGTCTTCCTCCCTGGGGAAGTGTTCCACCGGGAGGAGGACCTGGGGAAGACCCATGACACGCTGAAGGGACCGTGTCTCTTGGCTCGACTGGGAATGCCTCGGGGTCCACCGGAGGAGCTGGAGGAAGTGTCTGCGATGAGGGAAGTTAGGGAGTCTCTGCTTAGACTGCTGCCCTCTTGAGACAGCCCAGATAATCGGAAAAATCGATGAATGGATGTTTAGACCTGATTTACTCCTAGTTAAGTTTTGGATTGGACCTTGTTTAGCCCTAGTGTAGCCCTTTTTAGTCCTGGTTTAGTCTTGGTTAAATCTTAGACTGGTTGGTCCCTGTTTAGTCCTGGTTTAGTCCTGGTTAGTCCTCATTTATTGTCCTGCTTTAGTTCTGATTTCCATTAGGATTAGCACTTGTATAGTCTTTTGAAGTCCTGGTTTATAATTAGAAGCAGTAGTCCCGCCTTGAGTCTTGGATCGGTCCTGCAGGGTTCAGTTTGAAAAAGTTAGTACGATTTTGTATCCGAGCGAGTATAGACTAGTATTCGCCTATGGACCACTATGGAACCTACCTGGACGACACAGATATAAGGCCACATGGGAATATAAAAGAAAGTACTACGATATAATGTTGAAAATCAAAAGAGTGTTTTTGATTATCAAGTACTGAGTTTATCGACTATATCCTGGCTCCTAAACCTGGTTAATGCTTCTCCTTTAGTCCCCGTTAAAGTTTAGTCTCTTTTTCTTCCGGTTCAGTTCTGATTCAGCCCCAGGTAGCGAATCCCATTAGGAGAATAGTCTGTATCTTGCATGTACCTCTCCTTGCTGCTGTCTGACTTATGAGTGGGGGCTCTCCTGTAGGGTGCCCCCTCATCATTAGCACCCACAGGTTACCGCGGCGACAGGGGCTGTGGGACAGTGGTGACAGATGAACAAGGAAGGTCAGGCCTCTGGTGAACGTTTTGGAAAAGGGCACATCTCAAAGTGCGCTGTGCAAAAGGTGCAAACTCGCTATGGACATTTCAGCGTTCTGTTGTGACGATACTACGAAGATTTTGATACGAATGAATAGACTTTAGCTTAGACTTTACCTTATATCTGTGTAATCCCTCAGTCGGCCTTGTGCCAGTCTTCAAAAACAGACCAGTGACTTGTCGGCATAGCAACCAAGTGTTACATACAAAACACACATAAACAGATACGAGGACAACAAAATGTGTCAATTCTGAACTAAACACAAAATATCAGATCATTACAATATATTTTTCCCTCTAAAACACGACTGTCAAACTCATTTTCACAGAGGGCCACATCAACAAAATGGTTGCTCAGGGCCAGATGTAACTGTAAGATAAATGTAACTACATCAAAATAAATGCAAAAATGGTTTTATCTTGTTAATTAACCGTTTCTCAGGTATCGCCATGTATTTGTAACTGGGTCTGGGTAACTGTGTATCTCTTGATAAACTGATATTTTAAGACAGTCGGACCTTTTAATTTACTTCGTCACGGGCCACATAAAATGACATGGCGGGCCACATTTGGCACATATGCTCTAAAACAGGGGTGTCAAACTTAAATTCACCAAGGGCCAAAATTAAAAGCTGGGACTAAGTCGAGGGCCAAACTAAATATTTATTGAAAAATTTCAACAATATCTGCTTGTTTTTCAGAAGAGGTGGATTAAATTTGAGTGAGACGACAGGAGCAGATGCTAATGATTGTCAGCAGAAGTGGTAAAGGTAAAGCATTCAAGGATTTGTAGTACTAGCGGTGCATGTGCTATACAGGCACGGCAGCCGGTGGGCCAGCTTTGATATGATCTCGTGGACCAAATATAATTATATCAAGGTCCAAATTTGGCCTACGGGCCTGAGTTTGACATGTCTGCTCTAAAACATTACAGCTTAGTTTTGCCTAGGCTCGATTAGCAAACCTTTCCCAAAACCCTAAACTTACCTGTTCCTAAAGCATTAACTAACTCAAACCCTAATCTGATTGTGAAAAACATATACCACCAAAAATAGCCACTAATACAGTGTCTGTTGTTTTGCATATCTGCATTTGGGAGTAAAAAATGTTGCTACCCAGATGCATCAATTGAAAGTAAAAGAAAAGCTTTATGTATTTTAGTTATAATTTTAGCTCTACATTAAGCTTTGTCTGGTCAAACTTACTTTTTTAGACTGGGCAGCTCAGGTGAACAGAAAACACTGTTTAAAAGTTGTCTGGCATGATGCAATAGAATGTTAAGACCCAGACCTAAGAAGAAATGCTGAACTTTTAGGGAGTTGCAAGGTTATAGCATGGTTTAGACATGGGCTGAAAATAACGTTCTATTGTCTTTGTGAGCTGAGAGGCCCGTGTAATCCCTCAATCATCCAGGTCGGCTTCAGCGTGGTTGACTCCTCCCTTCCGACAAATATTTTTGGCAGTCCCTTATCGGAGATGTGTCAGAACTGACGAAACTACTTAGATGAGTGGTGAAACATAGCGAGACCACTTCCAAATAGGAAGTGATTATGGAAGAGCTGCTGGCTCCATCGACTCTGGTTCCAATTCACTTTACTTTAAAAAACTGTCAGCCCTCTCTGTGCAACTGCTGCTGTCAGACTTGTCGTTTTGGATTAAAAATGTTTTTATTACATGATCCTGGTGTTTTTATTCCGCTATTGTGTCTGTAAATCAAGATATGAACAAATCAGGCGCCTTGTGTCACCGAGGTTGCTCCCACTAGAGTTAGCAACAGGTTTGATTGACAGCGTTGCTAAGCACCCACACCCTGCTAAACCAGCGGTGCGGGCGGGAAGGGGCGCTACCTTTAACAACCTTGCTCCGGATTAGCTCTTTGGTTGCTATGATACTCGCAGTCTGACTTCCAAATATAGAACTTGGCTCCAAAACCGCCGCTATGACTGCTAGCGTCGACAAGCTTCATTTGACTGGAGCCACGTCACACTGCCTTATTCCACTTCTTTATACGATCTATGGTCAGAGCTGAAGAAGCTACTTGCAAGAATCGACGAAACGTTAAAAAACTAATTTAGCTTTTTAAAATTTTTGAACTAAAATATCTTCTAATTGGGCATTTTAAGTTTTTCTGTTCGCAATCTATATCAATCAATCAATTTGTCTTGCTTATTGCAGCATAATTACCGGCTACATTTGCATCGTTATCTGAAACCCCTGCATGTTTTTGCTAGCATAACAAAAGCTAGCATAACACCGCTAATTTATAATCCCTTTGTTGTGATCCGATAGTCAACAGCGAGCAACTGCTGCATCTCATTAACACAAATAATTTTCTAATTTTACAAAGGATAAAAGTGAGAATAATTAGCATCCACATTAGCATATTTTTTGCTAACTCAAGATAGCATAACACCGCTAACTCAGGTGGGATTGTTAAGTGCTCCTTTCAAGTCTCTCGCTGTCTGACCTTATCACGCGCTCTTGTTTATATTCTGCCGGGCTTCCTGCTGATGCGGTGACCTTCTGGCGGCCATATTGGGGGCCCTTAGACTCAGGAGCTGTGGGAAAAACAGTGAAGAATAGTCTATATGGAAATGTGTTAAGAAGAAATGACTCTATGGGGGAAGTTGTCAAACTATGATTAATTTTATGGTTAAGAAAGATAGGGCTGAACTCAAATATAGCGAAGGTACAGATCACAGGGGCGGCGGTAGCGCAGTTGGAAAGTTCGCGGTTCGAATCCCGGTCTCGTCTTAAACGTCATCGGTAGAGCGGTCAGATCCGTGTCCTTGGGCAAGACACTTCACACAAGACAAGACACATTGAAGGTGGAAAAGCGCTATATGAAATTGTGACCATTTTACCATTTGACCGTTTTATCGCAGTTGGCATTGATGTTTCCATGGCGACTGGGGAATGGACTCACGTGAACTTTTGACCCCGCACAGAAGGCACAAAATGGGCCGCATTGACAGAAATAATATAATTGGTTTTCAGATGACATTACAGCATTCCCAAAAGTAGGGCTGGGAATGACTCGGGAAATTGAGAGATTGTGAACCAGTCGTCAGTGATATGGTTGGGTTTTCGAATCGAGAGGTCTACCGCCAATCCTCTGAGGTCACAGCGTGAGGTATGGGACACAGTTCAGTGTTTGGAGGATAGAATTTGTGTCTGTGTGTTAAAGGGTACTGGTTACAAGCATAGACTGTATAAAGAAGAGGACTGAGCGTCACCCACAGCGTTCGGCTCCAGTCAGACGAAGCTCATCGAGGCTAACAGTTATAGCGGCGAATTTAGAGCCGAGTTCCACATTTGAAATTCCAACTGTGAGTCTCAAAGCAACCAAACCGCCAATCTGTAGAGACGTTGTTGACGCCCCTTCCCATCCGCACCGCTGGTTTGGCAGAGAGCGGGCGTTGTCAAGTTTATGCTAGCGGGATTGACCGCTTTGCCGGTTATTAATCTTCATATCTTGATGTATGCGCAACATAAAAAGAGCAGGATCATGTAGAGCGGGTTAATACTAACATTTTAAGACCAAAATGACGAGTCTCACTGTAGCAGTTCACAGAGAGAGGGGCGAACGGTTTTTCAATGTAAAGTGAATTGGAGCCAGAGTCGATGGAGTTGGAAGCGCGCCCATGATCACTTCCTCCTCGGAACATGGCGGCTAGCGTGTTAGCTATGTCCATTCATATATACAGTCTATGGTTGCAAGCCTGTAATGTTATGTTTGTCATAGCCTAAAAGTCTGTTGCTTTACACTGCACTGAAGAAAAACTGGCACAAAGTTCAAGTTGATGATGATTGATTTTAGTATTTAGTATTTTGAAGATCTCCAATTAAAGCCACAATGTGTAAAAACAGACAAAAGCAAAAGTCTTTTTGTCTTTTATAATAGTTGTCCTGTCCAATGGCATAAAACTCAATTTGTAGGTGAATGTTCTGAAGTTTCTGTTTGGATTTCTGTGTAATTATACCTCCAGAAAGTTACATACTGTACCTTTAATACGCATGTTTCTTGTAATTAACCTTCAAAGCTGAACAATTTTCAAATACGTAGTACAAAATCCAGGTAGAGATGTCAACCATGTGACTAAAAAGGACCAATAGACTGTATATATAAATGGACATAGCGAACCTGCTAGCAATTGGAAAACTTTGATTGACAGCGTTGCTAGGCTAAACCGGTGGTGTGGGTGAGAAGGGGCGTTACCTTCAACAGCCTCGCTCCGGATTGGCTCTTTGGTTGCTATGATACTCGTGGTCGGAAGTCCTAATACGCAACTTAGCTCCAAATTCGCCGCTATAACCTGCTCTAGCCTCGACGAGCTTCATTTGACTGGAGCCGAACGCTGTGGGTGACGTCACGCTCGCTCAGTCCACTTCTTTAAACAGTCTGCGGAAGGACCTCGTTGATTTGGTGATGTATTCAGGAGGTGCTTGGTACTATAATGAGATCAGCTTATCGCAAAATACGACTTATCAAAGCTGTTGTTACGGCGTTAGCCTGTTTTAACATCTCGCTAACTGAAAATTCTCCTGAGATCTTGTTTTGAATCCATAATTTTTGCACTTGCTAGTCTGCTGCTTACTCCTCTACACAAAATGACCACGCCTCGTGTTACAATGATAAGTCTGCCATTAATATTGCGCTCAGAGTGGTAGTACACGGCTTAGACTGAATAGACTATTATCGAGACTGTGCCGGGTCAGGTTTGGAGCAGCCACTCTGCCTAATGCATTCACGGCCTCCTCTGCTTTTGGAGGCGTTTAAAATGTTTTCATGTTTTTTCTAATTATGACTGGGTTTGGTGGAGTAGTACTTGTGGTAAAACAGCGGTGGATGAAGTAGTTTTGCTACTTAAACAAAGTACAGATAGAGAGGTAAAAAGTTACTCAAGTAAAATGAAAAGTATCACATGAAAAAATGGACTTAAGTAGAAGCATTTATGTATCTGTTTTAAACTGTGCTTTGACAGGAAAAAGTAAAAGTATTTCACGTCATTTCAAGTGTTAATTGGAGTTATGTTGATTAAAAAATGACATATTGTTAGAGGTAAAAAGTAACTCAAGTAACAGTAAAAGTATCACATGAAAAAATCTACTTAAGTAACAGTTAAATATCCGTTTAAAAATGTGTTTTGATTATCATCGTGGTATTTCTTACAAGTGTTAAATGTAGTAGTATAGTATAGTATAATGTAGTATATTGATTAAAAAATATGCTTATTTTGTTCTACAGTAACAGTACAAATCTTTCTCAGTTTCTGAATTTTTCTTATGAATTTTGTGTATTTATTTTTGTTTTGCTCAAAGCCGAAACTTGAACTTGAAAACTTAAGTCAGGATGTTTCAACGAACATGGTAAAAATATCCCCTCAAATCAAATGAAAAGTACTTTTTACCTTTCAGTCCAGTTAAAAAATGTACAGCTACTGCTCTCAAATGTAGAGAAGTAAAAGTAAAAAGCATCCACTGTAAAATGTATTTAAGTAAAGTGCAAAGTGCCTAAAAATTCTACTGAAGTACTACTTTGTTACCTTTTTTACTTTGTTACCTGTTTTACTTTGTTACCTGTTTTACTCTGTTACCTTTTTTTACTTTGTTACCTGTGTTACTCCAGCTTGTGGTTGAAAGTTGAGAATAAAAGTACAAAAATACACAAAGTATCTCTGAGTTCTAACTCCTTTAACTTCTACCTAAAAACTCCATCCGAAACTTTTATCAGTCCAATTACAACTATTGTTCAATTTAGACAAAGTTTTGACCCTTGTTAACATTACGGTTGCTAGGTTACAGTTATGGCATCACCTCTGCTTATGTCACATCTGCCGCCCGTGTCCAACCAGGAAGTAAAATGATAAACTTTTCCATGCTCTTTAAAGCTGTAAAGTGGTTTTTACGTGGCGAGTGTGGGCTGCGAGTGATGGACAGGTGACATTATAAAGCACAGAGCTGCAGACTGGTCCGACGCTGCCATTTAAGAGACCTGCACAAAACATTATAGACTTTTAAAGCACTGTATGATGTCAGGGTCGTCTGTGGGCAGTGTGGGATTTACTCACACATCATTCTTATTAAAAGTATTTGGCAAAAACGCTTGAATTATATTGTTACCAGCAGTGATGACGTAATGAAGTAAAAGTAATAAAGAACTGTACTAAGTGGACCCTTTTTAGTTATACTTTACTACAGTTGAGAGTAGGCCTGTCATGATCACAAATTTTGAAGTGTGATATATATCGCTCAAGTAAATATAGACGATAAACTGATTTAAAGCATAAAAAATATTCTAAAACTATTCTAAATCTACAGTTGAAAAAAAGTTCATAACTCTTTTATTTTTAAATATTTTTATTTTATTTTTTCAGAGCATTTAGAACGACCCTTCCGACGATAATCTGAGCAAATACAGCACAGAGGAACGAACCCTCATTGTGCAGTGGTACTTTGAGTCACATGGGTCAAATTCACAAACCCAGCGCTGTTACCGTCGACATTTTAATACCAGAGATGCCCAATCGTAAATGCCATTAAAGGAATAATAAGTGTTTTTCACAGACAGGGGGCAGTATGTGATCTCCACAGACCTGACTAGTCCTGATTTCTTCCTGTGGGACTATCTTAAAGAAAAGGTGTTTGTGAATAAACCTCAGACAATAAACGATTTAAAACATAATATCGAGGATCAAATAAGAGCCATAAGCCGGAAATGCTTTAAATGTTATGAAAGTGTGTTGGATCGGGCTGTTCAGAGTGAAACCCAAAACGATGGACACTTAAAAAACATGATTTTAAAAACTTAGGTCATTTTTACTTCCCCTAGTTTAAGTAGTGATAATGTTCTGCCCACAATAAAAGTTAGTTTCAGAAAAGTTCATAATAATTTAGAAATTTAGTACATAATACATAATAGATACAGCATAATTCATTTGTTACTATTTCATGCTAAAGACAGTCAGTGTGTTAAAAATAATCACTATATACTCCAGTTTTTGTTTACTTGTGTTTTATTTTGAAGGCCCCAGGAAGTTGTCACAATGCATTATGGGTACCAGCAGCAGAATTCAGTCAGATAAAAACGTGTTAAAATAGCGTTGACTGTTGATGTCCAGAATTGCTCATCTTGTGTTTAAAATCTTTTCTGCACCTACAAAAGCAACATGGCTGTAAGTTTGTGTGTTTTTGGTGACTTAATTACGTTTTATAAGCTCTGAGATCGTTTTAGCAGATGTTATTACCGGCATTAGACCGAGCCCGTGATCTTGCTAGCTCAGGAGCACTATGTATTAGCATAGCAATACCGTATTCATTTATATTAACGACCTAATTAGTGAAAACGTAGTGTAACTCCTTTCTATTTTTTAATGCATTTATTTTATATTATGATGCTAATGTGCATTTATGTGTTTGTTTCTCCAGTTTCGCTCAAGCTTTTCACACCACAATTGTGATGAATTGTAACCCGTCTTGAAGATCGTATTAAAGGAGTAAGACGCTCAGTTGATCTGCGTTCACATACACAGTGTATCCTGTTATAGTGAAGTGAACTCAAATGTGGTGAATATAACTTCAGAATTATAGGAGCTACTGAAGATTTAAAAGTGTCAGTGACTTTTTGGCCACCCTGTACAATATTGTTAAAAATCACGAGCTGCAGTAAATAAACAGCAGAATGAAACACTTTAGTGCCGTCGTCTGCATCTGCAATGAGTCACAGAAGTTACTCACTCAAACTTCTTATCATACGGCCAAAAAATAACCAAACACTTCACAGTATTGCAAAGAAAGTGTACACACATTAAACACTGACTCCACAACAGTATTGTTCTGGCTTTTATATACTTAACCATGAGCCAGTATAGTATTACAGAACTACTTGAGTGCAGGTACTGTACTTTCTACTCTCCTACATTTTGGATAATTACTGTTTGAGAGCTGCTGAAAAGGCTGAGAGTTTTTTTTTACACGTTCATAATTTGAGCAAAATATACAAATAAAAACAGCTTGGAAAAAATATTGATTCAGTTTCTGCAGAATAAGATTCAACAGAAATCACTACATTTGAAGCCTCTTAAGAACTCAGGATCTGGGCAAAATACTTCTACTTTTTACTCTTTAAGCACATTTTTAAACAGGTACTTTAATACTTTTATTTAAATAGATTTTTTAATGTGATACTTTTACTTTTTTGTTCGCTCTGGTATCTGTACTGAACAGAATTGAGTACATCATCCACCACTGATAGTAGTATCTCAGTATTTTTGCAATTTGGTTTGTACCTTGAGTACTTTTTTAGCTCCAGTGTCTGTACTTTTACTTAAGTAACAAAACTTCCACCGCTGTTTATCGGTTATGTTTTGTTTATTCCAGCATGGGGCTAGTACAAACATTTATCCTTTCAAGCACATCTTTACACATTTGTCCTGTTTTGTTACCTCATAATCACTACTGCATCACTACCTGTCAATCACAACACTTAGCTCCACCCCCTTTGTTAATTTCTGTTTCTATTTTCTACAACACACCGACTTATCCATTCAAACACATCTTTGCACATTTGTCTTGTTTTGTTACTTCATAATCGCTACTGCAAAGCTAACTGTCAATCACAATGCTAAGCTCCGCCCCCTCCCCTTTTTCCAAAACTCTCAAACTTTTACGCATTTACCACCGCACCCCTTCATTTACACTCTTTACAACATGCAATCTATTCTTTCAAGCACATCTTTGCACATTTGCCCTGTTTTGTTACCTCATAATCGCTATTGCACTGCCACCTGTCAAATGGGGGGTGGTGCTAAGCTCCACCCCCCATCCTGCCTCCCATCCCACTCACATTCATTTACACTGTCTTTGACGCCCCGCCCCCTTCATTTACACTCCGTTTCTATTCTTTACAACATACAGTCTTGTCCTTTCAAGCCATTTTGCACATTTGTCCGGTTTTGTTACCTCATAATCGCTACTGCACCATCAGCTGTCAATCACAACACAAAGCTCCCCCCCCCCCCCCTCACATTCATTTACACTGTGGTTTTACTTTTTACAACATACCGGTTTATCCTTTCACGCACAACTTTGTACATTTATCCTGTTTGTTACCCTCACAATCACCACTGCACCACCAGCTGTCAATCACAATACTAAGCTCCACCCCCCTGAAACTTTATGTACCGGTAATACACATCACCTATATAAGAACTTAAAGAGTTTTTCACACTGAAGTCCGGGGTGAGACGAGGTGCACGGGAGAATAGTGCTGAAGTAAACAGTTCGTGCTAAAGCGTGTCATTGCATTTACATTTCAAACACAGCCGGCGTTCTGGAGGAGGGCGGGTCTTTTGAAGTCAGGACCGGAGTTTGGGCATTATGTAAGGGGGCGTTCCCAAACAGGGGTGCGCGGACTCGGAGATACTTTTTTTGCGTACGGGGTGGGTTATTTTCAGACTTTATGATAAAACAGTTGTTGATTTTGTTCACTTTTGGCTGTTTTTGGGGTTGTCAGAAGAAAATGAGATGCTAATCGATACTAGAACTAGTATCGAAACTAGACTAATTAGAGCAGGTATCGATACTAAAACAGTCACAACTTAAGTTCAAACACTATGTGACTTTCTGGGTCAGTAACTAGTCTTAGTACTTCAGTTTACATGTCCAATCAGGATATCGGCTGAATCGATATTTGGAAACCGATATCCAATCCAGCAAATGTTATCGGTATCGTATCGGTGCATCCCTGTCTGCTTTGGGTGTTAAGTCTATTCCTTAGTATCGAAATTGAGTTTGAAATTTAGGAAAGCAAAATTCTTAATGCGTATTTTCCTATTACAGTGTCCCAATGTGGCAATGAAAGTACACAATATAAATATATAAGTACAAGTACACGAAAAAGTCATTAAGTACACAACACAGAGGTGATGGGAACTGGACTAGACTCTGCACAGCTGGAACTGAGCTTTATGGAGTGAAAAAAGATTGTGCCTCCGAGTATTGACCCATCTCTCTCTTTCTCTCTCCCTTCCTCCCTCTTTCTCCCCTCTTTCTTAATTGTCCTTACTGTCTTTCTTTTCGATTCTCTCTCTTTCTCCTTTTCTTCCTTCTTCCTCTCTCCTTCCTCTTTGTCCTTACTCTCTCTATACTCCCTCTCTCCTCCCTTCTCTCCTCTCTCCTCTCTTCTCCTTTCTCTCTTCTCCTCTGTCTCTCCCCATTGTTTCCTCTCTCTTAACATTTTTCCCCATGTCTCTCATCTCCTCCCTCTGTTCTTCTCTTTCTCTCTCATTTTGTCCCGCTCTCCCTCCCTTCCACCTCTCTCTCTTTTTCTCCTTTCTGTCTCTCTGTCTCGTTCCTTGTCTCTTCTCTCACTGTCTCTATCCCTTTCTTATCACCCTTCTCTCCCTCTCTTTTCCTCTCTCCTTTCGCACTCTCTTTTCTCTCCTCTCTCCATTCTTTTCTCCCCTATGCTTTCTCGCTTTCTCTTTTCATCCTCTCTCTCCTTGTCACTTGCCCTGTCTTCCTCCATCTCTCTCTCTCTCTCTCTTCTTTTCTCTCTCTCTTCTCTCTTTTTTTCTCTGCCTCTTTCCTCTCTCTCCCTTCCCACTCTTTTCTCTTCTTTTCCCCTCTTTTCTTTTATCCCCTCTATTTCCCTTTTCCTATCTCCCTTCTCCTCTCTTCTTCTCACCTCTCACCCTCCTCTCTCTCTCTCTCTCTCTCTCCTTCTTCCTCTTTTTCGTCTCCCTCTCTCCTCAGGAATACCAGATCGATATCATCTTCGCTCAGACCTGGGTGGACACCAGACTTCGGTACAACAGCAGCAGCATGCGGCTCCTCACACTCAACAGGTACATCCCGACCCCTCATCATAATCAGACAATAATGAAATAATGGTTTAGCCCGGTCTCCATAGCAACAAAACAATTAATCATATATACACAGGGTACAATATGGCTCCTCTGAGATAAAACCAACACCAGTATTAGCCGTAAACATAGACTGTTAATATATAAACATAGCTAACCTGCTAGCCGCTGTGGTCCAAACAGGAAGTGATCACGGCTCGCATCGACTCCATCGACTCTGACTTTCTTTGAAAAACTGTAATGCAAAACTGCATTCAGTTCTCTGCAAATGCTGCGGAACCAGACTCGTCATTTTGGTCTTAAAATGTTCGTATCGCTTTTGTTATCGTGTAACTAAAAGACAAATCGGGCACCTTCGTTCCCCCGAGGTCGCTCTACACTAGCGTTAGCGACAGGTTTGATCGACAGCGCCCCCGCTTCTCGCTAAATCGGCAGTGCGGGCGGGAAGGAGCGTTACCTTCAACCACCTTGCTCCGGATTGCCTCTTTGGTTGCTACGATATTGAAAAACGTCGGTGCTAACTATAGGCTAAATGTTCAATATCGGGCAGATACCGATATCAGGGAAGCTTCTCGAGATTATTGATCTAACTGATCTTACAACTGAAATATCAACCATCCATAATCTTACAATCATTTTTTATAGACTACAGCTAATTTACTTTGTTGTTTTGGGCTAGCCACACACTTTAAGTCACATCAAAATCGAAAACTGGGACTTGATTCAGACTAAACCAGGACTAAATCAGAGGTGGATCAAACCAAATCTACAAGCTGGGTCCAGTTCTTCCTCACTAACCTTATACACTCCAACAACAGCAACAACTAGCATGCTAAGCCCCACTTCCTGATCTCATACCATCTCATAATTAGACGCAGACAGCACACAGCGGCCTCATTTTGACCTCCAGAGCTGCTTACATATTGCGTCTGTACTGAAGCAAGGCAAAAGAGAATTGGTCTCATTTATATGAATACAGCCTTTTCAGAATGATCAAAATCTCATTAATCTTCGATAATTGTGAAGCTTTTGAACAAACAGCTGGTATTGTCACATGAGTTTGAGCGTATAACCCAAAGCAGATGGAGACACAGTTTTATATTAGCTCAGTACTAGTAATACAGCTGCTGTCCGCCATGTTTGTTTACTCACCATCAAGTTTTATCAGGAGAGATGAGGAGATTGGGCGCGATTAGAAACAAAGAGACGGGCTGAAACATCATTTTTGTTTCTTGTTTGTTGGTGTTGTTGCGAGTTAGCGTATGGTCCAAAATTCATTTCAAAATTCACATGTTAAAAGTACAGTATGGAACTTTCTGGAAGTGGAAAGTTATCTGCATGATTCAGTGGAAATAGAAAGTTAAAGCCATACTTTGGAATATTCTCCATGGAGATAGATACGTTTTGTGCTTAGACTTTGTAAGGAGGTGGAATAAAGTGAGTGTGACGTCACCCACAGCGTTCGGCTCCAACCAAATGAAGCTCATCGAGGCTAACAGTTATAGCGACGAATATGGAGACAAGATTCATATTAGGAATTCCGACCACGAGTATCATAACAACCAAAGAGCCAATCCAGAGCGAGGCTGTTGAAGGTTACCCCCTTCCCGCCCACATCGCAGGTTTAGCAGGAAGTAGGCTCTTAGCAACGCTGTCAATCAAACCTGTTGCTAATGCTAACAGGCGCGACCTTGGGGACGGAAGGTGCCTGATTTTATTAATGTTCATATCTTGATTTATGAAGAAAATAGTGAAATAAAAACACCAAAATGAGTCGCCGGAGCAGGAAGCGCGCCCATGATCACTTTATATCTGAAACGTGATAGCTAGCAGGTTAGCCATGTCCATTTATATGTACAGTCTATGCAGCTTATCTATAATTTGAAGGTAATGTAATTTGAGGGACAAAACATTAAATAATCCACAAAATCGTCATATTTTCGAAGGATAAGAAACACAAACTTTAGACAAACTCACAGTCATATCTGAAGGAGCTGTAAGAAACACAAATGTCAGAGTCATTTACTATCGTCGACTTGAAAAAAACATAAATGTACCTGGGTAAATATAACACCTACCCCTGGAAATGGAGCCAAAACTTCTACTGTAAGTGAATCGGAGCACTGTTACTTCGACTGGAATATAAAAAAACATAAATGTCGCTCCTATTTGGAACGCAGCGGCATTTATATATACAGTCTATGGTTTTATGTCATACTCTGGAATATTATAGCCAAAGCAACAATATTTCCATGGAAACAAGCAGGAGGAGGCCAAATGAGAGGTTTGTGGAGATGCGAGCCCACTCACAGCAAGGACATGTCTATTTCAGCACAATAAACACAACAGAAACTTTAAAAAAGATTGTATTTTAGTCTGTTTTTTTGATTAAAATGTTACATACTGTGGCTTTAACAAAAACACTTTTTACTTTGAATTGAATGGATCAAATCTAAAACATGCATTCCTAATGGGAACGGGCTCGCTTCTCCACAGATCTGCTCTGTAACGGGTGACACCAGCTTCTTGTGCAATGGAAATAGTTACGTTTAATGCCATTTTGCAGAACATTCGACGCAAAGCAGTAACGTCTCCATGGAAACAAGCAGGGGGCTGATCCTCCATCAGAAAAGTTACACAGTGCACCATTAAATTAAAAATACCATTTAAAACCACTGCACTTAAACCACTGCTAAAACAACTGCTTGTGCAACAGAGATGAATGTTTAATGCCATACTGTGGAACATTCTAGATATAACATCTCCATGGAGACAGGCACGTGCTAGATCCTCACTTAAACCATCTTTCAATCTTTTTTTTTTTGAATAATAGCTTAATTTTTCCCCACTGCATTAATCACTCTATAACATCACCATGGAGACAAGCGGGGGGCAGACTCTCCATCAGAAAAGTTACACAATGCACCATTAAATCCACTACGCTTAAACCACCGCTAAGTCTTTTTTTCTTATTGAATAATAGCAGCATTTTTCCCCATTCAGCACACTGCGCAACATTCTAGGCAAAGTAATAACATCTCCATGGAAACAAGCGGTGGGCAGATCCTCCATCAGAAAGTTACACAGTGTGCATTAAGTCAAAAACACCAGCGCTAAACCATTTCTAAATCTTGTCTTTTTTGAATAATAACACCATTTTCCCCATTCAGCACTCTGCAGTCTCATCCATTCAAACTAATAAACTGTAGCCTCCTTCTCTCCTTCTGCTACTATTGTGTTTGTGTTTTTTCACTCTCAGAACATCCCATTTGAGAACAATATCTGCGCGCCGCGGAAGAGGGGCTATAATTAATGGAACCAATTGATTGATGTGCTTTGTTTTCTGTGCGTTTGCCAAAGACTGTACAAAGAAGTGGACTGAGCGAGTGTGACGTCACCCGTAGCGCTCGGCTCCAGTCAAATGAAGCTCCTCGAGGCTGGAGCAGGTTACAGCGGCGAATCTGGAGCCAAGTTGCATGTTAGGAATTCTGATCGCTCGTATCATAGCAACCAAAGAGCCAATCGGGAGCGTGGCTGGTTTAGCAGGGAGCTGGCACTTAGCAATGTCATACCTGTTGCTAACGCTAGTGGGAGCGACTTCGGGGAAAGAAAATGCCTGATTTGTCTATTATTACTGTCGATATCTTGATTTACTGACATAATAGTGAAATAAAAATAAAAGGATCATGTAAAGTGGGTTAATACGAACATTTTAAGACCAAAATGATGAGTCCGACAGCAGCAGTTACAGAGAGATGGGTGACAGTTTTTCTCATTAAAAAGTGAATTATCCTTTGGAACGTGGCAGCTAGCAGGTTAGCTATGTCCATTTATATATACAGTCTATGTAAACTCAGTCCCGTGGGCAAATATGACCCTGTCAATTCAGGGCCCCCGTGGGCCAAATATGACCCTCGAGCTGGTCCGCCGGCCGCTGCGCCAGTATAGTGCATGCACCGCTAATACTACAAATCCCAGAATGCTTTGCAAATATGTGAGCGTCGGCCTCCACCACTTCTGTTGATACTTATCAGCATCTGCTTCCTGTTGCCTCACTCAAATTTAATCCACCCCTTCTGAAAAAAAATGTCAATAAATATTTAGTTTGGCCCAGTGATTTAGTCCCAGTTTTTAATTTTATGAATTTGAGTTTTGACGCCTACGGTGTTATTATCCCCTTTTTGGGAACTAGCTATTCAGATTCTTTTTGTAAAATTCATTCTCTTTTGTTAACTTCTTGTGTGTGTTTTTCTGCAGCAATATGGTGGGGCTCATTTGGCTACCGGACACGATATTTAGGAATTCGAAAACAGCGGATTCTCATTGGATAACGACGCCCAATCAACTGCTCCGGATTTGGAACAATGGGAAAATACTCTACACACTCAGGTAAAGAGGAAATGTTACACCATAGAGCATTAAAATGTATTCAGATTTTGAAATCATACCATATATAATCGTATCAGAGGACGCTTAGTAGATTATCATAGAGACGAGTAAAATGTATGAATTATGAATGAATGAATTATAGTAAGGTGTAAATATTTAGATCATTTTTATGGCTGATTATTTGGTTCACACGATGCTGTTAGTGGCAGATGATTTGTGTTGAAGACAGAGCTGCTTACAAGAGCCATGAAGTAGAAATAATACAAGGGAAACAATCAGTGACGTGCGTCAGGTGAGGTCATCACAGAGAAAAATAAATGAAATAGTTATATTTATCCAATAATTTGTACAATAAAGTTATTTTCTATTTAACTTTGCAATTTTATTCATTTTTTTTACTCAAAATCGCAGAATTTTTACGTTTACCGTCGGAAAAAAAATCGGAAAACACAAAATAAACAACCCACCGGTATTAAAATTCAGAGTAATTCAAATAAAGATGACACAATTATTTTCATAAGCAGAATACTTCAGTTTTGTGGCGTTTAATATTTGTTATGCCTTAAAATTAGCATTAGCTTTAGCAAAACTAACAAAATGTTATTGCCTTTGCAACTGCAGAACTTGCTTTGACGTTTGGCCTGCCACATAAAAAAAATGAATAAAAATATAAACTACGATAAAATAAAACTAAGGGCATTAAAATAAGGTAAATAAAACAGATTTCGATGCACAAATACAAAATATGAAGATGCAGTTTACTAATACTTCTTTGTACTTAGCTTTTCTGCAAAATCCTCATAGTTTTGAGTATTTTGCCTGAGTCATACCACAGCGTCTTTTAAGCTTTTAGAACATTTTGACCAGCACATTCTAGCGTTGTCACGATACTAAAATCTCAAACTCGATATCGATACTGAGGATCTGACTCAGTACTCGATACCGATACCGCAATGAAGAGAAAAACGTAACAGAATATCATTTTCGTGCACAAATAACACTACTTTCTTTAACTTACTGACTTTTTTTGTTCTGATAATCATGGTGTTTGAGTGTTCGCCCGCTGATCCGAAGGTTGGCGGTTCGAATCCCGCTCTCGACGTAACATCATCGTTTGAGCGGTCACTTCCACCGATCAGTTAGTATTTGTTTTTTGATACTTTTGAGCACCGTAGTACAGTTACTTCTACTTATATCACTTCAAAATATTGTAGTAATTGTCCAAATTTTTTTGCAACTCAGCCTTGGAAGTTACAGCGATTTCAGTTTCACGATTCAGTTTTTAGCCTGGTAATACTTTAGGATGCTAGTTTTATATATCTGTTATGAAGTATTTTTAACTTTCCCCAACAACTTTGAAACTTTTATTAGGTATTAGGTTTTATTTTAGCTTAACGTGGCGATTTGTGGGACATTTTGCTTAGATATGGCACAGTGTATAGTGGCACTGGCAGAGTGGTTAGCCCCTCGCCTCACAGCTTAACCCTTTATCCAAAACATAAAAAAATTGACCTACAACATCCATCTGTCTAAAGCAACTGCAATACATTTAGTACTTTTGAAAACATAACCTAAATCCACGACAGACGAGAAGTTCATTATATCTCCTGAAAAACGAGTCTTTGTCTGAAGATACGTTCGTGGCAGTTGACACGTTTCTGTTGTTTAAAAATCAACTTAAAATTCTGTCCTTTTTAAACGCCTGCCACATGTTGACGTCTAAAAATAAAAGCCTGAAAAAGCCTTCCCAGAATAGCGAGCAGAAATAGCTTGTTTTTTTGTTGAGACGAGACAGGAAGTACACGCCGTTAACGAGGTGATATGAGCCGGCTCTGTCCTGGGCCGAACCGGACTGAAGAGGAGAGGACAAGACGAGGAAGTAGTTGTAGTAGTAGGAGTCGTAGTACTAGTAGTAGAAGTACAGGAGCTACACCAGTGATTTATTGTATTATATTAAATGAAAAAAAATGTATTTGTTTTAGTAGTGATGTACCGATCTGATCCAACACTGGAATATCGAATATCGGCTTCCAAATATCGGTTGAGCCGATATCCTGGTTGGACATGTACACTGACGTAAAACGACCCAGAAAGTCTCATAATGTTTGAAATTTGTATCATTTGTATGTTATAAATGCTGTTTCCTGTCTCTGCTCTGGTATCGGTTGGATTTAAGTGTCTGCCGATACCCGATATCATAGTATCGGAGTCGGTATCGGGACTGAAAAAGCTGGTTTGGTGCGTCCCTATGATTTCGTACTAGTCTTAGATGTTTAAAAATGAAATGTTGATAGTTCTGGTCATAGCTTTAGTAGTAATAGTAATAATAGTAGTAGTTATAGTAGTAGTAGTCAAAGTACCAGTAACAGGAGAGGTATTTGTCTCAATAATCGGTGATATTATTAGCCAAATTAAAAGGTCCAGTACCTTGAGCAAAATGTGTCTTACCCCAGTACAGATACATTATATAAGCAGCATTTTTTTTGTTTAGTACTGCCTGTTAGCATGCTAGTTGTCGTTAGTGCTTACAAACTCATTGTGGTGAATAATTAGGATGCTCTGAATGCATAAGGTAAGCGAGGAATAACTCTGGACCACTGCAAACTTTAAAATGAACTAATTGTGCTGTTTTTCATTGTTTTAAGATGGTAAAAACAGGTACAGCCCTTATACATTTTGATTGTACTGATAGTAGTAGTAGTAGTAGTAGTAGTTGTAGAAGTAGGTCTAGGTGCCTTTAAGAGTGATAAAAGGTTTCAGTAACAGTTATGGTAAGTTAGGTACTTCATTCACTTTTTATTTAAGTATTTCATTACTCACTTCAGCTTCACCAGCGATCGCGTCGGCCATCTTTGAACTGCCATTGACCCGTCCTCCCCTGTGTACAGCAGTAGCATGGCCGCCTCGCCTCCTGATTGAAGTCAGTCTTTTGTACGCGCAGTCAGAGGTCTAATGAGAAAGTGTGGAGCTCACAAAGACAACAACCAAGTACAACGCAGGCTTCATAAAAGGCCACGTGTACAGCCATTATCTCTGCCTCAAATTCACTCTGGAGGTGATATATTGAAGCGCGCGCGTTGAATTATAATGAGGAGTCGACTGTTTGGGCAGGGCAACGTCTGCTCAAAACTGCAGTACTGACTTCAGATCAGAGTACATCCAACTGTGGTACAAGTTGAAGTAGTAGTAATAGACATAGTAGTAGACGTAGTATCAGTTGTGCCAGTAACATATCAGCTTAATTGAAAAGCAAACTTCATGCATTTTGATCGATCGTAGTTGTAGTAGCTAAAGTAGTACTACAATGTGTCTTATATTATTCGGCAAATTACTTTTAAATCAATTATTGTAGTAGAAAAAATGCCTGTAATAGTAGTAATATTAGTAGTGATAGTAGTAGTAGTTGTAGTTAAAAGCAGTAGCTAATAGGAGTAGTTTTTGTCTAGTAGAAATGTCTTTAGTAGTTATAATAGTAGTAGTAGTAGTAATAGTAGTATTAGTAGCAGTATCAGCCTAATTGAAACGCAAACTGCATGTTGATCGATTGTAGTTGTAGTAGCTAAAGTAGTACTACAATGTGTCTTATATTACTTGGCAAATTACTTTTAAATCATTGATTGTAGTAGAAAAAATGCCTGTAATAGTTGTAATAGTAGTAGTGATAGTAGTAGTAGTAATAGGAGTTAAAAGCAATAGCTAGTAGGAGTAGTCTTTGTCTAGTACGGGGGTCGGCAACCCGCGGCTCCGGAGCCGCATGCGGCTCTTTCAGCCTTATACTGCGGCTCCGCGGCTTGGGAAAATAAATTATAAGTATTTAATTTTAGTCTGTTTTATTTGTGTTAGTTCATTTTTAAATTGTAGGTTAAATTGGAAACTTACTGTAATGTTGAAATATTAAAATAAAATTATATTTTATTATCCTTCGTCGCTCAAAATAAGCGTCACACTCACGGAACTATGTTAAAAACAAACAGCGCTCCTCACACACACACACACACACACACACACACACACACACACCTCACACACACACACACACACACACACACACGGACACAGACACACACACACACACACACAGCTCACAGTCCTGCGGAAGGACACAGACGCCTCACACACACACACAGCTCACAGTCCTGCGGAAGGATACAGACGCTGTGCAGAGGTTCAGGAGCAGGAGGATCTCCATCACATGGGCTGTGTCTCAATTCACCAAAGTGACATTTAAGTCGGGCGGTACTTCGACCCGCACTTCGAGCAGTACATCGAGCGGTGCATTTGGCGAATTGGGACACGGCCACGGATTTTATAAACCAGTGATCCCCACCACCGGGCTGGGGACCGGTTCCGGTCCGTCACGCATTTGCTCCCGGGCCGCACAAAAACTGTAAATTAATCTACAACCGCATCTTCACCGACGTAACTTTCTCCCGTCCCTCATGACATGTTAATAAGTTTGTCCGTAAATATGTTATCAAAATCCTGATAGGAAATGGCCTCATAAATCGATCTGATATAACAGCGAGTTTATTATATCTGTGCTGATCTGCTGTTGTCCTACGTGATGACGTATCACGTATCATCAGACACGTCGCCCAAAAGTAGAGCCACAAGCTCATGAAAATGAGACAAAACAAAACACATCCAAGAAAAAGAAAGATCAATTTAACAGACAACACCATGAGTCCTACTTAAAATGCGGGTTTATTGCTACAGGTGAGTCTCACGCGCCGAGTCCGCTCTGCGTAATATGCGGAGAAAAGCGAATGAGGCAATATAACGTTCAAAACTGCGTTAGCACATGGAGAGTAAGCACCTGGATTAAAAGATAAGACTTTAGAGTTTTTGAAAGAAATTACGGAGCAGACTGGACATAAGAAACACTGCGGGAGTCACTGTCTCCTGTAACTCCTCGATGTGACCAACTCATCACAGAAACAAGAGCAGGTCCCCACTGTGTTGTATTTTTTTTTTTTAAAAAAAAAATTTGGGTGGGGGGACCCCTGTCGTAAGCACATTATAGTTGTTTACACAAAGCGTAAGACAGAAAATACCAAAAACA
>JAIEZT010000198.1:4949273-5301773 GCA_019594935.1 Periophthalmus modestus
GTGAGGGGTTTTACAGACAAGAAACATATAGAATAATTGCAAAAAATAAAGCTGATACTTCGTGGATTTCGCCTGTTGGGGGTTATTTTTAGAACGTAACCCCGAGATAAACGAGGGACCACTGTAATAGTAGCAAAAAATATTCAGAAAAGAAAATTGCTTATAAGATATATACAGTTTGCAGTGGTCCAAAGTTACTTACCTTATGCTTTCAGAGCGTCTTAAGTACTCACAGTGATGAGTTTATAAGTGCTTTTCGCAATTTTCAGACGCCGGTAAAGCTAACGAAGCTAAACATACCTGGAGTCTTTTGTTTCATTCACACATGTCTTCAATCCTTTATCATTAGTCTGTAACATCTCCAAAGCTCAAAACGCTCTGTTCCACCTTGTGATGTCATGAAGTGGTAGTTTTCAATTTAACAGCTACTTTTTTTACCGTTTGTTCAGTAAAGATCAGCAATTCCAGGGTGGAAATCATCCAAATGATTCTAGTGAAGGTGTATGGAGTTTAAAAACACAGTCAAGCACTTTCTGTATCGCCACATGATGACATCACAAGGTGGAGTGTTTTCGGTTTGAGAGAAGAACTCAAAAAAATATATGCAGTACAGTATATAGTTTGTTCAATGTGTGAATGAAAAAACGCAACTCCAGTTTGTTTGTGATGACGAAACGACATTAAAACAGCTCAGACACTTTAATTTCTAGTTCAAAATTACAATCTCGGCAAAATATCCCGCATAGCTTCTTTAGTATTATGTAAAGTACAACATCTGTGCACACGTCTGACCTCATATTCGTTTAACCCGGCTCTAAACAAAGCGTGAAATGTGCTTCGACAATCCCGTCTTCGTTCGTAGCAGCACATATGGAAAAAACCTCTCTGTACTCGGTCCGGTTTTGATAAGTGTAAGATTTGTGGACCAAGTGAGCAGTATTTTTGCAGTGGCCGGGCCGTCTGTCTCCTCCTCCTACGCAGACACACGAGCAGATGGAGATGGAGAGATAGATAGATGAGTGGAGAGCGAGAGAGAGAGGAGGAGGACGACGAGTTGTTGTGTCCGTTGTGTTTCGGTGAGTAATCGGTGAAGTGAAAGGGTCTGTCGCACACGGGCCGATCACTATTCAGCACAGACGATACTGGACGTGGTTCTGTAGCTACAAATGAGCAGCACACGCACAGGAAGGGCATCTGAGATAAACTGTGTGAGTCTAGAACCAGAAGAGGAACGAGCTGAATCAGGAGCAGTACGAGTCGGTGTTTGATAGAGCAGTACTAACCAGGAAGTAAGGAAGTCGTGGACATGTTTGAGGAGTAGTATTAATAGATGATAGAGAGTGTTTTTTGGTTGCAGTAATAGTACCTTACACTTGTGATGCTCTTTACAGGCTTCTCGAATTCGGGTTGGGGCCCCTACACCTCGCCCTTTTAGCCTCAGCGATACAATACAGCAGCTACTCCACTTCAAACCAACTCTCCCCATAAGTTCACCCCAAAATAATATTGTAAGAATTCAGACTCTAAATGACAAAAGCCTTAAAAGCGGTAATCATTTCTGACCTTGTACTTTTGACGAGCGCATGCACTAAAAGTATGGGTAATACATGCACTTTACAGTCTAAAAGGAGCGGTAAAATACTGCAATGGGCTAATATTTCACCTATGGCTACTTCAGCGAGTCTCCATAGAACTGCGTGTACTTGTCTCCTATATATAATCAGCCCGGACGAAGTACATGACCTATAATATGAGCTTTAATGACACGTGGGCCATTACAGCGTCTTTACAGAGCCGTGTAAAGTTATAGAGACGGAGTCAAGGAATATCGTTGCTATGGAAACTGATAAGTTCACTATAGTTTATGAGAGGAAAACAGGCCAGGTTTTAGCATTAAAAAAAAACACTGTGTCGTTCCTGGTGAGGGCCGTCGCTATGGAGATGTTATTGCTTTGTAAAGTTCCACAGTATGGCATAAAAGCGAAGAGTCGAAAGGGGAAAAAATTTGTCCCGGGCCCCAGTGTCTTAGGGGCCCACAACTGGAAACTCTTCGACAACACAGAGGATTTTTAACGCTAAAACCGAACCTATTTTCCTCTCATAAACTGTCGTCAACTTATAAGTTTCCATAGCAACAACATTCTTCAGAAAAGTTACACAGTGTACCTTTAAGTCAGTAAGTAGCGTGTCATTACAAATTGTTCATATAAAAAACAGATTTGAAAAAGGTACTTTAGCATTCTAGGCGTAAGGATGAGCTCTCCACAAACCTGACTCGTGACTGCGCCTGTTGCCAAGTTACGCAATGCGGCTTTAATCTGAAGTGACTGAGTGACGTACAGCCTGATCTATGACGTAACGCTGAAGTACCTCACGACAGCTAACTTTTCTGCTTAGTTTACATTAAATAAAAGTCCATCTGGCGTCTGAAAGGTCAAATTCGTCACGGCACTCCTCGTCCGAGCTAATGCCAGCGCAACTTCGGCCATTTTTTTAACATCGCCATGACAACTGCAACTAGTCATCTCAAAAGACTTGGCCTGAAAAGTATATGGAGATTGTCGGGGCAACTTTGAAAGGCGGGTGAAAGGTTATACTGAGAGTTTGGATGTCTTGAAAAAAAAAATCATTTTCGTTTTTCAGTTTTTTTTGAACGGGATGCTTTTGCCATTTGAAACAAAGCTTATCGCTGCAGTTTTTGTCACTAGCGAGAGGGGATGATGGGGGGGTGACGCTGTGGTAGGTGGAAGAAAAATGCTTTAGGTTGTATTTTTGATGATTCACTTTAGCAGCATTTTTCAGACAAAACTCCAAAAAACACACATTCAAAATATTCATCAGAATCATAAATCAAGTGGGACTAGATATCGAGAATTTACACTTCCATGCAAAATGTTACTGTACTTATGGATGGCTCTATGATTAGTTTATGCCTGCACTTTATTACCCCAGATGCCCTTCCCTCTGCATCACTCTGCATTTATCCAGGCTTGGGATTGGCTGGTTGACCATGTTTACTCCTGAATTAGACACAAAATGCTCCTCTTGCCCCTTTTTCACTCGCATCACGATATTCAAAATGAGGTCTTATATACTCTTATATAAAAACAGAGAAAAATGATGGAGGCAGCCCGATTTAAAGTTGGACTTACACCTAAGAGAGCTGTCGAAGTGGGGAGTTTGTACGAGGAACAGTGTGATTGGTCTAACAAGGGAGTGTCCAAACTTTTTTCACCGAGGGCCAAAATTTGAAACATATTTGAAGTGGAGAGCGACAGATGGATGGTCATTTCAGACGGCGCATTTTACATAGTTTACACAGAGCCGGCACAGCTTTAATGAGGCTTGTAACATTCACTTTTGGTCTGTATCATAGTGCAGTGTTTGTTAATGAGGTTATAGTGCTAAAATGACTTGACTATGACTTTTGCCTATGAGCAATAGGGCCAGTTCATCCGAGGACCAATAAAAATTGGTCTGAGGGCCGCATTTGGCACCCGGGCCGTAGGTTGGACACCCAGGTTTCAGGTATCCACGTATCAAACTCCACCCCTGTAGTCCTGTGAAACACCTGGCTGTAATCAGGGCAGTGCTGTGTGATGTCATGTAATACTTGAAGTTGCAACGGCCACTGGAGGCAGCAAAAATATTGATTTTTTTTACCAAAAACCTGCAAATTGGCCTAGTTTCCATAAAAATTGCCCCCCAAAAAGTAGTAGGAACAGTAGGCTATTAAAAAACATACACAGTTTAGTAGCACAAACAACTTAATTTCGTGTTTAGTTCAATTTGCTAAAAAGATACATATTTGATCTGTTTGTTCTCTACATTCAGCTAGTTACATGATTCATTTTACAGACGTGTTCTTAATGAAGCTGCTTTCACTTTCACATGTTTCAGTCAAACCATTTTATCTTTTTTTTTCCACATCCACTTGTTAATGTATTAGCAATAACCTTGCAGGTAATAATGTGTTTTTCAAGTATGCGCAGGTCAGTGAATGCATCGCGGGTCTAGCATTAAAGCTTTTTAATAGGTTTCAAATCCAGCCTCTACATTAGAAAATTACCATCAGAATGAGCCGAACAAATAGAAGGCGATGCATAACCTGTTATTTAGCGACATATTAAAATGCTCTCAGTTAATTTAATGCTTGTTCTAAAGATTATAACCTGGCTTTTATGGCTGAAGGGGAGTACCTCTCTGCAGCTAAGGTATTATTGTGTAGTAAATGGTTGTAGTTGGTCTCTCCTTTAAAAAGAGTCGGAAAAAAATCAATACCAGCACAAGCTCTATATCGAAAATATAAATGTTACACTTTAGACCAAACTGGACTCTTCTGCAGTGGGTTAGAGGTGCCATTTATTTTTTATTTTATTGTTTTTATTGTATTTAATTAGATGGAGATAGTACACCGCTGACTTATTTAGACCTCAAGAGCTGCTTATACAATACATCTGGACTGGGGCAAGACACATGTGGAAGATCAGGGACAGGGACGTCTTATTTATGAATGACAGATGTCAGCAGTTCCTTCTCTAAAATGGCTCACTTTATCCTCATGTGATCTTCAAATCTTTGCTCCAAAGTCTGATCTTCATAAAGATTTGTTGCAGGCTTGATAATAATAATAATAAAATAATAATAATCTTGCATCAAAACACAAAATACGACATTAAGTTTTTGTTATGCTACTGCTTTATTTATGCTTAGAGTGAAGTCAGGTGATTAGTGGCACAAAAGCCTCCTGTACCACCTTTTCTTTTTCTTTTCCAGTTTCTGCTCCAGTGCATAGCAGATGTCGCTCAGCAGGGTGCGCTGTTCCTCGGACTTCTTAAGCTCCTGCTCAAGTGCAATACAAAGGTTATTCTGCAGGGTGCACTGTTCGTCGGACTTCTTAACTGCCTGCTCAAGTGCAATACACCGCCTATCCTGCAGGGTGCGCCGTTCCTCAGACCTCTTAAGCATCTGCTGAAGTGCAATACAAAGCTACAAAGCACTGTTCCTCGCAGGCTGAAGTGCACTGTTATCCTCGGACCCTCTTAAGCGCCTTGTCAAGTGCCATGCACTTTTCTTCTTCTTGGAGGGTGCGCTCTATGTCTGACTTCTTCATCTGATGCTGCAGAGCACTGCATGTTTCCTCCACCAGGGAGCGCTGTTCCTCAGACCTCTTAAGCTCCTGCTCAAGTGCAATACATCGCTTATTCTGAAGGGTGCGCTGTTCCTCGAACTTCTTAAGCGCCTGGTCTAGTGCCGTAAACCTTTCTTCCAGCAGGGTTTGTTTTTCCAGAGTCCCTCTGTGACCCTCCATCTCCTGCACCACCTCCTGCTCCAGTTCGTCTATCCTGTGGACCAGTAGGGTGCGCTCTGCCTCTGCTTTTGTCAGCAGTTGCTCCTGCATGCAGCTGCTGTTCTCCAGTAGGGAGCGCTCTTCTAGAGTCGATCTGAGCTGCTCTTTGAGTGCCTCACAGGACTTCAAAATGGCTGCCTTTTCCTCCTCTAGTTCACCTCTGATGCATTTCTCCTGCTCCACCTCCTGCTCCAGTGCGCTGTTCCTCTGGACCAGTAGGGTGCGCTCTGCCTCTGTTCTCCTCAGCATCTGCTCTTGCACACAGCTGGCATCCTCCAGTAGGGAGCGCTCTTTCTGAGTCCCTCTGAGCTGCTCTGTGAGCTGCTTCAGGGTTTGGTTGGACTTGTCGAGAGCTTCCTCCGTCTTTTGGACCCGTTTCTTAGAGTCCTCCAGTTTCAGACAGAGGCCCTGCTTTTCGAGCTCCCACTCTTGTGATTTTTGGCGAGACTGTCCTTTAATTTCCTCGACCAAATTGTGAGCATCTTCGACCTGTTTAGTCAGACTCTCTTTCTCCTCTTTCACCGTGTCCAGTGTAGTTTGGAGATCTCGAATGGCTGAGTCCTTTTGCTCCAGTTGCTTCTTGTGAGCACAAATGATCAGCTTTGTTTTCCTTAATAACTGTAACTTGTACTCCTCGTGCTGTTCATGGTCTCGTTCTCGAAGCCTCTTGAGGGTTTCCAGATCTCTGAGCAGATTTTCCTCTCTGGCTTTGGCCTGAGCAGCTTTAGAGGCCATTTCGAGTCGTAGCGTGACTAAGTTTATGCCCCGCTCGTCTTCCTCCTTGGACCTCACATAGTTTTGAGGCCCTAACTGCTCCCTCTCCAACTCCTCGACAGTTAGAAAGGTTTGGCCCACCTTTTCAGATGGTGCAGAGGTCTGGTCTGGATCAGTGGATGCTTGATCGTTAGACCTATGCTGGTTTTGAGACTCTAACTGCTCCAACTCCTCAAAAGATGGAGAGGTGCCCTCCTCAAGAGGGTCTGGATTGGTGGATGCTATCCCCAGAACCTCCATCAGGTTAAATTCCTCACTGTAGAGGCGTTCGTCGTCTTCAGGAGTAAAGTCGTACCAGTTTTTGGACATGTTTGCTGCTCTGAGTTCGTTTGCTGCGTGCTTGTTCGAGTGCTGAGTTGAAGTGACGTTGTACAGTGTTTGTGATCATAAACTTACAAATACAACTGTCTATGTCATAGATGATGTCATAGAGTAGAAGGCCTGTTGCCAGGTGATGTCACTCGTCGTCATGTGATGTCACCTCATGTCGTCATTTGAATCTTTGCATTTATAGAATTGGGTGCGTTGCCATAGATACACAATGTTGAATGTCAATATTACATTGGCTTTGTCCAACCCTCAAACACTACACCGGCCCTGCACTCTTTAGAGGATTATGTAGGTCCTTCAGTCACGAACAATTCGGACACATATTTTGTGGATTCAGTCACCCTCAGAGGTCAGAACTCAGATCTCAGAATGACATTAACTCTGAGTTCAACATTGGATGCTTGTTCCAGTATATTAAAGCAAAGATTCAATAAAATAAATACTAGGAAATCAGCCAAAATGAGGATTTAATTAAGTTAATTTAGTAACCTGGACATTATTACTACATTAACAGTTAAGGCAACGTTTGAAGGGGAATCTCTGCTTTTGTTTGCGCATTTATAACTACAGAGGCTCAACCGCTTCACAGAAGTGAGTGGACAGGAGGGAACTAAAGAGAAAATAACACAAGCACGAGCACTGTCGGATACCAAACTTGACCCAAACGCAGGGCACCTCCATGTTGGGTTTTCTAACTCTGAAATGTTCTCTGAGCTTCTGAGTAGACGTACCGGGGCCGCTGTGTGCTCCAATTGTCTTGTACAAGTCGTAACTCAGAAAATCTGACCTCTGAAGACGATTGGAGCGCACCATTAGCTCTCTACTGTCGGGTCACATGACTCTAGCGTCTGAGAGAAAGTCAGCTAAACTCAACTAAAATAGATTAAATTGGCACCAAGATTCATGGACTAAAAATAATCAATACAGTGTTTTGTGGGTCTCATGTAAGTGGATGGGATTAATCCGCTTTTTGTCTAAGATGTGGAAGTTATCGATCTTTGAACAGCTCACGCTAACATAAGAGGCTAACGCTAGCAACTTAACACCAATTTAAGAGTTTATTTAAGAGTGTTTTACTCATAATCAGCACTTTCATTCAGTTGTGTTGCATCCAGTTAAAGACTTGTTGCTGTTTGCTGTTGTTTTTCAACTCTCCCAATGCATTATGGTCTATATTAGGCATGGACAGACTTTTTGACACACGGGCCACAATGGGGTCTAAAATTTGACAGAGGCGCCAGGCCAAGATTTATATATGTTTATATTACATTAGAGATTTGACCTGTAACATGTAGAAAAACTCGCCTTCAGAGAGAGGCTCGCTAGCTTCTGCTAATTTGAATACCAGCAAAAACTTGACTTGGTACTTTGATTGGACTTCGGTGAAAAAATATTTTGGTTGTTTGTCCACTCCACATTAAACACTCAGCGCTCACTATCAACTTCTCTTTTCTTTGATAAGCTCATTTTTGCAGAAGGGCTGATAAGAGAATAAGATACAAGGCTGATGTAGCTGAAGTGCGTCATAATTTGGTCACGTTCGGCGGGCCGGATTAACGAGACCCCGGGCCGTATGTTTGCCCCGGGCCGTAGTTTGCCCACCCCTGGTCTATATGATGCAGTAAGACTATTTGCTGGTCGAGAGCAAGAAAAAAAAACGCAAATACATGGAAAAAACTCATGTACTGTCCCTTTAAACCTCATTAAAACCTACCATATATCCTACACCCGTGTTGATGTTTATCCGTGTCACATTAACGGCACAGTGTGAGCGCCGTCCGCTTTAGTACGAAGAAAAGTTGCTGAATGCATTAGTATAAATTTAGCATAAATCATTTAAAATCCTGCGTACTCTGAAGGCAGCATTCATCTTGCATGTTATATTGTAATCTGCAGCACGGTTTGACAACACCGCATATTTTTAACGCCTTTGTCGCTTTATGATTGGCAGTAGTTGTGTGAGTTGGGCTAGTAGCACGAGTAGTTGTCGTAGTAGTACAAAAGTAACAGTAAAAGGAGCGATAGTAGTAGTGGTAATAGTAGTAATTGGTAGAGCAGTCTGATACACTGACATATACAGGTTGTCAGTGAGTTTCCAGCTCCCATAGATGAACGCTGTTGTTGTGTCCTCGGGCAAGACACTTAACCCACCTCACCTCTAGTATCGCACAGAAGTAGTTGTAGTTGGTGCGGTTACAAGACAAAAGCACGAATTATACACAACATAACTTCAAAATTGTGATGAAAAACGCAAAGATCTCACATAATCCTAAAATAAATTAAAACATTCTTGACAAATTTGAAAAAAAAAATCCAAAATGGCTACCGATGTTTCTTTCTTTCCTCTAGACGGCTACCCGCGAGACGAGATCATTTACAAGTGGAAGAGGAACTCGGTGGAGACGTCGGATCAGAAGTACTGGAGGCTGTACCAGTTCGACTTCATGGGGCTGAGAAACACCACGGACGTGCTCACGACGACGTCAGGTGAGGTCAAAGGTCAGGGGTCAGGGGTCAAGGGGTCATCGTGTAAATGGGGGACTGGTTGTGTCGCTTGAATCAGTTAGAACTTTTTAGAGAACAAAGTGCTTTTCTGATCGTCATGGGCGTCTGGAAGAGTCAAGGGGGGAAGAGCTTCTGGGATCGGAGAGACACTGGGCATTTTTAAGGTGTAATATTAGTTTTTGCGGTAATGGTTCAGAAGAAAATTGAAGTTCCAGCGTGTTTGCGTTTTGTTATAGTTATAGATGTTACGGCAAAAGATTACAGAGAGTGCTGAGCATAAGGGTCACATTGAAATATAAATTATGCAGGCGCTACGAGAATAAAACCAGAACATTTCGACATTTAAGTCACAATTTTATGAGCGTAAAGCCATAATATTTTGAGACTGAAGTCGTGGCCTAAATAAGATGTGATTTTACCAACAATAACATCGATATTTAATGATTTAGGGGTTGATCCGGTGCTCGGGTGAGTTACATAAAAGCCCATAAAGGATATCAAACGAGATAAGTCCCATATGTTTGTAAGTTATTAGACAGATCGCATCCATCACAGACGTCTTCCCGTGGAGTGAAGTGACCGGCTCCTCCTTGTAAAAAGCCTGCGGAGCGGGGACCTCCTGGGGCTTATCGGGCAGGACACCAGCTGTGCTCCGAGCCACAAACAGGTGGAGGAGTCTCGGCGTGATCTTTACTCATACTCCGCTTCTCTCAGCTTCTCTTCTCCGCTGCACTTTGCATAAATCATTGTTCAAAGATGTGCTAATTGTGGAGAACTCGAGCCCCTCGTTTTGCGTACTGGGCGGCCCCTGTTTTACACACTGATCGTAATGTCGCCTAATCTCTATCGTCGCTGCACTGAGCACCACGTCCGCTCTGTATCTGCGGATATTCCAGGTTGACTGCGTAAACATGTGCCGTGCATGACTCCGCAAGTCCATAAACGAGTGTAAACAGGAAAGTGCAGAGTCAAGGGGACAGATTTGCTGAACAAGGCTCCTACACCTGTGTTTGGCTGCAGGTCGGAGCACGGCCGGTGTCCTGCCCAGTGAGTTAAAGACCCGTGACTATCCGCTCTTGTTTGTCCAACTCTCTGCTTAACTATGCACAGAGGAGCACGGAGGTCACTCCTGGAGAAAGAGTTGTTAATGTTAAAAGACCAGCTGTATAAAGTTCTACAGCCATTGTACGTTTTTTGTTTAAACTCAAATAACATGCATTCGTTTGCTCTCTGGTAGTGGTGGCAAATTGCTCTTTAGTGTTTTCACATTGATGTCAGCCACTAAATCTTTGACTACAACTTTATTTTAATGTGACCATTACTGTAATATTTGTTATTCCACAAGATTCAACCTAGACAATTTGTACAATCTACAATTTGTCCATAATAGAATATTTGTACACCCCATGTACCAATAAGGGTTGTCAAAAGTATCGAAAATCAGATACTAAACTAAACTACTACTAAACTACTAAACTCTAGTACAGTTTCTTGCTACATCGTGGTTCACCTATCGCTGTTTCGAGGATTTTTTGTTTGTACAGTTTTGCATGCTGTTTTACAGTGTATGAACCTGCGTTGTGTTCTGTGTCCTGATTGGCTGAGGGACTGTAGACCATTGTGTTCTGCGTCCTGATTGGCTGAGGGACTGTTTGTGTTCTGCGTCCTGATTGGCTGAGGGACTGTAGACCATTGTGTTCTGCGTCCTGATTGGCTGAGGGACTGTAGACCATTGTGTTCTGCGTCCTGATTGGCTGAGGGACTGTAGACCATTGTGTTCTGCGTCCTGATTGGCTGAGGGACTGTAGACCATTGTCCATCAGTCTCCTCCGTGTCTCCTGTACAGTACAGAATGTGTCAGACAAATTTACATAAATGTTGGATCGCAGTGTGACTCGCAGTGTTTAGTGAAATTTAGCAGTAATTTAATGCAATGTTCATAATTTTCCAAAGAAGAAAAAGGTTCTTGGGTTCTCCAGGGTTAATGTTGAAGTGTTTTCATCATCATCGTGGTATCGGAATCATGATTATCGAGTCGTACCGAAATCGAATCTGAACTTTTAGTATCGTGACCACGCTGATACCAATTACCAGCACTGATTTCCCGTCTGACTCTGGTTACCGCTGTAGCTCACTGTACACTGCTCATGTCTCTATCTCCGCCGTAGTGAAAGCAGCTCATAAGAATTCCCCTCAGGTGCGCAGGGGCCAAATAGGTTTTTCCATTGACATTAATCAGAGAGATTAAACATTCAGAAGACGCTTAATTATTAAATCCTTTTTTCTCCTCTCCGCGCCTCTTCTGTCAGCGCACTTATTAGCCCTCTCGTTCCCTCGTTCCCTGATTCAATTTCAGCTTGTTGTCGCAAATTTGCAGGAAAATATTGTGCATTCAACAGGTCCGGGGCAATTTGTGAATATGCAATGCTTTGACGCGATTCCAGCAGATTAATTACATGATAGAGATAGAGCATAGACTCTTAACCTCCCTTAACCTTGTTTATACCACAGGCTCTATCGCTCCCTCTCTGTCTTTTCCCATAATGCAATCTGATTTGTCAATGCCGCACCTAGCCCTCATAAATATTCCCCATAGCAGACGTGATTAGCGGACGAGCTAGCAGGGAGTGGCAATAGATAATGAGGTAATTAGCCGGAGAGTCCTGTGTTTCCGGATGTAATAAGACGTTGATTGCTAATATTTATGGTTGAGTGTCATTTAAGGCTGGTTTAGTTCTTGATCAGTCCCAGCTCATCCTGGTTGAACCCTAGTCCTGGTTTAGTCCTGACTTAGTCCTGGTTTAGTCTTGGTTTAGTCCTGGTTCAGCCCTAGTTTAGTTTTCCTGGTTTAGTTCCAGTTTGGTCCTGGTTTAGTTCTTGATCACTACCAGCTTATCCCGGTTGAGCCCTAGTCCTGGTTTAGTCCTGGTTTAGTTCTGGTTCAGCCTTGGTTTAGCTCTAGTTTAGTTTTAGTTTGGTCTCGGTTTAGTCCTGGTTTAGTCCTGACTTAGTTCCGGTTTGGTCTTGGTTTAGTCCTAGTTCAGCCCTAGTTTAGTTTTCCTGGTTTAGTTCCACTTTGGTCCTGGTTTAGTTCTGGTTCAGCCTTGGTTTAGCTCTAGTTTAGTTATAGTTTGGTCCTGGTTTAGTCCTGGTTCTGCCTTGGTTCAACTCTAGTTTAGTCATGGCTTAGTCCTGGTTTAGTTCTTGATCAGTCCCAGCTCATCCTAGTTCAGCCCTGGTCTCGGTTGAGTCCTGGTTTAGTTCTAGTTTGGTCCTGGTTTAGTCCTGGTTCAGCCCTAGTTTAGTTTTGGGTTAGTTCTGATTTAGTTCCAGTTTGATCCTGGTTTAGTTCTTGATCAGTCCCAGCTTATCCTGGTTGAACCCTAGTCTTAGTTTAGTCCTGGTTTAGTTCTAGTTTGGTCCTGGTTCAGTCCTGCTTCTGCCTTAGCTAGTTTAAAGATTAGTCTTTGTTAGTTTTTTTTGAGTCTGTTTTTTTAGCCCAGGTTTATTTAGTTTGGTCCTGGTTTAGCTCGGTTATAGTCTTTTTTTGAGCTGTTTTTTTTAGTCCTATTTAGTCCTGGTTCCTCCCTGATTTATTCCTATGATTTAGCACCTACAGACAATCCTATTTCAACATGAAGCCATCGCTCTCTTTCATATCTTTGACATCATAAACAGTTTTACATCACCATGACAACACGTCTTCTACTGCGCCAGACTCCAACCTGCCTTTCTGAACTCGCTCTGCGTTGCTATACTATCCCTTTCCCTCTTCTTCGTTAAGAGAGTTATTTTAAGTCTATCATTAATTTTCCTGACAAACCTCCACTCCTCCACAACATAAGGGGCCATTATAATAAGCTAGAGTGGACCGCAGTGCCACCAGGGGGATCCCCGCTGAAAACTCTTATCTACTTGCCCGGTCCGCTTCAAAGCCAAATCCCAAAACGTTTTCCAAGCTTTTTAGTCTCAGGATCCCAGCGCAAATTCCTGAAAAATTCCCAGGAGAGCGCGGTTTTGAGGCATTATGCAGCAGAAATGAATGTTTTTTCTGTGGAGGTGTGATAGTTCACCTATAAATATTAAAAATGGCGCTTTGTAAAGGAAGACTAATGGCTAATAAGACATATAACGTAGGATTTTGAGGTTAAAACATGTTGAAGCCAGTCATTGATGGTGTAGTGGCAGAGTGGTTAGCATCTAGCAAGCATATCCGAGGTTTGATTTCCAGATGGCGTGGGATCTTTCTGTTAGGAGTTTGCATGTCCTCCCTGTGTTAAATGGATGCCCTGTAGCACCATGTCAAACTCAAGGCCCGTGGGCCAAACGTGGCCCGCCATGTTATTTTATGTGGCCCACAACACAGTAAATTAAAAGGTATGACTTTCTTAAAATGTCAGCTACGCAGTCATAGTTTATACATACACTGTAATAAATACAGTAACAGTTCATTAACAAGTAAAAAAAAAATAGTTACATTTATTTTGCATTACATCTGGCAACCATTTTGCTGATGTGGCCCTCGGTGAAAATGTATTTGACACCCCTGCCCTAAAGGTCCTCACCACCAAAAATGTCCTAGTATTGGAGGAGATTCTGTTACCTAGTCTCCATGGAGATGCTATTACGTGGCAAGGAATGTTCCATGGTATGGCATTAAACTTCTCTCTCATAGTAAGAATGCATGTTTTCAAAGTATTTTATTTGGCTAGTAGATAAGTTCAATGCCTTACCGGGGAACATTCTTGTGAAACCAACTACATCTCCATAGAGACAGGCATTTCAAGCCGACTGCTGTTGCGATTTTGGGCTCTATAACAATACATTGAATTGAAAAGAAGTAGCAGACCCAAGACTATAAAAGTTTCACAATGCAGCTTTAAAATTACGCTGTTTTCTGATCTATGTTATAATGTTGTTTCCTCGTCACAAACAGACAAACTGCAGTTGTGTTTTGCTTCATTCACACACGTTTAATGCACAAACGCTGCAGATTTAGACCGAGTTCTTCTCTCAAGCAGAAAACACTCTGTTCCACCTTGTGATGTCATCATGTGGTAATACAGGAAGGGCTCCGCTGTGTTTTAAACTTAATACACCTTTACGAGAATCCCTTGAATCATTTCAGCCGTGGAATTGCCCATTTTTACTGAACAAAAGGTAAAACGTAGCTTGAAAACTACCACTTGATGACATCACAAGGTGGAACAGAGCATTTTGAGCTTTGGAGATGTTACAGACTAATAATAAAGTGTTACTCAGACGTGTGTGAATGAAACAAAACACAACTCCAGGTGTGTTTTTGAGGAGGTAACGACATAAAAACATGACTTAAAGCTCACAGGAGTCAGTTCTGCGTAATACAGGACCTTTAATTGTCGACATGAACGAGGGATCGGTGACTGACTTTGATTGCCAGCTCTGGATTACTTCTTCTCTTGTCTGTAAAACGTTTCTTATGAGTGAAATCTGGCCCCACCACATGCTGTGAGCGGGGCCATTAGCCATTTAATGATGTTATGTTCCTATGATCAAACATACAGACTTCAGGCAGGCTACTACCACACAGCTGTATGGATATGACTGATGCACACAAAAGTAATACGACGCTTTTTATGTCGTTTTTTCATTACATTTTGTCTTTATTTCTACAGGGAGAGCCCAGAGAGAGCACTCAGACTCAGACTCAAACAAACAGCTACATAAGTCCATTTAAAACATTAAAAACAGGAGCAGGTGTGAGTGTAAATGTTCATCACCAGGTTATTAAAGCGCATAGTGGCATTAATGTATCTTTGTTGGGAGGCAAAATGACCAAAAGATATTCAGGCAGTTTATGAAGTAGTTCTAAGTGAAAAGAGTCAATCTAAAGGTTTCAAAGTAGAAGCTGAAGTCTGCACGTTTATTATATCTCCATAATCCAGTACAGAAAGAAACGCTGCTTGAACAATCTATTTTCTGCAGTTCGACAGGGTAAAAGATTTGTTTCTGTAATAAAATGATCGTTTTGGTTTTAAACTGTTACATCATTCTGAGATATTATGAAGGATGTGTTTTCTTCAAGCCAAAACCCAAGAAATTAAAAGGTAGTAACGCTTTCAATCAATGTACCATTTAGTGTGTAAATTTGTTTGTAGACTTTTATATGCATTTAATAATAATTTAAGATTTTTGAGGGAATTTTGGATTTCATTAAAGTCTTGCTGCAGTTTTTAAATCGGCTGATCAGCAGAGAGAGCACTTACATACAAAACAGCAAGTGGAATTAATAAATAGAGTAAAAAGTAGCGGGCCCAAAATTGAGCCTTGGGGGACTCCTTTGCTTAGTGCTATTTAAACCCATCAGCGACTACTCCCTGGGTTCTATTCGAAAGATAATTTTGGAGCCACTTACATGTCGCGCTGTCAAATCCAATCTGCTTCAGACGCTTCAAGAGTCTCCATGATCCACTGAATCAAAAGCTTTAGTTAAATCAATAGTGTTGCACAATCTTGTTTGTCATCAAGGGCTGTGAAAATGTCATTTAAAACTTTTGTGGTTGCAGTAACAGCGCTTTGCCCTTTTCTGAAACACCACTGATAAGACTTCAAAATGGAGCATTTATCTAGATAAATTGTAACTTGATGTGCAACTAACTTTTCTAAAACTTTTGCAAGACAAGGTAATATAGATTTGAAATTAAAATATGTAAACGAGGTTGAATTAAATACGGGGCAGCTAGTAATAGACGCATTTGAGTGTTGTAGTAGTGAGTAGTACTTCGTTTCATTCACACATTTAACACACAAACCCTGCAGATTTAGGCTGAGTTCTTCTCTCATACAGAAAAAACTCTATTCCACCTTGTGATGTCATCATGTGGTAATACAGGAAGTGCTCCACTGTGTTTTTAAACTCCATGCACCTTCACTAGAATCATTTGGATAATCTCAGCCCTGGAATTGTCAATCTCTACTGAACCAAAGGTAAAAATGAGCTGTTTAAAACTGCCACTTCATGACATCACAAGGTGGAACAGAGCATTTTGAGTTTTGGAGATGTACAGAATAATACTAAAGACTTACTCAAACATGTGTGAATGAAACAAAACACAACTCCAGGGGTGTTTTTGATGAGGAAAAAACACGCTAACATGGCTAAAAGCTCGCGGGAGTCCATTTTGCGTAATATACCACCTTTAATCCATCTAAAATACTTAGTTACGCTTTACTAATGTGGCCCGAGTGTCACAGTGGTGCACTGTCATCTTCTTGAGACAGCTGCAGCGGGGTCAGTGATGTCATCATTGTGAGACGGGATGATTAATGTTCATGATGTACGTGGAAGGACGGGAGACTCTGGAATGATTCTGCAATTTTACATTTAGTAGTAGTTGTATTGGTAGTAGTAGCAGTAACAGCAGCTGCAGTAGTAGTAAATGGCGAGGTGGGTTAAGTGTCTTGCCCAAGGACACAACAACAGCATTGATCTGCGGGAGCCGGAATCGCACCGTCAACCTGTGAGTCAGTGGATCCGACCGCTCCAACCACTGCGGTTTATGTCGAAAAAGCAGGATTTGAACGGCTAACACTTTATCGACTACTAGCTACTGTCGCTCCTAGTAGCAGTAGCAGTAGAAGTAGTAACAGTATCCGTCAGAGAAGCAGATGATTTGAGCATATGGACTGTCCCACTGGGGAGGACAGTTTTTTCTGGCTCATAAAAGTGATGAAACGCCTTCTCCTTATGTCAGTATCAATAATAACTCACTGTGGTCAAATGAAAGAAAGGAGGATGAAATTACGAAATAGTATACTGTCACTTTTTGGGAGAAATACAGGAAATGTGTGTTTTCTCTGTGTACTTTTTCAGGTGGAGGGTCAGCTATGTGCTTGTCTCCATGGCGATGTTATTGCTTTGACTGGCATGTTGCTCAGTACGGCATTAAACTCATCTCATCTCGCTTTCTTTTTTTTTTTCCAATTGCACTGAAATCGTGTATTTTTACCATGAGCAGGATCCGCTCTCCACGGATCTGATCTGTACCTTTGCCTGGTGGAGTCTCCTGCTTGTCTCTGTGGAAAAGACACAGTTCACACTTAGCTCATTAGACTTAGCCAACAAACAGAAACTGGTGTGTTAGCCTCAGTGTCGTTAGCCTCAGTGTCGTTAGCTCGTCCCTTCAGACAGATGTAAGGCCGAGTCCGACAATGATCTGAGCAGAACTGAAGAAGAAGCAGCAAAACGTCTTCACTCCTACAACTTTTTGCCCAGTGACAGAATAAAATATTTCTTTTACTATAGTTTGGAAAAGTGTTCGAGTTAGTTTCCAGTAGCAGCGTTTTGCTAATTAACAAAGCAGCAAATAATTGTGGCCCGGTAGGCTTATATAACTAATGCTTTTTCATGGCTAAAGTACCAGTAGTTTAGTGTTTTCTGGTTATATGTGTGTGTTTGAAACCCAATTTGTAGTCAAGGTTCGCAAAGGGAATTTTATCTTCACCTGAAATAAAAAGTATGATTATATGAGTTTAAGTACTGAACATTCAGCGTTCACTCCAGTACTCTCTCTGCTTTAAAACGTTAAAAGCCTATTATTAATCTGTTATAGCCTTTTAAACATCCTGTGCTTAAAAATGACCTTGTAAGTCATCTCTGGACTATGGGATATAGATCAAATGGATTTTAGAGTTTTTATCGCACCATTTTACCAAAGATTAGAGCGATGGCTGTAGGTAGACCGACTCAAATTTACCTTGAAAAACCGTGATCGGGCTCGCCTCTCCGCAGATCCGACCTGTAACTTCGACTCACGGCACCATTTTTCACTTGTCTCCGTGGAGATGGAGCTCAGTTGAAGCACTTACAGGAACATTGTCGGCAAAGCAACATCTCGGCGAAGACAAACAGCAGGAAAGTTCCATATTGTGGCTTTAATTTATGATCGTATTTTACTTCATAGAGAACTAAACATGTAAGGAGTTGGCAGAAGTATCAAAACTCAGACACGAATCGATACCAAAGGTAGTATCGAAGCTAGATACTCATTTGAGCAGATATCGATACTGAAAAAGGAATCAGGTATCGAGCCTATTTCTTAGTATCGAAATCAACTACTACAACTACTTACTGTGTGCGTCTGCTGCTACTACCACTGCTATTAATACAACTCCTACTACTAAATACTACTACTGCTATCAAGTACGACTACTACCATTACTACTGCTAGCTACTACTACAAACTACTACCAGCTTCTACTACTACTACTGCCACTGCTACCATCAACTACTTATTATTACTACTACTTCTTCTTACTTCTACTACCAACAAATACTTACTGTGCGTGTGTGTCTGCTGCTACTACCACTACTAACAACTACTTACTACTTCTACTAATAACTACTAACTACTACTACTACTACTACTACTTTACTAACAAGTATAACTACTAACTACTGCTACAAACAACAACTTACTACTCCTACCACCACTACTACTACTAATGCTACTTCTACTAACAACTATAACTACTAACTACTACTACTTCTACTAACAACTATAACTACTACTACTTCTACTAACAACTACAACAACTACTACTACTACTACTACTACTACTACTACTACTACTACTACAAACAACAACTTACTACTCCTACCACCACTACTACTACTACTGCTACTTCTACTAACAACTATAACTACTGCTACTTCTACTAACAACTATAACTACTACTACTACTTTTACTAACAACTATAACTACTACTACTACTTTTACTAACAACTATAACTACTACTACTACTTCTACTAACAACTATAACTACTACTACTACTGCTACTATTTCTACCAACAACTACTAACTACTACTACTACTTCTACTAACTATAACTACTACTACTGCTACTTCTACTAACAACTATAACTACTACTACTGCTTCTACTAACAACTACTAACTACTACTACTACTACTGCTACTTCTACTAACAACTATAACTACTACTACTACTGCTACTACTTCTACTAACAACTACTACTACAAACAACAACTTTCTACTCCTAACCACTACTACTGACAAGTACCACGACTCCTAAAACTACTACTGCCAACAACTAGTTACTTATAGAAACAAATACTATTAACAACACCTACTACTACTAACTACTCGTACTTACTAGGTCTTAATAAGAAAAGACCCAAACATGTTTTACAAAGATTATTCTAAACCAGCAAGTACTTACATAACCGTTCACCCGTTAACAGTACTTCATAATTATAAAGAATACTAACGAAGCAGAGGAGTGGTATTCTCCTCAGTTCACCCTGTGTGTTTGGACTCAATATAAAGTACTTTCTGTAGTATCTCGCGTCTCAAGGTTTTGTCTGTGACTTTTTCTCTGTGGCTTTTTCATATAAAAGCCAAATACTTTAAATACTTGTCTGGATCTTGTGCAGTACTCTGATCTCCAGGGCTGTTGTTTCAGAGCTCTCGCATTAACAGTACGTCCACTTTAACGACGCGCTCGAACACTTCACCTCCCAGCACATACCTCAGCTTTAATAACTCAAATATGACATTCTTCTTCATTATATTCTAACAGAAGGCCCATCAGTGTCTGTGAGCACGAGCCGCCTGTTCTCGCTCCTGTGTTTTGACTTTTCTTTGTCGTGGGAAATGTCGCTGTTATTTATTAATAAACTTAAGTGTTTTAGTCCATCACTGTTGAAAAAAGATGAAATTTTAATTTGTGTGTGTGTCTCTGCTGCTACTACCACTACTGCTACTACTACTAACAACTATTACTACTAGTACTACCAACAATTACTTATTACTACTAACAGCTACTTACTACTAACTACTTACTATCTGTGTGTCTGCTGCTACAACCATTACTACTACCAACTACTTACTACTACTACTACTACTACTACTACTACTACTACTACTACTACTACTACTACTACTACTACTACTACTACTACTACTACTACTACTACTACTATAGGGCGACAGTAGCTCACTTGGAGGGCGACAGTAGCTCAGTTGGTTGGTCAGATCCACTGACTTGAAGGTTGGCGGTGCAATTCCAACCCTCACAGATAAATGCTGTCGTTGTGTCCTTGGGCAAGACACTTAACCCACCTCGCCCCCAGTGTCTGCGTTCACTGGTGTATGAATGTGTGTGTGAATGGGTGACTGGTTCCTTGTTGTAAAGCGCTTTGAGTGCCTTGAAATAAAAATGTTTACTTACATTTACTACTACCGATTACTTAATACTACTACTACTGCTGCCAACAACAACTAGTTACTCATAGAAAGAAATACTATTATTACTGTATGTGCATCTGCTGCTACAACCACTACTATTACTGTCAATTACTTACTACTACTACTACTACTAACAACAACTACAATTACTAGTACTATTAGACAATTTGTTGTTTTTCCTGAAGGCTAACTTTTGCGTACTTAGCTCCGTGTTTGGTGTCAAAATGCCTTTTAATTTACCTTCTCGCGGGCCACATAAAGTGACATGGCGGGCCACATTTCGCCCCCGGACCTTGAGTTTGACACAGGCGTACTACTTACTACTAACAACTGCTACTTCTCCTACATACTGCAGCTATTTCATATTGTCACAAATATTAGCAGTAACTTTGTTGATGTAATATCTGATAAAGTTTCTGCCAAACAGAGACGTTTTTTCTTTTCATTCTGTGTCGTATTTGATCATTTGGGAAATCAGCACAAACGCCGGGTCTGATCAACACTTTTACAGCACAAAGGCAGAGCTGGAATCGACAGACGACGCCTTTGGGTCAGTTTTCAATTTCCGATATTTTTTGGGGTTGTTTTTTATTATTTTTTTGTGACAAACAATCTGTTGTTTGCGTGAGGCCAATACGCCTGGAGCGAGTGTGAATGATCAGCTAATGTGGTCAGAGCTTCAAAAGAAACAGGAGCAAAGTGAGACTGAGCCAGGGTCATGTGACTCAAACTGAGACTGAGCCAGGGTCATGTGACTCAAACTGAGACTGAGCCAGGGTCATGTGACTCAAACTGAGACTGAGCCAGGGTCATGTGACTCAAACTGAGACTGAGCCAGGGTCATGTGACTCAAACTGAGACTGAGCCAGGGTCATGTGACTCAAACTGAGACTGAGCCAGGGTCATGTGACTCAAACTGAGACTGAGCCAGGGTCATGTGACTCAAAGTGAGACTGAGCCAGGGTCATGTGACTCAAACTGAGACTGAGCCGGGGTCATGTGACTCAAACTGAGACTGAGCCGGGGTCATGTGACTCAAACTGAGGCAAAGAGTCATGTTTTTATCAAAAGTAATGAATCAAAATGAATCAAACAAAGAACCGGGACAAGAGCCAGAGCCATAAAAGCAGAGCCATAAGAGGTCAGAGCCACCCCCAACCACAAGGAGGCAGTGCTTTTTCATACATGTTTCAAAGCCTAACAACTACTCCTGCTACTATTACAACTACTACTACCACTACTAACAACAACTACTACTACTACTGCTACTACTATTACTACTACAACTACTACTACTGTAACTACTACTACTACCACTACTGCTATTATCAACTACTACTACTACCAGCAACTACTAACAACTACTACTATTACTACTACCACTAACAATAACTACTTCTACTACTAACAACTACTACTTACTACTACTACTACTACTACTACTACTACTACTAACAAGTACTACTACCAACAACTAATAACAAGCCTGCTGATTGGTTTAATGGGCAATGGGCAGCAACAACTACTACTACTACTACTGCTATTAACAACAACTAATACTACCATCTACCATCACAACTTCGTACTACTACTAACAACTACTTACTACTACTATTACTACTACTACTACTACTACAACTACTAAAAACAAGCCTGCTGATTGGTTTAATGGACAATGTAGTAACTGTAAGACACAATTCAATTTATAATTACGTTTAGTTGAATTTCACTGGAACTGAACCCACAACCTTCTGGTTTTAAGACAACCCACCTCCCCCCTGAGCCACTATTGTCCCAGTTTATAATAAAATGTAAAAGTTTAAAGGTACTATGAATTAAAATGTAGACTACTTTAAAACAAACGCTTGGTAAATGGTCACATTTTTATATAGCGCTTTTCCACCTTCAAGGCACTCAAAGCGCTTTACAACAAGGAACCAGTCACCCATCCACACACACATTCATACACCAGTGTACGCAGACACTGGGGGCGAGGTGGGTTAAGTGTCTTGCCCAAGGACACAACGACAGCATTCATCTGTGAGGACTGGATTTGCACCGCCAACCTTCGAGTCAGTGGATCTAACCACTCAACCAATGATGTTTATGTAGAGAGCGGGATTTGAACCACCAACCTTCGGATCAGTGGACAAACACTCAACCTACTGAGCTACTGTCGCTTGATACTTACGATGAACATTTAGTTTTTGTTTTACTGTTTGTTTTTCAGGGGACTACGTGCTGATGACGGTGTACTTCGACCTGAGCCGGAGAATGGGATACTTCACCATTCAGACGTACATCCCCTGTATCCTGACGGTGGTGCTGTCCTGGGTCTCCTTCTGGATCAAGAGCGACGCTACACCGGCGAGAACCGCTTTAGGTACAATATAAAGTCTAACACAGCAATGCAGCAATCGACCATAACATTACGACCACCTAGACGCGCTTTAGTTTGGCGTTTCTTATCGATAAAACAAGTGAGCGTGGTGAACTTTTGTCTGTACAAACCATCTTTAGGGGCCCACATTGTATGATCTCTATGAAAAATGCACTTTACAGACTTTTTGGGGCCCCCTCTCTCTGGACTGGGCCCTTGGTAAACTTTAAACTTATTGCGCGTGTGGCACCATCCAGGCCAAGTTGGAGGTCATATCTGTGGAAAGGCGACCCCGCTTTTAGTAAGAATTCACATTTTTTCCTGGATTCTAAGCAGCTAAAATGGTCTGTAATGACACGTTTTATAAATGACGTCACAATGTAGTCGTGCGAGCGCCGCTGGGACAATTGTGGAGGATTGTGAATAAGCCTGCACCTGTTTATTGAAAAGGCATTCTACATTTAAACCCCCCGTGAAGCCAGAAATAGAGAGTTAATGTTACGGATGGAAAGATCTCAAAATGGAGGAGGTTGCTTTGGCAGTGGAGGACTTAACGGGAGCTTTGCTTGTTAGCGATCCTGCTAGTGTTTAAGTACGTGACAACCGGGGATGGGACAATCTTATATAATCGTGAGAGTCGCCCAACAAAGATCATCGTCGTTATATCTCCAGAATGTGCAGAAAAAACCTGGAGCGTGGTCATTTTAAACTTTCACACTTATTCTTAATATTAAAATTATAAGTATTCACATCCATATAACCTTTTGAAGCCAAGACAACAGCGCCATCTGCAGTCCGACTTCTTCGGGGTGTGTGAAAGTAAAAAGGCCCCCTCGTCCCGGTTTAAAGTCCCATGGGCACGTTTATTGCGATCGCCTTAATCCATCATCGATATTCAAATGGGATACTTTGCTCACTAAAAAACAAACTAAACCTCGATCTGGAAAAAGAATTTATCGAAATAACTTAACAGAAACTACATGAACCTCTTTGGACTAATGGCATCCCGGTTTAAGTTGATGTTGTAGCGATGCTTTTAATCAATAGGGGGCGCACACCATCACTTTTAATTGGCCCAATAATGGTTTAGATGAGTCAGAGTACTGTGTTAGGTATGTGGTCTTAATGTTACACTTCAATTATAAGTATATGTACTATATTTGCATGTTGTAAATGTCTTTTTGTTTTTTGTTTGTTGCATGACTTTATTTCTTTTCCAGTGCATGCTTTCTATCCGTTGTATTGATAGATGGTTGGATGTTTTGCATGGACAAAGTTGGAGGTAAGTCCTATAAGCAGTATTACGTTTAAGACTTTTCAGAGCTTTTAATCGTGTTATAGTCGTTTCCTTTGCATTTATCCGCTCAAAGTTGTTTTTTTGGAGAGATTCGTGCATGTGCAAGACGCCATATTGTCCCGTTTTCACCTCCATCGGCGCAAACCCACCGCTACTGACTTCGTTTTTCGATTTTATTTTCTTCTTCTGTAGGATTCAGTAGGTTGTGTAGTACTTTTGATACAAATTTTTAAAAATCTGCTACTCGCTAGTGTGATGTGCAGCTCGCCAAAAGAGGAGCCGACGGTTCTACGGCTCTTTCGTGATGATGTCGATTCCCACTGGGCACCGCAGTTTTCTAACGAGGAAGTCAGGTTCTTTTAGACGAATATTGCGATTTAAAATGTGCAAATTATAACATAACGAGCCACGAGTGTCAGATTAAAACCACAGAGCAGACACGAGCACAATAGGTCTTCTTTAAAGCACCGCTGACGATTCCAGCTACAAATATGTTCCTAATATTGTGAGTTTTTCCGAGCACGTTCCTACCTACTACCATCGCGTTGACCCCCTCCTCACCCTTAACCCTGATATGACCTGTACATACGCAGTACTTAGAGCGAGGAAGTACTTATGCTCGAACCTATTACGCTTTCTTTTGCTTCAGAATATCAGACAAGGTCATCGGGGAGTGTCTGTTGGATTATGTTAGTTATATTAGAGCTCTTGACATCTTTGTTCAATATGAAATCATCAATCAAGTTTCTCACGGAATTTCTATCAAAAGGTCAAAGGTTAAATCATGTCCAGAATATAGATAAAAAGATTGGAAAATAGGCATTATATAAGGGCTCGAAAAGCATGTCACTCTCTATCCATCCATCGTTCAGTACACTCGTTTCTCTGCGAATTTGATCCATGCTATTTGAAGCTGCTTTACAATTTGATATGAAATGAGCGTGCTTCTGGTTCCATCGACTCTGGCTCCAGTTCGCTTTCTATTGAAAAGCTGTCACCCCTCTCTCTGTAACTGCTGCTGCCAGGTTTGTCATTTTGTTCACATTAATCCGCTCTACATGATTCTGGGATTTTTATTTCACTATTGTGTCCATAAATCAAGATATGAACATAAATAACAGACAAATAAGGCGCATTCTTTCCCCAAGGTCGCTCCCACTAGCGTTAGCAGCAGGTTTGATTAACAGCGTTGCTAAGCGCCTGCTGAACCAGAGGTGTGGGTGGGAAGGGGCTTTACCTTCAACAGCCTCGCTCTGGATTGGCTCTTTAGTTGCTATGATACTCGTGGTCAGAATTCCTAATAAGAAAACTCTGCTCCAAATTCGCCGCTATAAACACTCGCCTCGATGAGCTTCATTTGACTGGAGCTGAACGCTATGGGTTAGTCCACTTACTTATACAGTCTAGGGCAGGAGTGTCAAAACTAATTTTCATGGAGGACCACATCAGCAAAATGGTTCCCCTCAAAGGACCAGATGTAACTGTAAAATCATATAAATGTAACTAAAGATCCAAATGTAATGCAAAATGTGATGTAATACATATGCATTTCCATGACTGTGTAACTGTGTATCTCCTGATAAACTGACATTCAACTGACAAGACAATCATACATTTTAATTTACCCACTTACCAGGCCGTATAAAATGATGTGGCGGGTCACATTTGGCCCACGGGCCTTGAGTTTGACACATGTGGTCTATGGGTTGGACCGTTTTCAGTGTAAAAAAGTTAAATTATTACAGTGTCAAAGTTTTATCTTGCAATTCAGCGATTAACCTGCGTTTCTTCATGTGGTATCCTCAGTTCATGGAGGGACAGTGGAAACAGCAGGAATAGGCTGTAATAGACATGCTCCCTAGTGAAGAGATCCACGCTGCTTCAGTTCAGATAAACACCCCAGACAGAAAATCATTTAGCCCTTTCTCTACCCTGTTTTCTTTAGCCCGGCTTGATCCAGTTCTTAAAGGGGAGGACAGATAAGAAGCAGCATGCGGCAGGGACCGGAGTAGTGCCAGGTGAAGGCTCTTGGCAGGTAGCGGGCACAAAATGTCGCAGAGAGGTGGGAGTCGAGCGAGAGAAGTGAAAAAAAAAGGTGGTTCTACCTTTGGACAGCGCGCTAACGTTAGCCAGGTGGTCCTTACACTGAGCTGTCTGTCAAACAACAGAAGGTGGTTTCCTGGGAGACATACAGTAAAGGAGGGATAGGATTCGAGAGGTTAGAAAAGCAATAAACTAAAAAAGAATGGTGGTATAATTGTAGAAGAATAACAGTTTTAAAGATGTACTGCGTAACATTTGTGGTGAAGGGTACATCATCTGCTTGTCTTTATGTTGCATTGGATATAATGTTCCATAGTATGCCATTAAACTTATCAATCTCCATGGACATTAGTAGGTGGTGCTACTGGTCAGATCTATGCAGAGGCGACCCTGCATACAGTGAAAAGTACATGTTTTTTGTGGTATTTTTCAATCCAGGTGCACGCTAATGACCCATAATGGAATAAATGTAAGATGAATAAGTTTAATGCCATACTTACGAACATTCCAGGTAAAGCAATAACAAATCTATTGAGAAATTGAGAAAAGGGGGGGGGGGGGGGGGGGGCCAGGGTGTATATATATATATATATATATATATATATATATATATATATAGATATATATATATATATATATATATATATATATATATATATATATATGTATGTATGTATATATATATATATATATATATATATATTATATATTACATTACAGATGTGGCCTGTAACATGTAGCAAAGCATGAATGTGCAGGGCTCATTGTACAACATTGTTTTCCAAATGCATTAATTAAATTAATAATGAATTTATAAAATTTCTGTTGAATAAACACGGCAGAAAAACTTTGACACTTACCTATTTTAATATAATCTGGTCACATTCAGTGGGCCGGATTAATAAGCCCAAAGGGCCGTGTGTGGCCCCCGGGCCGTAGTTTTCCCATGTCTGCTCTAAACACTCTACACCTGAAAAGTTACACAGTGCACCTTTTCAAAAAAAATATAGAAACATTTGACAATATACAAACATTTCAAACTCATTTGGTATTATGGAAAATGTATTTTTTTAAACAATAATTAACAAAAACAAAATTGCAGTTGTTTATTTAATAACCTGGGAATGTCAACAGAAATCAGACAGAGAATTGTGGATGTGCAGAAGTCTGGTTCAGCCTCGGGTGCAAGTGCCACATGCCTGAAGGTGCCAATTATACAAACATACACCATGGAAATGTCCAGCCAGCACACGCTCAGGAAGGAGACGGGTTCTGTGTCCCAGAGATGAACGAGCTTTGGTCCAAAATGTGCAGATCAACCCAAGAACAAAAGCACAAGACCTTGTGAAGATGCTGAGAGTGTCATTATCCACAGTGAAACGAGTCCTGTACCGACATGGGCTGAAAGAACACTCTGCAGGAAGAAGACATTACTCTAAAAGAAACATTTAAAAGCCAGATTACAGTTTGCAAATGCACAGAGACAAAGACCTTCATTTTCTGAGACATGTCGTGTGCTCTGACGAAGCTAAAACTGGACATAATGAGCATCATTACGTTTGGAGGAAAAAGGGGGAGACTTATAAGCCTAAGAACAGCGTCCCAACTGTGAAATACGGGGGTGGCAGCATCATGTTGTTGGTTGTTTTGCTGCAGGAGGAAGTGGTTCACTTCACAAAATAGATGCATCATGAGGAAAGAACATGATGTTGAAATACTGAAGCAACATCTCAAGACATCAGCCAGGAAGTTAAAGCTTCCAAATGGACAATGACCCGAAGCAAACTGCCAAACTGGTGACAAAGTGGCTTAAGGATAACAAAGTCAATGTTTTGGAGTGAGCATCACAAAGCCCTGATCTCAGTCCTATTAAAAATGTATGGGCAGACCTGAAAAGGCATCTACGAGCAAGGAGGCCTACAAACTTGGCTCAGTTACACCAGTTCTGTCAGAAGGAATGGAACAAAATGGCAGTAAAATGCAAATTACAAAAGATGCTCTCGATTTGGTCTCGAGGGACTGTGGTGTCGGTCTTGTCTCGGCCTTGGCCTTTAAAAGTCTCGGTCTCGACACTCAGAGGTCTTAGTCTTTTCCTGGTCTCGATTAGTACAGTCTCGATTACAACACCACTTGAAATGAGTTTAAACAATTAGATCAGACAGACTTGATAGACTTGGTAAGGTAATACAGTGACATTTGCACAGGCATAGGTGGGACAATCGCTCAACCATATCTGTAAAATTCTCTCCATTCGTTCCAGAAATAGCTTTAAACAATGAGAACGAACCAACTAAATCGACTTGGGTTCATTGAAAATCCAACCAATTCTGATTCCTATAGAAAGCGGAATTGCGGTAAGTTAGCCGTAAGCAGAGGTAGTTGCTAGCATCAATCACTGTTCTGAGACAATTTACACAGGACAGCAATTCACCACCGGCTAACAAATACAACCATTACCCACAATGCATTGCTGGTAACCTTACTTTGGCAGTCCTGCTTCAAATCCACTCTTCTTAACCCCTGCAGTGAACTCTTTTTTTTTTTTTTTTTACAAATTTACCAAGATTCAGACCAAAGCCTTACATAACGAGCGGTGATTTTCCATCCCTCGATAACGGACTATTGGCGAACTGGATTCTGAACTCCTGAACTTGCATGATCTTTACACTTGTCCCTGAAATATTAATGCAAAAATATTGAAAAAGTCAAAGCTCATGACTGATTTAGAGGATATATGTTTGAGCAGTGAAGATATTGTATTTTTAAACTTCACTATATTTCGTTCACGTAGTTGTACTTATAAAACAAATACTACAAGTTAAACATATTTTCAAATATTTATGTGGAAATATCTGAAGCTCATAAATGATTTAAAGGGTACGTATGTATATATCTCAGGAGGAGATATAGTATTTTTAAACTTCAGTATATTTTGTTGATGCTCTAGTGGTAATACAAATAGTACAAGCTAAATATTTGATTTTTTACACAGTTTCAACAGTTATTAAGAAATTGAAAAAGTAGATGGATAATCTGTCTTGATAGTTTTGTTAGGATTTAAAAATATAACTACAATCCAAAGATATAAATGGCACCTGAAAGTCTCCATGGAGATATTAGTACTTTGCCTTGTAATGTTCCACAGTATACCATTAAACGTATCTGGGTATTCGGTGAGTGGTGCTGTTACTGCTAAACAAAAAGTATTGAAAAATATGTTTTCTTACTGCGAATGGGATTGCCTCTCCACAGATCTGAGTTGTAACTAGGCTGAGTGACGTCACACGGTTGTCTCGGAGAAAAAAGATAAGTTAAACACCACAAGGGGGCGACAGTAGCTCAGTTGGTCGAGTGTCCGTCCACTGATCTGAAGGTTGGTGGTTCGAATCCCGCCCTCGACCTAAACATCACTAGTACCAGATCGAGTTGGCAGTGCGATTCCAACTCAGATCGTTACTGTTCTTGTGTCATTGGGCAAGACACTTAACCCTCCTCGTTCCCTGGTTCCTTGGGTTCGTGGTTCGTCGATGCTTTGAACTATATAAAAATGTGACCATTTACTGCGGAACATTCCAGGCAAAGCATTAACATTTCCATGGAGAGACGCAGGTGATGGACCCGCTCAGAAAAGTTACGCAGTCCACCTTTAAAAAGCATGTAGATACAACAAAAATCTGTAACGTAGATGTGTGACAACCGCATCCTGGTATGAAATTGGTCGTTTTGTTTTTTCGAATTTCTACCTTAGGGGGAAAAGATTTGACAAAAAGTTCCGTAAATCCATATTGGTTTTCCTATTTATCAAATACGATCAGTAGAGTAGATATCCACTTTGCTTTGTGTTGCCTGAAGTACTGTATGTTCGCTATTTATCATTTGCGGACGAGCCCTGTATCTATTTGTACAAGTCTGCTAAGCTAAAGGAACCATTTTGTTTACACATGCACAGAACCCCAAGGTTGTACATTCAGAATATATTAATTCTCTTCCAAACATGTATTCCTTCATTCCTGCTGAGGGGGCGCCATCCTTGAAACATCATAAACAGCAAAAATACCTCAATGACAAATCGTAAAGGCTTCGAAAACGGCCTCTGACAAGTATGCTAACTATATAAAAACTGCATTATTCCCAATAGGTTGTAATCATGCTGTAGAATTTACTGATGTCGTGATTGCAGTTCGACTTCAGGGGCCTGTGCAACTCCTTGAAAGATTCCACCTGTTTTTGTAAGAAATACCGAAACCAAAAAAAACAGGATTGGCTCCACAAAAATTAATCATATGGCTCGAAGTCCTTTCAACTGACAAACAATCACGTCTTTGGTAGAAAAATGGCACCACTTTCTGAATTTCTGATGTACTTTTGTCACTTTTGTTGACTTATGCTAGCAGAGAAGACGTTGAACTTTGCGGCAGTTTTTGTTTCGTGCGAATAGGCCCAGTAATTACCGAGATACTAACCTTAAACCAGGAACGGCGAATTTCACCATCGATTTTCTGACCTGTCTCCAGTTTCATTTTAAACTACAGGGACTTTATAATGTTTTGATGTCACATGAACGCAACCTATTCCGCTCGCCTTAAGACGCTGTTCCTTCATCCCCCGCCGCGTCGCCATGGTATCCGTCAGTCACATGAGCGGTTGTCATGGGCGATATGTCAGACGGGTGTAGTTCCTGACAGGGATCCTCTTGGGAACTCTAGGAAGAAGAGTTACAGATGGAATACAAAGACCACAGAACCTCAAATTCAGCGTGGCAAAGATGGCGGGGCGCTATGTTCACCGCTGGGACGGAATGGTTTTATGTCGAAATGCAGCGTCTCCGGGTTGGAAGATATAGAGTTATTCTTAACAAAAGGGGACATGATCGAAAGAATTGCTAAGACTTCTTCTAAATGGTATCTCAGCATAAAAATACTGCTTTTATTACCTCAAAAAGAAGCCTAGTGTTACTTTTGGATTACTTCATAGATCCTTTCTGAGACTTTTTCGTACTTAAAAGCTCTTCTCAAACACAAAACGCTCTGTTCCACCTAGTGACGTCATCACGTGGTAATACAGGAAGTCCTCCACAAACTCCACACACCTTCACTAAAATCATTTGGGTAGCACTTCATGACATCACAAGGTGGAACAGAGCATTTGGAGCTTTGGAGATGTTACAGACAGATAATAAAGAGTTACTCAAACGTGTGGAAGACATAAAACACAACTCGATTGACAGATATAAGGCAGTGTCCACCAGGCGTCACTCAAGAAGGTAGCACCGAGTCAAAGTCCTGCGTTAAAGTACTGCGTCAAGAAAACTACAATAGTGTTTATGTTACACTACCCCGTATGTTCAGAGTAAATTAACAGCTGTGCGACTGCTCCCAGCTCACAAACTTTAACGATTTCACTTTTTTAACGGGCCAACAAACCGACTCGAACGACTTCATACGAGCCTCAGCTGCCAGCGCGACGGCTAATGGCTTATGTAACGCTATTAACGAGCGCATTTCCTGCTCTAGAAGTCCTCCACTGTGAAGTCCGTGGATGAGTGAAGCAATTATTCACTCAATTATGTAGACGTGTTGAAGACGGCGCCCCCTAGTGTAGCGTAGACGTATGGCGGCGTTACAGGGCTGATTAGATGTTCTACCGCCGCCTTTTAGCGCAGACAGAGACGTCGTTAATCAGGTTAGATTCAGTGTTGTGCCCTAAGCTCAATCAGTACTGCTTTTATTTAAATAGCTGTGTAATTATCATAAACAAACAAGTACAGCAAGGTGAGGGAGTACACGTGGAAAGTATCAGGGTCTTCTCGCGTTTACTCGAGTGACAGAAGGTTTAAGTCGATAAGTTTGAACATCTATATTTCCACAAAAAAAATCACAAACAGACCTGGAGTTGTGTTTTGTTTCATTCACACATGTTTAACACACAAACCTGCAGATTTAGGGTTTTCGCTCAAACTGAAAACACTCCGTTCCACCTCGTGATGTCATCATGTGGTGATACAGGAGGTGCGCCCGTAATGTTTTGTCCTTCTAGTGACATTAAACTTGAACTGCGTGGAGACAGGTGGGCGACACAGCGTCAGAAAAGTTACATACAGCACGTTTTTAACTTCCTGTTATAAGTACGTCTCTTACTCTAGTACTAGTAATAGAAGTAGTACTTTTCTCAAATACTCTTGACTGAGTCATTTCTTGTACACGAAAAAAATATATATCTAAATAAGTTAAGATTTCTTTAATTAACATATTATCCTGATTTGAGCAGATTTTTAAAATGGAAAAATATATTTTTTCCTGGATTTATATTATTTTTTATTTATTATATTTTATTTTATTATTATTTTATGTGAAGTCCTGCGTTATTTCTTTTTTTTTTTTCTCTATTTTAAGAACAAAAAGTCTTGAGTTCTTCTCTCAAACCTTGTTCCACCTTGTGATGTCATCATGTTGTAATACACAAAGTGCTCCACTGTGTTTTTAAACTCCACACACTTTCACTAAAATCACTTAAATGGCACTTCATGACATCACAAGGGAGCGTTTTGAGGTTTGGAGATGTACAGACTAATAATAAAGTGTTACTCAAACATGTGTGAATGAAACAAAACACAACTCTAGATGTGTTTTTGAGGAGGAAACAACATTATAAAACGACTAAAACCTCACAAGAGTCAATGTTGCGTAATATAAAACCTTTTATCTAACAAATATGTGCCTATAGTCAGAGCGTTCACATGTACGACTCCACAAAAGCCGACCATTTGTCTGACTACTTCTCCAATATAAATGTCTCACAAATGACTCAATACATCGCCATGGAAACGAGGTAATCGACGTTCACTTCACCTGTCAGCACTTGTAATGTCTTTGTCATGGCTTTCAATCAATAGAATACAGCTGTACGCCTGAAACACTGTGAAACTCCTCCTTTCACTGCACTATACAATGATTATTACACACTTATAGGCTGCTAGTGAATAATGAATGAAATGAATCTTGTCGTCTCAGCATCTATGAGAGGGTGGGCTGTATGAGGCGCCAAGGGAACATTTTGTCCTAAAGTTGGTGTTCTGAGAGTTTAAGAAAGTTTTGTGAATATCCAGATGAGTTAGTGCGTTTGTGAAGCTGCAGCTCGAGGATCTATCAAAGGAAGTGGAGGGAAGGAAAAGAGAAAAAGTTCCGAGTTGCAGCCATTAGCAGATATGTGCTACTTTTACAATGCAGACCACACTGCATTTTACAACTGGGTTAGACTGGATTTAGACCTGGTTTAGACCTGGTTTAGACCAAATCTAAACCAGTTTAGAACTCGTTTCAACTTGATTTAGACCAGGTTGCCACTGGGCTGAGACTGGGTTTGGACCTGGAGTTAAACTGGTTTAAGCCTGGCTTAGACCTGTTTCAGATGAGGTTTGGTTTAGACAGGGTTGGCACAGGGCTAAGAACTGGTGTAGACCTAGTATAGCCCTGGTATCCTTCGTTTAGTCCTGATTTAGTCCTGGTTTAGTCCTGGTTTAGTCTTGGTTAAACCCAGATTTACTCCTGGTTTAGCCCTGGTTTAGTCTTGATTTAGTCCTGGTTTAGTTTTGATTTAGACCTGGTTTAGTCCTGGTTTACACCAGGTTTTGGCCTGGGTTAGCCCTGGTTTTGCCCTGTTTTAGACCAGGTTTAGACTTGTTTGGATCTAGTTTAATACTAGTTTAGACCTGGTTGAGACATTAAACTCACACAATCTGTGTGCAATACTTAAGTACTTTAATACTTTAACTTAGTATAATGATATTTCTCTCACTGAAGTACTTTTCTTGCTGTATTTACACTATACCTTAACTAAACGCAGTACTCCCTCCACCACAGAATGGTGCATCTTTACATTAAACCAGTGCATTATGTTTGGCTTGGTTCTTTGTTGTCACATATTACTACAGACTTTGATCCGCGGAGAGTCCTAAAGTTGCTGTTCTTGATGTTCTAAGAGTTTAAGAAAGTTGGCCATTGTGTTTATATCCAGAGGAGCTAGAGTGTTTTTAAAATCTGCAGCTCGAGGATCTATCAAAGGAAGTGGAGGGAAGGAAAAGAGAAAAAGTTCAGAGTTGCAGCCATTAGCAGATATGTGCTACTTTTACAATGCAGACCACACTGCATTTTACAACTGGGTTAGACTGGATTTAGACCAGGTTTAGACCTGCTTTAGACCTGGTTTAGACCTGGTTTAGACCTGGTTTAGACCTGGTTTAGACCTGGTTTAGACCTGTCTTAAACCTGTTTCAGATGAGATTTGGTTTAGACCGAGTTTCCACCGGGATGAGAACTTAGACCTAGTGTAGCCCTGTTAGCCCTGATTTTGCCTTGGTTTAGTCCTGGTTTAGTTCTGGTTTAGTCCTGGTTTAGTCCTGGTTTAGTCCTGGTTTAGTCCTGGTTTAGACCTGGTTTAGTCCTGGTTTAGACCTGGTTTAGACCTGGTTTAGTCCTGGTTTAGACCTGGTTTAGCCCTGGTTTAGACTTGTTTTCGACCTTACCTTACATTAAAATCTTCACAAAATCTGAGTGAAATACAGTTAAGTACTTTAATCCTTTAACTCGTGTATAATTTCTGTATGATATTTCTGTGTCTGAAGTACTTTTCTCGCTGTATTTACACAGTTCTTTGAGTACATGCAGTACTTCCTCCAGCACAGAGCAGAATGGTGCATCTCTACCTCAGACCGGTCCAGTACATTTCGCTCGGTTGCTGTTGTCACGTATTAAAGCTCCAGATTTCGATCCAGTGGAGAGTTCCATTCCCCCTCGAGCTCCCCTCTGGACCTGCACTAGCATTTAACAGCTGCTTCACCCTAAATTAACTCCCCACCTGCCTCCGTGCCCACGAGCAAGGAACTACAGGGCTCCACCACTGCGCCTTTCAAACCCAGTGAAGCAGGAGGAAGAGGGACTTTTTCCTCGTGTGTAAAATATAAATATTCTTATCCAACTGAAACTGTATTAGAATCTGCCAAACATCTAACCAGGGGAGACACGTGGCCCCGGCTCAATTACAAATGATTATGCGCCGGTGGAGACTGGCACCAAAACAACCGGAGCATTGTTGGTGGTTGTCAAAGTCGCTCAATCCACTTCCTGCTTGAAAAATATCAATTTTACTACGAAGTGTTCACTGCTAACATAAAAATGTGGAAAAAAGCTCAAAAGCTCCTGGTTTAGTCCTGGTTTAGTCCTGGTTTAGTCCTGGTTTAGTCCTGATTTAGTCCCGGTTTAGTCCTAGTTTAGTCCTGGATTAGTCCCGATTTAGTCCTAGTTTAGTCCCGGTTTAGTCCTAGTTTAGTCCTGGATTAGTCCGGTTTAGTCCTGGTTTAGTCCTAGTTTAATCTTGGTTTAGTCCTGGTTTAGTCCTGGTTTAGTTGTAGTTTAGTCCTGCTTTAGTCCCGGTTTAGTCCCGGTTTAGTCCGGTTTAGTCCCGGTTTAGTCCCGGATTAGTCCCGGTTTAGTCCCGGTTTAGTCCCGTTTTAGTCCCGGTTTAGTCCTAGTTTAGTCCTGGTTTAGTCCTGGTTTAGTCCTGTTTTAGTCCTTGTTCAGTCCTGGTTTAGTCCTGGTTCAGTCCTGGTTCAGTCCTGGTTTAGTCCTGGTTCAGTCCTGGTTTAGTCCTGGTTTAGTCCTGATTTAGTCCTGATTTAGTCCTCGTTTAGACTGATTTTATTCCTGGTTTAGTCCTGGTTTAGTCCTGGTTCAGTCCTGGTTTAGTCCTGGATTAGTCTTGGTTTAGTCCTGGATTAGTCCTGGTTTAGTCCTAGTTTAGTCCTGGTTTAGTCCTGGTGTAGTCCTGGTGTAGTCCTGTTTTAGTCCCGGTTTAGTCCCGGTTTAGTCCCGGTTTAGTCCCGGTTTAGTCCCAGTTTAGTCCCGGATTAGTCCCGGTTTAGTCCTAGTTTAGTCCTGGTTTAGTCCTAGTTTAGTCCTGGTTTAGTCCTGTTTTAGTCCTTGTTCAGTCCTGGTTTAGTCCTGGTTCAGTCTGGTTCAGTCCTGGTTCAGTCCTGGTTTAGTCCTGGTTCAGTCCTGGTTTAGTCCTGGTTTAGTCCTGATTTAGTCCTGATTTAGTCCTCGTTTAGACTGATTTTATTCCTGGTTTAGTCCTGGTTTAGTCCTGGTTCAGTCCTGGTTCAGTCCTGGTTCAGTCCTGGTTTAGTCTTGGTTTAGTCCTGGATTAGTCCTGGTTTAGTCCTGGTTTAGTCCTGGTTTAGTCCTAGTTTAGTCCTGGATTAGTCCCGGTTTAGTCCTGGTTTAGTCCTAGTTTAATCTTGGTTTAGTCCTGGTTTAGTCCTGGTTTAGTTGTAGTTTAGTCCTGCTTTAGTCCCGGTTTAGTCCCGGTTTAGTCCCGGTTTAGTCCCGGTTTAGTCCCGGTTTAGTCCCAGTTTAGTCCCAGTTTAGTCCCGGATTAGTCCCGGTTTAGTCCTAGTTTAGTCCTGGTTTAGTCCTAGTTTAGTCCTGGTTTAGTCCTGTTTTAGTCCTTGTTCAGTCCTGGTTTAGTCTTGGTTCAGTCCTGGTTCAGTCCTGGTTCAGTCCTGGTTTAGTCCTGGTTCAGTCCTGGTTTAGTCCTGGTTTAGTCCTGATTTAGTCCTGATTTAGTCCTCGTTTAGACTGATTTTATTCCTGGTTTAGTCCTGGTTTAGTCCTGGTTCAGTCCTGGTTCAGTCCTGGTTTAGTCCTGGATTAGTCTTGGTTTAGTCCTGGATTAGTCCTGGTTTAGTCCTGGTTTAGTCCTGGTTTAGTCCTGGTTTAGTCCTGGTTTAGTCCTGGTTCAGTCCTGGTTTAGTCCTGGATTAGTCCTGGTTTAGTCCTGGTTTAGTCCTAGTTTAGTCCTGGTTTAGTCCTGGTTTAGTCCTGGTTTAGTCCTGGTGTAGTCCTGGTGTAGTCCTGTTTTAGTCCTGGTTTAGTCCTGGTTTAGTTCTGGTTTAGTCCTGATTTAGTCCTCGTTTAGACTGGGTTTATTCCTGGTTCAGTCCGGGTTTAGTCCTGGTTTAGTCCTGGTTTAGTCCTGGTTTAGTCCTGGTTTAGTCCTGGTTTAGTCCTGGTTTATTCCTGGTTTATTCCTGGGTCAGTCCTGGTTCAGTCCTGGTTTAGTCCTGGTTTAGTCCTGGTTTAGTCCTGTTTTAGTCCTGGTTTAGTCCTGTTTTAGTCCTGGTTTATTCCTGGTTCAGTCCTGGTTTAGTCCTGGTTTGGCCCTGGTTCAGTCCTGGTTTAATGCTGCTCTACACCTGGTTAAGACCTGATTCAGCCCAGAGTTGCAAACAAAAAAAAAAAAGAAAAACAGGCCAAAAATGTCAAAATGGTGGATCACATAAATGTTTCACCTCTTGTTTCTGTTTTTATGATTAAACTTGGACACTGCAGACATCAGCTGTGAGTTTGTTGAGTTTATAAAATAATTAAAGCCGCTGTCGAGGGCAGTTACTTTTTGTCCAGTCAGTAACACCTCCATCCAACTTTTCTAGCGGAGGATCTGCACCTGTTGTTGTTTTGTCAGGCGTCTTCCACAAACAAGGCAGTAAATATATCTATCTCCATGGAAACAGATAGATGACATCACCGGACAAAGTTACAGGTCAGATCTGTGGAGAGGCAAACAAGCTCTCAGTCAGAATGCATGTTTTTAAAGTCATTTGTGTCTGTAACTGTGAAACATTCCAACAACTTCTCTATGGAGACGAGCAGAAAAGTTACATAGTGCACCTTTAATTAAGAGGTTATGGTATTAAGTCTTTGTTCATGCTTTATTAAGTCTGAATTACTGATTAAGCGCTACCATTGTTCCTCATGGTCATAGACTGTTTATATAAATGGACCTAGCTAACCTGCTGCACTTCTGGCTCCATCAAATCTGGCTCCAATTCACTTTCTATTGAAAAACCGTGGCCCCTCCCTCTGTAGCTGCCGCAGTGAGCCTTGTTTTTTTGTTTTAAAATGTTCACATTAACCCGCGCTACATGATCCTGGCGTTTATTTCGATATTGAGCATTAACAACAGACAAATCAGGCGGCTTCTTTCGCTGAGATCGCTCCCGCTAACGTTAGCAACAGGTTTGATCGACAGGGGCATTACTATAAACATCCTCGCTCCTGATTGGCTCTTTGGTTGCTATGATACATGCGTTAAGAATTACAAACGTGGGACTCGGCTCCGAATTAGCCGCTATAACTGCTAGCCTCGATGAGCTAACATTATAGATGATGTCACTGGTCTGAGAGACTGAGAGGCGGGGCGAGTGGGCGAGGGTAGTGGTTAAAACTGAAAAATCTTCTTCAGTCACGGTGCAAAATGGGAGATAGCACCTTAAACGTAATATCAAAAGCATAAAAATAGTTGGATGTGTAATATAAGCCGCGGTGCAGTGTTGGGCCGCTCCTGGGGGGGGAGCTGTAGGCAGTAATTAGATCCCAACTGGCCACAGAGCTCCGCAGCTTTTACCTACAGCGATGCATCAGGAGGAGAGGCGGCGAAACACAAAACATTACTTTTGTTATGATTTAAAATTTATACCTGGAGGCTGGACTGTTGGAGCGTTTCACGAAGTCGGACACAGCTAAGGTCACTTTGGCTCGTTTTTTGTGGTTTTAAACTTCTTCCTAATTCGCAGGAGAAACTCACTGCTCTCAAAAGTCTAATTAAAAATGGACATTATCTCAAAGGTGGATTGTGTAACTTTTTTAGTCGTCTCCATGGAGATGTTTTTGCTTTGCCTGAGATGTTTCACAGTGTATCTCCCTGAGGTAAGCCGGGGGCCAACGGAAAACTTGCATATTCAGACGGGTTAGAGGTCAGATCTGTGGAGAGGTGACCTTACTCGCAATAAAAAAGCATTTAATTATTATTATTTTTTTAATAATTAATAGTAATAGTAATTCAATAAATGCAAGATACGTTCGCCCAATCTGAACCATTATCCTAAAGCTGCATCACGTAACTTTTCCGGTGGTTTCCATGGAGATGTTTTTGATTTGCCTGGAATGTTTCACCGTAGTGACATTTCTACTGACAGATTACAGTTTAGAGGTCAGATCTATGGAGAAGGCGAGCAGTAGCAACCAGAAAAGTGACATACAACACCATTTCTACTGACAGGTTACCGTTTATAGGTCAGATCTATGGAGAGGCAAGCCGATAGCCATTAGAAAAGTGACACACTGCACCATTCTGTCAGGCAGGTTACAGTTTACATGTCACATCTATGGAGAGGCGAGCCGGTAGTCATCAGAAAAGTGAAGCACTGCACCATTCCTACTGACAGGTTACAGTTTACAGGTCAGATCTATGGAGAGGCAAGCCGGTAGTCATCAGAAAAGTGACATACAACACCATTTCTACTGACAGGTTACAGTTTAGAGGTCAGATCTATGGAGAGGCGAGCCGGTAGCCACCAGAAAAGTGACATACGGCACCATTCTGTCAGGCAGGTTACAGTTTACAGGTCAGATCTATTATAATTCACTCTGTAACTCCACATTGATACTACAGATGGTGCATGTTCAGTGTTTTTATCCAGTCTCTTCTCTCCTTTAGCCGTCAGAGCGTTAAACAGAACCTCCATCATATCGTTTGACCCGAGCGCCGATCCCTGACCGAAGCTATTGTCCGCTACTTTAAGCCCCGCCCACACACAAAATCCACTCGCAAAGGTCAAAGTGTGATATTTGCCAACATATTGCTGCTACATCTTGGAGTCAAAACACAAGAGTCGCTCCATCCATGAAAGAATCAGACTTTTGATACATGCAAATTGAAAAATGTCGCACGGACTCGCCTTCGCTTTGACACCACTGTACGTTAACAAAGCCTGTGCCTATATTTCATTATCGTCACGGCAATGAAAGAAATCTCCACGTTGCAACCCTATTCCAGCCCTTATTCTCCAACAATGCACCCTGGGGGAAAGAAAAAAAAAAACTTGATTTGAAATTGCAACCACAAACCTGTGCACAAACCGTGAATCGACATGTTAGCAGCGCGCTAGCTCGGATGCTATACAGATTCCACTTGCAAATCGGACAACAGAGATGCTAGTCGCTAATGCATCGCTACTTAAATCTAATGATCAAAATGGGAAAAAAGTCTAGACAAGAGCTGAGCCAAAGGAGGTAGCTAGAAATAGACGGGCAGCCAAGTGGTCGCTATGGTAACCGAAAGAGTGTAGGAGACGAGGATGAAAGGGAAGGAGAGAGGGGAGGAAGAGAGGATGGAGGAGTGATGCGAGTGTCTCGGTGGGCTCCGGTGTCACGGGGTACGCGGCGCTTTGAAAAGAATTGATTTTCATTTGAACATAATATTTAGCGATGGCGCGCCGCGGGGAGGACACAGAGGTGGGGACAACATCCAGGAATGGTCGTAATTAAGGATTTCAAATTAAAACAGGTAATTTGGGGGTTTTTCACGTAAATCTGGTTTGTAATGATTAATACTTTCAAAGAGCCCATATTGCACAATGTTGTTTCATTCACAAATCCTTTTTAGGCTAAAGCAATAGACTGTATATATAAATGAACATAGCTAACCTGCTAGCCGCCACGTTCCAAATAGGAAGTGATCATGGGCGCGCTTCCGGCTCCATCGACTCTGGCTCCAGTTCACTTTCTATTGAAAAACTGTCACTCCTCTCTCTGTAACCGCTGCTGTCAGACTGGTCTCTTCAAGGTTGCTCCCGCTTAGCAACAGGTTTGATTGACAGCGTCGCTAAGCGTTCACTCCCTGCTAAACTAGCGGTGCACTGCTAGCCTCGACGAGTTTCATTTGACTGGAGATGAGCGCTGTGGGTGACGTCACACTCACTTAGTCCACTTCTTTTTACAGTCTATGGCTAAAACACTCTGTTCCACCTTGTGATGTCATCATGTGGTAATACAGGAAGTGCTCCACTGTGTTTTTAAGCTCCGTACACCTTCACTAGAATCATTTTGATAATTTCAGCTCTGGAATTGCAGATCTCTACTGAACTAAACGTAAAAGGAGCTGTTGAGAGCCACCTCTTCATGACATCACAAGGTGGAACAGAGCGTTTTGAGCTTTGGAGATGTACAGACTAATAATAAAGTGTTACTCAAATATGTGTGAATGAAACAAAACACAACTCCAGGTCTGTTTCTGAGGAAGGAATAACATTATAAGATGGCTTAACATATCCATGGGTTTCACAAAAGATTAAAAAATAATACTGTTGCCATAGCTATTAACAATTTAAAACGAAATATTATATCTTTTGAACGGGAAAAGCCCTCAAAATGTTGCATATAACAGGAAACTCAAAGCCATAGATAGATAGAGAGGTGAATCGGGAGGAAGGGCATCTGATGTAAAGCTTATACTGGGTCAATAATCAGATAAAATTAGTTTAATCTGAGCAAAATTTGAAAGCGTAAAGTAAGTTGTGATGATTGTGTTTCATTCTGCTGTTAATTTATTGCAGCTCATGATGTTTTTTATGATATTGTAATTAATATTGTGCATTTAGAATAGTTTTTGTAGTTTAAATCTGCTCTAGGATTGTTGCGTCAGTGGCATAAATACCTTTTAAGATTATCGCTTATCATCTATATTTACTTCAGCGATAGATCGAACTTCAAATGTGGAGAGACTGACGCTCAATGTCGAGAGCGGGATTTGAACCGCCAACCTTCGGGTCAGTAGATGAATTTGGCTTGATATAGAAAAACGGCCCATTCACTTTCATTATATCGGTTAATTGGCGTCTGATTCTTAACTTTCATATGGCACTTTTTATTCAGCTGGGATTTCACTAGAGGTCAAGGTAATGGAAGCGTTACCACACCGTTCATCACTGTCATATGAGACCGATGAGAGTCTCTCCCCTCCACACAGTCTCTCCCCTCCACAGAGCCGCTCCCCTCCACAGAGCCGCTCCCCTCCACAGAGTCTCTCCCCTCCACAGAGTCTCTCCCCTCCACAGAGTCTCTCCCCTCCACAGAGTCTCTCCCCTCCACAGAGTCTCTCCCCTCCACAGAGCCGCTCCCCTCCACAGAGCCTCTCCCCTCCACAGAGCCTCTCCCCTCCACAGAGCCGCTCCTCTCCCATCATGACTTTACAGCTCATTTTGCTCATCTCAATATAACGTCTATGGGAGGTTAGTACTAGTAATCTGTAAGAGAGAAAATATGTAGAGAATGTAAAGGGAGGGAAATTAAAACAAATAAAGGAAAAATAAATGTATAATAATAATAATAATAATAATACTTTAAAAAATATATTATTTTTTATTTCTGTTATTTTTTTTTCTTCCTGTGTCCCCATCTCCAAAATGACAGAAATAATTTATTCATAATAATAATAATAATGTCTATGCCAAACGTATTTAAATGTGTGTAACTGTGTAATGTTTCTTTTTCTGCCCGTTTCCATGGAGAAGTTATCGCTTTGCCTGTAATGTTCCACAGTATGACATTAAACAAATCAGATCTTCTGTGATGGATGAAGTACTCACTTTTGTTACTTAAGTGAAAGTACAGATACAGAGGTTTAAAGTTGAAATAAAAGTATCACATGATAAAATCTACTTAAGTAAAAGTATTTAAGTACATGTTTAAAAATGTACTTTAAGACTAAAAAGTAAAAAGTATTTTACATAAGTGTTGTTGATTTTGTTAGTGTTAAATGTGGTTATATTGATTTAAAATAAGACATATTTTGGTCGAAAATATGAATATGGAACAGTACGAATCAATTTCTTACTTTTTCTACTGAATTTTGTGGATTTATTTTTGTTTTGCTCAAAGCCGAAGCTTGAACTTGAAAACTTGAGTCAGAATGTTTCCACAAACATGGTCAAAATAACCCTTCAAATCATACGAAAAGTACTTTTTATTTTTCAGTCCAGTTCAATAATATGGTGAAAGTACAAATACTGCTCTCAAATGTAGTGAAGTTAAAGTAAAAAGTATCCACTGTAAAATGTACTTAAGTAAACTACAGATACCTAAAAATTCCGCTGCCTCTCCACAGATCTGACCCGTAATTAGGCTGGTTGTGTCACCTGCTTGTCACCATGGAGATCGATAAGTTTAATGCCAAGAGCCCTCCATCAGAAATATTACATAGTGCAACTTTACTCTTGTATCCAACTGTACAACAAGAAATACTGAGACAAAGTACTTTAAACAGTTACATGCAGTACATAACATTGGTCCTTTATATTTGTCTAAAAGTAAAAGGAAGTGTTTGCGTCGAGTCCGAGGGGTTAGCGTAGACGATCGCTAAAGGTGGACTGAGTTGACAGTGACTGAACAGCCAATTAGCCGTTGCCCAAAGCTACGCTACAGTTTAGCAACAATGAAGAAAAAGCAGTGTGAGTGAATGCGGGTTATAACAGCGACGTTTCCATTAAATGTGCCTCTTTGAAATATCCTTTTGTCATTTTAATATCACATTATTACTCAAATAGATGCACCGCGACACCGTGAAATTATTTCTTGAATGAAACTATTACTTGGCCTTTGCTTTTTTTTTTTATTCAGCTAATTTTGGGATGTTACTACTAAAACTAAACTCAAAGAAACTCCAGTCAAACGAAGCTCGTCGAGGCTAACAGGTATAGCGGCGAATTTCATAGCGCAGGTATCATAGCAACCAAAGAGCCAATCCGGACCGATGTTGTTGAAGGTAACGCCCCGTTCCGCCCGCACCGCCGGTTTAGCGATGTGTTGCATGTTAGCTACGTTTATATATACAGACTATGCTGCGAACACACGACATATTTAGTTCACCGTGTTTCCTTTTATCGTTTTGAAGATGCTATATTCGCCGAAAACATCGTATTAACATGTTTTGTAAGTTGTTTTTTTTGACGTTCTGAGTCGCCCATCCCCACGCTGACTTTACAAAGCATCCCGCTAAATGAAGACTTGTGGGCGGAGCCTTGTACACGGTCGTACTGCTAACCCCAAGGAGGTTTCCAATAGGGCTCGGGAGAGATCGGTAGATTACTCAAACATGCATGGATGACGTCTAAAACCACTTCAGACGTTATGACATTGTAGAAAGCTCCAAAAGTCCAGTTTGCGTAACATCGTATTACGTATCATAGCAACCAATTTTCATATAGACAAAAATCTGGAGCAATTTGGTACAATTGTCCACGATTTAGAACAAAAATAGTAAAAGAAATCCAGCGTTTGCCATATTTTACCATTTTATCGATTTCGTTTTATGTTCTGATCATGGCAAATGGCGAATCTTTTGAGGAAGTTGTTTGAAATCTGCAATTTTGGGAGTTCGCGTGTATTTTCTCCATCGTCCAGGTGTGATCCATAGTAGAAGAAAAGTTCAAATCTGTCAACTGGATAAAAAGTCGGTGGACTGAAGAAGAACGCTGCTCATCCGAGTTTCTTTCTTTCCTTTCAGTTTTGGTCAGATTACTGGTGGACACTGCCTTGTATCAGTCCACCAACGACAGATTTGAACTCTTCTTCTACAAACTTTACGAGTCTGTCCTTATCAATTTTGGTTCTTTAATTAGACAGAAACATACATATGGTTTGGAAAGGGACACAAATCGTCAAACTTTTGTGCGTAAACTTTGAAGAAACTCTTATTTTGCTACGAGAACATGCTGGCTCCACGGCCCATTAACTCCACCAAAGGTTATGGTCATAAAATGGAGAGTATTTTTCCCACTCGCTGCAGGAGAGAAAACCAGACTGGATATTTCCATTCACAAAACTCTTTTATATTTAGCTGTTTGCCGCACCTTCTCCTGTGTGCTTTGGAGATTTCAAACTTGACTGAATTCTGCCAACGTTTTACCTCTTATTTCTCGGATTTGAGCTACATTTGAGTTACTATGGAAACCGACAACTCTTTGTAGTCGTTTTTTCACTATCTTAAAATGTAAAAAGCAGAACCAGTTGCTGTCAAACGGTTTGCAGTGGCCCCAAGTTATTCCTCGCTTACCTCATGCCTTCAGAGCACCGTAATTATTCACCATGATGAGTTTATAAGTGCTTTTCACAACTCAGAGACCAGAGCTGAGTTTCATCGTCACGGTAATGCTAACAGCAGTGAGCATGCTAACGCGCACTTCCTGATTCTGTGGCAAGAAAATGCTTTAGATGCAGACAGTACGCAGCGGACTTATTTTGACCTCAGGAACTGCTTAGCTAGCGTTAGCGACAGGTTTAATTAACATCATTGCTAAGCGCCCTCCAACAGCCTCGCTCTGGATTGGCTCTTTGGTTGCTATGATACGTGCGGACAGAAATTACAAATATGGAACTTAGCTCAAAATTCATCGCTATAACCGCTAGCCTCGACGTGTTGCATTAGCCGAACGCTGAGGGTAACGTCACGCTCGCTTATTCATCTTGGGGTCAAAAAGTAGCTAAAACTTTTACGTAGGTCTAGCGTTAGCAACAGGTTTGATTGACATCGTTGCTATGCTCCCGCTCCCTGTTCCCGTTACCTTCCAACAGCCTCGCTCCGGATTGGCTCTTTGGTTGCTATGATACGTGCGGTCAGAAATTACAAATATGGAACTTAGCTCAAAATTCATCGCTATAACCGCTAGCCTCGACGTGTTTCATTAGCCGAAAGCTCGCTTATTCCACTTCTTTACACAGTCTATGGGTGCATCTTGGGGTCAAAAAGTAGCTAAAACTTTTACGCAACCGCACCTACGCCATCGCAGATTGTTGTTTACTTATTTAGTGGCAGTTCAAAGCAAGATTTGGACAAAAAAATCACAGAAGTACAAATAGAAGCTGAGGAAAACCCAGCACACATGTATTATTAACCCGCATTAGCAGCTGGCCTCACTGTGTTATGTAATCCACGGCTTTCACACTGGTCGTCCCACTTCTGACCTGTAATTTATCTCTATCTGACCCTCTCGTCTCTCTCCCTCTCTACTCCCCCTTCTCCTTTCTCTCTTTCTCTTATCTCTCTCTTTCTTTTTCCCTGCCCCTCATTATCCTTCTGTCTGTGTCCCTTCTGCTCTTTCCACTCCCTGATTCTAAATCTCGATCTATCTCCTTCATTTGAGCTCTTTCGCTCGCTCTCTCGTTCTGTCTCTCTCCATCTCCCTCCCCCTCATCTGTTATCTCCCTCCTCCTCCTCCTCTCTCTCTCTCTCTCCGTGTGTTACTTCCTCTCTTTCATCTCTCGCTCTTTAAAACCCTCCCAATCTATGTCTTCTGTATCTCCTCTCTTTCCCTCTTTCTATCTCTCACCCCTCCGTCTCCCTCAATGTATCTCCTTCACTTTCTCTCTCTCCCCTTCTTCTTTCTTTTTTCTGCCCTGTCACAACCTCCCTCTCATCTCCCTCTACTGACTCTCACTCTCTTTCTCTCTCATCTCCCTCCCTCTCATCTGCTATCTTTCTTCTGTCTCATTCTCTCTCTCCCCTCTTCTCTTTCTACCCCTCTACCCCTCTATGTCCTTTACCTCATACTCTCTCTCCTCCTCCCTTTCATCCCTCTATCTTCTTCTGTCTATCTCTCTCCCTCTATCTTTTTTACTTTCTATCACTCTCTCTCCTCCCTCCCTCCCATCCATCTATCTTCTTCACTTTCTTTCACTCTCCACTCTCTTCCCTTTGCTCCCTTTCATCCCTCTATCTTTTTCACTTTCTATCACCCTCTCTCACTCCCCCTCCCTTCCTTTCATCCCTCTATCTTCTTCACTGTCTCTTACCCTCTCTCTATCTCTGTCCCTCTGTCTCCTTTACGCTTTCACTCTTGTTCTCTCCATCTTCCTCCCCGTCACCCTCTGTCACACCTTCCTTCCCTTTCATCCCTCTATCTTCTTCACTGTCTCTTACTTTCTCTCTATTTCTCTCCCTCTATGTCCTTCGCTCTTTCACTCTCGTCCTCTCCATCTCCCTCCCTGTCACCTTCTGCCTTCCTTTCCCTGCCTTTCATCCCTCTATCTTCTTCACTATCTCTCTCCCTCCATTTCCTTCACGCTTTCACTCTCTCCCTCCCTTTCATCCCTCTATCTTCTTCACTCTTGCACTTGTTCTTCCCCTCCCTCCCTTTCGTCTCTTGTATCTTTTTCACTTTCTATTACCCTCTCTCGCTCCCCCTCCCTTCGTTTTCTCCGTCTATCTTCTTCACTGTCTCTTACCCTCTCTCCATCTCTGCCCCTTTGTCTCCTTACACTTCCATCTTCCTCCCTGCCACCCTCTGTCTTCCTTTCTCTGCCTTTCATCCCTCTATCTTCTTCACTCTTGCACTTTCTCTCTTCCCCTCCCTCACTCTTTCCCTCTCTATCTCACTCCATCTATTTCCTTCATGCTTTCACTCTTTCTCTCCCTCCCTTTTATCCCTCTATCTTCTTCACTGTCTCTTACACTCTCTCTATCTCTGTCCCTCTGTTTCCTTTACGCTTTCACTCTCCATCTCCGCTTTCCTTGTTCTCTCCATCTTCCTCCCTGCCACCCTCTGTCTCACCTTCCCTCCCTTTCATCCCTCTATCTTCTTCACTCTTACTTTCTCTCTATTTCTCTCCCTCTACGCCCTTCGCTCCTTCACTCTCGTCCTCTCCATCTCCCTCCCTGTCACCTTCTGCCTTCCTCTCCCTGCCTTTCATCCCTCTATCTTCTTCACCGTCTCTCGTCTCCTTCACTCTTTCACCCCTCCGTCTGTCTCTCTCTCTCTCCGCAGGTATCACCACGGTCCTCACCATGACGACGCTGAGCACGGTGGCGCGTAACTCCCTCCCGCGGGTGTCCTACGTGACGGCCATGGACCTCTTCGTCACCGTCTGCTTCCTCTTCGTCTTCGCCGCCATGATCGAGTACGCCATGCTCAACTACTACTCCTACAACAACCGGCCGCCGCCCCGCATGCAGAGGATGGTGAGAGAATGTTCCGCAGTATGTCTTTAAAGTCAGCTCACCTATATTCAATCACAGGTGTACTTTTATTACATTATCCATTGTTACCATGAGCTAGACTGGTCAGAAGTATCAAAAATCAGATACTAATCGATACTAAAACTAATATCGAAAACTAGATACTCGTTTGAGCGAATATCGATACTGAAAAAGTCACATTCACCGGACGGAAATGAACCTTTTCTGAATATCTTAGGAAGTATAAGACCACATAGAATTTTTCCCTATAACATTAATCTGAAACCCATGAATACACGCTAGCTAGCATTAGCATTAGCATGTTTTTTCAGTTACTGTATTTTCTGGACTGCAAGCCGCTACTTTTTTCTACTTTTTAACCGCTGCGGCTTATGGTGCAGTGCGGCTTATACATTTTTTTTTTCCCGTGGCACCAAAAACTTCCGGAAAATACTGTAGTCACTCTCACTTTTTTGTTGAAAGTCAAACACATAAATAGTTCCCGAAAATGTGCTGCTTAAATCCGTTTTGTATTTTTTCCACACAATCTTAAAACTTGTCGTGTTTGCTAATGTTTGCATTGTGTTACCATGGGAACTGCTGAACAATTCCGCCATAGACATATCATAGATTGTATATTTAAATGGATGTAGCTAACCTGCTAACCGCGACGATCTAAATAGGAAGTGATCGTGGGTGCGCTTCCGGCTACATTGACTCCAGTTCACTTTCTATTGAAAAACCGTCGCCCCTCTCTCTGTAACTGCTGCTGTCAGACTCGTCATCTCCATGGAGACAAGTAGGAGACCCTACACCATAAAAGTTACATAGTGGCGCTTTAATCAGTGGAAATGAAAAGCTAAAAAAATAACACATTTTTTAAAAGTTGTAATCATTTAAGCCATTCTTGTATTATGAACAGAGTCCTGTGTTAGAAAAGATTTGTAAGTTTAGTCGGGATTGCCAGGCAGGTCAAGAATTCTTTCCAAAGACTATTTTTTGTGAGATTAAATTAAATTAAAATGAATCAGAAGCAGCTATTCGTCCTCTTAGGCAAGGCAAATTTATTTATACACAGTTGGTACAAAAAGTAATTCAAGGGGCTTTACAGAATAAGAAATAAATTAAAGTCACTATACAAAGAAATCAGAACATAAATAATCATCGTAAGATTAACATTAGAAGAGAAGAAGCAGAATAAACCTTTCAGTCGTATGCAGCTAAACACAACCTGGATTTAAACATTGTCACAGTCAAAGCTTATCTCACATCTTCAGGAGCTGTTTTAGCTGCACAAAACTGAAACACTGATTCTTCATGTTTAGTCCTGACTCTGGCACCAGCAGGAGGCCGGTCCCTGAAGTCCTCAGAGTGTGAGATGGTTCATGTGGCTCTAACATGTGGGAGATGTTCTTTGGTGCTGGTCCATGGAGAGACTTGTTCACACAGAGCTGCTTTAACCTCCTGAGACCCAGTGGCTTTATTAATGTCTTTGTTATTTGGACTGATTGGAACCTGTTCAGTGTGAAAATAAAGAATTATCTTTTTACATTATGAGAAAAATGACGTCCACATATGAGGACATTTGTTTTTAATGATTTTGATTGAGCAAAATAAAATCACATTTGAATAATGATTTGCAAAAACTATTTATTAAATGCCTGAAAACAGCAACAGTTTTCCTGAGTAAAACAATGTGGTTCATCTGAAGAGCTGTAGGACACATGCCTTTAACAAAGTCCATCTTGAATCTAAACTTTAAAGTGTTATACTCTTCTGTCACCTTTAAGTGACAGTTTAATGACCTCATATGTGGACACCAGAACCTTGTAGAGAAAAAAAACTGTATTGTGGCCTACACAGCCCAAAATGTGTTGTCCACATATGTCGACGTCAGGACCTTGGAGGTTAAAGTCTTTCTCTGAGCCTCAGGAGCCAGAGACCTGAGGACAGGACACGTGTCCACACCACTGGAAAATACCACCATTTTCATCTCCCTTCATCTCATCATTTTCAACTCTGTTTAGTTTCACTGCTTTGAGAAGCTAGAGCAGTGCCGTAACGATAATGTTAGCATTAACGTGCACTTCCTGCTTATACATTACATCTGTACTGGGGCGAGTTACATTTACCTTTAAAACATGGCAAAGATGCTCTTATCAACTTTTGCCCATAAGAATAAAGTGAAACTCATGAATACAAGTCCTCTCAAATCACATCGCTAGCTTGCATTAGCATTAGCATGTTTTTTTCAGTTAGTCACAAAGTCAAACACATAAACAGGACCATGAACACTCTCCTGAAAATGTGCTGTTTAAATCCATTTTGTATTTTTTCCACACAATCTTAAAAACTTGTCGTGTTCGCTAATGTTTGTATTGTGTCACCATGGGAACTGCTGAACATTCTGCCATAGACATACCATAGTCTGTATATATACAAATGGACGGAGCTAACCCACTAGCTGCCGAGTTACAAATAGAAAGTGATCATGGGTGCACTCCCGCCTCCATCGACTGGCTCCAATTATGGATCTATTAAAATAACGACTGGTGCTACAACGAAAAATCCCTCTTGTCCAGAAAGGATTTTTCTCAGAGAGCGCAATGTGATCACAAACTGCTTGTGTTCAGCTGACAGGGCACCTACAACGTTTGCAAATGTTGAATTTTCTGGCGATTTTTACCTATTTTCAGATTAAAAACGTTTTCACCACTCAAAATCCATCTGATCGTTAGCTTCGGCTACGCTCTATGTCCGCTCTAGCTAAACTCCAGACTGTCGTGAACGAGCCGCAGGTTTAAAACATGGTTCAGAAGCTCCTGGAAGCACAAACATTATCATTTAATTATTTATCATTTATTTATTATTCTCTTGCCTCCTTCGCTGCCACTCTGCTCGCTCTCGTCGTGCAAAGCCTCATGGGGAGTCGCTCAACGGTGCACGGTCCATGGGCAGGATGTACGTAGCTGCTAAAGGCGAAACTTGCGACATGTGACACTGAGCATGACCCATTAACTTTAGTGGGCGGCCATGTTTAGACTCTGAGGCTTGGCTCCAATTCGCTTTACTTTGAAAAACTGTATGTGGCCTCATCATCTTAAAATGTTCATATTCACCCGCTCTACATGATCCTGGTTTTATTATTTCACTGTTTGGTCCGTAATTCAAGATATGAACATTAATAACAGACAAATCAGGCGCCTTCTTTCCCTGAGGTTACTCCCGCTAACGTTAGCAACAGGTTTGACGCTCACTTCTTTATACAGTCTGAGACATATATGAAATACCCCCCACTGCAAAGTATCCACTCTACCCACGTATCGATATTAAAATGAGTATCTGGCATTAGCTTTAGCATTGATCATTATCCGGGTTTAAAATTTTTTGACGATGCAATTTGTATCATGCCCCAAGATCAGACTCAGACCAGCGCAGACGGCTACCACTGACAACTTCAATTATTTCAGTTTTTTTTTTGACTAAGTCTAGACTCGTCATGTCTCTTTTAATTGCTTCTCCAAAATCTCCATGAATGTTCCTCCTCTGACTCAGCTCCTCATTATTAGAAAGAACTGGACCTCATCTGTGGGCTCAAACACAGTTATATACCTCCATAATTACCTCGTGTCGTACCCACCGGCTGTGTTTTGGCCTGGTCGATCCGTAGGGAGGCCCCGGTCCCCTCCTCCCAACAGTCGATGACTTCCACCCGGGCTCCGAATCTGTCTTCCTCCCTTCGCTCCCTTTGGTTGTCTGAAAAATCGGAAAAAAACCCACTAAAATACACTCAAAGCTATTGCCATTTGACAACACAAATGAACAAAATGAATCTAGACATGCTATTCCAATGAGTTGCTGTTCTCCCTTTTTCGAGATAAGTTCAAATAAGGCCGGCCTTTTAAGGGATTTACCATTTTTAATTTATCGAGTCGTTGTTTTAATAACTTTAATCAAATCTTGGAGCGGCAGTTAGAAGCTGTACAGTAATTGCCAATAAGAGCGAGACGTATTTTTCGTCTTAAGCTCTATTCGCGGGGGATTAGTAGTTACCTTGGGACGTATGTAAAGCTGAAACGATAAGACTGACCCATAAATACTGAAACGAGACACGAACCAGGGGCGTCGGACTGGGGGGGGGTAAAGGATACTGTTTACCGGGGCCCAGAGCAGAGAGGGGCCCCTTACAAAGTCTGTAATGTGGATTTTTCATTAGACAACATCAGATTAAGATCGTTTAGAACTCGGCATTTATTTCGAAATGTAACGTTAGTGATGAATATTGGAGGAATCGTGGACTTGTGGGTGACCGAACTCGATAATGTTGGGACTGTTCCGATGTACAGCGTTTCTGGATTGGCGTTAAAGATGTTTGATGACGCCTCTTTGGACCCACAGATCTTTAGGCTCAATATGAAGTAGTTCCTAATGGTCTCTCTGATGATCAGGGTTTTCTGCTGCATCTTCTCCTGATGACGGCAAGAAAAATGATCACGATCCACTGACTGAAACCTGTTACCAGCTCAACTACAGCTCAAAGTGTCCATTTTCGAAGGGAGGTGGGGTCCAATTATTGACTTTCTCAAATAGGACACTTATGCCTTTACATTTGTTTGGTTTTATCTTGAAAAAAAAACTGTAATTATGCAAAACTGTGTGAAGACCTGGTCTCAGGACGCTTTGTTGATGTGAACTGCCTATTTAATTGTGGCAAACTGAAAAGCACAAACAGCTATAAGGACCTGTAACAATCTGTATCCAATGGCAACGCACCATAAAGAAGCTAACCATCGCAGCCCGTAAGATTGTTTCTCTAGAAAATAATACATCTCTGTTATGTAGTTGTTATTTGCACTAATATGAACAAGAAGTATATATAATGTAAAGGTCTTGTTAAGAACTAAACTCTGCTGGGCCTACATGTCCCATCATGCACCAGGTGACTCTATGCCAGCATTGCCCTGATTCATCTTTGTATTATGAATTTAGTTTGTATCTGGACCTAAAACGGCTTCAATGCACAGACCAAAAACAGACCAGTTTATGGACGTGGGCTTTCACTCGGGACTAGAATCACCTGAGGAGCTCTGAGTTTGCAGAATTTACAGGAGGTAAATTTAAGGGGAGTTTTTATAGACATTTTTACGGACAGAGGCAAGTCGCTCGGGACTAGACGCACAGATGAGGTTCATAATGATTACAGTTTACCACAGAACCTGAGGTAAAACTAAACCTCGGGAACTAGGAGTTTAATGAAGACAAATAAAACATGCAGTCTTACAGTAATCGTGTATATAAATGTATATTTGAATGGACATAGTTACCCTGTCAACAAAATAGGAAGTGATCATGGGCGCGGTTATGAATCCATCGACAAATCCATCGACACTTCACTTCACATGAGAAAACTGTCGCCCCTCTCATGTCATTTTGGTCGTAAAACGTTCATATTAACCCGCTCTACACGATCCTGGCGTTCATAAATCAAGATATGAACATTAATAACAGACAAATCAACAGGTTCGACAGCGTTGCTAAGCGTCTGGCCCCTGCTAAATCGAGAATGGGCGTTGCCTTCAACAGCGTCGCTCCAGATTGGCTCTTCGTTTGCGTAACTCAAATATAAAGAATAACAGACAAATCAGGCACCTTCTTTCGCTGAAGTTACCAACAGGTTTGATTGACAGCGTTGCTAAACCAGCGGTGCAGGCGGGAAAGGGCGTTACTATCAACATCCTTGCTCCTGATTGGCTCTTTTGTTGCTATGATACTCGTGGTCGGAATTCCAAATATGAAACTCCAAATTCGCCGCTATAATTGTTAGCCTCGACGACTTTCATTTAATCGGAGCCGAACGCTATGGATGACGTCGCGCTCACTTCGTCCACTTCTTTTTGGTCTGTGGGGGCATCATTCGTACGTCTCCATGGAGATACATCTGCCACACCGAGGAACATTTCAACAAAAAACGATGCAGTTTCCACTCAGACAAGCGGATGACTTTGACGGATCTTTCTCCAGAAAACCCACAGTGAGCGGTCTCGCCTCACCGCAGATCTGACCCGCAACTTGCACGTCTGTACTGGAGATAGATATAACATACTGTGGAACACTCAAAGCAAAACTAATCAATTAAATATCCATAGAAACAAGCATTTGACGGGCCGTAGACCAGAAATGCTAGGTAGTTCGCCTTTAAATCAACGAACGTAAACCACGGAAACATTTAATCGCGCCATTCTTTACGAGGAGACTGTATTTATATGAACAGTTTGAGTCTTGTGATTGGCTGACCATAACAGACCTACTTAATAGAGTTTCCTAAGTATATGTTTAAAAAGCTAATTATAAAATATCGCGCGCATGTACATTCAGACTAATTGGACAAAAACATATATGGATTAATGGCGATGTTTGGGGCCCGGTGTAATCTCGCCTGCGCATAGCAACAATTACTATAGACTCAATTCGTCATTATTAAAAGCCGCTTACACTGGGGACTATGAACCGATGTAATGAGATTCTCCATTACGCTTCCTGTGCACGAGACATGTTCCTAAAAGTCAATTAATTACCAAATACAAAACTTCCTAATAGCTCACTGAAACATTTGTCTATATAACAATAAAGTAACAGGGGGCGCTGTAGGCACTTTGTAAAACCATTATTAAAAAAAGGATTAATATTCTGTGACTTTACCTCTGCAGGATAATGAGGTCCACCCACACACGAGGCGCTAGGCTTCAGTTAGCACAAATGTTATGTCGTTCACGGCGAATAAAACGATGAGGGTCGAGCTCGACTGCGAAAGACAATGAATGGGTTTTTTTAAAGTATCGGTCAAAATGGAGTCAAAGGGTTTTATCTGGAGGTCATTGTTTCTAATTGTGTAGTGAAATATGAGAACGTTGGCAGCGGGATTTGGGTTTGAATCCCCGGTTTGCTTTGATTGGCTGTATGCCGTCGTGGAAGAAGTACTCAGGTTTGTTATTTGAGTAAAAGTACAGATACTGGAGCAAAAAACTACTCAAGTAAAAGTATCACATGAAAAATCGACTTAAGTAAAAGTATTAAAGTATCTGTAAGAGTAAAATGTAAGTATTTCACACAGATTTTGAGTTTTTATAAAGCTTCAAAAGTCGTGATTTTGATAAAAATTTGAGTTGAATTTTTTCCACAGAAACAATTGGATCAATAGTTTTTTCCACCTGTTTTTATTTTTGACAGTTTTGTTTGCTCAGCTTGTGTTAAAAAATAAACCCTCAGACTTTTCCGCAGGTCTCACCCAATAATAAAAATATGATTTTTCTTTCTTACTTTTCAGCCCTGTTCAAAAATGTAGTGCAGTAGAAAGTACAGATACTGCTCTCAAATGTACAGAAGTAAAAGTGAAAAGTATCCACTTTAAATCTACTTAAATTGTAGACATCTGTACTTTACTTAAGTATAGTACCTTACTACTTTTACTTTATTACCTTCCACTACTGGTCGTATGGTCAAATGTGGAACAGTCGTAGTACTGCACAATACAGAAGTAGTAAATTTGGATTTTTTTCACTTGTTTTACAGTTACACAGTTGTCAGTAGAAGTATTGTATTTTCCAGACGGTAAGTCACACTTTTTTCGTAGTTTGGCCGGGGGTGTGACTTAAACTCAGATGTGAAATTATTAAAATATATAATTTCACATCTTCATTATTGTCACACTGACAACTGCGTGAGGGCACTGTAGACTTGTGCACCAGTATGTACTACTCCTGCGCCATTCAAACATTTAAAATTTCAACATTTTTATTCTTTCTTCATTCTTTATCTGGGAAAGGCTGAACAAGAATACTTTAGCATGTTGTACTGTTATTCCGCCTTTTTTTGTTCATTATTATGCATTTTTTCGCTGGTGCAACTTATGATTCAACTTCTGATCCTATATTTTCTTAAAAGTCTTATTGCTCATATCAGTTAATTGACTCAGTATTTCATATTTAAACTCAGAGACATAGAAGATAAAACAGACATGACAGACAAATGGTGGTTCTTTTTGCAAACTACTGGGGCTGTCAAAAGTTGAAAGTCAGATCATAATCGACAATTAAACTAGATACTTATTTTTCGCAGGTATCAATACTAAAAAGTCACATTCACAGGACAAAGTATAAGACACATAGAGTAGTATACGCCCATGGACCTGAGGGGTTACATAGATATAAGGCCACATGGGACTGTAAAAGAAAGTAATGTTGAAAATCACATTCTACTTTGTAAAGGAAGTTTTTCTATTACTGGAATTGGTGTTGAGTATCAAAGAGATTATTTAGTATCAAAATGTTTCTATTACTATCTAATACTTGTGTCATATTCTTATTCTGAAGTCAGTATCAGCCTGATGTAGTCGTGTTTATACCTGTCCTCTTGTCTCCTCCAGGCCTACTCCTCGTTCAACATGAGCCGCGCCCCCCGGACCATGATGCCGATGGGGAATTCTTTGTTTTGGCACGACTACGAAGACAACTGCTTTTACGAATGCTTAGACGGCAAGGACTGCAAGAGCTTCTTCTGTTGCTACGAAGAGTGCAAGGAGGGAGGGTGGAGGAGGGGCCGGATCCACGTCAACATCCGCGAACTGGATTCCTACTCCCGGGTTTTCTTCCCCACCTCGTTCCTGCTGTTTAACATTGTCTACTGGGTCAGCTACCTCTACCTCTAGTCGGCGGATTTGGAATTCGAGATTTTCCAAGCCTCACTTTGCACCGCGGCTCGTGATTGGATGTTCGCACTCGTAGGACAGGACCTCTTGCCTTATAAGGAGTGCTCGAGAAACCCCCGGTGCACAGTATATATCAGCAAAGAAGACGTTTTTGGATTGATGGACTTTTTTTTTTTGGAAGAGCCGAATCTTTGCTCGGAAAATATTGGAAGAAGCACCCCCAGTGCCTTAAAGGGTGCGTGAGGCCAAGAGGCACAGCTTTAGATTCCCTCCGTTATATTTATTACCTCATCCATCACACACAGCGCCGCATGCTGAGAGCTGTTTATTTGGGAACACACTTTTTGTTGTAGCGCTGTTAGCATTAGCGCCTAGCCAACACGTGTTTAGTTGTGACAGCCTGTGTTTGTTAGCGGATTTTACAGTTCAGGCTTTTTAAGGTGGACTGTTAACCTTTGTGGTGGGCGTCTGCCACCTGCTTGTCTCCGTGGAGATGCTATTGCTATGCTAGGAAAGTTCCGCGGTATGGCATTAAACCTGTTGATCAGTTGCAGGTGTTTTATCGCTAAAGAGGCCTATGTTACCTTGAAAACCACACACATTATTACTGTGATTCACTTTCCTCCATGGAGATTAGTTTAATGCCATGCTGCGGAACATTCTAGGCAATACAAAGACGTCTCCCTGGGTATGAAACTCCACCAGAAAAGTTACACGGTGAATCTTTATGACGAGATTACACAAAATGTTTACAATAGATGCCAAGAAAATGTGGGTCTTTTTACAATAACCGCTGGGTAACGTCCGTACACGTCCATAGCTGCACCGTTGCATATATGTATACAAAGCTAATGCTAACATGCTACCGTCTCCCCTCGGCTACGAAGGTTGAATTACTTTACATAATTTCTTTGTTTAAAACTGCCTTTCTCATTGAGGTAATACTCTGTTGTACTGGAGAGGTTCAAAGCCCAGGATCCCTATAAAACTCAGCCATAGTCGTTCACATGAAAAACCCGCCATAAACGCCACACTGAGGGCAACAGGTGGATGGAGCAATGCTTACTGTTGTTGTGCCACTGAGCAAGACACTTCACTTACTGATATCGTCTGTGGTGCGATCGCTATGGGGTCGTTGCCGTTACCTCTGTGTCCAATAGTATTCCAGTCTCATCCACTTTAAGGGCATTTTGTTTTGAAAAATGCTGTTTTCAAAAGTTTGATTGCATGAAAACTACTATTTTTTTTGCAATCTTGAACTTTATGTCCAAAATTATAATGCTTAAACTGTACATTTAGTTTGATCTTGGGTTGTCTCCTGTCGTAGACTTGGTTTGGTTAAGTCAATCCTGGTTTAAGCTCCTGATTTCGTCACTCTTAGCAGTCCCATAGACGTCATATTACACAGGTTAGCTTACATGCTAAAGCTACTTCTGTATGTCTCCCCCAAACTGAAAAACTATTGCTATTTGCACAAGATCATCTGTTCCAACTCTAATATTCGTCACCACTTGAACCGTGAAGCACACAGAACATACATACACATATTTACGTTTTTTCCAACATGGCTGTGATGAAAAATGGATTAGCGATGTCCTGCTAGCGCGCGCAGGACAAGCCATTGCAGGTGCTGTAAAATAGGGTGTTTTTTTTTTATTTTTTATTGTGAACCACTCATGTACACTCTTAAAAAATGGATGGAGCCCCATACCCCTCCGTAAAACATGTAAAATTAATGCCATAACGTGGAGGGACATGGACACTCTGAAAACGGGACAATATGGATATTTTGTTTACTGTTTTCTTGTGTTTTTGCAGTGGTTTGAATTTGTAGGGCAACCACTCTTCCCTTACCCTCCAACCACACACTTTTCCTTGTATTTCTATGTCAAGAACAAAGCTTTTTTGTCAGATGTACCTAATTAATGTTTCTATTTTCATAATATGGAATGTATGTATGGCTAGTAGCTAGGCCCGCGCCGCTCCTGCGCTAATTCAGTCAGTCCACGAAGCACCTGAAGACATCTCCTATCTCCATCTTTCTAATTAGCACGTCTATAGCCTCTGGTGGAGCTAGCGATGGGCTGTTAGCATTAGCGCACGATGGTTTAATCCGCGAGACAAATTAGCGTTAGCGTTTAGCCGAGATGTTCGTGAGCTGACTGGATCGGGCAGAGCGGCGGCCCCACACTGCAGTAGACACTCCTCTTCACCTGGTTTTCTACTACACTTTATAAGTGTCTTAGTCCTTTGAAGTACTTCAATAAAGACAAGAATCACTATTTTCTACGTCCTTCTGAACTCCACCTGTGTTTGAGCCCAACAGGGACCGGTAGTTTGATTTATAACCTTGGGGAAACTGGAGCGCTAAACCAGTATCAGAATGAACCACTTCTAAATCACTACTGTCCATATGTTTCAGTGTTGAAATTTAGAACAATCGCTGGAGAAACTTTCATTTTGTTACTTCAAATACAGATAAAAATACAGACACAAGAGCAAGTAAAAGTGTCAAATGAAAAAATCGACTTAAGTAAAAGTGTGAAAGTACCTATTCGAAAATGTACTTAAAGAGAATTTTGCACATATTTTGAGGTCTTACAAAGCTTCAAATTCAGACTTGTGCTGAACTTTGCCCAACAGAAACAACCAAATAAACCATTTTTTTCTATCTGTTTTTAGTTTTGATATTTTTGTTTGCCTAAATCAGACATGTCAAACTCAGGCCCGCGGGCTAAATTTGGCCCTCGATATAAATATATTTGGCCCGCAAGATCATATCAAATTAGAGCTGGCCCGCACATGCACCTCTAATCTCAATGAATCCCAGAATTCTTTGCAAATGTGTTAGCGCCGGCCCCCAACACTTCAGTTTGACACTAATTAGCATCTGCTCCTGTCGCTCAGTCAGATTTAATCCACCGCTTCTGAAAAACATGCAGATGTAATTGACATTTTTCAATAAATTTTTAGTTTGCAGTTTTTAATTTTGGCCCTCTGTGAATTTGAGTTTGACACTCCTGGCTTTTTTGTGTTAAAAATAAACCCTCAGCCTTTTTAGCCGGTCTCAGGCAAAAAATGAAAAATAGTTTTACGTGTCAGCGCAGTTTAAAAATATAGTAGAGTAAAAGTAAAATGTATCCACTTTAAAATCAGTAAAGTACAGATACCAAAAATGCATCTTTAAGTACAGTACTTTACTACTTTTACTTTGTTACCTTCCACAACTGTATAGAAATGAGCAAGTACTGGTAAAAAGTCCTCAAAATGGCGTCCATCACTGACTCTGAAACACGCCATATTGTTTTTTATTGCTGTTTTGTGCATTAAAGGCACTGTGAAACCTAACGCTAATCCATCCTGGTTTAATATAACCGCTTCATGTCAAATACCGTTGTTTTTCTATAGACATACTTCCCATAATCCTTAACATTACGACCACACTGACCACACGCCCTCCACTCGCACTCGTCGGTTTACTACTTCAATAACAGCTGCTCTTCAGTTTTCAGGTGCCAGTTTTCAGTGGTCGTAATGTTACGGCTGGTCTGGTTCTGGTTTAGCGCTCCTGGGTCAAACGTTTTATGAAAAATGGGATCTAGAGTCAAAAATGTATCTTTTTACTAGTGTGTGGTACATTGCTTATATAAATAAACTGTTTTTGGTCAAATGCTGTTGTCCTTTTTATTCATTTTTTGTAAATTTGCATAATAAACTATGTCTCCTGGAGTACAGTGATTTGCATAGTACCTGCCATCACCATAAATGGACATAGCTAACCTGCTAGCTGCTGCGTTACAAAGTGGAAGTGAAATCAACTCTGGCTTCAATTCACTTTCTATAGAAAAACTGTCACCCCTCTCTCTGTAACTGCTGCTGTCAGACTTATTATTTTGGTCTTAAAATGCTCGTATTAACCCTCTACATGATCATGGTGGGTTTTTTTAGCGCTATTGTGTCTGTAAATGAAGATATCGACATTAACTACAGACAAATCAGGCTCATTCTTTCCCTCGAGGTCCCTCCTGCTAGCGTTAACAACAGGTTTGATTGACAGCGTTGCTAAGCCCCCGCTCTCTGCTAAACCGGCGGTGTGGGCGGGAAGGGGCGTTACCTTCAGCAGCCTTGCTTCTGATTAGTTCTTTGGTTGCTATGATACTCGTGACATTGAGTCGGGTCCAAATTCGCCGCTAAAACTGTTAGCCTCGACGAGCTTCATTTGACTGGTGGCCACACACAGTTTAAATCAGATGCGCTTCTTGATTTAACAGGTTTGGAACTGTCAGAATGGTTTTATAGGTTTAGATTTGAAAATACTTTATTAAAAAATACAAATACCACCAATTATGCAACATTAAACACGTTTTGGAGAACTGAAATTTAACAGACACATTATGTTTCTTTGTGCTACTCCCAGTTCAGAATATGGTAATGTGGTTGGGCATCTGGTTTAAAACTATGTGTGTGTGTAGAACATATAGTATCCCATAATGCCGTGCAAATAAGGCCGTGTATATGAGCCGACATTATGAGCTGCATTTGTCCTTGGGGCTTTGTGCTTGGGTAAAAATCACAGCCAATCCCGCTCGAAAATGTCACCGCTGCACCTGAAAATGTCCAAAAATAGAGCAGCAACAAAACAACCAGGAAGTCCCCACATGAAGAGAGGGAGAGAGGGAGGAAGAGAAAGAGGAGGAGGAGAGAGGGAGAAAGGAACTCCCCACATGAAGAGAGGGAGAGAGGGAGGAGGAGAGGAGAGGAGAGAGAGAGAAAGGAACTCCCCACATGAAGAGAGGGAGAGAGGGAAGAAGAGAAAGAGGAGAGGAGAGAGGGAGAAAGGAACTACCCGCATGAAGAGAGGGAGAGAGGGAGGAGAGGAGAGGAGAGAGAGAGAAAGGAAGTCCCCACATGAAGAGAGGGAGAGAGGGAGGAGGAGAGGAGAGGGGGAGGAGAGAGAGAGAAAGGAACTCCCCACATGAAGAGAGGGAGAGAGGGAGGAGGAGGAGGAACTCCCCACATGATAGAGAGAGAGAGGAGAGAGAGAGAGAGAAAGGAACTCCCCACATGAAGAGAGGGAGAGAGGGAGGAGGAGAGAGAGGAGAGAGAGAGGGAGAAAGGAACTCCCCACACAGAGAGAGGGAGAGAGAGGAGGAGAGGAGAGGAGAGAGAGAGAAAGGAAGTCCCCACATGAAGAGAGGAGAGAGAGGGGAGGAGGAGAGGAGAGGAGGAGAGGAGAGAGAGAAAAGGAACTCCCCACATGAAGAGAGGGAGAGAGGGAGGGGAGAGGAGGAGAGGAGAGAAGAGAGAGGAGAGAGAGAAAGGAACTCCCCACATGAAGAGAGGGAGAGAGGGAGGAGAGGAGAGAGAGGAGAGAAGAGAGAGAGAAAGGAACTCCCCACATGAAGAGAGGGAGAGAGGGAGGAAGAGAAAGAGGAGAGGAGAGAGGGAGAAAGGAACTCCCCACATGAAGAGAGGGAGGGGAGGAGAAAGAGGAGAGGAGAGAGAGAGAAAGGAACTCCCCACACAGAGAGAGGGAGAGAGGGAGGAGAGGAGAAAGAGGAGAGAAGAGAGAGAGAAAGGAACTCCCCACACAAAGAGAGGGAGAAAGGGAGGAGAGGAGAAAGAGGAGAGGAGAGAAAGGAACTCCCCGCACAAAGAGAGGGAGAGAGGGAGGAGAGAAGAAAGAGGAGAGAAGAGAGGGAGAAAGAGAGGGAGGAGAGAAGAAAGAGGAGAGAAGAGAGGGAGAAAGAGAGGGAGGAGAGAAGAAAGAGGAGAGAAGAAAGAGGAGAGAAGAGAGAGAGAAAGGGACTCCACACACAAAGAGAGGGAGAGGAGAGGAGAGAAGAGAGAGAGAAAGAGAGGGAGGAGAGAAGACGGAGGAGAGAGAGAGAAACAGAGAAAGAGAGGTAGAGAAGAGGAGAGGGGAGATAATGAGACGGAGGAGGGAGAAAGGATCTTCCTGCAGAAAGAGAGGGAGAGAAGAGGAGGAGAGAAGAGAGTTAGGGAGGAAAAGGAGGAGAGAAGAGAGGGGGAAAGAGGAGAAGAGAAGAGAGAGAGGATGGGAGAAAGAGGAGAGAAGAGAGAGAGAGGGAGATAGAAAGAATCTCCCTGCAGAAAGAGAAGGAGAGAGAAAGAGGAGGAGAGAGGAGGAGGAGCGAGAGAGGGAGAAACAGAGAAAGAGATGTAGAGAAGAGGAGACAGAGAGGAGAGAATGAGAGAGGAGAGAGGGAGAGAGAAAGGATCTTCCAGCAGAAAGAGAGGGAGAGGAGAGGAGGAGAGAAGAGAGAGAGGGAGAAAAGGGAGGAGAGAAGAGAAAGAGGAGAAGAGAGGAGAGAGAGAGAGGGCAGGAGAAAGAGGAGGAGAGAAGAGAGAGAGGGGGAGATAGAAAGGATCTCCCTGGTGAAAGAGAGAGTGAAGACGAGGAGAGAAAAGAGAGAGGGGGACAGAAAGGATCTCCCTGCAGAAAGAGAGGGAGATTAAAGAGGAAGAGAGCAAGAGAGAGAAAGGGCAAAAAAGAAGGAGAGAGAGGGGGAGAAAGAAGGAGACAGGAGAGAGGGAAAAACCTAAAGAGGAGAGAGAGGGAGAAAGAGTGAGAGAGACAAAAAGAGGGGAGAGAGGAGAGAGAGGAGAGTACAGAGAAAGTTGTGAAGGACAATACAGAGCAAGAGAGAGAGAGAAGAGAGGGAGAAAGAAGGATGAGAGGATGAAGAAGGTATGCTAGAGGGGAGAGAAAGTATAAGAGAGGGAGGAGGAGTAGAGAGAGAGAGGACAGATAGAGGAGCATGTTATAGAGAAGGGGATAGAGAGATGGGGCAGAGAGGGAGGGAGAGTATAAGGAAAAGGGGAAGGAGAGAAAATGGAGAGAAGAGGGAGAGATAAAAAAGGAAAAGAGAGTGGAGGGAAGGGAGAGGCAGGATAGAGGTATAGAGAGAAGGAAAGAAAAAGGAGATGGAGAGAGAAAGAAAGAAAAAATGGTGAGAAATAAATGAGAGCGAGAAAGAGACAGTGTGGAGAAGGAGAGACAGAGAAAAGAGAGAGAGAGTATAAGGAAAAGGGGAGAGTGAAGGAGAGAAAAGGGGGATAGAAAGAGAGAAAGAGGAAAAGGTGAGAGACAGAGGAGAAGAGGAGAGAGACAGAGAAAAGAGCAAAGGGGAGACAGAGGAGAGAGAAAGGAACATAAAAAGATAGAACTAGAGAGAAGGGAGAAAGAAAAAGACAGAGAGAGAGAGAGTTCGGTGGAGGAGAGAAAATCACTTATGCGGTGGGAAATTGAGCTGTCAGAGAAGTTGCTGGTGCCTGTAAAGTGTCAGCTCGGCTCACGACGGAGACGCCGCAGCCCCTCTGGAGATCCCTCCCCCTCCACACCCCGGGCGCCGCATTTTAAGGAGCACATTCCCCGTACACTGTGGGCTCTCATGCATGACCACGGCGCCGGGCTGCGGTGTAGCATGGCGGCGCGGCTAATCGGGTTGTTGGCTAGCTAAACAGACCTCCCCGGGATTCCCTTTAACTCGCTTTTGTGGTTTACAGGGTCAGGAGTGAAGACATTCTGTGCTCTTTGGTGCTTTTCAAAACTTTTACAGTGGAGTTTTTCTGTACCAGGGACAACTAAGAGCAACTAGCATGCTAACAGCACACTGGCATTGCTTTATGATTAGAAGCAGTGAGCGCACAGTGGTCTCATTTTGACCTAAGCTTGTTATTTAAGCCATTATATATATAAAAAAAAAATTGTAAAAAGGAAAAGCTAACAGCAACTAGCATGCTAACAGCACACTAGTATTGCTTTATGATTAGATGCAGTACACAGTGGTCTTATTTTGACCTAAACTTGTTATTTAAGCTTTTATATATTAAAAAAAAAAGTCAGTGTAATGGGAAAGCTAACAGCAACTAGCATGCAAATAGCACATTGGCGTTACTTCCTGGTTTGCGGACGATAAACTCCTTTTTATTAGATGCAGTGAGCACGGTCTCATTTTGACCTAAGCTTATCATTTAAGCTTTTATAAAATACAGTGTAAAATGGGAAAGCTAAGAGCAACTAGCATGCTAACAGCGCAGTGGCCTTACTTCCTGGTCTGCACAGTGGCCACATTTTGACCTAAGTTTTTCATTTTTTTCATTTAAGCTATTAATGGGAAAGCTAACAACAGCTAGCATGCTAACAGTTGTTTGTTACTTATTTTGCTATTAAACTGTCTAAAAAAAAATCTGCCAAAACCCTAAGAACTTCTAGCCAATATTGCAGTAATGTCTGACAGTATACTGACAAGTCCAAGTCTGATAGAGGGTTCAGGGAGGGCATCTGGGCTAAATCTATTCCAAAATATACATTATAAGGAGAATCAAGCCACTATGGGTCATGTCAAGCAAAGAAAGTTGATCTAACACCAACTTATGTTTGCAAATTTCATCACTTAAAGCTCCTGTATTACACAAAATTGACTCTTAGCTAGCTTCAGAGTTTTAATTCATGTTATAATGTTGTTCCCTGCTCAAAAAATCAGACCTGGAGTTGCGTTTTGTTTCATTCACACATGTTTGAGTAACACTTTATTATTAGTCTGTACATCTCAAAAGCTTAAAACACTCTGTTGCACCTTGTGATGTCATGAAGTGGTAGTTTTCAGGTTTACAGCTACATTTTACCTTTAGCTCAGTAGAAATTGCCAAATCCAGGTCTGAAACGATCCAAATGATTCTAGTGAAGGTGTATGGAGTTTATTAAACACAATGGAGCACTTCCTGTATCACCACATGATGACATCACAAGGTGGAACGGAGTGTTTTCAGTTTGAGAGATGAACACAACCTAAATAGGTGCTCAGTGGGTATGCTTTTGATGAGGAAATGACATTATAATATAGATCAGAAAACAGCGTAATACGTGCCCTTTAACCGCATAGCAATTAGCGCACAAGCTAACAGCCTCGCGCTCTTACATCATCAGTAGTTGACGGGCGTTGCGTGTGGAGCTGGTGTACAGCGGCCTCTTTGACATTGAATCTTGAATGGTCTTGTTACCCACGTGTTACATAGGCACAGGCCATGTTTTATTCATCCAAATAAAAGCCAAAGGAGGTATATGTGAGCGCTCATCAATCTCCCCCATGACAGGTACAACACCCATCTGTCACTCAAACACGACACCTACCAATTAGACAGCTTCAGCCCTGATCATTTACATAATTAAAATGCACCTGGATTCATAAAAGTAGTAGGTAGAAATTAGCATCACATGTGGATGGCGGACACCGTTATTATAAATATATATATACACAGGAGAAAGTACCACTAAAGAAATCCTACCACTGACCGCTTAAATTCACGTCTTTTCACTGTGTTACGCTGCAATAAATAATTTCATTTTGGGTGACACCATAGACTGTTTATATAAATGGACATAGCTAACCCGCTAGCCGCCGTGTTCCCAATAAGAAATGATCATGGGCGCGCTTCCGGCTCCATCGACTCCAATTCACTTTACATTGAAAAGCTGTAACTGCTGCAGTGAACCATCGTCATTTTGGTCGTAAATGTTCGTATTAAGCCGCTCTACGTGATCCTGGGTTTTTTATTTCGCTATTGTGTCCATAAATCAAGATATGAACATGTCATGATCCCTGTTCTGTCCCTGCCTCGTGTGTCTGAGCCTGGAGCTACACCTGGTATCTATCAATCAACACCACCTGCAGTGAATAAGAGGAGCCAGGACCCTACATTCGGGGTCAGATCGTCTGTTGTGTTACCTGTTGTGCTACCTGTTGTGCTACCTGTTCGTGTCCCGGGTCGTGTTCCTGTTGTTCTATTTGTTCGTGTACCTGTTGTTTTACCTGCTCGTGTTCCTGCTCGTGTTCCTGTTTTCTGGACTCCCGCCTTCGACCCTGTTTCCCGTCTCCGACCCTGCTCCTGGAACCACTTGCGGTCGAAATTCCAAATGTGGAACTCCGCTCCAAATGCGTCGCTATAACTGTTAGCCTCGGTGCGCTTCATTTGACTGGAGCCGAACACTATGGGTGACACTCACTTAGTCCACTTCTTTATACAGTCTGTGGGCATCAGTATCTCTGTTGGTGGAGCGTTTGTCCCTTTGACTGATCCGAAAGTTGGCAGTTCAAATCCCGCTCTCGACGTGAACATCATTGGTTGAGCGGTCAGACCCACTGACCCGCAGGTTGGTGCCACGATTTCAGCTCCAACAGATGAATGCTGTTGTTGTGTCCTTGGGCAAGACACCTAACCTCACCCTCAGTGTCTGTGCGCACTGGTGTATGAATGTGTGTGTAAATGGGTGAGTGGTTCCTCGATGTAAAGCTCCTGAAGTGTATGAGTGGTTGATGTAAAGCGCTTCGAGTGTCTTGAAGGTGGAAAACGTGAGGGTTCCGACACTTGCTTGTCTCCATGGAGATGCTGCATTGCTTTCCCTGGAATGTTCCGCAGTACTGCATGTTTTTATTGGTTGAGAATTACCTCGAAAACATGCGTTCTTACTGTGAGTGGGGGTCACCTCTCCATAGATCTGACCTATAACTTAAATTTGTGGTGCTTGTCTTAATGGCAACAGAAGTTTAACGAAAGTTTAATGCCACACTGCGTAAGATTCCAGGCAAAATAGTAGCATTGGGGACACAAACAGGTGAATAACAATCGAAGAATTTACTACGGCACGGATTAGAGTTTGACAAATCGTGACTGCTATACAACTGATTGCATCTCCAAAGCTGCTATTGCCTTGCCAGAAGACACAACAGCATTAAGATTTGAACCACTAACACTGCCGTTTTAGTCCGTAACTCCACCATAACCCGTCTTACAATACGTCCAAAATGAAACCACTTTTGGATACCAGTGGTCGTAATGTTATGGCTGATCACTGTATTATATATGCAGTATATGCTACAGAAAACACTGCAGTTACTTGCACTTTTCAGCGCCCCCTTATGTTGATCTATGTCTACGATTCGCCGAGTTAGCATTATGTAAATCCATCTACTTGAACTGTATACATTTCCATATTCAAGCAACGCCATGAATGCACCATTTTGTTCACGATATTCGCTCTACACAAACATGCCAGCCTAAGTCTAAAAAGTCGACAACAGGTTCGACCTTTGGAGTTATTAAAATGACATGGAGTGAATCTAAAATGGTAGAATATGTTTATCTGGGCTGCCCGTGTTGACTTTTCTGTCTTTCGCAGGAGGAGAGCGGAGTGAGGGAGAATCGTCCCTGAGTTTATTGAGGCAGAGACACAATCATTTATTTTAGCTTCAACCTTGGTGGATGGACTTTTGCTGTTTGTGGTATTGGAGCGTTTCAGAGGCTTAGAAACGTGAAAGAGACGAGACCTGTGAACTTCTGTCTGCAACTTGTTTTGCTGAGATTTTATTTATTAATTTCAACTTCAAATTTGATCTCGCCCAAGGACACACGACGGAATTCGTCTGTGGGAGCTGAAATCGCACCGTCAACCTGTGGGTCAGTGGATCTAACCGCTCAACCGATGATGTTCATGTCGAGATTGGGATTCGAAAAGAGTTTGGTCTGGTGGAGTGGACTCTATCTGCTTTTCTCCATGACAATGTTAATGCTTTGCCAAGAATGTTCCACGGTATGGTATTAAACGTATCTGTTGCAAAGAAGACAAGCAGGCGATGCCACCAGGCCAAGTTACATGTCAGATCTGTGAAGAGGCGTCCCACGTCCAAGAACGCAAGTTGTATGTGTTTTGAGCAATAGGAACACCAAAAATACAATAAATGCTATTTCCATTCTGGGAACATCCGTCCATCCATTTTCTTCAGCTTATCCGAGTGGTAGCAGTCAAAGCGAGGACTCCTAGACTTCCCTCACCCCAGACACGTCCTCCAGCTCCTCCTGTGGGACCGCAAGATGTTCCGAGGCACCCGAGAGACATAGTCCCTCCAGCGTGTCCTTGGACTTCCCCGGGGCCTCCTCCTGGTGGGACATCCCCAGAACATCTCCCCAGGGAGGCGTCCAGGAGGCACCTCTACTCTCCGATGATAATTGGGGAACATCCCAGGCAATACTATATTTCCATGGAGACAAGAGAGTAACATACACCCATCAGAAAAGTTTTGCGGTGTATCTTTACAAGTTGAAGATAGCAGGACTGTTGATGTGTCAGTTTGTTTGAAATTTGAAAAAAATAAACTAAAGCTGAATTAAGCTACAGATTTTGAATAGATTTTAATAACGATTTTAAGTGTAAATACCTAAATTAAAACCAAAATTTGAGCAGTCACCTAAATCCACAGCATAACTTTGCATATCAAGTGACAAACTAGCAACACATCGATTCATTCGTTTGTCAATGCAACATCAGCAAAACCCAAAAATACAAGTATGAAACACTTAATAAACCGCTTTTCCTCAGACTAGAAATGTCTACGCAGCTCCCAAAAATCATCCCAGTCCACAGAACCCAAAATGTCCGATCGTATCTGTCCTTGTCTGATTTTCATTCAGACGTTTTCCTGAATGACTTTCACAGTGTTGGGAGCAGCGTGGGACTCGGAGCGCAAAGCATTATGGGATCTTCTGAACAGACCATGTCCATTAGGAGCTCATTTGTGGCAAGAGGGTTTAGTAGCAGAATACGCTACGTTACCGATGGTGACCGGAGCGAAGAATCGGCTCAACTTGACAGACAAATGATTAAATGGATTAAACAGGAGAAGGTACGCTAGGCTAACAGCTGCCTGTGCTGTGACTATAACAAGCCAGATGTTAACTTTAGACACCAACTTCAGCGCAGATCAATACGAATGTCTGATGTGAGATTATAATTTAACAAGGGATACTATGCAAAGTCACATTTTTGGAGCATTTTCCCACATTAAAACATGTCTGAAGCGGTTTTAGATGTGATCCGTGCATGTTTGAGTAATTTAGTGATCTATTCGAACCATACACTGTATAAAGAAGTGGACTAAGTGAGTGTGACGTCACCCATAGCGTTCAGCTCCTCTCAAGCGAAGCTCATCGAGGTTAGAGCGGTTATAACGGCGAATCTGGAGCTGAGTTCAATATTTGGAATTCCGACCGGGAGTATCATAGCAACCAGAGAGCCAATCAGGAGCGAGGATGACGAAGGTAAGGCCGCTTTCCGCCTGGGATCGTGTGGAGCGAGTTAATATGGACATTTTAAGAACAGAAGCAGCAGTTACAGAGAGAGGGCCGACAGTTTTCCAGCGTGAAAAGAACTGGAGCCAGAGTCGAAAGAGCCGGACGCTAAAACCTGCCATATCACAACAAAAATCAGCATTTTAGCAATATAAATTTTACCTGCCCCCCATCTGTATTAAATATTATTGGCCTATAGAATGTTATGAGGCCAGCAACCCAGCAATATGCACTTTAACGGCAAACAGTGGAACCATCCCCCAACGCAGTAACATCTCCATGGAGACAAGCTGGCAACCTCTCCCCAAAAAGTTACACAATAAAACACAAATTAGTTACAGCAACATTCACATCCCAGATTTGGAGATATTATTGTTGCCTTTTATCCGTGGGTCCAAACAAGTGTTATCCACCAGCTGTGCCGAACGGCGCCGTGCTCGGAGCGTTTGGGCTCAGGTGCGGCCCACTTTAGCCGTTTCCTTGTACAGTTTTACCTGCTTTTCTCGCCAGCTGTGAGGGGAATTTGGGCCAAGTAATTATCTGGCTGTGGCACCTCTTCAGTGATATCGCCGGGCTATAAAATGGACCTCCTCTTAGCGGCACGCACACAAACCAAAAGCCAATTTAGTGCGGCTCTAATGGGTTCATGGGCAGACTGCAGACTGCCGACCCACTGGTTTTCATTTCCATAGGCTGACTCACAACACTACACTTTCAGACGCTGGCGCACAATAAGATAAACATTACTTTATTAACCCTATGAAACAAGCTGCAGTTACTTTTCTTTCACTTATCTCGGGTTATTACAGGACGACGCTCCATGCAAAAGCTTTTAACCATATAATAAGTGTAATTTACCCTCTCGAGGTGGTGAGTGATTCATGTTTGAGTAACCTTCATACTCCTGTGTTCGAGACGTCAGTGTTCGGATCTATCCCGGTTTCGCCTCCACAGGTACACGCCCGCTGTGATGTACTTCCTTACTTCGTTCTCCAGTTTCATTTTCCTTCCCTTTTGGTGCAAATGAAAAAAAGAAAAAATATCTCAGGGCTCGTCAGGGTTAAACTCACAGCTGCAGCTTCATTAGTTTTGCTCAAACAATAACTCGGCTTTGTAACTCCTCCCTCCCCTTGGAACTCCTCCTCCTCTCTCTCTCCCCTTGCTCCTCCCCCTCTCCCCTTGCTTTTTCCCCTCTCCACTTGCTACTGCCCTTCTCCTTTTGCTCCTCCCCCTTTCCTTGCCCCCTCATCTTACCCTTACTCCTCCACCTTGGCTCCCCTTGCTCCTCTCCCTCTGCCTTTGCTTCTCCCCTTTTGCTCCTCCCCCTCTGCCTTTGCTCCTCCCCTTCTCCTCTTGCTCCCCCTCCTTGCTCCTCCCCCTCCCCTTGCCCCTCTTCTTACCCCTTACTCCTCCCCCTTGGCCCCCCTTTGCTCCTCCTTCTCCCACTCTGCCTTTGCTCCTCCCCCTCTACCCTTGCTCCTCCCCCTCTCACCTTGCTTTTTCCCCTCTCCCCTTGCTCCTCCCCTTCTCCTCTTGCTCCACCTCCGTGCTCCTCCTCCTTTCCTTGTCCCCCTTTGTGAACGTTTGAGCCACTCTCATAATCACTAATTTTGCCGATCAACCGCCATTTTCAGCGCCACCGGTACACGCCCACTGTGACCTACTTACTTCTTTCTTCAGTTGTATTTCCTCAATCGATGATTCGCGTAGGATTCAGCAGCGTCGAAGGAGGTGCCGACACTTTGTTGTGATGAAGTTTTCACCGACTTCAGCTCCCGTTGGGCACTGCAGTTTTCTAAAGCGGAAGTCAGCGAACTTGTTTTCTTTTATTACGTCGTTTTAGATGAATATTGCGATCTGAAATGTGCAAAAACATAGCAGATACAATGACAATAGGTGTTTTACTTGCACTCCTATTAGTAACAAGCTCCTAAAATAGCAAAAAAAATAAATTAAAATCTGTCAACTGGACAAAACATAGGAGTGTCGTAATGCTCATCCAGGCCAATTTCTTTAGTTCTGGTCAGATTACTGGTGAACACTGCCTTAGATCTGTCTGAAGGAGGCGCTAACGACACTGAAACTCAAAACACCCATTTCTTTACAGTTTTTGTTTGTAGGCTGGGTCTATCATGCTACACTATGTCTGAGTCCTACTTAGCATAGTCATTCAAGCCCCTAATGAGTGATTTCACACCTATTAGCATCTTGGCTAGTCTTGTTGTTCTCTTTGTTCTCTTTGTTCGCTTTGGGTCTGAGGATGGAGTTATATACGAGGGGTAGATGATGCCTCAGACCTCCATTTCTGCTCAAGGAAGGATTGTCTTTCCTAACAAAAATAGCTTCTTTAACTCTCCTATCTCAAACCATTTCTTTTCTTTGGGTAAGATCTGCGCCTCACTATCTTCAAAGCAGTGGTTAGCAGCTTTGAGATGGAGAGGAAGCTCCTAAAATTCAGCCAAAAAACACAATACCGACTATATAAAATGTCCCTATTACCTTCATTCAATCGTATATAAAACTGCATCTGAAACCTAAATATTTGTGCCGTCTATGGACTAACAATACTCGAAACCAAACTGTCGATTTCCACAAGGACGGCAAACATAAAAAAGAGTCGAGAAAATAACCCATAATGCATTGCTTTATGTCTGCAGCACTAGACGGCCATTTTGCTTTCCTCTACAAAGCCCAATTGAATCCATATTCCCAATGAGCACACATCAAACTCCACCATTTTACTCTTTCCCTCAAAAGCATCTGCTCCCTGTCAATAACCTCGCGTAGATTGCTTCACACTGGCGTTGTGTGCGGCGTGAATGGCTCGTTTATGCTTTCAATACTTTGGGAGCGCAAATAGACACTTCACTGCAATTTTTCAACAAATGGCGCCTTGTAAAATAGATCTCTTGAATGGGAGATGTATTTCGGGCGTCGTATTGTGAAATGAATACAAAGCACAAAGCACTTTTCCGGCAATTCTTAAGATGGTTGGATCAAAATGTCTTGCCGACCGAATTTGGTCAAGTTTTTATCCGTTTTAACTCGCAGCTAATGTTGATTTCGTCAACAAATAAGTCTCGCTAAGTGCTAAATATTGTGTGGATATTTTCATCAACAGGAAGAGGGGTGTTAATGTTGGTTTGAGCCGCCTTTAGTCCTCATCTAGATCTGGTTTGGTCCTGGTTTAGTCCGGGTCCAGTCTTGGTTTGGTCCTGGTTCTTGTCCTGGTTTAGTCCTGGTTTAGTCCTGGTTCAGTCCTGGTTTAGTTCTGGTTCAGTCCTGGTTTAGTCCGGGTTTAGTCCTGGTTTAGTCTTGGTTTAGTCCTGGTTTGGTCCTGTTCTAGTCCTGGTTTAGTCCTGGTTTAGTCCTGGTTTAGTCTTGGTTTTAGTCTTGGTTTTAGTCCTGGTTTGGTCCTGTTCTAGTCCTGTTCTGGTCCTGTTCTAGTCCTGTTCTAGTCCTGTTCTAGTCCTGTTCTAGTCCTGGTTTATTCTTGGTTTAGTCTTGGTTTAGTCTTGGTTTAGTCCTGGTTTAGTCCTGTTCTAGTCCTGGTTTGGACCGGGTTTAGTCTTGGTTTAGTCCCGGTTTAGTCCCAGTTTAGTCCCGGTTTAGTCCGGGTCCAGTCCTGGTTTAGTCCTGGTTTAGTCCGGGTCCAGTCCTGGTTTAGTCCTGGTTTAGTCCGGGTCCAGTCCTGGTTTAGTCTTGGTTTAGTCTTGGTTTAGTCCTGTTCTAGTCTTGGTTTGGTCCGGGTTTAGTCTTAGTTTAGTCTTGGTTTAGTCCTGGTTTAGTCCGGGTCCAGTCCTGGTTTACCGATCTACCCACTGATCCGAAGGTTGGCGGTTCGAATCCCGCTCTCGACATAAACATCATTGGTTGAGCGATTAGATCCACTAATCCACAAATAGATGGTGCGATTCCAGCTTCTAGAGATGAACGCTGTCATTGTGTCCTTGAGCAAGACACTTAACCGCTCCATCTGACCATAATAATAATAATGTGATAAATGATTGATACTAAATTCTTATTGCATTTACACTAGTTTAAAGACTGATCTGCGAATAGTGATAAAAATCTTTGGAGCACAGGTCATAGTCTCAGAAGAATCTCAAAATTTCTCTTTGAAACAATTGATGTCAAGTTATTAAGGCGACTGTCTCCAATCTTCCCAACGCTCCGTCCTGACTGTTTGGAGTTCCACATCTGCAAATAGCGATAAAAATCTTTGGAGCACAGGTCATACTTGTCTTGTAATTTTCCGAAGGATTTCCAAATTTCTCTCTCAAACAATTGATGTCAAGTTATTAAACCTTTATCTGCCCAGTTTGAAAAAAGCCAAATCCATTTTATTTGGCCTAAAGTCAGAATGAAAGTTAGAATGAAAGCGCATTATTTCTAAAGTGTATTCACCGTCATTTTAATAGATTGTTTTTCAGACCAAGGTTTAGTTTGTTTTCAAAGCTGATGGTTTGGACTGCTCACTAGCGCCTCAGAGTGGTCACAGAACCTCATTGGACCGTGTATTCTAAGTAAACCCAGTGCACCTACCAAACGCTTCCTCAGCATCTAGGAAATTAGGTTTTTGATTTAGCAAAAGTCGTCATTATGTTAATATCCTCCTAATATTTGTTTGGTCAGACGTGGGGTTGTGTGACAATGTGTCAGCCTATGCCCACAAAACTCTAATCTAACCTGGGGCTTGTTAGTTTTTTTAAATTCTTATAATTACTTGCTATTGCTTTTTTGAAAACTGCTTTTGTTGAGGTCAGACAGTCCGATCTATGTCACACAAAACTGGTCAGCAGGTAATATGGACCAGTGGACACTGGCACTCTGCCACTCGCACTGCATCCAACAGATCAGTGAGAATGGAAACAGGCGTCTCAGAATGAAGCCAGTTTGGTCTAGATTTCTATTCAATTATTATACATGTTTGGATCTTTTTGGCCAATACCGAAGCTAGAACTTATCCGCCGGTATGATGAGCAACGGCCCTCATCATCCTCTCCATGACTCACACATATTAATGCTCGAGACCAGGACTTGGGTGAATCATTTTTCGTTAAAACATATTTGAGTTTGTAATACAGGAATAAATTCTCTGTTAAAACACTGATAAAACTCCAGCACATCTCCATCTACCCCTGGGGATTTGTTCGTTTTTTAATTCTTATAATTACCTTCTATTGCTTTTTTGGAAAATGCGTTTTGCTGAGGTCAAAAGTCCGCTGTGTGCTGCCCACAAACTGTACAACTGCGGTCCCGATAATCAGGAAGTGCGCTATCGTTAGCGTGCTAGTCGTCTGTAGCTTTACGTTCATGGCAGACCTGAAAAGCCGTGAAAAACGCGCTTATAAACTCATCGCCGTGAGTAGTTAGGATGCTCTGAATGCATACGGCAAGTGAGGAATAACTTTGCAAACTGTTTAAAATGAAATAGCTCTGTTTTTTATGTTTTAAGACAGTAAAAATCAGGTGCCGTACCTTTAAGAGAAGCTATCGTCTATCATTAGTTGGGGAATATCTTTCGGTTTCGATGCAGTTAGCGTCTTTGCAGAGAAATACTAAACAACCAACACTAGCCTAATGCAAAAATCTATATGAAGTCATTTACTATTATTGCTCATGTGATCAAGACTCCTAACCTGATAGTGGTCAGCGGCGCTAATATAACTTTTAATACATTTTGTAGGTCTCTGGTGAGCGTTTCCAATCATCAACATAAGAAATCAGATACCCAAAGAAGCTGTTAGTTTCATTACATCGCAGATTGGATCGTGCTATAAAGCCAGGTCTAAACTCAATATATTCCCAGTGAATTTGAAATGGCATAACATTTAATCACAGACGAGCTCCTGGGAAATCTCTGTAGCATTCCTGGCTAGCATCGACTCGGAGAAACATGCGAAAAATATTAAACAATGACTGGAAATGAATGCGATTGCGATAACAAGGTGTAGCGTTCAAAGCTTTCCACCGAGAGGTCCTACAGTATTTGACTTTTACTTGTAACTGATTTTTTTTTGTTTTCCCTATAGATTTTTTTGTACGAGTAGCAGTTTGTGACAAAATCTGACCACTGTGCTCTGTCTGCATCCAATTATTAACCATTTAAACTCGCAAATCTAATCGTAGGCCAGAACTAGAATCGAAGGTCCAAGGTTTCAAAGGTTTCAAAGGTAGTCGTCTGGGCTCTACTTTTGAAATCGTTCCCAGTTCCATCCAGAAGTCATTTTCAGTTTTATCGTATGGCCTTGAGACACTACGATTTATACTATACTGAGTTAAATATGTCCCACCCCCAATCCTAGTGTCTCAAACCAGTACTACATGTCAAAAATGTGTTCAGATGACCACCTCTGAAACCTTTTTTACCTCACCACAAACGACACATTCTTAGTAGAATTTGTTGGGGTACATAAAAGGTGTCTGGGGAGAGGGGAGGACTTGACGGAGGTGTCTGGGGAGAGGGGAGGTTGAGGAGATGTCTGGGGAGAGGGGAGGAGTTTGAGGAGGTGCCTAGTGGTTTAGTCCTGACTCTAGGACCAGCAGGAGTCCCTGAAGTCCTCAGAGTGTGAGATGGTTCATGAGGCTCTAACATGTGGGAGATGTTCTTTGGTGCTGGTTCACACTGAGCTGAGAGTCTCTGTTCCAGGAGCAGAGACCTGAGCACAGGCACATGTGTAAAGTCTCTAAGCCACAGGAGACCAGAATACTACAGGACACATGTGTGAAGTACTTCTTGTAATTCTAGTCATTAGTAAAAGTAAATCTAATCTACTGGAGATAACCAACCCACTGAAAAATCACAGCTGCATAAATATATACATATATGTTATATACTTGTTATTTGTTTAACCAACCAAGGCAGCGTCCTGCAGGGGCCCGTAGGTCAGTGAACGTGTCTAATTTCAAATGAAGAGATGCTGTTATTTTCTCCATCAAATACATTCTTTCCGGGACTTCTCACCACAGCTCCAGCGTGAGGGGTAGGTACACTTCAGGTAAAGGATTTGAATAAGTTGAGTCTCCATTTTCCCTCTCAAAGACACCCAAAAAAACGACGACGTGTTGAGTGCACTGGTGCATTGGATTTTACAATTGCTCCAATTTCCAGAAAAATATTCTGTCAGAGGTTTCAATCCCAAAAAAACGTGTCTATGGTCTCCAATAAAATGACAATATCTCCAGCACAACTTTGATTTGCTTTGGTCAAAACCAAGTTTACAGAAGGAGCCCTAAAAATCACATCATAACCAAACCAAACCAAGTGAATTCTTTCCAAATGTGTGACTTTCAGCTTCCAATCTTCATCTCCAGAATAGGAATATTTGGAGAAAATGATACATATTTGATTTACTCTTTTGTCCAGTATGTTTCCATAGAAGTAGGGCGATTGTCTAGATCTTCCCAACGCTCCGTCCTGACTGTTTGGAGTTCCACATCTGCAAATAGCGATAAAAATCTTTGGAGCACAGGTCATACTTGTTGTACTGTAATTTTCTGAAGGATTTCCAAATTTCTCTCTCAAACAATTGATGTTAAGTTATTAAACCTTTAGTTTGAAAAAGCCAAATCCATTTTATTTGGCCTAAAGTCAGAATGAAAGTTAGAATAAAAAAACATTTTCTTAAGTAAATAAGTTCTTTTTCCAGGCCAAGGTTTAGTTTGTTTTCAAAGCTGATGGTTTGGACTGCTCACTAGCGCCTCAGAGTGGTCACGGAAATGAACAGAACATCAGCTGAACCTCATTGGACCGTGTATTCTAAGTAAACCCAGTCCACCTACCAAACGCTTCCTCAGCATCTAGGAAATTAGGTTTTTGATTTAGCAAACGTCATTATGTTTAATATCCTCCTAATACTGTTTGGTCCCAGGCGTCTCAGAATGAAGCCAGTTTGGTCTATTTCTATTCAATTATTTATACATGTTTGGATCTTTTTGGCCAATACCGAAGCTAGAACTTATCCGCCGGTATGATGAGCACGGCCCTTATCGTCCTTATGACTCACACATATTAATGCTCGAGACCAGGACTTGGGTGAATCATTTTTTTTCTTACAGCTTAACTGAATTGGTAGTTTTTAGATTCGCAAATGTGATGATGTCATAGTCCCAGATAGAGGACAAGAGCCAGTTTTTCTATTGATTACATTGTACTTTGTCATGGAATATCTAAAAGGTAAATGCACAAACGCTGAACCTGATCATTTCTACTATGGACCAAACTCAAAGACTCAACAAAAATCAGCAATCTGTCCATCTACCCCTGAAGATTTGTTAGTTTCAAAATTCTTATCAACATCTTCCATTACTTTTTTTTTAAATTGGCTTAACTGCAGCATTAGTCAGTGAAGGTAAATTCATTCTCTCGAAGAGCTCTTTCATTTTGTTTTTCCTTGCCAGAGTCGCTGCAGAGTTGTGTAGTGTTACATAACAAGCACAGAAAGAATTGGCTGTATATTTACGATGAAAGACCATTTTTTGGAGGTGGGGGCTACCAGTCTCTGTAGTCGTTTCCTACCAGCTCTTAATCATTCTTAATACCTCTTTAAGTCAGTGTCTATATTGTTTTAGTCATTTTAAAGTATTTTCATTATTAGTTCTTTTGTTCTTCTGTGCTCCTTTAAAACGTGTCTTTAAAGAGCCCATATTACACTATTTTCTGATCCACGTTATAATGTTTCCTCATCACAAACAGACCTAGAGTTGTGTTTTGTTTCATTCACACATGTTTAACGCACAAACCCTGCAGATTTAGGCTGAGTCCTTCTCTTAAACAGAAAACACTCCGTTCCACCTTGTGATGTCATCATGTGGTAATACAGAATGAATTACAGATGTTTTTAAACTCCACACACCTTCACTAGAATCATTTAGATCAGGGGTGTCAAACACATTTTCACCGAGGGCCACATCAGGAAAATGGCTGCTCTTAAAGGGCCAGGTGTAAAATAAATTTTACTACTTTTTTAAATTGTTAATAAACTTTTTCTGTGTTTAGTACTTATTCAAGTTACAAATATTGTATATGCATTTGCCCAGATGTAAAAAATATGGCTATGTAACTGCACATCTCCTGATAAAATTACATCATAAGACCATCATACTTTTTAATTTATCCTGTCGAGGGCCACATAAAATGATGCGGAGGGCCACATTTGGCCCACGGGCCTTGAGTTTGACACATGTGATTTAGATGATTTCAGACCTGGAATTGCCAATCTCTACTGACCTAAAGGTAAAAGGAGCTGTTAACTTGAAAACTACCACTTCATGACATCACAAGTTGGAACAGAGCATTTTGAGCTGTGGAGATGTACAGACTAATGATAAAGTTTTACTCAAACGTGTGAATGAAACAAAACACAACTGCAGGTCTGTTTTTGAGGAGGTAACAGCATTATAACATAATTTCAAACTCACACGAGTCCATTTTGACATTTACCTACATGTGAGTGCAGAAATATCACTACTTCATTTGAAATCGGAGCTTCTTGTAGCCTTTTCATGTTTGATAAATTGATAATCTGCTCACCTCTCCTTCTGGAGAAGGGTCCTTTAGGTGCTGCACTGCGGTCACCCACTGCTCGAGGGACAATAACGTCTAAAAATACCTCCGTCTTATCTCAAGTTTAATCTGATGCTCGGTATGGATTCTTTCTGTCACTGTTTTAAAGATCCCTGAGTGTCTGTCCCTCCTAAGTGTCCTTCCTGTTACTCTAATAACTGCTCGTGTATTTTTGCTTTGATGGTGAGATTTCCCTGTGGCCGGGTGAACGCTGTCTCCATAAAACAGCTCAGATTTCCCCCGAGCGCTTGTGTTAGTTTAGGCGAGCCCTTCTGTACTGACCATGTGACAGGAGGACACTGAAAGTAGCACTGTACCGTGTTAGCATAGCACTTGTCAGCTAATCTGTAACCACAGACTGAGTAAAGAAGTGGACAAATTGAGTGTGATGTCACCCGTAGCGTCCGGCTCCAGGCAAATGAAGCTCATCGAGGCTGGAGCGGTTATAGCGGCGAATATGGAGCCGAGTTGCGTGTTAGGAATTCCGACTGCGAGTATCATAGCAACCAAAGAGCCAATCTGGAGCGAGGCTGTTGAAGGTAAATCACTGAATCAAACTTAATGTCTGTAGCACCTTCCAACAACCAAAGCTGACCAAAGTGTTGTACAACATTAAAAACAAGATAAAAAACAATAAACTATCATACAAATAAGTCGACAAAACACATTACATCATTAAAATAAAGAAAGTGTCACAGGTCTAAGTGTTAAAAGCCGTTCTAAATAGGTGGGTTTTAAGTTTGGCTTTGAACAGTGGCAGATCAGTGATGGAACGTAACTCAATGGGCAAAGACTTCCAGAGCTTTGGACCAGCCACTGCAAAAGAACCATCCATCACCCACTGTTTGCCCCTGAGGGACCTCCAGCAGATGTTGCCCAGCAGAACGTAGAGCTCTGCTGGTTGGTGAGGGTTGGTCACACAGGTAGGAGGAGCAACACCACTGACTGCATTAAAAACAAACATCAAAATTTTAAAATGAATTCTGAAGTGGACAGGGAGCCGGTGGAGGACAGGACGGGGGTGATGTGGTCATGTTTCCGACTGTTAATGAGCAGGTGAGCCGCAGCATTCTGCACGAGCTGCGAACGGTGAAGACCAGCTGGATTAATCCCCACGTAGAGCATTACAGTAGACCACGCGGGAACTAACAAAGGCAATGGAGAGATTTCTCCAGGTCACCACGGCTCAAGAAGTTGCAGGAGGAGCTGAAAGGTCTAATACAGAATCATTTGTTAACGCCCAAAATGACGAGTCTGCTACAGCAGCAGTTACAAAAGAGAGTTTTTTATTAAGTGTTTCGGAAAAATGAAAATTACACAAGATCGAGCGGGTCGATTTAAGACCAAAATGACGAGAAGTGCAGTCCAGATGATCACTTTCTATTTAGAATGCGGCAGCTAGCTGGTTAGCTATGTCCATTTATATATACAGTCTATGTTTGTAACTAGTAAGAAATACACTGCCCAGCCAAAAAAAAAGTTGCCACCTGTAATTAACTCAGCAAACAGGTCCGAGCTTCCTCCAGTTTTTCAGGTCGAGGTTCAGCATCAGTCTGTGCTCAAAGAATGAGGTCAGCTGACTACATGAATATACTGAATGCCCAGGTTATTCCATCAATGGGTTTTTTCTTCCCTGATGTCACGGGCATATTCCAAGATGACAATGCCATGATTCATCGGGCTCAAATAGTGACAGAGAGGTTCAGGAGCATGAGAATCATTTTCACACATGGAGCCTCCACAGAGTCCAGACCTTAACCCCAGTGAGAACCTTGGGGATGTGCTGGAGAAACTTTGTGCAGCGTCAGACTCGACCATCATCAATGCAACATCTGTGTGAAAAATGAAGCAACACTGGATGGAAATAAATCTTGTGACATTGCAGAAGCGAAATCGAAACCAGGCAGAGGCAGTGTGTGATGTGTATGTATTTCTCTAATAGGGTGATGGTGACAAACTTGAAATCTATGCAGTATTTTCAATGTAAATTTGACTTAAAAACTAAATTTTCTAAACTATATCAGGGTTAAACTATATGGCTAAACCAGGATTTAAAGTAGAGGGTTTTGCCACCTGCTTGTATATGTGAAGATGCTACTGCTTTGCCTGAAATGTTCCAAAGTAAGGCATTAGAGGCAAATAGAGTGAAAAACATGCATTCTTACAGTGAGGGGGGGTGGCCTTTCCATAGATCTAAGCTGTAACTAATTTAAATTGCATACTGATTTAACATGATGACCAAGTTTATATTATAATTAGATTTTTTGAAAGACAATTATCCAATCAAAGAGCAGAATACGCATCACATGAGTCTGTCATTTGGGTTGCCAGTTTCAAGGTGAAATCCAGTTGGTTTAATCAGGGAAGTGGCACCAAATTCTGGGCCCTGGGTACAAATCATCATGGTGGCTCCGCGCTACATGTTGACGAATGAAAAATACCCCTTTCTGCACTGGGCCCTGGATAAACAGTAGCTTTTACCTCCCCAGTCCGACACCCCTGCGTTTCTCTCTGGATCTATCTGCAGGTCCAGGCTCTGGCAACCCCGGTTAAGTTGTGATTATAACACCTTTTAAAAAACGTAAGAGCGTGGGCCACATTCACAGCTCCTTTAACCAGACGCTATAATGCACCGGTTTATTTCTGCGCACGAAAACTCACCTCAGGGAAATTGCGGTGTCCATCTCGGCGATTAGCGGTGCGGCTGTGGTTACTCTGTCGGCCATTTTGGATCCAACGGGGACGCGTGGTTCATCAGGTGGACCAGCTGTCAACGCAGATGGAAAAACAGATAGAAAATTATACCGGGGAAATGGAGCGATGCGATAAACGAACACGCACACAGACAAAAGTGCAGCTATTTCACGCTCGTTTGGTTACTATAAATATTCTGTCAGTCTTTGGAAGGGCATCTGACTTAAGACCAATACATCATAAATCATTACACAAGGAGGATAAGTGACAGGCTGTTGGACCCCGCAGTACGCCACCTCGGAAATTGCTTTGCGTAGCTTGGAATGTTCCACAGTATGGCATTAACTTGAAACCAATGGGCCAAGTTACAGGTCAGATCTGTGGAGAGCAAGGACGCATGTTTTGTTAGCAATAAACCTGTGATTCATTAATTCTATTACAGCATGAAATATATCAGTTAAATGCCATACTTTAAAGCGTTTCAGGCAAAGTAATAACGATGAGCACCCTGCACTAGAAAAGTTACACAATGCACCTTTAATAAATACATTTTGAGAGCTATTCTACAGCAATTTTAGAGACTGTATACCTAGATTTACGACACAATAGCGAAAGGAAAATAAGGATCATGTAGAGAAGGTTAATACAAACATTTTAAGACCAAAATGACGGGTGGCAGCAGTTACAGAAGTGGGCATTTTTTCAATGTAAAGTGACGAGCCCTCGAGGCCAGAAGTGCTTGTTACGTTCTTTTTTTTTTTTTTTTGTCAGTATTTGTCTATTATGTTTCGTGTATGTCCCTGAATCTGTCCCTTTCCCCATGAAATTTTGTCTGTGTGAGCTCTTGCCTGTGATTGGAGGATGGTTCACCAGTCTGGCCAATCCTGGGGCCCACCTGCAGTCACCTCCCCCATTTAAGAAAATCCAGGACTGCTACCTTGTGTGTGGCCAGTATGCCCTTTTGTTTGTGTATTCTGTCTCTTTCATTACGTCACTAATATGAAAGTGACTTAGTTCTGAGACACTCGACTGTCAGTGCTGACTCTGTTACTCAAGAGTTTGTCACGTTATGCTCACTTCCATATTTGGAACGTGGTGGCTAGCAGGTTAGCTATGTCCTTTTATATATACATCCATCCATCCATCCGTTTTCTTCTTCCACTTATCCCGGCCGGGTCGCGGGGGCAGCAGTCTAAGCAGGGACCTCCAGACTTCCCTCACCCAGACACGTCCTCCAGCTCCTTCAGTGGTACCCTAAGACGTTCCCAGGCCAGCCGAGAGACATAGTCCCGCCAGAGTGTCGTGGGTCTTCCCCGAGGCCTCCTCCCGATGGGACATGCCTAGAACATCTATCCAGGGAGGCGTCCAGGAGGCATCCTGAGCAGATGCCTGAGCCACCTCAGCTGCTCCTCTCGACGTGGAGGAGCAGCGGCTCTACCCCGAGCTGCCCCAGTGTGACCGAGCTCCTCACCCTATCTCTAAGGGACCACCCAGCCCATTTTAGCCACTTGTATCCGCCATCTTGTCATTTCGCTCATTACCCAAAGCTCATGACCATTGGTGAGGGTAGGAATGTAGACTGAGCGGTAAATCGAGAGCTTCACCTTTTGACTCAGCTCCTTTTTTACCTCAACAGACCGATACAGCGACCACATCACCGGAGACGCTGCATCATGTGACCGTTTAAATATACAGTCTATGTTTAATTGACCGTCACCACAGATAATCCGAGGATATAGCAAAAGAATAAACACATTTGTGAGTGATTCAATTATTAGGAAATCTAGCTTGCGTTTGCTTTAATGTCAAATCTGAACTCCTTTGGTGCTATGTAGACATTTGTGCCAATAAACACTTGTATCCTTTTCACAATATTATTATGTGAAAACTTTTAATGCCATGAAAATCAATTCTTCTAATTAGAGGAGCGACATGACATTTGCAAAGCTAACTCGGGTCTTGTCAGAAGCTGTTATCACTAAGTAACGTGGCAATGATTTTTGTGGTTTGAGAACGAGAGAGATTTTACGGAATGTTCAGACGATTCATTAAAATGTCTCGAAAGAACTCTCCCAACTTGTTCTGAGCGAAATGGAAAATATCACCAGCCAAGAAAATGAAGTAACTTAATAATACTACAAACGTGTATGGCAGTTTGGGGACTAAAGGTAATAGCTGAAACATGTGCTCGTAATGGGTTTAAAATCACAGCTGAACTCAAGAGATTGTGTTTTTGAGAGCTGCGTCGGGTTTATTGCGAGCTGATTTTTGTAATAGGATCTGGCAACCCAAAGTGAGGATCATTCAGATTTCTGACTGGACATAAAAACAAGATGTGGTTTGTAAAAAGTGTAGTATATGTCGCATTTCAGGTGAGAGGTCCGGTTCCTGCGTGTCTCCATAGAGATGTTACTGCTTTAATAGGAATGTCCCGCAGTGTTGCATTAAATCTGTCTTACAATTAGTCAGTTACAGGTGTCGTAACTCACCTCTCCACAGATCGGACCTGGCGGTGTAACCTGCTTGACTCCATGGAGATAGATACAGTTAATGCCATGATGTGGAGCAATCTAAGGAAATGTTCCACATACCGCATTTACCGTATCCAATAATGTTCCACAGTATGTACGTATTTTACCGTATTGTATGGACAACAGACACATATAAAACTGGCTGGAAATCTTGTCCTGAATCATTTGCAGATGACTTTTTTAGTCCGAGCACCGCTGGTCTACTGCAGCTACTCAGCATCTGTTCAGCTCATGGTGTGGAGCACGATATTAAGTATAACGCAACTAAGAGTATGATCATGATCTGTAGAAGCACATGAGATATCCTGATGTTTTCCTGTCTAATGACGTGTTGAAGGTTACAACTAAATTTAAATATCTTGGGCGTTACCTAAACCTTAGACGATGCAGGATGTTGTGGCTCAAGCTGATACTCTTCTGTTCAAGTTTGGTCCGTGTTCTGACGATGTAAAGTTGATGTTTTTAAATCTATTGTTCACCACTGTACACTGCCCTCCTCTGGACTCATTACAAAAAAAGTCAGACTCCAGAGGCTGCAGGTGGATTGTAATGACGTTTTACAGGAGTGACTGAGGAGGTCACGATGGACGACCGAGATGTTTGTCAATGCACGAGCGAACACTTTGCAAGCTCTACTGAGAACCTTAATGTACAGTTTTATTTGCAGAATGAATAAGTCAGAAAAGGAAATAATAATGTCACTCACAAAAAAAAGTTTCAGTGCAATCCGCTTCAGTCCAAGATGGGACCATGAGTCCGAAATAAAGATTAATTGGACTGATTTTTCATCATTATTATGCAGTTTTTGGCTGGCGCAACTTATACTCCAGAAAATATAGTACAAAATACTTAAAATATCTGTTTTCTGCAGACTCTGGAAACTTTGGGCAGCTGAAGTTGTATTTAAATGTGCTATATTTAAATAAAATTGACCTGAATTGAATGGAAACAAGCAGATAACACCACCAGACCAAATTACAGGCCAGATCTGTGGAGAGGTGAGGATATTCACAGTAAGAATGCATGTTTTTCAAGGTTTTTTAAAACACTAAAAACACCTGTAATTGATTCAGTTTAATTTAATACTGTGGAGCATTCCAGGCAAAGCAATAACATCTCCATGGAGACAAGCAAGTGGCACATCCCGGGAAGCAAAGTTAAAGTTTTTTTTGCATATTTTGTGGCGGCGTTCACTAGGGCAAATATATGGCAACCTATTTTCCATAATAGCTGTCCCATCTGCAGAATACCATTACCTGAGTAGTTACACAACAGTCGTCTGCTCCTCTACAATTCAAAGCACATCCGTACGGAAAACACACTCGACATGACTTTTGTGACATTTAAATAGAAAAATGCAAAGTCATCTCTCCTGAGCTATTTCCCGTTAATAATGCTATGACCTTAACACAAGATTAAAACTTCTGAAATATTAAGATGGTACCACAGACTGTATAAAGAAGTGGACTGAGCGAGTGTGACGTCACCCAGAGCGATCGACTACAGTCAAATGAAGCTAAATCGAGGCTAGAGCGGTTATAGCGGCGAATTTGGAGCCGAGTTCGATATTTGTAACTCCATCAGCGAATATCATACCAACCGAAGAGCCAATCTGGAGCGAGGCTGTTGAAGGTAACCCCCGCACCGCTTAGCAACGCTGTCAATCAAACCTGTTGCTAACGGTAGCCGGAGTGACATTGGGGGAAGAAGGCGCCTGATTTGTCTGTTAGTAATGTTCATATCTTGATTTACGGACACAAAAGTAAAATAAAAACAACAGGATCACGTAGAGCGGGTTAATACGAACATTTTGAGACCATTTAAGACCAAGGCTCATCGAGGCTAGAGCAGTTATAGCGGTTCTTTAGTCAAAGTGTGTGCTCCTCAAGGCTACCAGACTAAATAAATACAAAATATATACAGTGCATAGATAAATAAGTCTTTTAAGTTGACTGAAAAAACTAAAGGGAAGAATTTCTTTAGTTTAAGTGCTCCTTCAGGCGTTTGGCTCCACTCAAATGAAGCTAATCGAGGCTAGAGCAGTTATATCGTCAAATTTGGAGTTCCATATTTGGAATTCCGACCAGGAGCAACCAAACTAATACTAGAAAATTTACATACTGCAGCTTTACAGTTATAAAATGTGAAAAAGCAGAGTCCAGTTGGAGTTTTGTTTCATTCACACACGTTTAACACACAAACCCTGCATGTTTACGCTGAGTTCTTCTCTCAAACTGAAAACACTCTGTTCCACATTGTGATGTCATCATGTGGTAATACAGGAAGTGCTCCTCTGTGTTTTTAAACTCCATACACCTTCAGTAGAATCACTTTGATAATTGCCCCTGGAATTTCCAATCTCTGCTGAACAAAAGGCAAAAGGAGCTATTAACTTGACTTGAAAACTATCACTTCATGACATCACAAGGTGGAATAGAGCATTTTGAGGTTTGGAGATGTAAAGACTAATGATAAAGTTTAACTCAAACATGGATGAATGAAACAAAACACAACTCCAGGTCTGTTTTTGATGACGTAAAAGTTTTATAACATCGATTAAAGCTCAAAATAGTCAATGTCACGTAACATAGGACCTTTAAGACACCTGAATACCACCTATGATAATCTCAGCCAGAATAACGTCGGTGTATTCGGTAGCTGCTTCGCCAATTTCCCTTGTCAGCTCTGCAGGTCGGCTTGGCTCTAAACACGACTGAATCAACATGGACACTCACCACCTGGACCCTGGACCCCCCTTTACTCCAAACCCCCCCTTATCATTAGACGAGATGTCAAAAAGTCCATGTACAGGGCCAAGATCCAGCTACAGCGACGCGACGGGAGCTAGCAGAGGTGGCATTTGGCTAATATTACATGTACAGGTGGAGTGGCCTTTACGAGCTGATATTAAGATTAGTTTTTCAGATCTGGCACTGAACGATTTCATCTTATTATCGGGGAATTTGGAGGAGATTGGCTTGCACTTTGGAATGTGATTGGGTTTGATGGAAAAAGCCTTGAGCAGGTGAAGAAACTGGAAACGTAATATTTTTTTTTAAGTGATGCAGAGGAGAGGGGTCGGATAAGAAGGGGGATGGGGCCACGTTTGAGAAACTTGCGAACAAATGATAAGGGAAGACAAATTGGTTCTGCACTATTTTGAAATTTTAAAAACTGAAAATTGGAAAGATCGTAGAGGTTTTGGCGTTTGTCCGCTGATCCGAAGGTTGGCGGTTCGAATCCTGCAATCTCATAACAGGATTACCGATCGCTGGATTCAACATGGCAGGTTCAAAAAACTTGCTTGTCTCCATGGAGATGTTATTGTTTTGCGTGGGATGTTTCTCAGTATGGCATTAAACCTATTTCAGCCAGGAGAGACTCAGACAGAAACAAAAAGAAACGTATCAGTTGGCTTTGTTGAATGAGTTATCGTTGGCGCTCAAACCCCAGCAGAAGACATTGCGATGAAGGAGGATGAGGAGTTCGATGAAGGCTAGGGGCACGTACACTCCAGGGGCCTGGACGGGGTTTAAGCACACTCAGCGCTGGTTGGACGAAGAGGAGGCACAGCCAAGAGTAATAGGAGGAGATCATGAAGGCTGAGGGGCACGTACACTCCAGAGAAGACGGGATGGGAGCACAGTCAGGTATTCCAGGCAAAATTTATGCTAGCTCCATATGTATCTCAATGTAGACGGACAGGTGAAGCTACCAGTTATAGTACCAAGTTATAGGTGGATGTATTGGATGGATGGATGGATAGATAGTTTGGAAAGCAGGTTGGTAGGTAGGTACTAAGATAGGTAGATAGATAGATAGATAGGTTGGTAGGTAGATTGGTAGGTAGGTAGAGACAGATAGATAGATAGATAGATAGATAGATAGATAGATAGATAGATAGGCAGATAAGTAGATAGATACATACTGCAGGTAAGTAGACAGATAGGCACGTAGGTAGCTAGGTAGGTATGTATGTAGTATAAATATGTAGGTAGATAGTCTCATACCAGGCTGTGGAACAGGCAAAACATCTCCATGAAGACCCCCATCAGAAAAGTTCCATAGTGCAGCTTTATAGACTCCCAAAAAGGACTGTACCACAGCTTAAGTTTCAATGTGACCTTTTATCCATGTGTATTATTTATATTAGAACAATGCACAGATTGAGTTGCATCCAATCAAGCCTCGCCCTCCCTCTCTCCCTCCTTCCCCAAAATGTCCGCCACAAATCACCTCGACCGGCCCATAAATATCTTTGTACAATTGGGTTCTGTTTGTACCAACCTCCTCCTATTGATTGGAGTGGGTCTTTTATAACACTTCTGATGGTCTAATTGGACCGGGGCCATAATGTACATATATAGGTTGTGTCAAGGCCGCAATCTTATAGAGTGGAACTTGTATTCACCTATGTTCTTCTATAGTGAGTGAACGCTTTTGAGCCGCAATGCAATGAGATGCTCACTCTGCAAGCTGTAGTCACTCCGGATATGTTTTTTATGAATACGCTTTCCAGTTTTTATTATTTCGTTTGTCTCTCACCCCCGCAACAAACAGACAGAGACCCCATAGAGAGTATTTATAACCCAATCAGACGCGTATTCAAAGCTTTTTATTCAACGCCTGCCACCAGTTTTTGTCTGTCGCGCGAGCAGCGAAATCATGTCGGCTTGTGTACATCACGCAAGTCGCGCATACGTTGTTGATAGAGATGGTTTGTATAAAGAAGAATAAGCAAAAATGGTTAATAATGCAATACTACGAAGCTGGATCGGCTCGTCTCTATGGAAATGGTATTGCTTTGCCTGGATGTTCCACTATATGGCGTTATGTATCTCCATGGAGACAAGCAAGTGGCGCCACATGGCCAAGTTACGCCGGTCAGAAACACCTATAACGACATAAATGCTACATAGATAAGCTTTGTTCTAGACAAAGCAGTAACCATGGAGACAGGCACGTGGTAAACCCTAGCCTGTATGAAGAAGTGAGTGTGACGTCACCTATAGCGTTCGGTTCCGGTCAAATGAAGCTCATCGAGGCTAGAGCGGTTATAGCGATGAATTTGAAGTCGAGTTCCATATTTGTGATTCCTACCGCGAGTATCATAGCAACCAAAGAGCCAATCTGTAGCGAGGCTGTTGTAGGTGACCCCCCTTCCCGCCCGCACTGCTGGTTTAGGGAGTGGGCGCTTAGCAACACTGTCAATCAAACCTGCTACTAATGCTAGCGGGAGTGGCCTCAGAGAAAGAATTATTACTTTGAAGTTCGATATTTGGAACTCCGTCAGCGAATATCACAGCAACCAAAGAGCCAATCTGGAGCGAGGCTGTTGAAGGTAACTCTCGCAATGCTAACAACGCTGTCAATCAAACCTGTTGCTAATGGTAGCCGGAGCGACTTTGGGTAAAGAAGGCTCCCAGAATCATATAGAGCGGGTTAATATGAACATTTAAGACCAAAATGACGAGTCTGACAGCAGCAGTTACAGAGAGAGGGGTGACAGTTTTTCAATAGAAAGTGAACTGCAGCCAGAGTCAAAGAGCCAGGAGTGCACCTATGATCACTTTCTAGTTTGAATACAGCAGCTAGCATGATTACGTGTATCCATTTATATATAGTCTCAATATGTAACATAGTGTGTTTTTAAGGTATTGTTCATAATGCCCATAGTAGAGAACTGAACTCCTCATGCTAACGTGCTAACCCTGTAGTTTCGACAAGTTCTGAAATACATGGAATTGTTCATCAGTTCATATTTCAGTCTTCACTCAGAGTTACTCAAAGACAAGTTATGTGCACTGTGAATTTGTTTTTATTCCCACATTCCAACAGTAATACTTGCCTGAAGAACTATATTGACCAAGCAAAATACAAATTATCTAAAGTATAAAATATAGATGAAACTGTAAAGACTAAAATTAGATAAAACCAGTGGTGAAACATGGTCTAGAACTGACTCCAAACTGGGTCTAAACCTGCGTTCCAAATAGGAAGTGATCACGGGTGCACTTCTGGCTCCATCGACTGGCTCCAATTCACTTTACATTGGAAAACTGTCGCTGCTCTCTCCGTAACTGCTGCTGTCGGGCTCGTCATTTTGGTCTTAAGATGTTCGCATTAACCCGCTCTACATGATCCTGGTGTTTGTTTTTCACTTTCAAACCAACGGTACTAGTGAGAAGGGGCATTACCTTCAACAGCCTCGCTCCTGATTGTCACTTTGGTTGCTATGATACTTGATAATTGGCCCCTATACCTAACTAGCTAGCCTCGATGAGCTTCCTTTGACTGGAGCTGAACGCTATGGGGGCCAAGATTACTTTCTATTCTCGAAGGAAATATCTAAAAAGTAAATTCATAAATGTGGAACCTGATAATTACTATAGTGAGTAGACCCTAGGGACATATTCCGTCAGTTTAAACCCAGGAATATAACAGCTCAGGCCTCAGACGTATCAAGATATTGTATAAATTTGCACCTTTTTTAGCCAATAATCAGCAGTGCACATACCAGATGGCACGTTTAGACTAAATCCCGTTCGCTACATGAGTCTCGTTTGCAAATCTCACCTTTAAATTGAATCTGACACCCTCCCTCAGCTGCACCCGACAGATAAATCTACACGCGTGGCCCTGAATGGATCATAGCTGTGTTTACACGTGGGGTGACACAGCGTGGTCTCACCCATGGGTGCTGCAGATACTGAGAGGAGCCTGTTTGCACTGGCATTGAAGACTGTGTAGGAACGAGGCGCCTTTGGTTGTTGGATAAATACAAAGATAGAATGTTAATTTATGATTTTTACTTTTTAGTTGGACGCATATATCATTATTCTTTGGGAATTGTAACTTAAAAGTCCATTATGTAACTTTTTTTTGGGGGGAGGGGGGTCAATCATCTACTTGCATCCATGGAAATGTTAGAGTTTTGCCTAAAAATTCCAGACTACAGCTTGAAATCTGACTATAGCGTTTATTTTATTGCAAATGTTTTTATTGCTCAAAAAATACCTTGAAAAACATGCATTACTGTCTGTCCGCTTCTCCACAGATCTGACCAGTAAATGGCACAACCGGCTTATCTGCATGGAAATAGATGTTTACAGTTGTCCCTCACTATATTGCGGTTCATCTTTCGTGGTCTCGCTGATTTTTTTCTGTGTAATTTTGCATGTTTTTTTGTTTTTTTGTACATCGTATGAAGGGACGTGCATTGTGTTCTGCGTCCTGATTGGCTGAGGGACTGTAGACCATTGTGTTCTGCGTCCTGATTGGCTGAGGGACTGTAGACCCATTGTGTCCATCAGTCCTGATCACAGAAATGTGAGAAACCATGTTTCTGTGTCCTGTCTGAGGGACATGTATACCATTGTGTTCTGCGTCCTGATGGTGAGGGGTTTTACACCATTGCCATCAACATGTATACAGTAATTGTGTAAAAATTTACATAAAGCTGAATCTCGGTGTGACTGTGCCTGTTGTGGGTTGCAAGTTTTCTCCCCGACAAACTCCCAATGATAAATCAGGCACCGATAAAGGCACCAAGGTTTGTAATTTGACTAGTTTATACAAGAGAGGTATGTGAGGATTTGTCCACTGATTTGAAGGTGGAAAGTGTGCGCCGTCATTGTGTTACAGACAAGAAAGACACTTAAAAAAATAAAGCTGCCCCCTGCCTGTGCCTCTGTACACGTAACTGTGTGAATGAGGGACCACTGTAGTGGTACATACTTGATTTGTAAAGTGCTTTGAGGTGCACTGAAGGTGTGTCCTTGGGCTGTATAAAAAACCCACCTCGACCAGTGCCTCTGATTTTGTGAATGTGGGTAAACATGCATGAAAGATGTTTAAATTAGGCTAACAACAACATTTGCAACATTTGAGATTTTCCTTCAATGTTGTATTATACCAGATGCCCTTCCTCACATAAAACACCTATTGAACCTATTCAGTTTGAACACCTTGAGCGTGTTGTGTGTGTGTTAACCACTCTGCCACTGCAAACCCAGTTAACTCCAGTTACGTTCCGTGTTTTAGACTAAACTGTCACTGTCATGATTCTGAACAAATGTCAGAGTATTTGGTTGCTCTCTTAATACAAACCCTGCTGTAATTCGGATCTACAGCTGGGAGTATCCAACAGAGCAAAGAATTGACCTTGAGTGGGCAGCACCACATGGCCCTCGCTCTCCCAAAAGCTCCCAGCTACAGTCCCGGGACGGTCTACAGAGGTGACCCCTACTGGACCCCTGCCAAGGCAAACTCTATGACGGAATGTTGTATCCGGAAAATATGCAAATTCCAGTTTTGTAGTTGTTTACAAAAGCAATCTGTGTTGTCTCATAAGCTCCCTCCCCAGCCGAGCGCTCGGAAAAACAGGGCCAATGTGTCAAGGGCCTAAAGCTAAACCATGATTAGTGTTTGGAAGTTTGTTTCTGTGGATTTATTTTTAGAAAGGAGTTTATATGGAAAAATTGCTTTGCCCTGCAAGTTCCACAATAGGGCATTGAACATTCACTAAATTACTGTTACTGTTGTTTTTACTGGCTTGAAAATACCGCTCTCATGGAAGTGGGATGGCCTCTCCGCGGATCTTACCTTGGCTTGTTTGGCCACCTGCCTGTCTCCATGGAGATATACGAGTTTAAAGCCATATTGTGAAACATTTGAGGCAAAGCACATAGACAGTTTATATAAATGCACATAGCTAACCTGCTGGCCGCTGCGTTTCGAATAGGAAGTGATTATCCAGCTCCATCGACTCGCTAACCCGCTCTATATGATCCTGGTGTTTTTATTTCGATATTGTGTCTGTAAATCAAGAACATTAATAACAGGTTTCATTCTCTAGATTGGCTCTTTGGTTGCTATGATACTCGCAGTCGAAATTCCAAATATGGAACTAGACTTCAAATTCGCTGCTAGAACCGTTGAGCTTCATTTGACTGGAACCGACGCTACAGGGAACGTCACACTCACTCAGTCCACTTCTTTATACAGTCCACGGTAAAGCGATAACACTGGAGGGACTGTGTCTCTCGGCTGGTCTGGGAACGCCTTGGGGTCCCAACGGAGGAGCAGGAGGACGTGTCTGGGGTGAGGGAAGTCCCTACTTAGACTGCTGCCCCCGCGACCTTGCCCCGAATAAGTGCAAGAAAATGGATGGATGGAGTTACATAGTGTTTCCTGAAAGTGCGTTTGACAGGTGAGACGACTCATGTAACCACTTTGTGATAAAAAAAATCGCACCTACCAAGAAACAAAGTCAAACTTCAGTGATTGGCAAACAAATGTACTACCACTGGAAAGAATTACTCATAAATAAGTAGATATCAGTGAATTCTTTAGAGTCTGGAGACCGAGGATCACGATAATACGCTACTTGAGCATTTTTGACCCGTTTTTCTATTAACTTTTCTTCACAAACTTCCACTTGATTGGTATAAACCTATAATAAATACTTACCATGGATATTTTTTCTCACCAAACGAAGTCATAATAAGAAAAACTTGACTTGTTTCCATTCGAATGCGTAATGCACTATCAAGATTACACCTGTGTCTTCTCCTGTCAAGAGTGGTTCAAGTTGGACTATATCACAAAATTCCAAGAGCGATGCGTGGCTGCACTATCAAGAAGTGTGCACTGTGGACTCCTGTCAAGGTTCAAGTGGTAGTTCAAAGGTGGACTATATCACAAAATGAAAGAGCGACGTGGCTGAGGCCTGAAGTGTGCGGGGTGGACGACTTTCAAATGACAGGTGCAAAGAGGAGAGAAAGAGCGAGAGTAGGGCCATTGACTGTGATGACCCCATTATTACTCTGTTAATAAGACCTGCACCAAAGCATCGGAACACGGCGAGAAATGGTTTCCAAGAGTCAGTTCCTCATTAATACATGAGAATATGGTCATTTCTTCGTCCCCCTAGAACTTAGATGGGGTACACATTTGTCATATGCCAGTTAATAAAGTACTTGAAAAGTTAAAGCCACAGTACGCAACTTTTTAGCCAAAAAAGTTGACTTGATTGATTTTGGTCAGTTTTGTTGCGCTGAAAAACTTTAAAACATGCGTCCTTACTTTGAGCGGGCCCGAACCTGACTCCTCCTTCTTGTTTCCATGGAAATGTTTTTCTTTGGTTATAATCTTCTATAGTATGGCACAAAACTCATGTATCACCAATGGTTAAGGTTCCGAAGTATGGTTTAACCTTCAAACGTTTCCATGGAGTCACGCAAATTACAGACGACATAAAACCCATCGATCGCCGTGGAGAATGTTCCAAGGTATGGTTTTAACTTGTTTCCTTTAACTTTAACGTTTCCATGGAATCACACAGACGACAGATGGCGCAAAACTCATCTGCCGCTATGGAGAATGTTCCGAAGTATGGCTTTTAATTTTAACGTTTCCATGGAATAGCACAGATGACAAAAGACATAAAACCCATCAATTGCCATGGAGAAGGTTCCAAAGTGTGGTTTTAACGTTTCCATGGAATCACACGGACGACAGATGACACAAAACTCATCTATCGCCATGGAGAATGTTCCGAAGTATGGTTTTAACTTGGAATCACGCAGACGACGTACCAACAGCCAGAAAGTTACATACTGTACCTTTCCCAAAGCCTGAATGTCAAAAAGTATCTGGACAGTGAGTCATTCTTCCTCTTAAACATCAACATCACTGAAATAGCCGCTCACTGACAACATAATGTGAAAAGCTTTTCATTTGCGTGATGCATTCAAAAACAGGAAGGAAAAAAGATTAATGTATTGTAATGGTTCTGTAATAACTTGTGTTCTTGTTTATCCCTGTTGTGTCAGGAGGGGGCGCTGTGGGATGTTTTATGCATGTGTTTGGTGTTAAGAAGTTCAGAAGAAGTTGTCTTGACAGAGCATGTTGGAGAAGTTAGTGTGAGCTTTGGCTTAACAGCAGCTTGTATTGCCATCCTTTTGAGAATTAAACACATTGAAAAGAACAAGTCGTCTCCTTCTTACCTGTGAACACGGGGCATTACAGTATTTTTCTTTCGTTTCCATTTTAAGACAGCCATTGTTACGCACGATAATTGACCAAAGCAGCTTTCATTTCCCTCATACTCAGACAGAGGAGTGTAGTTTTAGACCATTGTTCCACAGCACTGAGTTTTACATTCTTAAAAACATAAACAACGGTTTGAAGTGGTTTATAGTTATTCCTTAAGCATTCAGAACATCCAAATTATTCTCTAACAGGTTTTAGAGAGCAGAGCGGAGTTTTGCCATCACGGTAATGCTAACAGCAACTATCATGCTAACCCCGCGCCTATTTCTTGGACAAGAAAACTCTTTATAATGGAGCTCAACAGTTACCGAAGGAAATTTTCCGTTCACTTTTCCCATCGACTTTTTGAAAAATTCAAACATTAACAGTTCAAAGACATCGTAGATGCCAACCAACTACGTGCTAACTAGCTACGTGCTAACTAACATCCATAACGTGGTTGTTTTAAGTCCAAAAAGGCTGTTTAAAATGCAAGATTCTGCTTTTTTTTAAATAACTTCACAGTTTTTAAAAGTTTATAAAAGTCCAGGTCTTGTGATTATTAGTTACAATGTAGCTGATTATTCCCGAACAAGCTTTCAAACTATTAATATGCATTTTTTTTTTTAAATAAAAGTTTATAAGAAAAATTAATCTCGGACAAGAAAACTCTTTATAATGGAGCTCATCAGTGACCGAAGTAAATTTTCCATTCATTTTCCCCATCGACTTTTCGAAAAATTCAAACATTAACAGTTCAAAGACATCGTGGAGGCTAACCAATTACGTGCTAACTTGCTGCGTGCTAACTAACATCCATAAAGTGGTTGTTTTAAGCCCAAAAAAGCCATTTAAAATGCAAGATTCTGCAAAAATTTTTAAATAACTTCACGGTTTATAAAGTTTATAAGTATCATAGTAACCAAGTGTAGGTCTTGTGATCATTAGGTACAACGTTGCTAATTCCCGAACAAGCTTTCAAACTATTAATATGCATTTTTTTCAGAAAGTCTCTGAGAAAAATAAATGGGATTCTGACCTCTTTTCTTTGTACTACAAGAGATTTGTGTTAAATCTATATCTTTGCTCAAATACATGAGAAAAAATCTGGTGCAGTCCCAGAAGTGAAACTGTCCCTCCAGCAAACGCCTGGCAGTCGCGTGGCACCTCGTCAACACCACGGCTGTAGCCTTCAGTGGCACCTAGCATCCATCATCGTGGTGTGATTTGTAATTTTCATGTAGATTTGACCTCAGGGTATGTTCAGTGTGGTGTCAAAACGGTGCCACAAAAGCAAGATTAATATGGAAGGAGTTTCGTAAATGTGCTTGATTTGAACTACAGCCAGAGAACACATACAGTATTACGCATTATCGTGGCTTTAATTCCCTTTTAATCATGCTCCTCGTCTCCTTGGGATAAGTATTTCTCATTTTCTAACTTAAAATGATGTCTGCATTTGGGAAATAATAATTTATAAACTACACCTCTGTTTCCATTGAGGCATTTCGGTGTTCGGCGCCCTCTGCTGGCGGCAACGAATGAACAACGGTACTGTAAACAAGTGAAGTCCTCCTTTTCCTGAATGCTACGCTAATAGAGCGATGCGTTCTTTGCGTGGGGATGGTTTATGGGCGTAAAAATTGCGTAGGAGGTATCTGAAGTTTTATGTATGACGCAACAAAACTGGCAATATCAATAAAATGTTCATGTCCCAAAAACTGCAATGCTATCTTACCACTTAGCCACTTCTCAGAGGCTGCATTCGTCACCTAGGCAACAGTTTAAACAACAATACCCATGTCTTCCCCCTCCCCAGACACTTCCATCAGCTCTTCCATCTGAATCCCAATGCATTTCCATTTTCCTTCCCATTTTAACATGTCTTTGTTTTATTAGTTCAATTCCGATCTTTCTTTCCATGCGCGGCAGTAAACAAGATGGCTACAGCTGATCCGAAGCCAGTCTGGAATAAATCCTTGCCGGAATAATTAAAATTGAATGAGCGTCTTTCTTTGCAGGAAGCTGGAATTGCCTGAACTGTACCTTGACAAACAGCCATGTATTAAAATGTGCATCGCTAACGAAACAGTGCATACATTATTAAGATTTTTGATTAAAAAACAACAAACACGAGTCCTATTTTACCTCACCGAACGATGTCTTTACCGGAGATGTTGCCAATTTAAATGAGGAGGGTTTTTTTTTAATACATATTGCATAGGAAGATTGAGGCGAAACCAGATCAGATTAAATGAACGGTGGAGGTCAAAGGTTATCTCTTTTTCTTGCGGTGACACGGATCCGGTAAGATAGTTTAAATGCAACTCCGGGGAAGCACTACACAGCCAAGAATAGTGGCAGATTAAACGCAGAATTGGCTGTTTTTTTTGTAGCGGGCCTCCTGGAGAATACAAAAGGCGCTGCTGCTATATATTAAAGGTTATTTTTAGCAAAGGGGTAATACTGTTTTATAGATTTTTCCAAGTCCTGGTGCTGGTTTGTTGGTGTAAATGGGTGTATGCATGGGAGGCTTTGAGAAAGAACAATCTATAGGAGTTTTAATAGCGCTCGGTAAATGTCAAAATGAATGAAGCGTCTGCAGTATAGAAATAAAATAAACTGTACGCAATGATTTACTGAACTAATGAGAGCGTATCTGTAATGTAGACTGTCCAGAAGATGTACGCCATAGTGCAGAACTGTTTGCTCCCCTAAAAATAAACTAAAATACATTACAGATGTGTTTAATGCACTGAAAAACAAAGAAAAACATCTATTCTTATTGTGAGCGGGCTTGCATCTCCACAAACCTGACTCTCATTTGGGCTGGAGGAGGGTCTCTGCAATATTATCGCCAAAGGAACAGCAAAAGGCACAGTTTCGCATAAAATTATCTGTCTATATGGTTTAAACTTGCTACTTCCACGGAATCATACAGTTGACTTTTCACCTCTAGAAAGTTCCGTACTACTGCTTTAGCTAACTGTACGTAGTAAAGTAAAAGAAAAATTCAATTCTGTCAACTCACATGCTAACTTGCTACATGCTAACTAACTGTTTCATTGCTCATCTTCTGGTCTGATGGACTCTGCCTTATATCTGTCTGAAGGGAGAAGCTAACGACACTGAAGCTAACACACCGGTTTCTGTTTGTTAGCTAGGTCAAAGTGTGAACTGTGCCTGAGTCATATTTTGAATAATCGTTCAGGCTCCTAATGGGTACTCTCACACCCGTTAGCATACTGGCTAGCACTATTGTTCTCCTTGTTTAGCTTTAGATCTGAGGATGGAGAATGAGAAAGAAAATGACGTCTAAGGCCCACATTCCTGTTCAAAGATGGATTGACTTCCGCAACAAAAATGGCCACTTTATCTCCCTTCTCAAATCATTTCTTTTTTTTGTCTGTACTTCACTATTTTCGAAGTAGTGGTTTGTGACTTTTGAGGTAGAGATGTACAGCAGATTGGCGTCCTGGCGAGCTGCTCTTGCAACGGTGTTGGTTTCAATGTCTGTAGCAAAGGTAAAGTGCTTCTCCTAACCGCCCGGTGATCCCCTCCTGACCGTCTGGTGATGGCTGGACCCTAGATCCCCTCCTGACCGTCTGGTGATGGCTGGACCCTAGATCCCCTCCTGACCGTGGCTGGACCCTGGACCCCTAGATCCCCTCCTGACTCCCCGGTGATGGCTGGACCCTAGATCCCCTCCTGACTGTCCGGTGAGGCTGGACCCTAGATCCCCTCCTGACCATCTGGCTGGACCTAGATCCCCTCCTGACCATCCGGTGATGGCTGGACCCCAGATCGCCTTGCCTGAATGGACGGCTCGTTGAGTGGGCTCTGGCCCTACAAACTTGAACTTTATCTACAAATGGATGCGCCTTAGTCCTGGACACATCTGCAGCCTGTCCGTCCATGGGAGTGGATCTCTCCTTCACTGTGGTTCTCCTCGAGGTTTCTCCTTTTCCCACTGGGTTTTTGGAATTTTTCCTTGCTGAGATGGAGGGTCTAACAGTTATAACATTTTTTTTCGCCAGTCAAATCAACAACCCAACTGCATCTACCACGCACGCAGCCACAGCACTAATCGCTTATACTTGAGAAAGGTTCCCTACGGCCGTGACCGACAAGCAGATCAACCAATCAGAGAACTCGAGTCCAAACAAACACGCTTTCTTTTGCATGGACAGAATTCTTCGGACACACTTTACCCTTACAAGTCCTTGAGATTGTTTTTTATAAGGTGAAAGTGCAAACATCAAAAACCTCACTCGAACAACTGGCCCCACCTTGAACTAATGCGCATCAGACGGCCCCATAGAACTCAATGCAATCTTTCTATCTGCATTACAACAGCTCCGGCCACACAAAGCTCTGTTCCATTGTTGGTCTTATCTTCATAACAGTGTAATCTAACATGTTTTGAATGGGATTTTCCACACCACAGCGCCGCGTTCTGCCGTACTTATTTACCATGAAAGGACCAAATGGGGAAGCTATTTTACCCGCAATCACCTTCCCTGTTACTTCGGTTCTGCACTCACGCTGCTAAGACACACCTCGGGAAATATCTGGACCAAACAGGAAGACATGACAACAAAGATATTTCCGATTTCGGACAAAATAATGGATTCTGCTGGGCTTTGATGGGAGTGATGATGGGATAGTGAGGGTAGAGGCGAATTAGACCAAGATGGGCTTTTATCATGTTGTAGAAAAATGAAATACATGTCAAGAATAATGTGGCTGAAGCTATTTTCTTGGCCAAAAAAAGTTGCATAACATAAAATACCAAAAATTTTAACTTTTCTAGTGGAGGATTGGTCACCTGCTTGTCTCCAGAGAGCTTGCTTCACAGTGTGGCATTATCTATCGCCATGGAGACAAGCGGGAGCAATGAAAACGCCAAAATCAATATCAGGTGTTTTATTGTTAAGATATAACACAGTGTCTCTGTCAGTGGGCTCACCTCACCATAGATCTGACCTGTAACTTGGCCTCACGACATAAGTTCATAAGAAAAGTTATAAAGTGTGTAGCTATAAGGTGTTTTTTTTTATTTTGAGTTTGAATGACCCTATGAACTTGTGCATCTTAATCGAAGAGTTCCAGAGCTCAGAGCAGACCAAAGGGAGGAGGAAGAGCGGAAAGAGAAAGGAGGAGAGAGGACAGGGAGCTGGAGAGAGGAGGAGGAGAAAGAGGGAGAGAGGAGAGAGAACAGAGAGCTGGAGATAGAAAGAGGAGATGGGACAAAGCTGTAGAGATAGAAGGAGCGGAGAGAGAGGAGGAGGGGCGATAGGGAGGAGGAGAGGGAGCAGAGAGCTGGAGAGAGGAGGTGGAAGAGGAGACAGAGAGAGGAGGAGAGGGGATAGAGAGGAGGAGAGGGAGCAGAGAGCTGAAGAGAGGAGGAGGAAGAGGAGACAGAGAGAGGAAGAGAGGGGATAGAGGAGGAGAGGGAGCAGAGAGCTGAAGAGAGGAGGAGGAAGAGGAGACAGAGAGCGGAGGAGAGGGGATAGAGAGGAGGAGAGGGAGCAGAGAGCTGGAGAGAGGAGGAGGAGCAGAGACAACGAGAGGGAACAGAGAGATGCAGATAGGAGAAAAAGCAGAGAGAGCAGGAGGAGACAGAGCAGAGTGTTAGAGAAAGAGAGGAGGAGGAGAGAGAACAGAGAGCTGGAGGGAGGAGGAGGAGCTGAAGGAGCGAGAGGGAGTGGCAATGTGGAGGAGATGGGAGAGGTTTTGTGCAGCGAGGTCATGAACAGCTTTGACTGTGAGGAGGATTTTGAAGTTGTTCGTTTGGTGGGAGGCCGGCGAAGCTGCTGGAGAATGGGGCTGAACGGTGACAGTCCCAGTGATGATCCGAGCTGCAGAACTTTGCAGGAGGTGCCATTTCTGGAGGGATTTGCTCGAGAGACCAGAGAGGAGAGAGTCTTAATAGACAATCTGGGAGGTGACAGCAGTGTGAGGAGTGAGAGGAGCAGAGAGGAGAGATATTACGGAGGTGAAGATGTGACCGAGCGGGTGATGTTCTTGGTGTGGGAGTGGAGGACGCCCATAGACTTAGATAACCTGCTAGCCACTGCTTTTGCCATCAACTCCAATTCGTTTTCTATTGTAAAACTATCACTCCTCTCTCTGCAACTGCTATTGTCAGACTCGTCATTTCCGTCGTAAAATGTTCGACTTAACCCCCACTGGTGTTTTTATTTCGCTATCGTGTCTGTAAAACCAAGATATGAACATTAATAACAGACAAATCCGGCACCTTCTTTCCCTGAGGTCCTTCCTGTTAGCATTAGCAACAGGTTTGATTGACAGTGTTGCTAAGCGCCCGCTGCCTGCTTAAACCAGCGGTGCGGGCGGGAAGGGGCGTTACCTTCAACAGCCTCACTCTGGATTGGCTCTTTGGTTGCTATGATACGGAATTCCTAATATGCAACTTGTCTCCAAAATCGCCGCTATAACTGCTCTAGCCTCGATGAGTTTCATTTGACTGGAGTCCAACACCTGAAGGAGCCTTTAGATTGTTCAGTCAACTTAAAGACTTATCTATGTATGTAGTGAATATATTTTTGTATTTTTGTCTTTATTTAGTCCAGTAGCCTTGAGGAGCACACATTTTTACCAAGGAACCTTACCGCACAGATCCAGACCTCACTGAGATGCTGCTGCTTTGCCTGAAATATTCCACAGTATGTCATTAAACATGCCTGTCGTCATAGAAACAAGCAGAAGACGCCAGAGAGCCAAGTTACAGGTCAGATCTGTGAAAAGGTGAGATATTTTTGAGCAATAAAGACGCCCTGCAACCTCACTGTTAGCCTCACTACTTCCCGTCCAGTAGTGAGACCAGCAACAACTAGCATGCTAACCACGCACCAAAAACAATATTATTACACAAAACAGTATTTGAGCATAATTTGTCCGGCCCAGTACAGATATATTTATAAGCAGCTCAAAATGTTTCATGCCTGCTGTCTGCATTGACCACAATCAGGAAGTGTGTGTTAGCATGCTAGTTATTACCACTCTGGCCTCTGAAAACTGTGAAACGCGCTTATAAACTCATCACGGTGAATAATTAGGATGTTCTGAATACATAAGGTGAGTGAGGAATAACTTGACCCTCTGTAAACTGTTTCAAAGTTCTGTTGCAGGATTTTTTTGTTTTTAAGACTGTAAAAATCAGGTACAGCGTCTTTCCAAAATGATTTCAAAGGTGTTGTATTTGGATTCCCGGTGCTGAGCTGGAGTTCGGTGTGAGCGTGGGCTGTTCTGGCGGCTCCTGGACCCTGTGTTCTTGTTAGTGTCGGGTAAATGACAGCTCACATGTCCACAGTCCAACGTCTGGACTTTTCATTTATTGAGACACAAAAAAAACTTATCTTTTTCTTCTTTTCTTCCAGCACTGCAGAACATTGAGGCGTCATAATAACATCGACACTTGCTCCTGAGCTCAAGGATACTTCATGTACTGTACATGTACAAATAAAACATTCTTACAGTAGCAGTGGTAGTGGCAGTAGTACTGTTAGTAGCAGCAGTGATGGTGGAAGTAGTGGTAGTAGTGGTGGTAGTAGTAGTAGTAGTAGTAGTAGTGGTAGTAGTAAAAGCAGTAGCAGTGGTAGTTGTGGTAGTAGTAGTAGTACTGGTAGTAGTGGTAGTAGTAATAACAGTAGCAGTGGTAGTAGTAGTAGTGGTAGTGGTAGCAGTGGTAATAGTGGTGGTAGTGTAGTAGTAGTAGTAGTAGTAGAGGCAGTAGCAGTGGTATTGGTGGTAGTAGTGGTGGTAGTAGTAATAACAGTAGCAGTGGTAGTAGTAGTAGTAGTAGTAGTAGTAGTAGCAGTGGTAATAGTGGTGGTAGTAGTAGTAGTAGTAGCAGCAGTAGCAGTGGCATTGGTGGTAGTAGTGGTGGTAGTAGTAATAACAGTAGAAGTAGTGGTGGTGGTAGTAGTAGTAGTAGTGGTGGTGGTCGTAGCAGTTGTAGTAGTAGTAGTTGTGTTAGTAGCAGTATTTTATTTATTTATTTGGAAATGAAACAGTGCATATTAATGAACATATAGGTCAGATTATACAAGCTAGTTTCCATCTGTAGTAGTAGTAGTAGTAGTAGTAGTAGTCGTAGTAGTAGTAGTAGTAGTAGTATTTCTCCATGCTGTTTAAAATTGTACTATTATCCTCCAAGATCAACCACTTCTTTTTCTCCATTGAAAAAAACATCTCTCTGTTCTGTATTTTCGTCTATCTCCATGGAGACTGTATGATTTCAACTTTCTTTTTCCATGGAATCATACAGGTGATGTGCCAACACCAGAAAGTTACACGGTGTGGCTTTAAAGTATCTGTACCAGATGTTTTTCCATATATTTGAGGAAAATGTGTCTTGCCCCAGTACCGATACATGACATAAGCAGCTCTTGAGGCCAAAATACTTCACTTTGTACAACATCTCATTATACACTGTTTTTCATCCAACAATCGTGAAAAGCATTTATAAACTCATCATGGTGAATAATTAGGATGTTCTGAATGCGTAAGGTAAGTGATTGATAACTTTGGACAATTGCAAACCTTTTAAAATGAACTCTGTGTGTTTTTTCCACGATTTTAAGACGTTAAAACAGGTACAGCGCCTTTAATATTACGGTTGGCTGATTCTCGCATTAGGCAGACGGGACGGAGAAAGGAGGAACTCATTGAAACCTGTCTAGACAAGTACTTTTCTAAGTCTCCACATAGAATGGCCTAAAAGCTGTACTTGTATTGATCCACACGTCGCCCAAAAATCTCCAGTAACTTCCCGGCATCAGAAGATTCAATTCAACCAATTTGAAGCATTAGACGTAACGCGCAGTGATCATGGTCCAATCAGGTTCATCTGGTCTCCTCTTAATGTTTTTGGATTCTTTATCCAGACCAAGGTTTAGTCTGTTTGGACTGCTCACCATGGAGCTATTAAAATAACTGGATAGAGTGTATTGCTGCTTAGAGCCATCACGAGTTGGACTAGTGGCCACTCGCTGGTACTACAACGAAAAAATCTCTCGTGCCATTTTTCTCTCGTACCAATTTTCAAATCATAAACTTTTCCTCAGCTCAAAATCCGCCTGTCGTCTTAAAAAAAACGCTTTTAATCGTTAGCTTCGGCTACGCTCTAGCTCTGATTGGTCAGATCGGTCACGTGGTACGACATGAACGAGTCTGTGAGCGATGTGAACGAGCCCAACCGTCGTGAACGAGCCGCAGGTTTAGAACATGATTCCGAAGCTCCTGGAAGCACAAACATTATCATTTAATTATTTATCATTTATTTATTATTCCCTTTCCTCCTTCGTAGCTGTTCCGCTCGCTCTCGTCGTGCAAAGCCTCATGGGGGGTCGCCCGACTGCGCGTGGTCCATGGGCAGGATGTACCTCGCTGCTAAAGGCTCGCGACATGCGCCAGTGAGCACGGCACATGGACTTTAACTTGGGCTTGACGCTCACTAGTGCTTTAAACAGGTTTTGGAGCCGTCGTCCTACCGGTGGAGGCAGGACGACAGCGCCATCTGCAGTCCGACTTCTTCAGTACAGTATCCCAGGTGTGTGTGAGAGAGAAAAGGCCCCCTCGTCTCGGTTTAAAGTCCCATGGGCACGTTTCCCTATTTCAATAGCCTCCTTAATCCTCTGTCTCAATGATGTTTGCACCAGAGCTAAACACACGAGTTCTGTGTCAAATTTGCCTTTTATTTTAGACAAAGATTTATATAAACTTAGAGCATTTATAGCATATTTTGTAACAACTTATAACATATAATCAGAAGAAGCCCGTTCAACAAAATGACCCGCAATAACTCACAGGTTTGACAAGTTATTTTCATAAGTGGTTATGAAGTACAGGATGAATAAGGTTGTCCATTAAAAGCATCGGTACTTCTAAATATTTCTGAAAGATTTTGAAGTAAATATTATTGTTTATAATACTTAATACATAATTGTGCTGAAGGTAAAGTTTGTAAAAAAGTAGTAGAGTAGCAGTAGTAATTGTTGTTGTTTCAGTTGTAGAAATAATGGTAGTAATAGTGGTAGTAGTAGTAGTGGTGGTGGTAGTAGTAGTTGAAGTAGTTATATCAGTGGTAGTAAAACCATTGTAGTAGAAATATAATTATATTATAATAGAAATAAGAGGCAGCTCTAGTACTAGTAGTAATGGTGGTAATGGTAGCAGAAGTATTGTTGAAGCAGTTCACCAATTAGCAGTTACTAGTAGTAGTAGTTGTTGCAGCAGTAGTACTAGCAGCGGCAGCAGCAGTAGTAGTAGTAGAAATAGAAAATATACCCTATAGTGAACTAGAACACTTCTAATACCATCCAAGCCAACCCAAGTGTGCTACTACTACTACTACTACATTACTACAACTGAAACAACAGTACCACTGCTACTACTATTATTTCCACTACACATTTTCTTCCAGACAGTACTTTAATACATTTTAAAGCACCTTGTTACTCAGAAGGTGCTTTGAAATGTATTTAAACAGTACTAACAGGTTGTTAGTACTGTTTAAAAGTCACTGCATAATGCAAATTTATTCCCATGACTGTCAACCAATCAGACACCGACACTGTAACCCTCCACCAATCACAGCCTCCCAAAGGCCGACAGTACAATAGAATTAAAAAAGTAATTAAAAAGCACTTCTCCTTGTGAGTGCCTGGTGTACTCTCTGTGTTTCCCTCGTCACTCGAGCAGAAAAAGCTTTGGTTTGGAATAATGAGACAGCCGTCCTGTTGTCTGCCGGCTCCGATATCAATTCCACCTCGGTGCATTTGCTTGTCAACAGCCAAACACGTGCACAACAAACTTTACCGCTCTAAAGCTGCATTAGGAAACTTTACAACCACCCGCTTGTCTCCATGGTGACATAATTGTTCTGCCTAGAGTGTAAAAGAGGGAGTATTTTACTTTTTCTGCCATGTTATAACGTCGTTCCCTCATCAAAAAAGTGCCAGAATAGGTTTTAGATGACATCCCTGCATGTTTGAGTAATCTAGTGATCTGTCCCGGGCCCTTTTCAAAGCTCCGCACAAGTCTACATTACCCACGCTCACACACGATTATTCTCCATAAAAATACAAAAAAACAGTAGCGCGGTAGCTTAATTAGAAGGATGCACGCAGTGACTTAGCGAGGAGAGCAAAGGGAGGGGCTCAGAGCGACAAAAACAAAAGTGAAACCTAAAAAAAAAAAAATAATATCTTGTTTTCGGTGAGTATAGCACTTTCAAAACAATAAAAGGTAAAACGCCTCTAATATGTTACGTGTTAGCATCTTTCTGCACCTGGAATGTTCCACAGTAGGGCATTCGACGTATCCATCTCCTTAACGACAAGGTCTACGTGAGTGAGAATGCTGCAGACCTGCTTCCACGCTTTTTTTTTTCAAACCACAGCGCACTAAACCAAACCACAGCGCGGAACCATCTCTCCATAATTCTCCGAGGGTTCAATTCCCACCACAATTTTGCCAAACAAGCAATTGCCCAAGTCACAGTGACAAATGGATGTGAATCTGCTGCTGCTGCTGCAAGTCCGAGCTCATAAAACACAGTATACAAGTCGATAGTGAGAGGTACTTGTATTTCATTTCAATGGCTTAATCTGAGCTTTAAGCCGTGTTTTAATGTGGTTTCCTCCCCGTAAACGTACCTGGAGTTGTGTTTCGTTTCATTTACACGTGTTTGAATCTATATATGTAAAGCTCAAAATGCTCCGTTCCACCTTGTGATGTCATCAAGTGGTAGTTTTCAAGTGCAACATCTACGTTTTACTTTTTGTTCAGTAGAGATTGGCGATTCCGGGGCTGAAATTATCCAAATGATGCCCTGATTACACCAACTAGCATGCTAACCACGCACCAAAAACAATATCATTACACAAAACTTAAGTATTTTTGCACAATTATTCTGAGCAGCTCAAATATGTTGTCTGAGCATAATGAAAATGCCTGTCATGCTGAGTTCATGTTGCTTGTCCTGACAAAAGTCTGAGAGAAACGTGCTTAACTCATCACGTCAGAGGCAAACCACATTTATAAACTAGTTCGTTTCACATTTTTTAAGACGGTAAAAATCAACCACTTCCTGTATTACCACATGATGACATCACAAGGTGGAACAGAGAACTCAGCCTCGAGGAAACAATTACGTAAAAATCAAAAATAGCGTAATATGGGCCCTTAAAGTTACGTTTAAAAAAAAAAAACACATTTTAAAGAGTAAGATTTGAGTTGCATAATTGAAAAAAAAAAAAAAAAGTACCGTATTTTCCAGACTATAAAGGTGGGATTTATACTCAGATGTGATTTATGTGTGAAATATATTTTTTTTTTTTCATTATTATGTATTTTTTGGCTAGTGTCTAGTTTGACTTATACTCCAGAATGTTTAATGCCATACTGTGGAACCTTCCAGACAAAACAACAACATCATCATGGATAAAAGCAGACGTTTCAGAAAAGTGCCAGAGTGCATCCTTAACCTGCTGGTCCTTACAAAGCGCTGGTTGTGTGTAGTCCCTGTCCTCTTGTTTTCAGTCCATGTTCCATTATCTTGCTCTCCGCCCGACACTCGTTTACTTCCGCTCTGTTTCCGTGTGACTCCGGAGCGTCTGCTTCACCTCACTGCCCTCTTCATGTAGCAGCGGTCGCCCCGGCAACCACCCGAAAACAACACCAGATTTTGTAACATGTCAAATCTGAGACAAGAAAGATGTACCCAGCACAATCAAACGTGTATTGAGAGCCACTGCTACTACTACTAGTACTATTACTACTATTACTACTACTTTTACTGCTGCTACTACTGCTGCTACTATTACTGCTACTACTACTAGTACTATTACTACTGCTGCTACTTTTACTGCTACTACTAGTACTACTACAACTACTGCTACTGCTGCTAGTACTATTACTACTATTACTACTACTTTTACTGCTGCAACTAGTACTACTACAACAACTGTTACTGCTCCTACTATTACTGCTACTACTACTACTAATACAACAACTACTACTACTATTACTACTACTACTACTACTACTACTATTACTACTGCTACTACTACTACTACTGCTACTGCTACTACTGCTACTACTACTACTACTACTACTACTGCTGCTACTACTAGTACTAATGCTACTACTGCTGCTACTACTAGTACTAATGCTACTGCTGCTACTATTACTGCTGCTACTACTACTACTGCTGCTGCTACTCTTACTACTACTACTATTACTACTACTACTACTTTTACTACTACTACTACTACTACTGCTACTACTACTACTACTACTACTACTACTACTACTACTACTACTACTACTACTACTACTTCTACTACTTCTGCTACTACTACTACTACGTGCATGAAATCCAATCATTACTACTGGTAATACCATTTATTTCTAGTCTAAATCTTCCAGTGAATTAAAATAAAATGATGTTAATATTAAACAAAAAATCTAAGAATTTAAAGTACACTATGTAACTTTTCTAGTAGGATAATAGTTATTGTTTTGACTGGCCATTAAGGCCTTAACTTATTCATCTACTGCTAACTGCATTACAATTCCAAAATACTTTAAATAACATGCAGCATTCTTATTGTGAGTGGACTCGCCTCTCCACAGATCTGACCTGTAACTTGGCCTGGTTGAATTGGACACATGGAATAACTTCATAGAGCAGAGCAAAAACATGTCCATGGAGACGAGCTGATGGCCGACCTGGCACTCCAAATGGACATAGCTAACGTGCTAGCCAAACAGGAAGTGATCATGGACGCTTCTGGCTCCATCAACTCTGGCTCTGATTCACTTTCTATAGAAAAACCGTCAGCCTTCTCTCTGTAACTGCTGCTGTCAGACTTATAATTTTAGTCTTACAATGTTCGTATTAACCCGCTCTACATGATTCTGGTGTTTTTATTTCGATATTGTGTCCGTAAAACCAAGATATGAACATTAAAAACAAATCAGGCACCTTCTTTCCGCAAGGTTGCTCCCACTAGCGTTAGCAACAGGTTTGATTGTCAGTCATGCTAAATCAGTGGTGTGGCCTCACTCCAGATTGGCTCTTTGGTTGCTATGATACTCGCGGTCGGACTTCCAAATATGGGACTGGGCTCCAGATTAGCCGCTATAACTGCTAGCATCGACATCGCGCTCGGTCCACTTCTTTGCACCGTCTGTGGTTTCAACTTAAGCTCGTCCTTCTCTTCCTTCGCTCATCACAGGTCAGATCTGTCCATCGCACATTGTCAGAGTGGATTTCTGAATCAGGTTTCAGTCTTCACACCTCGGAGCTGCGGTGAAGGCGGATAAAAGGTCATAAAAACAGTCTAGCGCTCCATAACTCGGTGTGTCCGGTCCACTCTGGGGGTCAAACTTTTCAAACCCCCCTCCCTCTCCCGCTGTCTCTCCTCTGTCATCCTGATGCACTTTCCTGACCCTCAAAGCCCCATCCTCTCCTCTCCAACAATCAAAGTCTGCGATTAGGAACAGCACTCCGCCGCCTTCACTTCTGGAGTGAGTCTGACAGCTCTTACTCAAAGTTTCCTGGCAATTTTTCTATTTTATTTTTTGGACAAACTTCAAAGACTACCTGTATTTTTTATAACAACGAAATGGCGGTGCATGCAGAAGGCGAGCGTGGTGGGCGGAAATGGAAGACATCTCAAATAATATCGTTCATTTGTGCAGTCCTTCAACAGCGAACTCTCTAGTAACCATGGTGACGATAGATACACACAGCAACACAAAGTTTAGAGATTTTAAAATACTGCATTAGTCTTATATAGCACTTTTACGGAGGTTGAAAGACGTTTTTTTTATTTTATTTATTTATTTATTATTTTACCACGTCTACATCCTCTCATACTTAACACAAATCTATAAGAGAAAACAAAAAAACATTTATAAAACTATACCATAAAATATAACATATATATATAAAGAAGTGGACTAAGTGAGTGCGACGTCACCGGCAAAGTTTGAGGTTGGCGGTTATATCGGCGAATTTGGAGCCAAGTTGCACATTCGGAATTCCGATAGCGAGTATCATAGCAACTAAAGAGCCAATCTGGAGCAAGGCTATTAAAGGTAATGCTGCTTCCTCCACGCACCGCTGGTTTAGTAGGGAGCAGGCGCTTAGCAACGCTGTCAATCAAACCTGTTGCTAGCGACCGAGCGACCTCGGGGAAAGAAGGCGTCTGATTTTGTCTGTTATTAATGTTCATACCTTGGTTTTACGAACACAAAAGTGAAATAAAAACCCCAGGATCATGTAGAGCGAGTGAACACGAACATTTTAAGACCTAAATGACAAATCTGACAGCAGCAGTTACAGAGAGAGACCGTTTTTCAGTATAAATCGAATTGGAGCCATGGATTTTTTGGTTCACTTGATACTGAAATATTGTAAACTGCCCAAAATTTTAATGAAGCTGGAGGTACATAACTGTTTGAATGGCTTTTGCTGGTTGTTTCGTACCTGGTTTGTGGATTATATCTCTGTAAATACTGGACCAACACACACATAAAAAGATGGTAAACTAAAGTGGAATTACTGCAGTATTCAAACACAACATGAATGACCCACTCCCAACAATGATTCACTTTGCCTTGATGTTTTATTCAAACATTTAAAGGTGCAATACGTCTTGGGTTTGTACCTGCTTGTCTCCATGGAGATGTTAATGTTTGTACTGCATAGCATTAAACCATCTATATTTCAATGATTCATTCACACATCCTCACGGTCACACTGCTGCTTTTTGTTCCGTGTTTATCCCCAGTCCAGCTCCACTGTGTGATACTTACTGTGAACTGGCTCGTCTCTCCACAGATCTGACCTAGCTTGGCCCGGAGGCATCATCTGCTTTTCTTAAATTGATAGCAGCATATGGCAAACCCTCCACCAAAAAAAAGTTACGCAGTGCACCTTTAAACATTGTTATAGCAGTAAAAGATTGTGTTGGATGTGCAGAATTTGAAGTTTGGCTCTTGTTCTTGTCCGAAACCCACACAAAACTCTGATTAGACTCTTTACACTTCAAAACACTTGTGCTTTGTCTGCTACCACTACTACTACTGCTACTACTACTACTGCCATTACTGCTACCACTATCGCAGTTGCTACTACTACTACTACTATTGCTACTGTTGCTACTGCTACTGCTAACGCTACTGCTGCTAACACTGCTACTACTACTGCTAATACTACTGCCACTGCTACTGCTACAGCAACTGCTACAGCTGCCACTACTGCTTCTACTACTACTACGCTTCTAATACCGCTAGTAGTACTGTTACTGCTCCTACTATTACTACTACTACTACAACTTGTTCCAGTCCCAAGCCCATACAAATCGCTCTTGTTTGTCTCTTTTACAGTTCCAAACACCTGTTCTTTGTCCGTGCTGACCTGGGTTGTACCCGGGTTGTATCTGGGCTCTACCTGGGTTGTACCTGGGTTATACCTGGGCTGTACCCGGGTTGTACTTGGGTTGCACTTGGGCTGTACTTGGGCTGTACTCGGGTTGTACCTGGGCTGTACTTGGGTTGCACTTGGGCTGTACCCGGGTTGTACCTGGGTTGTACCTGGGTTGTACCTGGGTTGTACCTGGGCTGTACCTGGGCTGTACTTGGGTTGTACCTGGGCTGTACTCGGGTTGCACCTGGGCTGTATATTCCTTGTTTTGGTTCGTTTCCTTCTTATACTTTCCCCTGTCACCGACCAATTGAACCCAGTGATGCATGACAAAACAGAAGCAGGCTCCCAGCACCTCCACACGACACCACTGACGCATTCAAAAAACTGGGACTAGCTCCTTTCTTGTCTCGCTTTATATTTTGAGCTGTTTTTGTGCAGTTTCTGAGGTATTCTTACTCTGCGTCCCCCATGTATCGCACTTTGAATAAATGATGGTGTCTATTCCTGAAAGCGATTTCCCAAGCTCCAGTTACAGAGATGCTTTTGTTATTCATTCAGATTGATCACTGTAAAACTCCACAGTCCAATGTTCAAACTCAAATGTGACGTGAACTCAGAGACATGAGGCTAAATAGTATCATTATAACATACTGGTAAACTACTACTGCAACTCCTATCACTATAATTAGTACTACAGCTACTACTACAAGAATTAGTACCACAGCAATGACTACTTCTATTACAACTACTACTCCTACTGCTATTTTGTACTACAGTCACTACTGCTACTACTATTGCTACTGCTATTCCTATTGCTATAATTAATACCACAGCTACTACTACAACTACTACTACTACTACTGCTGCTACTACTTGTTCCAATCCCAAGCCAATGCAAAACTAATTTGTCGCTCTACAGTTCAAAACACTTTGTCTATCTATCTTTCTCTGACTACGACTACGACTACGACTACGACTACTACGACTACTACTACTACTACTACTACACAGAGACATAAATAGCATCACAATAACATTTTTGGTCTTCTTCTTAAAGTTTTGGTTTGAGCAGGTTTTTTGTTTTTTTTAATTAAAACTCAAATCTAATTAAAAAAAAAAAACTTAAAAAAAAACAGGAAAATGACTACTACTGGGGCGACAGAGGCTCATTGGTACAGCGTTTGTCCACTGACGGCTTGAGTCTCGCTCTCAACATAAACATCATTGGTCGAGTGGTCAGAACTCGACCAGCGAAACATTCTGCACCGACAAAACCAAATTATATTAACCGCTATTGCATTGTGAATGTGTTGACGTTTCACACAGTTTTTATTCGGCAAAATTGCTAAATAAATATCTGGGTGTTCATTCATTTTCCATTTGATAAATTAATAATTATTTTAATAAATGCATTTGGAAAACAATTTGTACAGTGAGACTTGCATATTCATGCTTTGCTACATGTTACAGGACAAATCTCTAATGTAAAATACACATATATATAAACCTACGGCTATCCTGGCCCGGCCCCTCTGTCAAATTATAGAACCCACTGTGGCCCGAGTGTCAAAAAGTTTGCCCACCCCTGGTTTATAAGCACTTTCACAACTTCCAGAGGCCAGGGCGGCGTTTGTTGTCCCGGTTAAACATCAGGGACGGGCCGTTTCATTCTAAAACTGGACCAAAACCAGCCGATAGCACAAGCCCGCACAAGACACGCCCCTCTTCAAACTTTTATGGGCTGTGTTTAACGCTGCCATTTTAAAGATGTGATATGTGGACACTCTACGCAGGAATCCTTTCATTTCTCTTCTAAAAGCTCTGAAAAAAATAAAAACACACACTATTTTGGAGCCAAAGCCAAAGTGAAGTCTGAGCTCCACTTGCCTATATGTTTACAGACTGCCTGAAGGTCTCATTTTGTGCCTCATTGAGAGTCCGTGAGCTGATACACCGACTATTAAACTCATTACGACTTGTGAGAAAATGTTCAATGCTTCATGTTTAGAATAAAGGCAAGGTTATTGGACTATGCACTACTGCTCCGTTAGCCCAAAAGCTCGTTTAAAGGAGTTATTTAAGAGGAAAGTGAAACTAGCTGCCAAGGACGCTAGCGAAGAGAAAGAATACAAAGACACACACTGCCTCGGTCTGGTGCACATTTAAACGCTCTTTAAATGCTCAAACTGAAATGATACATGATTTTAATTCCTGATTTTAGATAGCACAAGATGTTAAAGGTGATTAAAGTTGCACTATAGCCTCTTCAAATGTACAAAATTCATTAAAAAAATGTTGTGCTGTGAGATTAGGCTAAAGCTAGCGTAAACATAAACCTTCTTCTGGTTCATCGTCAACTTTTTCAGCATTTATTTCATTTCTTTGCGACACATTTTAGCATCTCTTTCATGGAAGTATAATCAAATCCTGAAAAGTGACCCCAACATGGCGTCGTATTGTTTTCAGTGGCCTGTGTTCATTGGCGCGTGAGTCCAAAAAAATCGTTTTCTTTTCCGCGTTACTTCCTCAACACGGGCTAGCTCCTCCCTCCATGTGATGTCAAAACGTGTAACCAATCAGCGAGATGGTGGCAAGGCTAAATCTTACAAAGCTAACTTTTTGGCGCTTTGAGGATTATGTTTTTTAAAATGCTCGAACAGAAGAGAATCCCTGCAAAAAGGTCCCTTTGTGAAAGCCGACGCCCTGTCAGCTGAACACAAAAAAACACACAAAAAAAACCCATTGTGCTCCATGGAGCTGCAGTACCTGGAGCGTCCACTAGTCGATCTCGCCCCGGGGCAGAGGGGGAGTGTCTTATCCAGTTCTTATTATAGATCCATGGTGTCTTTATGTAATACACTGGATTTGGCTCATGTTAAATCCATTATACACTGGAAATATAATATGTTTGATCTTTACACACGAGCGTTGTGCCTCCATAAACACGAACAGCTGTTGCGTCGGTGCTTTGTGTCGTGGAGCTTTTCGGCTCAACATTTACGCCGCCGTAACTGAAAAGACAGCGGTTTATCACAAGATCAAGTCAGCGTTTGGTGAGAGATTATTGTTTGATGTTTATATCTGTTTTCGTGGTCTTGTTTTCGCCTGACTCACGTTGTCTCTTGTCCAATCATCCGTTGCCTGGAGCAGTACCGTAGTGACCCCAGAGCATGCTGGGAGCTAGTACCTCCTGGGTCCACTTCAGACGCCTCAAACAGGGCGGTGCAGTTCACTTTACACCGTACCTGTCCGCTCCAAAGTGAACCAATGGAAACACGGCTTATGCAAATCATCAAGTGGCGAGTCTGCCATCTGCTTGTCTACATGTTTTTACTTTGCCTGCAATGTTCCACAGTATGGCATTAAATTTATCTACATACTGTATTTTCCAGAGTATAAGTCGCACCAGCCAAAAAATGCATAATAATGAAGAAAAAAACATATACAGCCCAAAAGTCACTGACACTTTTAAATCTTCAGTAGCTCCTTTAATTCTTAAGTTATACTCACCAAATTGTCGCAGTAGATAAACTGAACTTCTGAGATTTTTGCAATATATACGGTTATAATTGTTCACTGACACTTGGATTTACACTTGATCACTATTTAAACTAGAATGACCTAATTTTTAAAAAATAATGTTTTTTGAGTGTTCATCATTTTGGGTTTCACACTGAACAGCCTGATCCAACACACTTTACAAACATTTCTGGGCTTATGGCTCTTATTTGATCCTCGATATTATGTTTTAAGTGGTTTATTGTCTGAGATTTATTCACAAACACCTTTTCTTTAAAATAATCCCACAGGAAGAAATCGGGACTAGTCAGGTCTGTGGAGATCACATACTGCCCCCTGTCTTTTGAAAAACACTTTTATTCCTTTAATGACATTTACCCTCGGGGCATCTCTGGTATTAAAATGTCAACGGTAACACCGCTGGGTTTCTGAATTTGACCCATGTGACTCAAAGTACCACTGTACAATGAGGGTTCGTTCCCTCGGTGCTGTATTTGCTCATATTAATGTCGGAAGGGTCGTTCTGAAGCTCTGAAAAAATAAAATTAAAATATTTAGAAACAAAAGGAGTTATACATTTTTTTCAACTGTCAGTGACTTTTGGACCACCCTGTATTTCACAAATAAGTCGCACCCCCGGCAAAAAAAAAAAAAAAAAACGGGTAGTAATGATCATTAAATTACACGCATTCTTATTGCAAAACAGCCTCTTGCCTCTCCACAGATCTGTCCTGTAACTTAGCATGGCGCTGTCACTGTTTCCATGGACAGAGAAGTTTAAGGCCATACTGCGGAACATTCCGGAGACAAAGAAATACCATTGCAAACTGAGCAGTATACCACAGAAATATCTTCAAACAAGACCAGGCCATTTTAATTAAGTCTATTCTTTGCCGTGTCAAGGTAACTATGCAGCGCTTCAGACCTTTTAGGACCTTGTGTACTGCGACCTCGCTAATGGCTAATGGCTAATGGCATACACCTCTTGCTCCATTAGATGCACCCAAATAGAAAAAAACATTGAACATTATCTCTATAGAAATGTGTTCCTTACCTGCCCTTACGTACGCTGACTAGCATCCAGCGCTCTTCTACGGAGGGCCGGCGTGCAGCGGACTTTGAACACAGCCACGTGATTGGTTGTTTTCGGAGCTAATCCCGAGCCCGTCTGAGCGAGCTAAGTGCTGGGCCAGTGCACCTGTAGCTGTAATGGAAAAAACAGGAATAGCTCAAAAGTCTAAGATGGCCGACGGGATGTGGGTCAGACTGGAGGAGGAGAGGGCTAATAAAATATAGAAACATCAGATCTGGGTGTTTTCACTGGGGACAAGGCAACAAGTCGTGTACTAGTAGCAGCTGTAGGTATTACAGTATTAGTTATCAGAGAAGCAGTACTAGCGGTAGCATACTTTTGAACAGGTATTATGGTGTAGTAGTAGTAGTGGTAGTAAGAAACATTGGTAGTAGTAAGCATTTGCGCTCAAGTAAGGCTGTGTCCGAATGTCTAGGCGGAAAAAAAAACATTGCTAAACTCTAATAAAAATGAATTTCTGTCATAAATAATGATCAGATTGGACTGGTAGTATTTATGGACTAATAATAATCATACACGGTTATGTCAAGCTGGATCGCACGTAAACGGACTAGATTTTTTTAAAAAATTTGTCTGAGATGTGGAAATTCTCGCTCTTTTAACAGCTCAAGCTAAGGTAAGTGGCTAACGCTAGCAACTTTACACCGTAACAGTTTATTTAAGTGTTTTATTCACAATAGAAGCAGAAAAAAGCAGAGTGAAGAGAAGGTAAGAGCAGGCAGACTAACAGCTTAAGCTAAGCGGCTAATGCTAACACCTTAAAACAGCAACAGTTGATTTAAGAGTGTTTTATTCATAATTAGGATCAACAGTGAGATAAACCAGCGCTTCTGTCTGCTTCAGTCAGTCGTGTCGTGTCCAGTTAAAGATCTGTCCCTGTCCACTGTTTTTCTGACTCTTGCAATGCATTGTGGTCTATATTGAGCGGTCTACTGATCACCGATGCTCACTACTTTTCAAGGGGCATTGTGGGAAATTTTTTTAGCACTACTTTTTCACTCCTTGGTCATTCGGATGCCACTAAAAATGGGCCCGTCACCCCTGAATAGTGCCCCCTGTAGGGAACAGTGTGGAATTTCAGACACAGAATAAGACTGTTGTCGACTACTGAGAATATTTTGATTTGAAGATACTACCTTAATGTCCGAAAAGTATAACAACTACACAATTCATTCCACATTAGAGAAGAAGAAAATAGAACTAACTTTTTGTATGGTAGCCCTGAAGGGACATGCCATTGATAATGTATGAAATCATATCTGAAGTAAAGAAGCAGGAGTATATCAAAATACAGCGTTAAGTTTGTCCTATCCGGGCTGCCGTACAAAAATAGGACTAAAACAGACTAAAGTGGAACATTGCTCGAAGAAAAATACATATTTAATCCGAGTTCTAATGAAATATAAACACACACTTGTGTCTGTGAAGATGTTCCACAGTACGGCATTATGATGGACAGAGGCATGGGAAAGGCAGAGCGGCTAAACCCGGTCATGGAAGAAGTACAGTAAAAGTAGAGATACATGAGCAAAAAAATACTCACGTAAAAAGTACCTGTTTAAAAATGTACTTAAAGAGTAAAAAGTAAAAGTATTTCATGCAGATTTGGATATCTAATGAGTACAAATACCTGCTCTCAAATGTAGTCAAGTAAAAGTAAAACGCATCCACTTTATAATGTCCCTGAGTAAAGTACAGATACCTAAAATGTAGTAGTAGTAGTGCAGTACTTTACTACTTTTACTTTGTTACGTTCCACCACTGACTAAACCTGAATCAGTCACAGAAACTGAACCAGCAGGAGACAATTGAAACTGCAATAAATCTATATTAACCCCCGTCATGACCCGACACATGCACTTATTATTCCATCTGACATCTGTTCGTGGTCGTCATGGAGATAGCGATCAGCTTATTTTCTCTCCTCTGTGATATTCAAGTTTAACCATTTGTCTTTCTGGATTGGTTTAATTGGTTACGGGCTTTGGTACGTGGGGACGGCTCAGAAAAAACACACTGGAAACCTTCGCTGTACAGTGCTGTGGCTGAGCTCCTGTCGTATGTTGCTATGGCGATGAGAGAGGAAATGCCAATTAATTTCGGGTTGCAATTTGAGGTGGCCGGCTAAAAAGCTTGTGGTTTGTGTTTTGTCACGCTGACTGGAATATTGAAATCATTTGGAAAACAACTCAACTCAATTACTCAAGTGTTTTCTCAGTAACACCTTGAGTAAAATGCACTCGCACTCTCCTCTCCACAGATCTGAAGTGTAACTGGGCTTGATGTCATTAAATGCTTGTGTCTTTGGAGATGCACATGTTTAATATCGTACTGTGGAACATTTTGGGAGAAGAAAAAAGCATCTCCATGGGGACAAGAAGGTAATAGACCCCAGAAGTTTATATTTGCGCATCCAAAATCTGACTAGGTTTTGTGCATAGGCTGTATATATGAATGGACATGGCTAACCTGCTAGCTAATTCACTTTCTATTGAAAAACTGCCGTCTCTTTCTCCAAAACTGCTGCTGTCAGGCTCGTTATTTTGGTCTTAAACTGTTCGTATTGACCCGCTCTATATGACCCTGGGGTTTTTATTTAGCAATTCCGTTCGTAAATCAAGATTTGAACATTAATAACAGACCAATGAGCTGCCCTTTTTTCCGAGGTCGCTCCCGCTAGCGATAACAACAGGTTTGATTGACAGCGTTGCTAAGCGCTCGCTCCCTGCTAACCCCTGTTTTATTGCTTTTTATAGTCTGAGAAATGTGTTATTTATTTTTCATAAATGTAATACAGCGGTCCCTCGTTTATCTCGGGGTTACGTTCTAAAAATAACCCACAATAGGAGAAATCTGCAAAGTATCAGCTTTATTTTTTACTATTCTATATGTTTCTTGGCTGTAAAACCCCTCACCACACACTTTATACACTTTTCTCACACAGGCATTAACATTTTCTCACATTTCTCTCTTGTTTAAACTCTCTCAAAGTTCAAACCTTCGTCGTCAGTTTCATCGACATTGTGGGTTTTGTCGGGGAGAAAACTTGCAAACATACAGCACTTAAGAGTCACACTGCGATCCAACATTTACGTAAATTTGTCTGACACATTCTGTACTGTACAGGAGACACGGAGGAGACTGATGGACAATGGTCTACAGTCCCTCAGCCAATCAGGACGCAGAACACAATGGTCTACAGTCCCTCAGCCAATCAGGACGCAGAACACAATGGTCTACAGTCCCTCAGCCAATCAGGACGCAGAACACAATGGTCTACAGTCCCTCAGCCAATCAGGACGCAGAACACAATGGTCTACAGTCCCTCAGCCAATCAGGACGCAGAACACAATGATCTACAGTCCTTCAGCCAATCAGGACGCAGAACACAATGCACGTTCAAACTCTATAAAAAAAACATGTAAAACTGCACCAAAAAAATCCACGAAACAGCGAGACCGAGAAAGGTGAACCGCGATATAACGAGGGACCACTGTACTTTTCTGAACTTTTGCCAATAGTGCTTAGTGTACACTGAGACTAGCAATGCATTTACAATTTTACCAACTTCCCACTTCCTTCAACAATATGGAATCTGGAGTATGGAAAAGATCAATAAAATGGCTGATTAAATACACAGTAGAAACATGGCTGCAGGAGTGTGTGGGGTTTGGAGTACAGGTACGCAGAGTGGTCCAGTCTATGGCCTCAGAGATGATATTTTTGGAGTATTTTTGTTCGGTTTGTCCGTGGTGAACCATGAACACCCACGCGGTAAATATGGCTTAAATAAAAGGGCTGGATTACATCATGACGACATCAGCTGATCTCTCACCCACAGCAGCACGAGAAACAGACGAGAGGAGCGGCGCCGGAGGACGAGTAACACGTCTGAAGTGAAGCAGTAACAGTACTAGTGACAGCAGGAGTAGTAGTAGCAGTAGTAGTAGCAATAGTGGTGCTAGTGACAGCAGTAGTAACTGTAGTGGTAGCAATAGTAGTACCAGCAGCAGTAATAGTAGTAGTAGTAGATAGTAGTATTAGTAGTAGTAGCACCAGTAGTAGTAGCTGAAGTAGTAGTAGTAGTAGGTAGCAGTAGAAGTAACAGTCAGTAGTAGTAGTAGCTGTAGTAGTACTAGGTAGTAGTAGTAGTGGTAGCGGTAGTAGTAGGTAGTAGTAGTAGCAGTAGTAATAAGTAGTAGTAGTAGTAGTAGTAGTAGTGGTAGTAATAGCAGTAGTAGTAGCGGTAGTAGTGGTAGTAGTAGGTGGTAGTAGTAGCACTAGTAGTAGTAGCTGAAGTAGTAGTAGTAGAAGTAACAGTCAGTAGTAGCAGTAGCTGTAGTAGTACTAGGTAGTAGTAGTAGTGGTAGTAGTAGTAGTAGTAGTAGTAGCAGCAGCGGTAGTAGTAGTAGCAGCAGCAGTAGTAGTAGTAGGTAGTAGTAGTAGCAGCAGTAGGTAGTAGTAGTAGCAGCAGCAGTAGTAGTAATAGTAGTATTAGCAGTAGTAAGAGTAGTAGTATTAGTAGTAGTAATAGTAGTAGGATTAATTGCCTTATTAGAAGTAGTACCAGTTACCACAGAACAAACAGAGATGGTAGTAATAGCATTTTAGTGGTAGACTCAGCAGTAGCAGTAGCAGTAGTAGTAGTAGTAGTAGTAGTAGCAGTCGCTGTGGTACTAATTAGCAGTAGAAGTAGCAGTAGTGGTAACAGTAGTATAAGAAGTAATAGTGGAAGTAACTGTTGATAACTTTAAACAGACAGATGGCTGTGGACCCCTCACTGAAACGAGCCTAGTTTTTACATTTGAAAAGTATCATTTAAACTGTCTTCACTGCTCTACTTCCTGTACACAAATCTATCTCCCCCTTACCCAGACGTATGTGACGCTCGTTTGTGTTGGGACGTCCAAAATGAGGAGGAGCAGCGGTGAGAAACAGCAGCTGACACACTATTATTTTTGCAGAGGAGCCAATTTAGAACGAGGACGTGACCGCGGCGCCAATGTCCGGCCCGCCCGCTCATCCAAACGCGCCGGGACGGGCTGAAAACGCGACGGAGATGTGTTCGAGTGTCCACGAGGAGGCTGGGAATTTACAAAACCCTTCACTCATTTTGCAGGAAGTAGTTGCACCAAATAGAGAGACAGGTGCCATCCCGACGCGATTACGTGCACAGTGATGTTAGCATAGCGCACCGGGACGCTACTTTTTCACTCATGTATCTGCTTGAATGTTCCGCAGTGTGGCATTAAATTTATCCACCTTCCATCTATTCAAGTGCAGGTTCAGGTGTTTTTACTGCTCAAAAATCACTTGAAAAACAATGCGTGTCTCTTCAGAATCCTCTTGCTTGAAATGCTTGTCTCCGTGGAGAAGTTTAATGCCACACTGCGGAACATTCCAGGCAACGCAAGAGAACAAGAGAGCGTTTAGGTAAAGGTAGAGCGTTTGCCCACTGATGCGAAGGTTGGCGGTTTCTGAAGCGCCTTGACAGTAGAAAAGAGCAATATAAAAGTGCGACTATGAACATTTATCATAATGCTTCTCTGATTGGTCGGTACTTTTGGTTCCTGAACTGTGATTGGCTAAATGAATAAAACAAATTAAACACTTTTTAAACACTTTTTTTTTTTTTTCTATACTACTTTCAAAAATGCTCAAATGTGTTTTTAAATGTTATTGTTGGGTGTCAAATAAAAGGGCTTTAAAGGTGCACTATGTAACTTCTCTTGTCTCCATGGAAACGGTATTTAGAGTGACCTTGAGTGGTTAAGACACATAGACTAGTATACACCATGGACCACTGTGGAAACTAGAAAAAGAGGGGACAGGAGAGAGGGAAAGAGAGAGAAAGTAAGGAGGAAGAGGAAGAAGGAGAAAAGGGAGGGGGTGAGAGAGTGAGGGTTAGGGGAGTGGAAGAGAAAAAGGAAAGAAAGAGAGAGGGGTAGAGAAGAGAGAGGGAAAGAGATAAGAGCAGGAGACAAAGAAGGAAAGAAAGAGAGAGAGATTAGATGAAGAGAGAGAGGGAGGGAGAGAGATAGAGAGTAGGAGATGGACAAAAGAGCGAGGGAGGGAAAGAAGGGTGGAGAAAGAGGGAGAAAGGGGGAAGGAGGGACAGAGAGAGAACAGAAAGTGGGGAGGAAGAGAGGAGGGGAGTGAGCGAGAGAGAGATGGTTAGAGAAGTGGTAGAGAGGGGAGGGGGAGAGAAAAGGGAAATGGATAGAGAGGAGGGGGTAAAGAAGAAGGAGAGGGAGAGGAGCGGGAGAGAAAGAAGGAAAGAGAGAGATTAGATGAAGAGAGAGAGAGGAGACAGACAGAAGAGAGAAGGAGGGAAAGCAAGAGGGAGAAAGGGGGAAGTAGGGAGATAGAGGGGCAGAGAGAGAGGAGAGAAAGAGAGAATGAAAGAGGAGAGGGAGAGAATAGGGGAGAGATAGAAAGAGAGAGAACAAGATAAAGCGAGGGGGGTTGTGGTGAAAAGAGAGGGAGGAAAAGAGGAAAGTGAGAGTGAAAAAGTGATCTTGAGCTGTGTCAGTATACACCCATGGACCACTATAGAACCTAAAAAAGAGGGAAAAGGAGAGAGGGAAGAGAGGGAGGGAGAGAGAAAGTGGGGAGGAAGAGGAAGAAGAGGGAGGGGGAATGAGAGAGAGAGAGAGAGGGTTAGAGAAGTCGTAGAGGAAGGAGCGGGAGAGAAAAAGGAAAGGGAGAGAGAGGAGGGGGTAGAGAGAGGGAGGGGCGAGAGAGAAAGAGAGAGAGAAAGGGAAAGAAAGAGGAGAGGGAAAAAAGGGGGAAAGAAAGAGATTAGACAGGGGGATTAGAGAGGGAGAGAGAAGGAGAGGAGATGCACAGAAGAGAGGGAGGGAAAGCGAGAGGAGGGGGAGAAAAATTGAGATAGAGGGGCAGAGAGAGAGAGGAGAAAGAGAAAGAGAGAATGAAGGAGGAGAGGGAGAGAATGGAAACAGAAGGAACAAAAGAAAGCGAGGGGGGTTGTGGTGAGAAGAGAGGGAAAAGTCACATTCGTTGTATTATCATTGTGGTATCGGAATCAGTATCGAGTATTGAGTGAATCCTTTAGTATCGGAGTTTGAGCGGTGACTGTCCTCGTTAGCAGCAGGGCCACAGTCGCGGGGTGTGTGCTGTCAGCTCTGGGCAGAAATAGGACTTGGCCTGTTCCACCTGATCCTCAGAGGGACGAGAGTGGGCAGAGGTCTCCTACATCATTACAGACGTCTGTGGCTTCTACTGTCACAATACACAGAGCACCGGCGTACTGCAGTAATCAAACACGTCTGAGAAGGACGGATTCAAGTCTGGTATGGGGAAAAAGTCTTGATTGGACTTTTTAAGTTGTAGCAGTAGTACTAGTATCGATTTTTGGGGGTTTTTCCATGGCCAATGCGATACAATTGTTTCGAATCCAGAGAAACGATGGCCAGTGAGCTCTACCTGTATTTTTGACCTGATAACTAGGACCAATTTTGATTATTTTTACTAAATTACATCATTTGAATTTCCTACCAGCTCACCCACAGCCCTGTTTTACTACAAACTGGACAAGAGAACAGTGTAATCGCACATGTGCTGTTCTCTCCTTGTACTAAAGTGTTCAAATAAATCTTTATACATATTTTTATACAGCTGGTTGGCCTAAACTAAATATCAGCCTCTGTTGGGGATCTAAGGCCGATATCCTATAACCTAAAAAGTGCAAATATCGGCCCGATGTACCGTCAACCGTCTATGTAGAAGTAGACAAGGCAAGTTTATTTGTACAGCGCAGACATGGGCAACTACTATATATCGGCCACTAGATCAAATTTTGGAACCCATTGTGGCCCATGTGTCAAAAAGTTTGCCCTTCCCTGGTATATACTCAAAGTGCTTTACAGAATAAAAAAAGACATTCATATCACTATACAACAAATCAAAACATAAATAATCATCATAAAAATAACCTTAAAAGAGAAGAAGCAGCAGCCACATGCACAGACAAACACAACCATGTGGAGCCTGGATTTAAACATTGTCAAAATCGAGGCCTGTCTCACATCTTCAGGAAGAATGTTTCAGGTTTTAATTGCTAAAACTGAAACGCTGATTCTCCATGTTTAGTCCTGGTTTAGTCCTGGTTTAGACCTGGCTTAGTCCTGGTTTAGACCTGGTTTAGTCCTGGTTTAGCCCTGGTTTAGCCCTGGTTTCGTCCTGGTTTAGCCCTGGTTTAGCCCTGGTTTCGTCCTGGTTTAGCCCTGGTTTAGCCCTGGTTTAGACCTGGTTTAGTCCTGGTTTAGCCCTGGTTTAGACCTGGTTTAGTCCTGGTTTAGCCCTGGTTTAGCCCTGGTTTAGTCCTGGTTTAGTCCTGGTTTAGCCCTGGTTTAGCCCTGGTTTAGTCCTGGTTTAGTCCTGGTTTAGTCCTGGTTTAGTCCTGGTTTAGACCTGGTTTAGTCCTGGTTTAGTCCTGGTTTAGACCTGGTTTAGACCTGGTTTAGACCTGGTTTAGACCTGGTTTAGTCCTGGTTTAGTCCTGACTCTGGCACCAGCAGGAGGCTGGTCCCTGAAGTCCTTAGAGTGTCAGATGGTTCATGTGGCTCTAACATGTAAAGGTGCTGGTTCATGGAGAGACTTGTTCACACTGAGCTGCTTTAAAGTCTCTGAGCCACAGGAGCCAGAGACTTGAGCACAGGACACATGTGTGAAGTACTTCCTGGTAGAGGAAGTAGTAGTAATGGTAGCTGTGGGAGTAAGCAGCAGCAGTAGCAGCAAAAGCATGAGCAGCTATTCATTTTACCGTTTATTCAGTCAAGATTCCAGGGCTGAAATCATCCACATGATTCTAGTGAAGGTGGAGTTTAAAAACACAGCGGGGCAATTCCTGTATCACCAAATGATGACATCACAAGGTGGAACAGAGTGTTTTCAGTTTGAGAGAAGAACTCAGCCTAAATGTGCAGGGTTTGTATGTTAAACAGTTGAATGAAACAAAACACAACTCCAGGTGTGTTTGTGACGAGGAAACATTATAACATGGATCAAAAACAGCTGAATATGAGCCTTTTAATAAAAAAAAAGTTAGTAAGGATTTCAATAGAATATAGAGTTTGCTTCACCTTGAGCTGAACTGCTGAGACAAACAAGTATTTTCTCATGTCAATTTGTGTTTCCTCTGCGGGGCCGTATTTCAGTCTCGCTCAGAAAAACAGCACGCAGCGATATTGTAAACAAAATCAATGCGTTTTTCCTCATTACTGTAGTACACTGAGCTTTACGCTGGGGCTAATTTAGCTTGTAGCATTCACATGTAAAGAGTATAACAGATTAAAAGGGCTCAGAAGGGCTGCCGACGCACGAGGCAATTTGAACAAGTTCAATTAACACCTGATCTAATAATAAAGGTTGGGGCGCCATGTTTGGTGCGCTAAATCTGGAACAAGTCTGAGAACGAAACGGGCGGATGGGTGAGTCACGAATGACGGATTTGTGGGTGCGAAATGAGGCACATGTGAAGCCGCGTGAACCGGTCGTGGTTTGTGACAGGTTTATGTGGTGCTGTTGAAACTTACCGACGATTAAAGGTGGATTATGTAACTTTTCTGGCGTTCCACAGCATCTCGTTGATCCTGTCTATCTCCACAGAGACAAGCAGGTGATGGGCGAAGTTACAGGGCGGATCTGTAGAGAGGCCAACACGCTCACAGTAAGAATACCTGTTTTTCGACGTCAACATATACCAATGTATACCCAACATATACCCAGCACCCGGAGACGTGAACCCTCAACACATCAAGAGAGCGTAGTACAGTCCCGTCTGGCTATGCTTTCATTGTAGGGAGTATTATACCTCTTATGACATTGGCCAAGATAACAAGGATTGAGCTGGCAGTGCAATTTCTCCAACAATTATATAATATATCAAGTGAACAAATACAAATACGCAAAGAACCTAGTAGTTAGCCAATCAACAAGCTAGCTATGGCGTTCTTACCCATTTTATGGCGTTGCCTGACAAATCCACAAGGACAATGACAAGCGGCTGAAATGGGTTTCCTCCGCAGGGTGGCTGGGAGACGGGGTGAGGAGCTCGGAGTAGAGCAGCTGAGGTGGCTCGGTCTGTTCAGGACACCCCCTGGACGCCTGCCTGGGGAGGTGTTCTGGGCGTGTCGCAGCGGGAGGAGGCCCCGGGGAAGACCCAGGACACGCTGGAGGGATTGTCTCTCGGCTGGCCTGGGAACGCCTTGGGATACACCGGAGGAGCTGGGGGAAGTCTGGGAGTCCCTGCTTAGACCAGCCCTGGATAAGCAGAAGAACATGGATGGATGGAGTACAGTCCAGTCTGGCTATGCTTACACTCTAGGGAGTATTATACCTCTTATGATATTGGCCAAGATAACAAGGATTGAGCTGTCTACAATTATATAATGTATCTACTGAACAAATACAAATTTATTATGCAAACAACATAACAGTTAGCCAATCCACAAGCTAGCAATGGCGTTCTTTCCCAGGTTATTCAGTTGCCTGTCAAATCCACAATGATCTCTCGCTGTATTTTTTATAAAGATTGATATCAGTCTGTTGCGTCTCACATCCAGTCAAATGTGAAAAGTGCATTCAGATTTGGATTGGGCATTTGTCTGTTTATAAAAATAGATTTTTATCGAAAAGTAGAAAGGCAAAAACTTTTTATTTCATGTCTGTGAGAGAGTCAAAACAATCCGACGAAGTTCTGGATCCCATCAGAACCTAGTATTTAAACATTACCAGCCCATTTTCTCTTGTATTCAGTTATTGTATGTTCTAAAGAGGAAATATGTGATGTTTTGGATGATAATGGTGATCCTTCTGAACTGGATTATGTTGAATCCTTCACTTCCATGGACGTCTTAAATACTCTCCGCTCCATAGACCCAAAGAAGTCCACGGGAGCTGATGACCTTGAAACAAAACTTCTATTACTTCCCCAAATTTAATTCAACCTCTTTTACATATTTTTAGTTTATCAATTCAAATGGCACTTACTGTATATCAGAATTATGGAAAACAGCACAGCAAAGGTGGGAGAAATAAAAATGTAAATAATTTCCGTCAAATATCTAAATAACCTTGCAAAAGTTTTAGAAAAGTTAGCTTGCGAATCAATTTATTTAATTAAATAAATTGCATTTTGAAGTGGTGTTTCAGAAAAGGTCATGGTACTGTCACTGCAACCACAAAAGTTTTAAATGACATTTTCACAGCCCTTGATGACAAACAAGATTGTGCAACACTATTGATTTAACTAAAGCTTTTGATTCAGTGGATCATGGAGACTCTTGAAGCGTCTGAAGCAGATTGGATTTGACAGCACGACATGTAAGTGGCTCCAAAATGATCTTTCAAGCAGAACCCAGGGAGTAGTCGCTGATGGGTTTAAATAACATTTTTAAACTTTTGAGTAAAGGAGTCCCCCAAGGCTCAATTTTGGGCCCGCTACTTTTTACTATATTTATTAATTCCACTTGTTGCAATTTAAGAGAAAGCCTCATACATTTATATACAGATGAAGCCGTTTTGTATGTAAGTGCTCTCTCTGCTGATCAGGTTTGACAAAAACATATCCTTTGAAAAACATCGTGGAATTATGAAACAGTTTAAAACCAAAACGATCATTTTATCACAGAAACAAATCTTTTATCCTGTTGAAGTGCAGAAAAGAAAATGTTAAAGCGACCTTTCTTTCTGCACTGGATTATGGCGATATAATATACATGCAGACTTCAGCTTCTCCTCTGAAACCTTTAGACTCTTTCACTCAGTCCTTCGTTTCAGATGATGATTTTAAACCCGTCACTGTTCAGTATGAAAAGGCAGGTTGGCCGTCGCTGTCTGTCAGAGGAGAACATCGCTGTATAAATGTATTTATTCGGGACTCAGCTGTTGGTTGAACTTTGATACTGGAACTTTTAACATAAATGAAACAAACATTTTCACATCGGTTGCAGTCGATGCAGTTAAGCAGATGTTTCCATTTGAATGCCAGCGTTAATGGTTCGTAAAAATATTTGCCTAATCATTCATTTATTCGCAATACACCTTTTTTTTCTTTTACAACAGCAAGACTTCATAATAATATCATTTTTCACCAGGAAACCAACAGCGTTACATAACATCGTGATACCTCTGCGGCTCTATAAAATGCCATTGCTGTGGCTGTGACAGTGATGTATGCCCCACACCACAAACACGACTGGTCACCTTGGACACTCATTTCTGCTGTTGATAGCAGTGGTATCAGCGCTATATATTTACTTCCTGGGCTCACCGCAGCAATATACTGATTCGGTAATGGAGCAGTAAGGATATAATGGAGAGAATATAATTGACTTGTATTATCATGATATTGAATGGTATACACAGATATATTTAGTAGTCTGCAAATGTAGCTTTTTCATTAAAATTGTACTTCTAGTTTTACGACTCCATACTTTTCCATATTTTTATTGAAGTAACAGTACTCTTACTTGACTAAAAGTTGTGGTAACTCTATAAAAGCTTTATGTTGACGATATGAAACGTTTCTTGCTCTGGTACCTCAGATATAATTTAGTTTTACCAATTTTTGTGGTACATCCTTTGACAATACCAGATTACATTACATTAAAAATTATAAATCAAATAGTACACTGGCAGAAAGTTCAAATTACCTTTACGTGAGTAGTAGTTTCTCCAAATACGTTTTAACTCTCGCTAGTCATTTCTTGAACTACAACTTTGTACTCGAGTAGTGAGTAATATCATTTTAAAGTAAGAGTACAATTTTTGGCTACTCTCCCCACCTCGGTCCAATTGTTATAGGTTTATTCTCCATATTAAATCCAAATGCATCAACCACAGACAATGTAAAGAAGTGGAGTGTGACGTCACCCACAGCTCCAGTCAAATGAAGCTCGTCGCAGCTAACGGTTATAGCGGCGAATCTGGAGCCGAGTTCGACGAGGCTCAGTGCAGCAGTTACAGAGAGAGGGGCCACAGTTTTTCAGTATAAAGTGAATTGGAGCCAGAGTAGATGGAGTTGGAAGTGCTCCCACGATCACTTCCTATCTGGAACACGGCGGTTAGCATGTTAGCTCCATTTATATATAGTCTATGGTATCGACACACACAGAGATATTATGTTTGTACTTCCTGTAGGAGAGTTTGAAATAACTCCTTGACTTTTGATCTGTGAAAGTCTCAGAGTCGGTGCATGAAAGGTACTTGTGGACCCTTTGATTGTCTCGAGCTCCTTATAGACTGAGAGGAGAGAGGCACAAATTGGTGGCACTTAAAAATGACATCTTCTTGCTCTGGACAGCAGCGGTAAGAACAAGCTGACATCCGTGTAATCCTCCAGACGTCCAGGTACAAGCCAAAGAAAACGAAAAATTGTACTTTGTCAACTGTCAACAAGCTCCACCGACAGAATGTGCAACGATGTTCATCCATCAGATCTGGGGATGGTCGTTTGGCTTTTTTCCAGCCGATGCCGATATCCCATGTCTTCCTGTTGTGGCCAGTCGGAAGTGTTTTCAGTATTTGGGGTCGCATGTTGGTGTGGATCGTGGAATAGGGGGTGAGGTAGAGTTTAAAATGAAGTACGAAAGATATGGGGGGAATGAAGAGAGTGTTTGAATGTAGGTCACTGGGAATGGATGCAAAAAGGAGACTGTATGAGGGTGTGGTGGTGCCTGCTGCGTTGTATGGGGCTAAACATGGAGTTTGAAAGTTGCGGAGAAGAGGAAGCTGAATGTAGTTGAGATGAGATGTCTGAGGAGTATGTGTGGTGTGACGCGCACGGATCGTTTGAGAAATGAAGAAATCCGAGAGAGAACTGGAGTGTTGCGAGAGTTGGCTGATAGAGCAGAGCAAAAGGCTTTGGGATGGTTTGGATGTTGAGAGAATGGAAAGGGAGCGGTTGGTGAAAAAGGTGTATGAACCTGATGTGAGTGAAGTGAGAATGAGAGGAAGATCGCAAATGGGATGGACAGAGCGTGTAAGAGGAGCGTTGAATGCAAGAGGGATGACTGTGGTGCAAGGGACAGAGGCTCAGGACAGGGATGAGTGGAGAGAGTTTGTGTATGAATGGATGGATGGGTGTGGTAGAGGACTGGTCTTGGTCTGAAGCGCAGGGGAAACCAGCTTCAGCTGAGGCCCTGCTGTGGAAGTGCCACACTGGGCTGTGCGGCTGACCCTGGTGCAGTGTGGTGTGGGTTAGATCAGTCCTTAAACCGTGAGGAGGGAGGGTTTGGGGAGGGGAGGAGGGAGGGGAACGGGAGTGTGTGCCCTGTCTAGGCTACCCCACTTTGGTGGGACACAGCCTTGGTATATAGAATAGAATAAAATAAAAAATAAAAAGTAGTAAAAGTTTACTAATGTAATATTTGTGCATAATTTGATTATAACTGGTACGATTTGATCCAAAACAGGTTTTTATATTGTCAGATTGCTTTTTATTGACCTGTATATGTAACACAAACCCTAATGCTTTTGGCTGTTTTTAATAAGTCACTGTTATTAATTGTAATTAAATGTTGTTTTTAATTATAATCATTGGTAAAAATAAAAACAAAAAACTAAAAACTAGAATATAAAATAAATAAGTTGAACAGGTCCCCGTGTAGGACATGAGTGAGCGAGTTGTACCCTGGTGCTCACAGTCACAGTGACACACAGGAGCAGAGGTCTGAAGAGGCCCCTAAACTCCACAGACGTCACACACGTGTCAGGATGTCTGAACCATAGACTGTAAATATAAACTCAAATATTAAAGTATATATTCTTTATACAGTCTCATGTTTTCTTCACTTTTAAAGATATCAGCTTTTGGTCCTTTGCAGAAATCACTTAAGAAATACTCTGTGTGCGTCCTCAGTAAACACTTTGATCACGCCGCATGAAAATGAGCATCTTTTTTTGAATGAGCTAAAAATAACCAGAACAACATGAATATGAGGTGTATGATGTAAAAGAAAAAGTGCAGTGAAGATAGAACGAGTGTAGAATACATTTATGGGCTCGGAAACATTCCAGTGTTCACAAAATGCCTTGATTTGAGCGAGAACAGGCTCAGTACCAGCAGCAGCTCTGAGCACGCTGTCCCTCGGGACAGGGGCTGTCGCTCGGGACAGGGGCTGTCCCTGTGTGAGGGACACATATGTGCGTGCGGACACACGTGTGTGAGGACACATGTGCGTGCGGACACGTGTGTGTGAGGACCTGCTTGTCTCCATATAGACTGGGCGACAGAGCTCAGTTGGTGGAGTCCATTTATTCGAAGGTTGACGGTTTGAATCTCGCTCTCGACATAAACGTCATCGGCCAGATCCACTGAGCTCAGATGAATACTGTCGATGTGTCCTTGGGCAAGACACCTCACCCTGTTTGTCTCCATGGAGATAGACAAATTTAATGCCATACTGCAAGACATTCAAGGCAAAGTAAAAACATCTCCATGGCGACAAGCAGTTGAAGGACCCTACACCAGAAAAGATCTTTAAATTGTGGTCAAATAAAAGTACATTTCATTTTTGTAAAGAAGAGTTTTAAGTATATTGGTATGATATTGAATGGGGAGATTCTGAAAAAAAAAAAAAAAATAAATACATAGCAGCCAATAATAAAACTGACACCATCCCTGTCGCCAATAAAACATGTGCTTTGAAACAAAACACAAGCCAGTGTTTTCTGTTTGAACGGCCTTCTCCTCCCACAGCGTGAACAATGATAATCCCGGGAGGATCCGATGTGCCCCAAGGCCTGCTGGGAAATCCGCCAGCCTTGCCCAGGATCAATAAGAGCAAAGCACCTCCATAGGTAGAGCCGCCTCCCCAGACACTGACAAACTGCGCCGCGCTCGCTCCATCTCTCCTGCACTTACAAGCACTGTTAGCTTTAGCATATGTGTTAGCTCTTATGCTATATTTAGACATTAATAAAGAAACTAGATCAGACTTTTAAACTAAACAGAATTAACTTAAACTTTAAACACATTTTTAACATGTTGAGCCATTAAGACCAAGTTTTAAGTCCAAGTTGGTGTTGAGATGCTATTGCTTTGCCTGGAATGTCCCACAGTACGGCATTAAACTATCTCCATGGAAGCAAGCAGGTCATAGCAACCGGACAGATCTGTGGAGAGGCGAGCCCGCACACAGGAAGAAAGCATGTTTCTCGAGGTATGTCTGAGCAATAAGAACACCTGTAAATGAGTAAATGGTAGATAGATAAGATTAATGCCACACTGCGGAACTTAACAGTCAAAGCAATAACAGGCACGTAGCGGGCAAGAAATACATACTGCACACTACTGCTACCACTACTACAACTACAATCACTACTACTATCGTCATGATCTTTATTCATCATCATCTTTATTTGTTTCTGTCTTGAATCCACAAAATCAAATCAAAGTACAAAGTCTGAAAAAGGAATAGATACTGCACTTTAACTTTCTACATAGAACTTATTTAACCCCCAAAAAGAGGTACTTGATGAAGCTCACTTCTTCTCCATATTGTGATAAATGTTCAGACGCGATTGGTACTTTTATCCACATGTTTTGGGACTGTAAAGACGTCAATATATTCTGGAAAATGGTACATTCTTATTTAACTAAAATGTTAAAAAAAGATTTTTGTTTTTCCCCATTTATCTTTTTAATGAATGATTTTTCAAAATTATTAAATTGGTCCTTTTTTCACAAAAAAATACTACTGGCAGGGTTGACAGCTGCGAAAAAACTTCTGGCTCTTCGCTGGCAAACATCCAACAACTTGACTCTGAGTCACTGGATCAACACCTTTCGTTACATTATTAACATGGAACTATCAGTAGCTAAAATGCATGGAGCCAAAACAAAAACTATCTCATTATGGAGTAAAACTTTATTAGAACTGGACAATCTTAAATAAGCAAATTTCATTAACTGTGAAATAAGTGGAAGAGATTATATAAGCAAATTCTGTTAAATAAAAGGTATATGTATGTAATGTATATATGTATATATATATGTGTATATGTATGTGTATATATATGTTTATATATGGGTATATGTAGGTGTATATGTATGTATATATGTATGTGTGTATGTACATGTATGTATGTAGGTGTGTATGTATGTATGTATATGTGTATGTATATATATGTGTATGTATATATATATGTGTATGTATATATATGTATATGTATGTTTATATAATAATGTATAGGGGTATAGAAACACATACATAGTGTGCAAGTATATGTTTTATGGAATAGGTGTGTGCATATGTATGTATGCATATATATATTTGTATTTAGTTTATGTATTTTTTTTTTATAAGCATATGTGCGCATACACCCCAAAAATATTTTTGATCTTGTACTGTGGAGCCCAGGGAGGGGGGTGGGATATCACCATGAGCTCGGGACCAGGGTTTTGTTTTTGTTTTGTTTTTTTTTGGAGGGGGGGGGGGTATTTTTTTGCTTTTGTCCTGTTTATTTATTTGTTTATTTTATTTTTTGTTATTATGTAAACAATAAAAATTTGATCACAAAAAAAAAAAGGAATAGGCAGAATCCTGAGCTTATAGCACCTACATTGTACTACACTGCTACTACTAAAATTACTACTACAGCAACACAAACTAATACAACTTCTAGGCCTACTACCATTACTTACTACTACTAAAATTACTACTATAAACAACACAAATTATTACAACTACAATTACTACTACTAGGCCTACTACTACTATTACTGCTACTACTATTATTACTACTACTAGTATTACTACTATTACAGCTACTACTACTACAACAACACAAACTACTACAACTTCTAGGCCTACAACTACTACTAGACCTACTACTACAAAGCCTACTACTAGGTCTATTAGTAGGTCGACTATTACTACTACTACTACTATTACTACTACTACTATTGCTGCTCCTACTATAATTATTACTAATACTATTAATACGATGCCTACAACTACTACTACTAGGTGTACAACTACTGCTACTAGGCCTACCACTACTACTACTACTACTACTTCTGCTACTACAACTAATAGTCCTAGGCCTATTTCTACTACTACTAGGCTTACAACTACTATTACTACGACTACTACTATGCCTACAACTAATACTACTAGGCTACTGCTACTACCGCTACTACTACTACAACTAACACTACTTGGCCTATTTCTACTACTACTACTACTACTCATACTATGCCTACAACTAACACTACTTGGCTACTACTACTGCTACTACTACTACAACTAACACTACTTGGCTACTACTACTGCTACTACTACTACAACTAACACTACTTGGCCTATTTCTACTACTACTACAACTAACACTACTTGGCCTATTTCTACTACTACTACAACTAACACTACTTGGCCTATTTCTACTACTACAACTAACACTACTTGGCCTATTTCTACTACTACAACTAACACTACTTGGCCTATTTCTACTACTACTACAACTAACACTACTTGGCCTATTTCTTCTACTACTACTACTACTTGGCCTATTTCTACTACTACTACAACTAACACTACTTGGCCTATTTCTACTACTACTACTACTACTACTACTACTACTACTACTACTACTACTACTACTACTACTACTACTAGGCTTACAACTACTACTATTACTACTACTAGGCCTACTACTACTACTACAACTAATAGTACTTGGCCTATTTCTACTACTATTACTAATACTAGGCTTACAACTACTACTATTACTACTACTACACTCATGTAATAGTAAGTACCAGTTTGTGTTGTTGTGATATTGTGACTTTGATCAAACCCACATCATAAACTTGCTCTTTTCTCAAAGCCGAACGTGTTAATGAACTCAGACTGTTCTCGAAACACACGACCTCACTGAGCTCGTGCCAATATTTGTACGACTAAATCTTACGTAAGCACGATCTGAATTTCACCTCAGAACTAGGTTAAGCAGAGCAGACAGCGCACCGCCAGCTCTGGACCGGCGCCAGGACACTTCTCCGGCACCAAAAGCCCCGCCCCCCTCCTGATAGGAACACACGGTTCAAAATGGAGGACACGGGGGACGCTGGACGCCCTGGCAAACTCGTGTCCCATGGGCGCTCTCGGTGCTCTGGTCCAAATCTCCAAAAAACACATGTACGCCAAATTACACATGGCCGCCTAAGTAAATGAGAGGAGTGTTTTGGAGAGCAGATGGTGGGGTTTGGCGGCGTTCATTCATACTGTTTCAGATTACATCACACGCAAAAGGATCAGTGAAATCGCCACGAGGGAATGACGGAGGTTTTGGTACAATCTGATAAATAAACTGAGCTATTATCCACAGTTTTATATATCTTTACTAAACCAGGACTAAACCAGGACTAAACCAGGACTGAACCAGGACTGAACCAGGACTGAACCAGAACTAAACCAGGACTGAACCAGGACTAAACCAGGACTAAACCAGGACTAAACCAGGACTAAACCAGGACTAAACCAGAACTAAACCAGGACTGAACCAGGACTGAACCAGGACTGAACCAGGACTGAACCAGGACTAAACCAGGACTAAACCAGGACTAAACCAGGACTGAACCAGGACTAAACCAGGACTAAACCAGGACTAAACCAGGACTAAACCAGGACTGAACCAGGACTAAAGCAGGACTAAAGCAGGACTAAAGCAGGACTAAAGCAGGACTAAACTAGGACTGAACCAAGACTGAACCAGGACTGAACCAGGACTAAAGCAGGACTAAAGCAGGACTAAACTAGGACTAAACCAGGACTAAAGCAGGACTAAACTAGGACTAAACCAGGACTGAAGCAGGACTAAACCAGGACTAAACCAGGACTAAACCAGGACTAAACCAGGACTAAACCAGGACTAAACCAGGACTGAACTAGGACTGAACCAGGACTAAACCAGGACTAAACCAGGACTAAACCAGGACTGAACCAGGGCTAAACCAGGACTAAACCAGGGCTAAACCAGGTCTAAACCAGGACTAAACCAGGACTAAACCAGGACTAAACCAGGACTGGATCAGGACTGGATCAGGACTGGACCAGGACTAAACCAGACTATTACAGAAGACCAAAAACTGCCCTATAAAACTCATCAGGAGGAGGAGCTGCCACTTGTCTCCTTGGAGATTTTATGACTTTGCTGGAATGTTCCACAGTATGGCATTGAAGTTACACGTGCTGAATTACAGGTGTTTTTATTACTCAGAAACATACATACACATGAGCGGGGCGGCCTCTTCACAGATCTGAGCTGTAACAGGGTCTGGTGTAGATAGGAGAGATTAATGCTCTGCTGTGGGATATTCTCGGTAAAGTAGTAACATCACCGTGTCCTAAAAAAAGTCCTGAATCTTGAAACTTTCAAAACAAAAACGTCGATATTCATTTCTGTTTTTTGCAAATGTACAGCGTGTGGGTTGCCAGGTCCTAGATGGTTTTAAGCGCTGTAATAATCATGATTTAGGAGATGCCGGACTTTTACGGGAGGTCGCTCTATATTTCACCTGTTTATCTGAAAGCTTAGGCCGGTAAATAAGACTGATGGATGATACAGCGCTACATGCAGAGGTCAAGGGTCGCGCCATGCTAACAGGAAGTAGCGTCAACAGGGAAGACGACACATACAACACATGTACAAGTATGTATTTCAGGATGACATGATAGAAAAAACAAATACTAAAAAAAAAAAAAAAAGTACTACAACTACTAGGCTTATTACTACTACTGCAAGGCCTACAAATACAATTACTACTACTACTACTACTATTACAATGACTGCAACAACAACACAAACTACCACAAGTACTAGGCCTACTGCTACTACTACTACAAGACCTACAACTACAGTTACTACTGCTACAACTACTACTACTACTACTACTTCTATGAATTACTAGTACAAAAACACTAACCACTATAACTACTAGGCCTACTACTACTACTTCTACTACTACAACGCGTACAAATGCAATTACTAACACTGCTACTACCAGTACTACTACTATAAGGTCTACAACTACAATTATTACTACTACTACTAAAATTACCACTACAACAACATAAATTACTACCAGGCCTCCTACTACTACTACAAGGTCTACAATCACAATTACTACTACGAGTTTCTACTATTCACTCTACTAACAGGAAGTATCAGCAGGGCAGACACCACATGTACAAGCCGCAGGTGTCTGAGTATTTCACAGTAACACGGCACCAGGCCCGAGGGTCCAGAGTCCCACAGCAGCACTTACAGAGAGAGGGGCCATGGTTTTTCAATGTAAAGTGAACTGGAGCCAGAGTCGATGGAGCCAGAAGCGCACATGACATCACTTCCTGTTTGGAGCACAGCGGCTAGCACGTTAGCTATGTCCATTTATGTAGACAGTCTTTGAGTCTAATCTGCTGGTTTTGACAGTTTATCTTTGATTTTTGCAACATCTTAAGATGGTAAAAAGCTGCAGATGATATTCAGTTGATGTGGCAGTTAAATAAAAAAAAAATAATAACAATAAAAGAAAGAAATATATGTATAATGATGTAAAGTAAGGGTGCAGTGAGCAGTAGCGGTTTGTCCCGGCTGGTCATGTGTCTGTTTGACAGTTTATCGAGTTACATTTCATGGCAGTAAACATATAGAACAAAAAAAAACCCAGTTGCTCCCAGCGCACACAGACAAATCAGATCACAAGAAATTGATTGTTGCGACTGAAAAACAGAACACATGAAGATATCAGTCAGGCTTAGCATAAACACATTTTCAGAGTTTTTCTCCACCTGTGATACGAGCTGAGGGCTATGTACGCCGCCAGGAAGTAGACCGTGACAGAAGGGCTCGGGCTACGACCAGCGACGGGGGCAGATGCGAGGCTAGCCGTGTGTTGAACTGAGAATGACAAGCGCTAAGCTAGTTTTAGCAGAATGTATAAGTTAAAAATAATCAGCGCCGCAATTAAAGGGCCCATACTACGCTTTTTTCTCATGTTATAATGTTGTTTCCTCGTCACAAACAGACAAACTGGAGTTGTGTTCAAACAGAAAACGCTCCGTTCCACCTTGTGATGTCATCATGTGGTGATACAGGAAGTGCTCCACTGTGTTTTTAAACTCCACACACCTTCATTTCTAGAATCACTTGGATCATTTCAGCTCTGGATTTGCCTATTTCTACTGAACTAAAGGTCAAATGTAGCGGTTAACGTGAAAACTACCACTTCATGACATCACAAGGTGGAACCGAGCGTTTTGATGTTTAGAGATGTACAGACTGATAATAAAGTGTTACTCAAACATGTGCAAATGAAACGAAAAACAACTCCAGGTCTGTTTTTGAGGAGGAAACATGGAAAAATGCTCATAAGAATCAATTTTGTGTAATATGGACCTTCAACAAATCGCTAAATTTTGGAAGTACCATTATTATTTTTTTAAGTACCATTATTATCCTGCATAAAAACTGCATCTTTGAGTCTTTTTGTCAATTCTTCAAGTGATATTTCTCCCAAATCCTTGGACAGCAGGACTGAACAGTTATTAGTGCCACTTTATAATAAGGACTCACAAAAATATGGATAGTAATTATAGTTTTATTTGAGCTCAGTGAAAGGTAAAGTATTTTATGTATCTGTACTTTACTCGAGTACATTTAAAGTGGATACTTTTTTACTTTTTCTGAACAGGACTGAAACTCAAACAGCTGGAAAAAGTGATCGATCCAATTGTTTCTGTTCTCAACTCAAATATTTATCAAAATCACTATATTTGAAGCTTTATAAGTATCAAAACCTGCGCAAAATACTTTTACTTTTTACTCTTTAAGCACGTTTTTAAACTTTAATACTTTTTAATACATGTGATACTTTAAATTTTACTCTTTTTTTTTGTTCCAGTGTCTGTACTTTTACTTAACTAACAAAACTGAGTACTTGAGGTCCTATAGTATCATGCTACATCCAAACCGCCACCTGCTTGTCCCCATGGAGGTTATTTCTTTGCTTGAAATGTTCCACAGTATGGCATTAAACCTGTATATCTTGCAATCATTCAGTTATTCAGTAAAAAAAAAAAAGAAAAAAATTGAAAAAAACTCATTCTTAATTTCTTAGTATGAGCAGGGGGCACATCTCCGCAGATCTGACCTAGTATAATACCACACTGCGGAACATTAAAGATGGCTGCTCCAGAAAAGTTCCGTAATGCGCTTTTAATGGACCAGGAGGATATACAGTACAGTAGAGTCGAAGTAAAATTCTGTGTAATGTTACTTTGGATGCTGCTAAAATACAATAATTTCATTTAATTTTTCTGATTTTGTATTAAAATTTTAAAATCCGGTGAGATTTTTTGGTTCCAGACTAAATATTTTAAGTGTTGGCGTCGGTGAAAATGAATGTAACACGAGGCGAGGCGAGAACACGGCGGAGGCAGCAGCTGGACCCGAGAATGAGACGATTTAATACGAGTTCAATCTGATTCACACTGTTCACGACGAGCCATTCTTCACACGTCACCCCCACCCACGCCCCAAGTATCACCCGCACCCGCACCACCACCAGCACCCACACCCACATCCACCACCCGCCCCCACCCACCAGCTCTGGCCCTCTCCAACGATCACTCCTGTCATTTAAACACACAGAACAGCAGCAGAACTATACACCGTCACAGTATAAATCAAAGCTACAGTGTGGAACTTTCTACTTAGTCACCTGAGTCGTTCCACTGAAGCAGAAACTTAAAACCATACTCTGGCACGACGTTTCCATGGATACAAGCACTAGGAGTCGGGTTTGTGGAGATGCGAGGTAAGTATGTTTTTCGGTGCGATAGAAACATCCATAATGAAAAAAAGACAACACAAAAAACAAGTTACGTACTGTGGCTTTAATATAACAGCACAGAAGAGAGAGGAGTGAAAAACTTTTGAGTGAGTCTAATGAACTAGTATTACTTAAAGTACTGTCAAAATGTATGGAAAAAGTAGTGCTGAAGTAGTAGTACTACTGAAGGTAATAGTAGTGGTTACAATAGTAATAGTTGTAGTAGTAGTAGTAGTGGTAGTATTAGCAGTAGTAACAATAGTAGTATTTGCAGTAGTAGTAGTAGTAGTAGTAGTAGCAGTAGTAACAATAGTAGTATTTGCTGTAGTAGTAGTAGTAACAGTAGTAACAATAGTAGTATTTGCAGTAGTAGTAGTAGTAGTAGTAGCAGTAGAAACAATAGTAGTATTTGCAGTGGTGGTCGTAGTAGTAGTAGTAGCAGTAGTAACAATAGTAGTTGTTGCTGTACTAGTACTAGTAGTAGTGTGGAAGACCAAAAATGTGTAATATTTGTGATTTTAGCCGTATATTAGCAAGTCAAAGTAGCATCCACACTGTCGATGAGTGAAATGCATATTATATTTCTTTAGTACTATTGAAGAAATATGCAGTACTATATATTATATGAATTGTATTTGATGCATAATGAATTGTATGTAAGATGGTTGCCATAACAACCATTTTTGCTAATGAACAGAACGGGCTGTACATTCTTTGTGCAGATCCAAATTGAGCCGAGATGTGTCCACTTCACGACATCACCACATCACAATCTGCCTGGAGTGTCTCGCTAATCTGACATAATCACACGTGAGGAGCCCCAATCCCTTCAGTCTTTTGTTCAAATCCCACTTAATTAAACCTGTTTTGAGGACCACCACTTCATCTTTATCTGTCCAATCTATATTTTTGTACCTCGTTTTCCCTATGACCTCCGCAGTACCACTTGCCTTGAGGTTAGCCCGTCGCGCATCGCTAGCTAGCCAAAAAAAAAAACGAACCAATAAATGTGTCCTCGCTCTGAGATTGCCATCATCACCTGACTGAGCCGATCGGACGATAGTGAAATTGAGTAGCGCTGGGTTAAATTGCGTTGGTTCGGCCTGGTCTTGTTGCCCGGTGACAAGAGCCTCGGGCGTGCGAGATGGAGCTCGCCGTGACAAAAGCCCGCAGTGTATCTTTAAATAAATCAGAAAAAGGCCACGAGCGAGCAGAGTTTAATATACAGCGGGAACATGGTGCAAAACATTTAATCTGGCATCACTTTAGGCGAGGCGAGCGAGATGTGTGTCACGGTTGTTATGGGAGCCGAGCGGCCATTTTGGAGAAGGTATGTGGTCGATGCAATTAACACTAAGACTGTGGCCTCTCCAGTTTATCACACGAGTTAGTCCAAATATTAAAAGACACACTATGTAACTTTTCTGGTGGAGGGTATGTCACCATGGAGATATTATTGCGTCGCCTAAAATGGTCCACAGTACAGCATTAAATATATTTATCTTATACATTTATCCAATTTTTAACAGCACAAAAATATCTTGAAAACTCCACATGCATCTCTCCACAGATCTGACCTGTAACTGTGTCATCTGCTTGTTTCCGCGGTGATCATTTTTATTGAATGCCGTACTGTGGAACATTTAGGGCAATGCAATAATGTCTCCATGGTTGCCTGCATCACTGGTTTAGCAGGAAACAGGTGCTACGCGACACTGTCAATCAAACCTGTTGCTAACGCTAGTGGGCACGACCTCGGGGAAAGAAGGCGCCTGATTTGTCTGCTAATAATGTTCATATCTTGATTCACGGAGAAGACAGGGAAATAAAAGCACTGGGATCATGTAGAGGATTAATACGAACATTTTAAAACCAAAATGAGGAGTCTGACAGCTGTAGTTACAGGCCACAGTTTTTCAATGTAAAGTTATTTGGACCCAGAAGTGCGCCCATGATCACTTCCTATTTGGAATGCAGCGGCTAGCAGGTTAGCTATGTCCATTTACATATACAGTCTATAATTGATAGTGCATATTTCTATACTTTCTGATAGCGTGGAGCCAAGGTTTGTATTACACTCCAGTAATCTGTGTAAAAGCTCCACAAATGAAGTGAATGAGACACACGAGGTCAAAGCACTCCCACTGACACGGGTCAGTGTAATCAGCCAAACCTAAAATTATGAATGAGGAAATACCAGTCTCTGTTCCCCTGCAAATATAATACAGTTTTCATGTTTTTAATGAGTTTTGTGTTGTTGGTGAGAGGAGGAGCGTGAGGTTTTGTCCTGCTTAGACCCACTTTGTAATGAGAGCGTCAACAGCTTTTCTTCATCATCTTATTTTGATTCTTTTACTCTGTGCAACCTTAACCATAATAACTGTGAAAGATTGTACCTTACTACAAAATAGACCTGATTGGTTCTAATGTTGGCAGAAAACCAGCGTTTCAAACTTGATTTTGATACTGAGGAATAGACTTGTCATTCAATACTGATTTTGAAACCACGATGATAAAAAACTCTTTATTTAGACCAGGGGTGTCAAACTCAAATGGACCGGGGGCCAAATGAAAAAAATTGCTACAAGCCGAGGGCCGAACTGATCGAATGTTCATTGAAAAAATGTAAAATGACACACATAGTCTAGTGAACCTAACTGAACCTACTGCAAAACTAACAAATATATTACTATATGATCAGACAAATGAAGCAATATTTTCTTATGGCTCTGTCAGTAATTTTTTTTATTTTCAACAGGCACAAAAGACAAACTTCCTTTATATAAAAATCCCCATAACCTGCACATTAAATGAATGAAGTGGTATTATTCAAGGCACCATCAGTATATTTTCTCAAGGAAATGACAAAAGTAGGATCAATTTACTTCAAAGAAATAAATAATATCAGCAATTTTCTATCAGTCACTCAACTGAAATATTTTTAAAACATAACTGGATTTAAATACAATAAAATCAAGTGCAAAAATCGATGGATGAGAGAAAAACAACACTTTCTGTGCCTCCCACAGAGTCAGTTTGGTTTTAAACTTCACTGTCCTGCACATCTCAGAGACACGACCCCGACCTGCAGCTGCAGGTTCATCACATTCAGACTCGTCATGTCACAGAAAACACATTTCACACACAAACGTTTCGTCTCAGAGTTGTGTTGTGTCTTTCTCTTTCCAAGAACAGACACATCTCCTCACGCAGCTCAAACATCAGCAGCACCTTTCCCTGTTTATCCATCGCACCTCAGTGTGACACAAATCACCAGCTCCGTTTAACTCGCTCAGAAATGATTTGAACTGGTGATAATTTAAACCTATGGCTCTGATAAAGTTACTGCAGCGTGATGGTCTCAGGACATGTTCCATTTTCAAGGCTTTACCACAGAACTGCCGTGTCCCATTTCACCAAATGCACCGCTCGATGAACTGTTCGAGGTGCGGGTCGAAGTACCGCACAAATGCGCCATGTGAACAGCGCATTTTAGGGCAAATTGAGACACGGCCATCGACTCCTGGTGTATGACACAATGAGAAGCTGTCAGCTCACCTGTGACGTTTTCCTCCTGATCTTCTCCTGTGTCCTCGCCACCGGTCCACTCCCGTGTCCTCCGGTCCGCTCCCGTGTCCACCGGTCCACTCCCGTGTCCTTCGGCCCACTCCCGTGTCCTCCGGTCCACTCCCGTCTCCTTCAGCCCACTCCCGTGTCCTCCGGCCCAATCCCGTGTCCTCCGGTCTGCTCCCGTGTCCTCCGGTCCGCTCCCGTGTCCTCCGGTCCACTCCCGTGTCCTCCGGCCCAATCCCGTGTCCTCCGGTCCGCTCCCGTGTCCTCCGGTCCGCTCCCGTGTCCACACATCGCAGGTGCTCCGTCTGTTGTCAAACCCACGAGTTTTTCCATCTCGGCTCCATCTCGTTTCCACATGTTGACACCTCTTCATACGGATCATGTCCTGTAGTTGTGCCATGGGACGTAACGCCAAAAACTCCTCTGTCACGCTCAGACAGATTTAAGACCTCGTTTTAATTCTTCCACCTTCTATAGCCTTTGTTCCATGTCCATATTATTGTCATTACCCATTTCTCATATTACACTGTGGGAAATGTAGTATTGGTGCGTGTAAAACACCTGCGGTCTGTGTCTGACACGTGTCACAGACGCTACTGACACAGAGGAGGGGGCGTGTCTGCCTCTGTCCTAATTGACGCGCCAAAACAGCAAAGCATTATGGGATTTGTTGTTTTAGCGGTGAATGCGGTGTTACAGCGCTGCCACCGTATAATACCGGCGGGCCAGCTCTAATATTAATTTGAAATTGCCTCGCGGGCCAAATATAATTACACTGCGAGCCAAAGTGACACCTATGATTCAGACAGTAGAATGAGATTTTCACCATCATGGGTGTAAACTAGTCTGTGTCTATGTGTCTTATATTTGTTCTGATGCAGCTCAAGATCATTCTAAAGATATTCAGGAAAGGTTCATTTCTGTCTTGTGAATGTGACTTTTTAGTATTGTTACCTGTTCAAATGAGTATCTAGTTTCAATCGATACAGTTTTAGTATCCATTAGCATCAGATTTTTGATTCTTTTGACAACCCTTATCGGTTCATTCAGATCTTTAAGGTTAAGATACACTTAAATATGAAAAACTATGGCCCCTCTCTATTTAACTGCTGCCCTCAGACTTGTCATTTTGGTCTTAAATGTTCGTATTAACCTTTTACTTGTGTCTGTAAAACCAAGATATGAACATTAATAACAGACAAATCAGGCACTTTCTTTCCCTGAGGTCGCTCCTGCTAGCGTTAGCAACAGGTTTGATTGACAGTGTTTTAGCAGCGTCTTCTCCCTGCTTATCTTCATCATCCTCACTCTGGATTGGCTCTTTGGTTGCTATGATACTCACGGTCAGAATTCCAAACATGGAACTCTACTTCGCCGCTACAACTGTTGTCGAACCCTCGATGAGCTTCGTTTGACTGGAGCTGAACGCTATGGGTGACGTCGCACTCACTTCTTTAAACAGCTGATGTTATTCACACAGGGAAATTTGTCCTTTGCATTTGACCCATCCTTCATTGTCTCTGGGGCGAACTGTCAGAAGTAGTAGGGATCCATCTCTAGATCTTGTTTCGGTTTCGGTCAGGACTATAGCTCGAGGATGTGTGTGTTTTGGGTTTCACTATATTTGAAAACTAAAACGACTAACAAGAGCATTGGACTTATTCAGCACTTTTCAAGACACCCAAAGCGCTTCACCCTGCATTACACAGTCACATATCGTCCGTACTTCATGTTGTTAAGCTACTGTAGCCACAGCTGCCCTGCGGAACACCGACAGAAGCGGGGCTGCCAATCTATGCCATTAGCCCCCCCTCTTTTTCCGTTGTTTTAGATCAATATTGGACTTTACAATGAACAAATGATTCAAATATGTTTTCACTATGAGCATAAAGTGTCTTACCTTGGGACACAACAGTACAACAGCAGGAGGTGGAATCAAACCGCTAACCGCTAACCTACATAGCGCTGCATCTGAATACGCGTTAGCATTAGTGTTTGTTTAGCATATAGTATTCTCATTGTTAAACCAGGGCTTTTCTTTCTGGCTAATTGGGAGGCTAGCTTAACGCCTCTACAGAAGTCCATTGTTTTGTCCCTCGGTTACGACGATAATTAGCTGTAAACAACTTCCTCAAATTAGCTGTTTATTGGTGTGTTACGTAAATAGACGGTTTAACTTGTACTTTAAAGCTTACCTTAAAGCGATGGTACTTCTAAGAGGCCAGTGGTATTTATTTTAATCTGGATCCTTTGGAGTATTTTCGCCAACAAGATCAAGTGTAACAATGAACGGTGACTTCGAAAATGACGGCGTATAGCGTTATAAATGGGATAGTAAAGATATGCTATGTAACTTTTCTGGTGGAGCGTGTGCAGGCTGTGGAGGTGTTTTTGTAAAGCCCAAAATCACAACAGCAGTCGCCTCTAAGGGCTTAACAAGATCATCGATTTAACCAACAGAAAGTTAGAAAATCAAACAGTGGAACCGACATTGGTCAATAACAGACAGATTAACCAACTCTCAACGAAAATAAGAACAGAGAGAATTGTCCCACAGCGCCCCCTGTCCTCACACGCTGCGTCACTGCAAAGAAAAACTCCTCAGTGAAAGAAAGACCTCGAGGAGAATCACGGTGAAGGAGAGATTCACTACAATGACTGAACCAGGACTGAACCAGGACTAAACCAGGACTGAACCAGGACTGAACCAGGACTGAACCAGGACGAAACCAGGACTAAACCAGGACTAAACCAGGACTAAACCAGGACTAAACCAGGACTGAACCAGGACTGAACCAGGACGAAACCAGGACTAAACCAGGACTAAACCAGGACTAAACCAGGACTAAACCAGGACTGAACCAGGACTACACCAGGACTGAACCAGAATTAAACCAGGACTAAACCAGGACTAAACCAGGACTAAACCAGGACTGAACCAGGACTACACCAGGACTGAACCAGAATTAAACCAGGACTAAACCAGGACTAAACCAGGACTAAACCAGGACTGAACCAGGACTGAACCAGGACTAAACCAGGACTAAACCAGAATTAAACCAGGACTAAACCAGGACTAAACCAGGACTCAACCAGGACTCAACCAGGACTCAACCAGGACTAAACCAGGACTAAACCAGAATTAAACCAGGACTGAACCAGAACTGAACCAGAACTGAACCAGGACTAAACCGGGACTGAACCAGGACTGAACCAGAATTAAATCAGGACTAAACCAGCACTGAACCAGAATTAAACTAGAATTAAACCAGAACTGAACCAGAACTAAACCAGGACTGGACCAGAATTAAACCAGGACTAAACCAGGACTGAACCAGGACTAAACCAGGACTGAACCAGGACTAAACCAGGACTAAATCAGGACAGGCAGTCTACAGATGTGTCCAGAACTAACGTGTGTCCATTTACAGATAGAATTCAAGTCTGTGGTACTAGGACCCACTCAAGACTAAGGGACAGAGTGAGGCTTAGCCAGGGTGGGGTAGGCATCATCCAGCCCAGTACAAGAGTTATCCGGCTTTGTATTGGGTCATCACCAGGTACAAGGTCATCACCAGGTCCAAGGGTCATTCAACGAGGTACAAGGGTCATCGCCAGGTACAAGGGCCATTCAACCAGGTGAGGGAAGGGGAGGTTCCAGGTCCACAGAACACGATCAGGCCATAGGAAGGGCATCTAGGATAGTATGGCATTTAACTAATCTATCATGTCTCTATTAAATTACAGTTTTTTTCTTTCTCAAAAATACCTTGAAAACTATTACTTGTAATAATTATTACAACATTACGTAACCTGGCTCATTGGTGTCTCTTGCTTGTCTCTGTGGAGTTGGATAAGTTAAATGGCTCCAGAGGATCACCATGGAGACCTGGAGGTGGTTGACACTACGCTACAAAAGTCACCTGATTGTCCATGGACATATAATTTCTTTACCTGGAATGTCCCACAGTATGGCATTAAAGTATTCTACCCCATATTTACTCAGTTACACTTGGACACACCTTCTCATTCAGTGTTTTTTTGTAATTCATATGTACTACTTTCTACATTTTATATACATACATAGGACATCAAATATATGAAGCAAGATATATGGAATTATGTAGCAAAGAAAAAAGTAAAAAAAAAAAAAAAAAAAAAAAAAAAAACTCAAAGCAAAGGGTGACTACTTTGAAGATTTGAATATAAGAATATAAAAAAAACATATTTAGTAGAGTAGTTGGATCATTTATTTATCTGAGGTCTTGACATAGCTAACATCATAGGTTTGCTGCGTAGTCAAGGCAACACGGCAAAAAAAAAGAAAGAAAATGCACCGTGACAGAGAATCAGGCGAGAGTCAGGCATTTGTCTTCCCATGATTCTTAGTAACAACATGTCCGACAGGTTTTTACTTTGACAATGTTTAAATCCAGGCTCCAAACGGTTCTGTTTCGCTCTGAATATGACTGAAAGTTATTTTATTCCGCTCTTTTCTCTTCTAATGTTAATCTCATAATGATTATTTATGTGTTGATTAGTTCGTATTGTGATTTTGACGTCTTTCTTATTCTGTGAAGCACTTTGAAATACTAATTGTGCAATACAAATCAAGTTGCGTTGCCTGATTAGATGAAAAAGGTGACCCTGTAGTAGTAGTATTAGTGGAGAAAATGTTATGTAAAATGAATATATATTTACAGTCTTAATTACTGACTGATTTAGCAGCTTTTAGCATTAATTTAAAAAGATGCTGTACCTGTTTTATTGTTTTTTTGCTGTCTGTAAAACACAACATTTTAAACGGTTTGCAGGGGTCCCTCACTTACCTTATGCATTCAGAATATCCTAATTAATCACAGTGATGAGTTCATAAGAGGTTTTCCGGGGTTTTGCCGTCACAGTAACGCTAACCACAACTAGCATGCTAACAATTTCCTGAGTCTTAGTCAAGAACGTGCGTATATTTAGACGCAGACAGTACACAAAGCGGACTTCTTTTCACCTCAAGAGCTGCTATATGATATATATTTGTACTTATTCAAGACAATTTTTCCTCAAATATGTGGAAAAAGTCAGGTACGGGCCCTGGGGTCTGGGGTCAAAAAGGTCACCGGGGTTCGCTTGGTGTACTCGTTGTTTTGCTTGTCCCCTCATCACTGTGTTAATAAATGAAAAGCTTACAGCACCAGCGCTAGCCTCAGAGCGCATTTCAATCACTTCATTTGTCAAGTAAAGGAAATAGATTGCAGCAAATGGTCTCCCGGGACAACCAGCTCTGGGGCGGTCTGCAGTGAGAAGGTTTCTAAACAAGGGGCGGAAACTCTAAAGCTATAAGCAGGTGTTCGGTCAGCGCATGGGTCTTAAAATGAACAAGAGCGTTAACGAGAGGGTCATCTTTTAACTACGAAAAATGGTACTTTTTAGTAGCGTAGCATAGACTGTATGAAGAAGCCGAGGCAGAATCTGGAGCCGAGTTTTGTATTTGAAATTACAACCACGAGTATCTGGAGCGAAGTTGTTGAAGGTAACACTCCTTCCTGGTTTTACAGACACAATACCGAAATAAAAACACCAGGATCATGTAGAGCGGGTTAATATGAACATTTTAAGACCTAAATGTCTGAGAGCAGTAGTTACAGAGAGAGGGGTCACAGTTTTTCAATAGAAAGTGAATTGGAGCCGATGGAGCCAGAAGTGCGCCCATGATCACTTCCTATTTGGAACATAGCAGCTAGCGGGTTAGCTATTTCCATTTATATCTACAGTCTATGAGCAGTAGCAGTAAAAGTGTAGTCATGGCGAATGATAAAAGTAGTAGATTAATTGTTAGTAGTAGTAGTAAGGGGTAGTTTTGTGTAGCTGTCAATCAAGTTATAATAATTATCCATTTGTTTTATTAGATCTATTTATTCTTTATTTATGATCTTGAAAATGTCAGATCTCAGCAGAAGCTAAGCGAGGTTGAGCCTGGTTAGTACTTGGATGGGAGACCGCTGGGAATACTACCTGTAATAGTATTGTTGTGTCCTTTGGCAAGACACATCACCCATCTTGCTTGATCTGAATGCGGCGGGTGAGTGGGTGTTCTTGGTGGTTGAAGGGGCCGGTGGCACAGACTGACAGCCTTGCTTTTGGCAGTCTACCCCAGGGCAGCTGCGGCTAGAGTGTTAGTTTAGTCAGTGAATTAATACTGCAATGTAAAGCTCTTTAGGTATATGGAAACATTCTATATATCTAAAACATTATTTTATTTTATTTTGTTTTACTTAATTCTTCTGTTGCTTTGACAGCTGTTCCGGTACTTTGCTGTTGCAATACTTAAATTTCCCATGAGGTTAAATAATGCACAAATACATATCCATGGGTCTCAGAATGATGAAAACATTTAGACTATAGCAATTAACAATTTTAAACTAAATATCCTGTCTTCGGAATAGTGAAAATTCCTTAAAAAAATTGCCTAGAACCTGAAACCCACTGAGTTCAGTGTAAACTCTATTTTGGCCATGTCCAAAGGTTTCTGCAGTGAACACAGCACAGTAAGTATTTCAGAAGGCCATCCTCCTCCGTCAGGCTACAATTTAAGGCACATTGGCTCAGAATAAGCACCATTTTGTGAAATATTCAACCTTCAAACCATTCACCGGCCCCAATCCATGTCAACATAATTTAGGTTCAAATGTCCACTCCTCGTGAGACTGGTCCACTCTCCTCTACGGAAAAGGACGAGATTACTATTGGTTTATCCTCCTCCATCTGTAAAGTAAACATTAGTATTTGTGTCCACGTAAATGTCATGGGGATTTATGTCGGCCATGTTTGTTGGAGATGGGCTATTTAATGGTTGACTGCACAGCACGGTCTATGTACACCTCCATATGTACACCTCTACGGCCAAATCTGGAACACAAAACTGAATATATGTAAGAGAAAATACTATTACTACGATAAAAAACTACTTTTTATGCGAACAAATACTATGCTTCAGAGGAACCGGGATTACAGTAGATCACCACACTGAAACTAGAACTGAACCAGGATTAAAGTGGGTTTCAACCAGTGAATAGTGAATATGGGCGCACTTCTGGCTCCATCTACTCTGGCTTCAATTCACTTTACATTGGCAAATTGTCACCCCTCTCTCTGTAACTCCTGAGTTAGCGTTAGCAACAGGTTTGATTGACAGCGTTGATAAGCGCCTGCTCCCTGCTAAACCAGTGGTGTGAACAAGAAGGGACATTACCTTCAACAGCCTCACTCTGGATTGGCTCTTTGGTTGCTATGATACTCGCGGCCGGAATTCCTAATATGGCCTGGTGGCACAACAGAGAACTTGCATATTGAGCTTTTAACAGTTCAATTCAATCCTCTGTCCCTTCTTGTTAGCAGTCTGCATCTTAGAGTTTTAAAACCAGTAAAAGGATTTAACCAGGAGTCAACTATGCTACTGTTAAAGCTCATTGCAGTGCCTGGAATGTTCCACAGTATAGCATTATATTACACAAAATGGACTCACGTGAGCTTTAAGTCATGTTAGATTGTTGTTAACTCCTCAAAAACAGACCTGGAGCTGTGTTTTGTTTCATTCACACATATTTGAGTAACACTTTATTATTAGTCTGTAACATCTCCAAAGCTCCAACTGCTCTGTTCCACCTTGTGATGTCATTAAGTGGCAGTTTTCAAGTTAACAGCTCCTTTTTACCTTTAGTTCAGTAAAAATTGGCAATTCCAGGTCTGAAATCATCCAAATGATTCTAGCGAAGGTGCATGGAGTTTAAAAACACAGTGGAGGACTTCCTGGGTTACCACATGATGACATCACAAGGTGGAGCAGTGGTTTCTGTTCAGTTCTGGAAACAACATTATAACATAGATCAGAAAATAGCTTAATATGGGCCCTTTAAACATAACTGCCATGACTTTATTCAGCCATAGATTTTGAAAAACATGCATTATTGCGTTGAATGGGCTCACTTCTCCACAGATCTGACCTGTAACTTGTCCTGGTGACACAGCCTGATTATTTCCATGTTACAATTCATGAATAAATCTTGACTGACTGATTACAATTTGAGTATTTGAAAATCTGTGTCTGCTCTGATTGCTACCACAACCACTACTACCACAATGTCTATATCAAGCGCATTACAAGTACTTATCTGAAGTACTTTTTCATTGGCGTACTTCAACTTGCCAGATACTATTTGAAATCCCCTCTCCCGTCTCCTCTCTCGCAGCTTGTAAGCAGCCTGCATCTCCGTGTCTTATCCTTTATTTCAAAGTCAGCTGCTCCCAAAAGTTGACACCTCCGCCGTAACCTGCCGCCTTCTGAAACGAAAACTCCCAAGTCACATTATGTCGACTTAGCGTTGTCTAAGGGTTGCCAGATATTGTCACGCCGTGTTACGCTTCTTTTAATGTCATTCTTTTACTTCTGTTGTAAGTGTTGAACTCTGCCTCGCTCTTTGGAAATCTTCCCTTCGAATAAACACTTCCTTTTCTGATTAGTGCGACGCTTTTGTGTGTCTCGAGAAATAACTAATAGCCTTCATCGCTGACAGCTTTGTGCTCATTTGGACACAGCACCTGGCAACGCAAAATGACACCTCACGACTAGCACTTTTATTTTTTTTGATTACTGATTTTTAAGGAGTATTATGTAACTTTTTATTGATTGCGTTGGATTGTTTTACAGCATGTTAATAAACTTTTCGCCGAGGAGATAAGCAGATGGCGTCACAGGGCCGAGCTACGGTTCAGATCTGTGGAGAGGCGACGTTCCTCTCAGTACGAATGCATGTTTTTCGAGGTATTATTGAGTAGTACACAATGGGGATATTCCACTGTTGCAATGTAAAGTCCAAGAATAGAAGGAGAGTAAAATATGCCAATAAACAATGGAACTACAACCTTGAATTAATTGATTTGTAGTGAAGTTTATGTGTCCATGGAGACAAGCAGGTAGTGTACTCCACCAGAAAAGTTACAGAGTGTATGTTTAAGTCCTAAGCACAGAATGACATCAGACTGACATAGGCACATAGGGCGCCAAAAATAGCTTCCTTAGAGGGATCGCCCTTCAGACGGTGGTTCGATCAGTGCTAGTCTGGGTACTGCTTTGGTCTGACGCCTGATATTTGCATCTTTCACAGAGAAATACTTTAGTTGTGACACAGTACTACAAGTCTGTCTGTCTCTGTGGCCTACAGGCAAAACAATCAGGTGTAGAAAGACTATTAAGGAACAAACGCTCAGAGCTACAAAGATGTTTACTTGGCTGCATCTGAGAGGAACAAAGTTTGACAGGTATTATTGTTAATTTTGTAAAGGAAAATGATCGCAGTAGGACGAGTAGTTACACGGCTACACTCTACTCATTATTCATTACAGTTGTCCGTCATTATATCGCGGTTCACCATTCGCGGTTTCGCAGATTTTTTTTGAGGAATTTTGCATGTTTTTTTTGTTTTTTTTACATAGTATGAACGTGCATTGTGTTATGCGTCCTGATTGGCTGAGGGACTGTAGACCATTGTGTTCTGCGTCCTGATTGGCCGAGGGACTGTAGACCATTGTGTTCTGCGTCCTGATTGGCTGAGGGACTGTAGACCATTGTGTTCTGCGTCCTGATTGGCTGAGGGACTGTAGACCATTGTCCATCAGTCTCCTCCGTGTCTCCTGTACAGTTCAGAATGTGTCAGACAAATTTACATAAATGTTGGATCGCAGTGTGACTCTTAAGTGCTGTATGTTTGCAAGTTTTCTCCCCGACAAAACCCACAATGTCGATGAAATGTTCTGCACCGACAAAGGTGCCGACGAAGGTTTGAACTTTGAGAGAGTTTAAACAAGAGAGAAACGTGAGAAAATGTTAATGCCTGTGTGAGAAAAGTGTGTAAAGTGTGTGGTGAGGAGTTTTACAGCCAAGAAATATATAGAATAATTGTAAAAAATAAAGCTGATACTTCGGATTTCACCTATTGCGGGTTATTTTTAGAACGTAACCCCAGGATAAACGAGGGACCACTGTAAACACCATATTCGGTGGTGATGAGCCGCTATTGTCGCCACAGCTGCCCTGACACGGAGGCGAGGCAGCCAATCTGCGCGATCGGTCCTGCCAACCAATCACTCACAACATACTAGTGGTGTCGGGGAAGTGACCTCCAAACTTCAGGTTGTGGGGTCACTGCACTAACCACTGAGCCACTGTTGCCCCATGTGTGGTAATGGAAGAAGCCATAGCAAAAGTAGTGGTAGTAATATTAAAATGTCAGTAGGAATGGTAGTAGCAGCAGCAGTAGCAGTATTAGCAGTTGCAGTAAAGTAGCAGTAAAGTAGCAGTAATGGCGGTCGCAATAATAGTAGCAGTCGCAGGACAATTTGTGTGAGAGGTTTTGAAAATCAATCATGGATCTGAAAGGCCAAATTTCCCCTTTCAGCGTCTTTGACTTATTTATTTGAGCTGAGGAGACGGGTCGATGAGGCTGGAGGGAGGCTGGAGGGAAGCCCACACCAGAACGCCGCAGCTCAGCACGCCCGATGCTTATCAAACAAAACACTTTACTGCAAATCCTACATCGGCCGAAAACTTCCAACTCTGTGACCACATCTGCCACAGTGTTCTACAGTTTCAGCCTCTACTCTCTGGGTTCAACAGATGGATTTCTTTAATTTGTCTGGGGTCTGGGCTTAATGGCGCTGTACCTGAGTTTTACAGTCTTAAAAACCTGAAAAACTGGTTCATTTTAAACGGTTTGCGGAGGTCCAAAGTTATTCCACGCTCTCAGATCATTCAGAGCATCCGAGAGACGAGTTTATAATCGATTTCTAGTTTCGCGGTGACTGTAAACCTAAGAACAACTACCATGCTAACTGTGCACTTCCTGATTATCGGACAATACAGACTTATTTTGGCCTGCTGCTTATATGGATACATGGAAAAATACTGAGACCTGTGACTTTACATGGCTTGTAGTATCTGTAGTAGCATTTGTTTTTACTTTGATTGCTAATCTTGTTTTGTAGCGTGACGTTAGTGGCGAGCTAAATATAGCAAATAGCTTCTCCAAGTCAACAAGCGTCATTTTGAAAGAATATTACATTGTACTTCCTCTCCACGTCTCTCCGTAGAACACGTTTGAGCTCACAAGTATGCGCACCACCGCTCTAACACACCGGAGAGGTCTTCAGGCAAAAACTGTGTGTTCAAAGCCTGTCTAACTCCTCCTCCCCGAAGACCTGCGCTTAAACGCGGAGATTTTCAGGGAGGATGGATACCTCAAAGGATGCAGCACACACATGGTCTTTAAAGATACAATATGCAACTTTCTGGAGGCTGTGCATCACCTGAAGGATTCCACAGAAATAAAAAGTTGAAACTAGGGATCGAGCGATATGGTTTTTTTCATGGTCGATGCCGATATTGATCGTTTAAAGTCCGGAGAAACCAATGGCTGATAAGCTCTGCAGATATTTTTGAGCAGATATGTTTGGGCGATTTCGATTTCCTCTTCGGTTTAGAGGACCTTTCACCCTAGAGAACCCAAGAATCCTTTTCTTCTTTGGAAAATTCTGAACATTGCATTAAATTACTGCTATAAGTTCACTGAACACTGAAATATTCACTTTTTGAATTTTAACCCTTTATTCCCTAATTTAGGATGAGGGCCAAATTTGACCCACTGGACTCTCCAATTTATCCAAAAAGAATATAAAATGTACTTCTACATTCTGCAAGTTATTACCGAAAAGATTAACACAAAAACACAATTTTACCAACCGCTCTCTCTGTGCAGGGGCCAGAAATAGCACTCTGGGCAGCAATTAACTACAGACAAATTTGACCCCATGGGTTCTCCAGAGTTAAACTTACCCATAGTCCTTTTTTACCACAAACCTGTGAGAGAGCTGTGTGTTCAAACTAAATATCACCCTCTGCTGGATTTTCGCTAAACACCAGATGCCCTGCCTCCTGCAACCAGCCACATATAATACTGTGATGGAATCTGACAAGACTGGTTGGCCTATGGTTGTACATTTAAAGCCAGTATGTAACTTTGTTGCCAATAAATACACTAAAATAAAAGCTTTTTTTTCTGGACGTGTTCAATTCATTGAATAACAGAGAAACATGTGTCCTTACTGTGAGCCGCATCTCCACAAACTCTGATTTGCCCTGGAGGAGGGCCTGCTCCTGCTGCTCCTGCTGCTCCTGCTCGAGTCCATGGGAATGTTGTTCCTTTGGCTGTAATAGTGAGGGATTTGGCATGAGCTTGTTCCCATGGAGATGTCTTTTTTTTTTTCTAGCTCTAGTTAAAACCATACTTTGTAACATTGTCCATGGAAATAGATCAGTTTTGTGCTATACTGTTAAATATTACAGCTAAAAGATCAACATTTCCATGGAAAAAATCTGCTCACAATAAGGACGCATGGGTTTTAGTGCAATAAACATAATCAAAATGAAAAAAATACAACAACATACTCAAATTTTTGGCTAAAAAGTTACATACTGTGGCTTTAAAGCAAAAAAGATAAATACTAATAAAATGAAGATGTGATAGCAGCAACAAATCTCATGTCAAGATTGTTTCAAAGGCACTTGAAAAAAAAAAAAAAAGTATTAATATAACTTCCAAAAAAAATTATGTTCCAAAGTATGACATTAAACATACCTATCTCCATGGAGACAAGCAAATGATGTCACAGATCTGTGGGGGGATGACCCTAGCCCGCTGTATATTTCAGCTATAAAAAACAGAACAAAACAGATGCATTTTACTGTGGAACATTCCAGGCAAAAAATGACATCTCCATGGAGACAAGCAGGTGGCAGACTCTCCATCTGAAAAGTTAAAGTTTGTCATGAGTTTTGAGCAGGTCTGGCTGTAAACACAATCAAAAGCCCGTGGTTCCTGACCCTGTGGTGATCGTGTCTTATTTCGGGTGTGAGTTTGAGGCGGGTCGGGTCGGGCAGGTGGACGTGTCATCTTAATGAGACGACGAGGCACAGAGGGCGCTGTGGCTTTTTTCCACAACTCTGCCGACACTCGGTTACCATACCTGTATCAAAGACCTAAACTTAACCAACACACCTGAATCTAACCCGAATCCTAGTCATATGGAGGAGCACGTTAAATGCTTTACCAATTACACAATGATTTGAGTTGGATTTTTGCTCTACACCAGATGCCCTCCCTGCTGCAACCAGCCACATACAATTCTGTTGAGCAGTCATAATATTTACACAGTACTTTACTCATAACATTTACACCAGGGGTCACCAACCTTTTTGAAACCGAGGGCTACTTCGTGGGTACCCAGTCATACGAAGGGCTACCAGTTTGATTCGCTCTTTTGAAATGACAAATATGCTCAGTTTGGGCATCTTATCTCAAAAATGTAATTAGTTATAGTTACAAGTTACTTCTCCCAAAAAGTAACTGAGTTACCATCTCAGTTACTTTTTGGGAGAAGTAACTAGTTACTAGGCAAAGTAACTAGGCCGTTACTTACTTTGTTAAAACAATAAAAACACAACTGATGTGAACCTTTAACATTTATTTCACTTTAACAGATTGTAATTATATTGTATTTGTTTAAAGTGATTCACATCTGACACCAGCCTTGACACTTTAGTCACATTAAAACATATGTCCATGTCAAATATGTCGCAGTAGTTTGTGTAAAGTTGCAGGAGGAGGCGCCGTGCGTCACGTTTCTGACCAAAACTCAACTCGGACCCAATCAGCTGTAAATGCACGTGTGACAGGACACCATTTCCCATCATGCATTAAGCGTTTGTAGAGCTGCTGCGCTCGCCTCGCTCAAAAATTGCGGCCGTGTCCCAATTCGCCAAATGCACCATGTTCTATGTTCTGTTCGAAGTGCGGGTCGAAGTACCGCCCGACTTAAGTGCTCCGATCGAGCGGTGAATTGAGACACGGCCTGCGTCGGCCTCGCTCTCACGAGATTATCTGCGCCCGCCTCGCTCAGCTCAAACAAGCCTCTCACCCCGAGCCTCTTTCACCAAAGAAACACAACAGCTGCAGCTCCTCGGCTGAGAGACTCTGATGAAGAGCAGAGTGAACTGAAGTAATAGTAACGCGCCACATTTTACTGTCAGTAACGGTAACGGCGTTGGGACGCTGGGAAAAGTAATTAGTTAAACTACTGCGTTAGTGAAAAAACAACACGTTAGTATCGCCGTTATTCCCAACACTGGATAAATTAGGTAATGTTAAAGAAAAATCAACTTGCATATTTTTGAATAAATCTGTTGCTTTTTCTGAATTTTTTTTTCTCTGGTCTCGCGGGAAAAAAAACACCTGTTGCTTACCTGAAGCTGCCTTTAGCTCACGGGCCTTTCCTGCCGTAGTTTACGTCCTGGTGGTAGTTTAGCTCGGTAACTTTTGTGACACGTAGTGAAATGTCCCTCCACATTGTGCCGCTTTGCCGTCGCCACAGTCGCGCCGCAGATGAGACACACGCAGGTTTATTTTAGTCGTGAAGCTACATTCAGAGCTAATCTTCACAGCGCTCGCGAGCGGAGCACTGGTTTTGTCACGCGCACAATACTGACCTTTGACCTGAGGAGGTCAGAGTTCACCTTAACTTTTCTAAACTTCATGTATAATGAATATATTTTTAAGATGTTGTCATTTTTAAATCTATATAAATGTAAGGGTAATTAAAAAAAAATAGCAACAGAATAAAATAAAATTTTAGATGCAGCTCATTAGTGAGTTGTGCTATTTTTAGAAGCGGCCTGCGGGCGCCTCATGTGGGAATTGCGGGCGACCTGGTGCCCGCGGGCATACGGTTGGTGACCCCTGATTTACACAGTACATGCACATGGTTGTAAATTTAAAGCCAGTATATAACTTTTTTTGCCAACAAATAGAGTAAAATAAAAGCAAGTTTTTTTTTCAGTCTGGATGTGTTTATTGCAGAATAACAGAGAAACCTGTGTCGTTACTGTGAGCACGCTTGCATCTCCACAAACCTGACTGTTACATACAAACATTTGCCCTGGAGGAGCGCCTCCTCCTGCTTGTTTCCATGGAAATGTTCCTTTGGATTCTCCATGGAGAATGTTCTGAATGGTTTTAACTCTGTTTCCCTGGAATTATGCAGTCGCTTTTCCTCCTCCAGAAAGTTACATACCATAACTTTAAAGGTGCACTATGGAATTTTTCTAGTGAGGGATTTGGCATCAGTTTGTTCCCATAGAGATGTGATGTTTTGTCTATTTTGCATAAATTCAGTCGCAGGTGTTTGATTGTTAAAAATATAGTTTGAAAACACACAGGTTCTTACTGTGCGTGGGCTCACCTCTCACAGATCTGACATCACCTGCTCGTCTTTATGAAGAGGAATGTGCCATACTGTGGAACATTCCAGCTAAAGCATCACCATGGAGACAACACTTCACCAGTTACACAGTGCACCTTTAACACATAGAGAAACAGTTATTTTTACACTAACAGAGGGACATAGATGTGTTTCAGGGCATTTTTGTGGCACATGTTGAGTTACATTTGTGTGTAAATTCATACAAAAGAAATCACAATCTTACACATTTTATTACATACAAAAAATTTAATAAATAAAAACGTTAGCTATCTGCAGTGTTAAGTGCTGTCCTCTACAAAGCTCTGTGTCTCCTATGTCTTCTCAGAGAAGTGACACTAAATCAGAGTGTAGACCGCGGCCCATGTGTGATCAATGTGACCTTCTGACGGCCCAGAGCAGAGGGCCCACGTTTGTCTCACCAAATGGATCCACGCGACGGCCGCTCTCAAAGCCACTGTCACTAATGCACCTTTAGTAATAACCCACATGTACAGTGTGTGAGAGGGACCCATTCATATGAATGGAGAGGAAGAGTTAGAGCTCCCTCTATTGGACAAAGCTTGTACAGCGATACATTAGAGAGAGAAGAGACAGTAGGAGCTTAACTTAACACTTTATAATGACCACACTTTAATTAGCCTTAATAATTAAGCATCAACTAAGATTTAATTAATAATGAACAAATAGTTTAAAGGCTCCACTGTGTTTTTAAACTCCATACACCTTCACTAAAATCACTGGATAATTTCGGTAGCCAAACTGTACTGAACTAAAGGTTAAAGGAGCTGTTGACTTGAAAACTACCACTTCATGACATCACAAAGTGGAACGCAGCATTTTGAGCTTTGGAGATGTTACAGACTAATCATACAGGATTACTCAAACAAGTGTGAATGAAACAAAACACAACTCCAGGTCTGTTTTTGAGCAGGGAACAACATTATAACATGACTTAAACCTCAAAAGAGCCAATTTTGCGTAATGTAAGACTTTTAAAAATGATTCAAACTTAGTAACTATTTAATTAAAGGGTTAGCGTTAGGAGTTAGGGCATTAATTAAGTAGCTACTAAGCCTGAAACATTTTTAATAAACTATTTGCCTATAATAAATTAAGTCTTTGTTCATGCTTTGATAAGACAAATTAAGGTGCAGTTATTATAAAGTTTTACCATTGACTTAGTGAGTAAAATAGTGGTCAGACTACATTTTAATTGAACATAGTAGTAGTAGTAGTAGTGGTAGTATAGCAGTAGTTATTGCTGGGTTTCAGATGACATTACAACATTCTATAGGGCGATAATGTTTAATACAGATGCAGATTTGTGGTATAATGCAGTGAGTTCGAGAGTTTAGTCACTTATAGAAATGATCAGGTTCAAAATGTGTGACTTTACCTTTTGGATATTTCATGGCACAAGTACAATGTAAATAAAAAGAAAAACTGAGTCTAGCCTCCTCCATCTGGGACTATGACATCATCACAGCCTAGAGTCTGAAAACCAACAATACTGACAAGATTACAACTGATACTACTACAGATACTACCACTGATACTACTACTGATACTACCACTGATACTACTACTAATACTGAACCTCTGAACTGAACTAATGACAAACACATAATCTAATGTCTGGACTGTACACTGGTGTTAGTACATTTCCATCCAGTTTGACCACAGTTCTTCTTTTATAAACTTGAATTATCCCCAGAAAAGAGCAGCCATCTTGTGCTGAGTGAGTGTGTATCATGTTTAATTGAATGGTGGTACAGTGAGGAGAGAGTGGGCGGAGGAGGGAGCGGGGATATTCAGGCTTTGTCAGAGCTCAGAGGGGGGCGAGATCTGCGGGAGCAGGAAGAGCCGTGCGGCGCTAGGTGGGCGAGTGAATAGAGTCCGTACTGTACACTGTGGCTACGCAGTATAATGGGTTTGGGCCGGATCCAGGTAGGATTAAGTTACTGCAGTGAGATATCCGTGTATACCTCCAGTCTTGTAGTGGTCTTATCTTCGTTTTTTTAAAAATGCATCAGTTCTTGTTGTCTTTCGAGAGCTGTTTCTTCAGTCGTTTCTTTAGTTCTGAGCTGGAATGAGAATATAACAAGATTAAAGATTTTTTTTCTGGCAAATGATTTTCATATCGTCAAATAAATAAAAATATATAAGAAATCTTGGTGTCTATTAAAAGAGAAAACGTTTGACAGGTTACACGACTCATTTTACTAAAACAGTACTATTAACGTATTTTAGATTTCACTAAAAATCTTGGCTAGTTTCAGGCAGCGGGCAGCAGATATGACATACCTAAAAGTAATTCCTTAACTGTTACCTAGCAACCATAATGTTAACAAGGGCCCAACCTTGACTAAACTGATTCTGTGTTAGAACTCACCACTACGTCCTGTATTTTTCTCACAATGTGCCACTTAACTGATGTAAAACTACTATTTACCACAGGTACAATCCCCCCAAACCAAGTCAGAATTAGAAAAACATGAAACGCTGCCAGATGCACGTGGTCATTCTCAGTTTTCTGTCTTATTCTCCTCTCCAGACTCGACTCTGTAAACATTTTTACAGCCAGAAAACACAGACCGCCACAGTCGTCTTATTGACATGGGCAGTTTAGTTTTGTATTTTCCCCACAAATGTGAAAAATGACATAAGCGGTTATGCTATAGGAGGTTAACGATATAATAAAAATGATTCTATAGAGACGGGTTCATTTCTTCTGAGTAGAGAACATAAGTAAGTGCAGCCTTTGTGATTATGGCGTCTGACACTTTAATCACACAGAAGAGAAATACAAGAGGAAGGAAAATACTAAACAAAAGCCTTTTCATAGATATTTCTTTTACCTTGATGGTATTGGCTCCTCGATCTTAAACACTTTCACCATTTCAGCTTTTACAATCTCCGGAGTGAGCTCGACTGTTGACTTTGTTGGCCTGAAACAAAAACAGTTCAAATGTTAAAACTTTCGGCTCCATATTACACTATTTTCTGATGTTCTAATGTTGTTTCCTCGTCACAAACAGACCTGGAGTTGTGTTTCATTTCATTCACATGTTTAACACACAAACCCTGCAGATTTAAGCTTGAGTTCTTTGTTCTCTCAAACAGAAAACACTCTGTTCCACCTTGTGATGTCATCATGTGGTGATACAGGAAGTGCTTCACTGTGTTTTTAAACTCCACGCACCTTCACTGGAATAATCTGGATAATTTCAGTTCTGGATTTGCCAATCTCTAGTGAACTAAAGGTAAAAGGAGCTGTTAACTTGAAAACTACCACTTCATGACATCATAAGGTGGAACAGAGCGTTTTGAGCTTTGGAGAAGTAGACAGAAATGTGTGAATGAAACAAAACACAACTCCAGGTCTGTTTTTGAGGCAGTAACAACTTTATAATATAGATTAAAGTTCACAAGAGTCAATTTCCTTAAAAATCACCCCAAAAAAAAAATAAAAATCTAAAGCTAGCATGCTCTTACGGTTTGTCCTTTAAGTGTCTCAGCTCATCGGGCAGACTCCGGAGGTAAGGTGCTTCAACAGGGAGGATTTCTTTATTGTAGCTGGACCTAGAACAGTGAACAAAGAGACATGGAGATACTGGTTCAACAGAATCAAACAACCTAGTTTGTGTCAGCATCTTGGAAAACTTATAGAAGACAAATGTGTTCCCAAAAAGCACTCAGGGCTTTGTAAACAGTACGCTGGCCGTGGTTACAAGCAAACTCTAGATCTAGATTATTCTCAGATTTTTTTATTTATTTAAAAGACTATTAAAATGATATGTAAACAGCAAAATCATCTGGTTTCTATCTCGTCATGGTCCCTCTGATTGCTCACATCAGATTTTGTGTAATTGAAATAACGTTAAATGTCCAAAAATCTGATCGCAAAGTCTTCTCTGTCAGTAGAAACAAATGATAAAATAAATACACAAAACTCGAAAGGACTTTACAGACTCAAGACTATTATAGTGAGTTTGTGGAAACAGTGAATCTCTCATAGAGCCATAAAAGTATCTGTTCTCTATCTGTTAATTATAAATCTAGGACTTGAATGCAGCCTATTAGTGAGACCTGTGCATTTGACCATTTTGACCAGCCAAGAGTGACCGTCCTTCTCCAGATCTTCAACCATTATCTTGGTCAGGAAGAGTACCTAGCTGGAGGATTTGCACACGGAGTTGATGGGAGCCTAAAAATGCAAGGTGACCCATCCAGACACGGGGAGAACATTCAAACTTCACGCAGAATTGCTCCATTCACTCTGGGAGTTGAACTCGGGACCTTCACTTCATTTTGTCAGTAAAAGTTTGATACAGAGGTAAAAAATTAAAAAGTAAGTCTCACATGAACACAGTTTATTCTTGTGCCCGTTTAAAAATGTACTTTAAGAGTAAAAAGTAAAGTATTTCACACAAGTGCTGTTCATTTGTTAAAGTGTTAAATGTGGTGATACTGATTAAAAATGAGACATATTTTGGTCACAGTAAAAGTCAATGTCTTCATTTTTCCTCATGAATTTTGTGGATTTATTTTTGTTTTGCTCAAAGCTGAAGCTTAAGCTCAAAAACTTTAGTCAGAATGTTTCAACAAATATGGTAAAAATAACACTTCAAATCATATGAAAAGTACTTTTTACTGTTTGGTCTAGTTCAAAATGTAGTGGAGTAGAAAGTACAGATACTGCTCTCAAATGTAGTGAAGTAAAAGTTAAAAGTATGTAAAAATAACCTAAAAATTCTACTTAAGTACAGTACTTTACTACTTTTACTTTGTTACCTTCCACTACTGCTGAAAACAAACCAAAAATACAGGGCACGTAATTGTTTTGTAATTATTACTGCATCATCCCAGTCAAATGCATAAATAAAGAAATAAAAAACAAAAAAATTATGTTCAGACCCTCATTTTAACTACTCGCGCTGCAGTGACATGTAGAAATACTAAAAAGCAGCTGAGACAGGACTGTACTCCGCCTGACCTGACCTTTTCTACATCTGTTAAGAGAAAGTTCAATCTCTTCAGTCACGATGTGCATCATGAGGGAGGCCAGTCACCGCGCTTGGCCTTTTTACACTTCACTAAGCCCCGAGGCGCTGGTTACACAAGAGACCACACTCAACATGGTACATACAAAGAGACAACACCGGGCGACAGCTTTGGTCATCGCTCTTCTATCAACAGGCTGCAATGGGGGAGTAATAGGATTGTGTCTATGTGTTGTTTGACAGAACTACTACTCAATACTACTAATCTCATTTTCAACACGGACTAATAAAATCGGATGGGACTGAACAACTTAACGCCCCCAACCACATTTCAAATAGAGCTGCTAAACCGGGGAGCACCTGGAGGAATAAAGAGGAGAGAGGGGCGGAGTCTGGAGGAGTAAAGAACAGAGTGAGGGGGGGGGGGGTCTGGAGGACTAAAGAACAGAGTGAGGGGGGAGGAGGGAGGGCGGAGTCTGGAGGTATAAGTAACAGTGTGATTGGTCTAACAGGTATCCGCACTTCAAACTCCGCCCCTGTAGCCAGGTTTGTGTGATCAGAATCATCATCTCGCTGTAATCAGGGCAGCCTTGTGTGATGTCACCAAGTACTTGAAATCGCAGATCTCCCTGAAGGCAGCGCACACTTACATTTAGCCCTTTTTGACCAGAAACTTGTAAATGTACCTTGTTTACACTAAAACTAGCAAAAATGACTGGGAGCGGTGGATAAAACTGTTAAAACACCATGTACACAGATATAATAAAGTGGATTCATTGTTTAGTTCCACTTTTAAAAACATAATAAGTTAATGAGTGCTTGAATCAAGTAGCTTTCATCTTGGTTTTAGTACATTTTGTTTAAAAATAAGAACAAGCATAAAATGTCTTGTTTTCTCAATAAAGAAAAAGTCAGTGATTTTCAGACAAACGCAGCTGCACTTGAAGTAACATCTTGTTTTAAGATATTCTCAAATCAAGACAAAGACTACTTAAATCAAGCACTTATTATCGTTTTATCTTATTCAAAATGTCATCATTTCCAGCGCAGTGGCGGTTTCTTGGCACAAATCTAACTCTTGCCAGTTGACGCTGTCGTTGTCCTTGAGCAAGACATGACTCCCACCACGTCCGAGTCGATACGGTCTGTGAGTGATTGCTACAAAGTGCAATATAAACCTGAACCTTACCATTTATAATCCGAGGTGGAATGGCCTGGGTAAACTCAAAATCATACAACAAACAGTGATACTACTATGACTTCTGCTAATACTGTTACTGCTAGTATATGTACTACTTCACAGCAGGTGCCGGTACATACTGTATATCTAACTTGTATTATATTTTTTCATTTTCACGGTGGAATTGGGTGCTAAAAGACTTAAACCCAGACTCTTCTTAGAAAACCAGAACATATAGACCCACAGCGTTGAGCCCGGGGGGACATGCACAAACCATGACTTATTTATAGTGTCCATTTAGGCAATAGGCTGAATAAATCATTACAGACAGTACAAGGATAGAGAATACTGGCCTAGATATCGCACTGGCCCAAGCTTTACCTTTCACCAAGTCATTACATTCACAAAAACACATTCACGAGGCGATGTGATGTGTGAAGCTCCTGAATAGCACCTAGTTCAAATTCATTTTCATCACAGAAAGCTGAGGAAGTGAACAACAGGCGCTCGCTCTTCTATAAACAAGCCGAGTAAACACCGCTGACAAACTGCAGATGCATTGGGCTTGACATTCTCTCCACTTGAAGTCAATTTCCTCTTTGGGAAAATAGAGCTAAGAATGATGGAGGATTTGGAGATAATAAAAGCATTGTGAATAGCAGTGGTAGTTTTGTACCTGCCCGGGAGTTCTGTGTGAGTTTGAGAGCGGCGCTTGGCCAGACAGTTGGACAGAACAGTGCCAAAGTCCTGCTTCCATGTCATAATCTCCTCAACGACTTCCTGTTCACAGAGACAATATAGATAGATAAATATATATAGACAGATGAAAGATATCCAAACGTTTGACCCAAGTCACACGGTTTAAAGGCAATGGAAATACTAATGAAATGTAGCTAAACGTCTGAAGAAAGTAATAAAAAAAATGGTCTAAAAAAATCCGTCTCTCATTATTCTGGTATTTAGCAAATAGAAATAATGTTGGTAATTCTAATTGACTTAAAACAGGAAAAGTTTAGTCTGATTTCATGTCAGACAGTGAGAAAAAAAATATGTATGTATGTGTTGTTTTTAGAAAGTGTATGTAAACTTTTGGTTTCAGCTGTATATAAAATCGCATATATCCAAGCAGTTTAAAAGTGTTTAAGTGTTACCTTGTCCGTGAGGTGGTCTGGAGTGACAGCAGACCCATCATTAGGAGCTCTGTTAAAGTAACAGTAGTTTAAGTCAGTGTTTCTCAAGTTGCGGTACCTGTACATGTACTGAGTGTAGTGGTATGCAAGGTCCTCGGCAGTTCTTGTGTTTGTCTAATTTAGAAAAAGATAGTTCGGTTTTTGCCCTCCGTTTTTAGCATTTCACGTTATGCTGTGGTTCTATTTTAGACTAGATTTTTTTTTCTTTTAGCCATGGTTTAACTTTGGTTTAAATGTCTGTGTAACCCCTCAGTCATCCATTGGGTGCTACTCAGTGGGCCAATTTTTTTTCGTAGGTCCTTGGTGTGAAAAGAACCATTTTCTAAAATTAAAAAAACATCAATTGCTATAAAGTGCAAGAGCGGCCATTTTGGATAGGTCGATTTGTCCAAACATCCCAATATTACTCGAGTCATTATCTTGAATCAGTTTTGAGGAAAATGCTCCTTTGAGTTTAGAAATAGTCCACACACATATATAATGTAGTATCATTTGGACCATTCCAGCTAAAAATCATGAATAAGATGCATTTCTTTCACTTGTTTTCCATATACATCCATTACAGCATTTCAAATTATTCTACATAAAATATAAGTGTCAAAAAGTAGTTTAAAAAACATCTTTCAACAAGCTGCCTAATAAATCCCACCCCCGACAAGTGCTATCATTTGTACCATTTATGTTTCCTTTCAGTGACTAAAATGTTATGTCTGCTCAGTGTAAATATATATTAAACAAAGTGTGAACATTTCATAAAAGTTAAAAGTTGTTTACTGCTGGTGGTATGTCGGCTGCGGGCACAGGTAGTACTCAGACTCGCACTCCAAATATTTTGGGGTTGGACGATGGGCGTGGAGTCCTGGAGCTGGATTCTACGCTCAAAAGAAAGTTAGTTATCAATGTTATTATATAAATTAATTGCATGAAGAAAATAAATGTGTTTAATAGAGAAATGTCTTACAAAGATGCGTAGAGGATGAGCAGGGACAGGCTTAAAATCAGGTGCCGTGAATTTATAACTAAAATCTTTTAACTTTGGTTTGGCTCCTTCTGCTTTTTCCTCCTGGAATCAAAAAATCAGACAGAACAATAAGTTTACATAATATAAATTAAACCACACACACATATAGGTAATGTCGCGGAGCTTGGCCTGTGTCTCGTCCTGCGTCCTCCCCTTTTGTTTTTGGCCTGAATGTGCCGTTCGATATTTGCATATAGTGTCTGAACCCTCACGTCTGGTTGGTGGACATGTTCACATCTCTGCTGGGTTTGCTCTTGATATCTGCGGTCGTGGTTGGAGTTTCGACTTCCTGCTCCTCTAATCCCCTGTCTGCACCTGCCTGAGCCTCGCCCCATAAAGTGCTGTGCGCTTGCTCCACTGTCAGTTTCGTTTGCCTCTTTTTAATTGTAAATTATGTAATTACTAGTCAAGACACTAGAGGTCACCTTTGTGGTGACAGCCAATTTGGCTTGGCCTCCGGCACTTGTGCTTAATCCTGAATTATTATTTTTTTTAAGAGCCTCATGTGTTGTAATTTATTTTATTTATTATGTAAAAACTTGGCCTTCATTGACTGTGTAAATAAAAAGCCACTTAATTGTCACTATTTAAGAGTTTGGTTATTTATGTTACTTTTGTTCTACCCTAGACTAGAACTGCTTTGTAACAATGTCACAGAACAAATATTTAAAAATGTGTTTTCAAAAATAAACTTCAAAATTTTTAAATAGTAACTCCAAAACTTGTTGCAGTTCATGTTCATATCTTACATGTTCAAAAACCTGACTCCCATGATCCTTTGCAGCTCTCTCCTCAGTTTCTTCCTGGTGAAACAATGTAAAATGTATGCACAGTTTCTATCAATATTTGGTGATGTTGTTTGCTGACTTACTAGAGGCGGAGGGCGGAGTGGTCTGGCCAAGGTTGTGGGAATATAAGAAGTATAAGCGTCTAACGTTGAGACTGGTTTGTAGCCCATTAGTTTATAGTGCTGGGGAACCTTGAACGAGAAAACAAAAATATAAGACAGTGAAACTTCAAATGTAGATCATTTATTACCATGATTTGATGCAAAATTCTTACTTTAAGTTTGAAGAAAGGTATATTTGTTGTTACTGTCCATTCTGTAGGAGCAGCAGGTAGCGGGGACAAATCAAGTGCCTAGAAATAAAAAGAAATGTAAAAATAAAAATAAAATAAAAAATAATAAAAAATAAATAAATAAAATATTAAAAAAATATATTTTAAAAAATATAAAAGATAAAAGGTATAAAATAATATATATATATATATATAAAAAATAAAAAAGTTACATTTTTATTACAGTATGGAACTTTCTGAAAGTGGCACGTCACCTGCATAATTCCATGGAAAAAGAAAGTTAAAATTATACTTTGGAACATTCCCCAAGGAGATAGGCACATGTTATACCGTACTGCAAAAGATTATTGCCAAAGGAACATTTCCATGGAAACAAGCAGGAAGAGTCAAGTTTGTGGAGATGCAAGCCCACTAAGTAAGATGCATGTTTTATACATTTTTTAGTGCAATAAACACAATAAAAAAAAAAAAATATATATAACATAAAACGTCTATTTTTCGGCTATAAACACAACGTGCACACGGTAGCTTCATGTTATTAATTATTACCTGCAGTATTTCTTTTACACTAATATTTACATACTTTGTGGAAAAAATTACGTGTATTTTCTATCAATAGCAGAGAAAAGTAGGGGTTGTTGTGATAGTGTATATTGTACTTTTGAAGCTGTAAAAATCTGGTTCATTTAAATAATTCAATCCCTTAGCATTAGATAGTATTATGAAGTATGTAAGCACCCACCAGGGGGTCGTCCTCTTCAGAGAACGTCGGGTGGCAGAATACAAAGACTTTTTCTGGAGAGATCCTCGTACACTGCACCACTTCTGTATCTGGACCGCAAAGAAAAAATAGCGTATAAAATCCATATTTAAAATAGACATGGTATAAGATAACAGCAGAGGCACATATGTTTTAGTAGTACCGACTTTAATCATGTTTATTATTGGCACTGAAGAAACGTGGAGGAAGAGGAGAAAGCAGAAGTGAAAATGAACACAGACAAAAGTGAGTATCGAGGTGGTTCAGGAGTGGGACTGCTGCCAGAGCAACTAACAATTTAAAACAAAATATCGTATCTTTTGAATGGTAAAAAGCCCTCAAAATGTCACATATAAGCTGACACCCATGAAAAGGATCAGAAATTGGCTAAATTCGAGGAGTATAAAGAATATATTGGTAGAAGTGCTGAGGTTTGACCTATAAACCTACATGAACTAATAACTTAACGATAATTACTAAATTTTCTTGATCAATAAATAAAAGACACATTTTATTTGTATCGGTTTCCTCGGATCCAGAACAGACATTTCTTCAGTACTTTGTAAAGATGTGACTCTGGTAAATCTCCTTGAATTCAGATGGGCGTGATTGACAGGTGGATCAGCCAATCAGGGACAAGCATCAAAACAAATATGGCTGCTTACAAGGAAAAAATTAAGTGGGGAAAAAAAAATCATAGAGGACTGAAAGGGAGCACACATTTCTGCTGAATCAATGAGCAAATGACTAAACTGTTTATAGTGTGAAGAGAATGTGATTTTGTTTGTAAATGATGAGTGACCAATGAGCTCCTCTGTTTCACATGTATCACTGAAATAAACAAATGTGAACATGTGTGATTCTGTCTCGAGACGCAGCGGAGAGCGAGGAACCAGACTGATATCCAGCTGTATAAAAAGTACAGAGAGATATCAGTCTGGATTTGAACACTTCTGGGGTATAACTTATTATTTTGTAACATTTGAGCTGCAGAGGGACAATAATAATACATCTACTGAAACAATTATCTACTAGTGCATCGTTAAGCTATTTTCTTATTGCCAATATTTGATTTTCTTTACAATAAGGTTCAAATGGGTGTATTATCCTGCTAAAATGGAGGATGGAGTAGAATACATGAGGATAGAGATTTGATTGACAGCACCTTCTTGTGTGGTTCGAGGCTCTTTCATTTCCTTGATCAGTTTTCTCAGACAGACCAGCCTTCTATTCATACGGCACTGGATCACAATCTGAAGAATCAACACAACACAAGCATTCATTTATATGTACGCTCACGGCGGCTGGCTAGTGGCTAATAGAGCGTACACAAGAATCCCCTACTTCTGTTAGCTTCTACTGTAAAGGTTAGGATCAAGTGATATCCCATTGTAAACTGCCCATCTTTTTAAATTAAGGTGGAGGGAAGGTCGGACGCCTTTGGTCCGGCTTATGGTCAATATGTCTGTAAAAACTGGGCCTATCCGCATAAAATAAAATACTGGCATAAAGATGTCTGTGTAATCCAGGTAGAACATTTAATTCTGACAACTCCACAGACGTTTGTGAGTGAAGCGTAGACTGTATAAAGAAGTGGACTAAGGGAGTGTGAATTCATTGCGTTCAGCTCCAGTCAAAAGAAGCTCGTCCAGGCTCGCGGTTATACGAGGCTCTTGATTTGTCTATTATGTTTATACCTTGCTTTAGGGACACAATAGCGAAATAAAAACACAAGGAACACGTATATCGGGTTAATACGAACATTTTAAGACCAAAATGAAAAGTCTGACAGCAGCAGTTACAGAGAGAGGGGAGTTTTCCAATGTAAAGTGAATTGGAGCCAGTGTCGATGAAGCCGGACGCGCTCCCACGCTCACTTCCTCTCTGGCTCGCAGTTTAGCTATGTCCATTTGTATATTCAATCTAAGGCGTGAAGCCGTTGTGAACAACCAGGCACTGTATGTTAAATTCACTGTAGTTAGCTCCTCCCTTCAGACACATACAAGCTGTTTCCTGTCAGCTGTGATGGGTGAAATATTTTTCCACAAAAGTACTTGAAAGTGTCGGCATTACTCAAAGATACAGACATAATTGTTGCCTGTTGAATGGACTTAGAAAATTCAACAAATATAGATTTTCAGGTTGGATATTTCTCTCTAAAACCTTGAACTGCATGTGCCCTCCATCTGACACTATGACATAAAATACTCCAAAGTCGTGAGCACAACCTATTGAGTGTCATGTATTTAGTTCACGTTTCCACACGGCTGGGCTAAAGGGTCAGGACCTCTGAGACATAGCAGGAGTGTGCACCACAACTGTGCTGAAGTTCAGATGATGTAAGCTGACGTAGTACAGTGGACTGGAGAAGTACCTTATACGCAGCCTGCTGGAACAGTTCAAGGCACCGGCGCTTCAAGTCCCAGTTTATACTAGGGTGGACGTGGAACTGTGGAGTGATGTCTGGAGTCTGCAACAAGTTAATCGCACAATGTTACAACTATAGTAATATTATACTTTTTAAACAGACCAATGCATTTTCTACCATGTTCAAATGAAATAATTAGAGTAAAAATGACCTTTACTAAAATGCTAAAGTTGCCTGATAGTGAAGGATATATGGATTAGAAGTAATATAATATTTTTATATTAGTATTAAAGGTGCACTATGCAGCTTGTTTGATGGAGGACCTGTTATCTGCTCACGCTTGTCTCTATGGAGAAGATGCTTTTGCTTTTCCTGGATTGTTCCACAGCATGGCCCTGACTTTCTCCAGGTGACAAGAAGGTGATGCCACTAGACCATGTCACAGGTCAGATTGTTGTAAGAAAGACAATGAGATCAGAGCTTTAGAACAGACATGGGCAAACTACGGCCCGGGGACCACACATGGCCTTTTGGCCTTATTAATCCAGCCCACCGAACGTGACCAAATTATATTAAAATAGTTAAGGGTAAACTTTGTTCAAAGTTTTTTCTGCTGTGTTTTTTTAACTGAAATTGAATAAATTAATTATTAATTTAACTAATGCATTTGGAAAATAATTTGTACAATGAGCCTTGTATATTCATGCTTTGCTACATGTTACAGGACAAATCTCTAATGTTTTATGGCCTGGCCTGGCACCTGGGTCAAATATTAGAACCTATTGTGGCCCGAGTGTCAGAACGTTTGCCCACCCTGGTTTAGAAGGTTGAATTATGAACTTCTATTTCTCATTATAGATACAAACTAACTACCGGTACTTAAGGACTGCTGCTGTTTTTTAACAATATCATATTTTTAAGTCGCACCAGCCAAGAAATGCATATCACATATAAATCACATCTGAGTATAAGTCGCAAACTATGAAAAAAAGTGTGATTTACAGTCTGGAAAATATGGTACATTTATAATATATTTTGTGGATTATTCTGCTTCTGGTTTGGGTTTTATTATCGTTTATCATCTATATTTACCTCAATTTTTTTCTTTTTTCTTATCGTTACAGGCCCACGAGCAGATGGCACCCCTCCATCAGAAAAGTTACATAATCCACCTTTAATTTTCACACAATGCGCTACTTGCCTGTCCAACATCTAAAACCACTCTTTGGTTTGACAGTATAGGTTTTCCAAAATAAATCTGCCTCTCTTCTTTTGCCTCTCCTCTTTGTACCTAAAAAAGATCATACATAAATAAAACATTACTTTAAACAGTTCAAACATCTTACATTCGCCCAAACATTTCACCTGAAACAAAAACACAGAAAGAAAACGTGTGTATCAGTCAATCATGTCGTATTAGATTTGTTCTTGTTTACCCCCGTTGTCCAACAGAGCAGTTCTAAAAGATCACCTGTCCACAAAGGGATTATACCGTTATTATGAAGTACACCCTGACAGCTTTATGTGGTTATGAGACAATTCGATTTGAACATAAATCTGTGTATTGTATTCGTAGCTGTCACCCGGATAGGATCATCCCGTTACAAAAGAGCAGCGTTCCCATAACACACCTGATGCAACTCTGCGGTTTGGACTGGAAAACGCCTGATATATTTGTATAACAGAATAACTTTTGTAAGGAAACTCACAGGCAACAATTTTAAAAGTGACAAGACTTGGGCCGAGTTTGCACTTTTTCAACTGCGGTCCCAATAAATCGTCTCGTAAAAGCCAGCGAGCGTCGCATTTTTAAACGCAATGAGATACCGGGGCGGCTGCAATAATGGTAACAGTGAAGTGTAATGACGGGGAGTGTGTAAGTGTCAAAGTAAATTGGAAAATATGACAAAATGCAGGATATTGTGTAGTATAATAGTAAACTGTAATTCACTTTTGAGACTGCAGCATTTGAATAATTTGCTTAAAAGTAGAAGTAATTGTGGTAGTAGTTATGCAGCACAGTTGGTAGTGATAGTAGTAAAAGTTGTAGCTATAACAGTTTGCTAATTTCAGATGTCATAGTGATAGAAAGTATCTAAGCAGTAGTAGGAGTAATAGTAGTAGTAGTAGTAGTAGTAGTAGTAGTACCACTAGTAGTAGTCTGGTTTAGTAACCTGGTAGTAGTCATAATACTAGTTGTAATAGTAGTTGTAGCAGAAGTAGAAGTAATAGTGGTAGTAGTAATTTGCAGTAGCAGTAGGTTTAGTTGTAGTAACAGCTTACTTGATGTAGTAATAGCAGCCCTAGTTGTTGTATTTTAGTTGTATTGAACACCAGTCCACCTAGTATTAATAGTAGTAAGAATAGGAGTAGCTAAAGCAGTAGTTTAGTTACTTTTACCCTGTATTTCCCCATAAAGTCTGGTAGTAAATATATACTTAAACTCTTCGTGTTTAATGTACCATGTATCGATGCAGCGCCTCCTCTCTCTCCTCCAGAACCTCCCTCCTCCTCTCTCCACACACCGGCTCCTCTCCGACGTGGTCTACCTGCCTGCTCAAACATACACTTTTATTACTTTAACTTAAAATATATGTACTTTTACTGCGTTTTACTATCACAAATGTACCATTGCCGGCAGCGCTCTTGTCTTTTCCTTTCGTTCTCGGTTACTTTTTTGAGGAAAACGGCCTCCTTTACTTGTCGGCTCTGCGTGGAATCTGTACCCCCCGAGGATAAAAATGAAGTGGATAAGGGAAATTAGATTCAAATGTCGAAATACAAATATCTTGGTTGAATAAGCGCAATTTGAGATAGTTAGTAAAGTACAGGCCATGTCGCAGAGGCCGCACTAGCACTGTTCATGATTGTCTGCAGGTGCTGGGGTTTTAGGTAATGAGGATTTGGATCAGAGAGAGGCTTTTTAGGTTTAGACGGACTGGATTTCAGCATTGAAACTGGCAACTTAATGAGCTCAATCTGCTTTCTGATAGGAAAATCATCTGGAGAAGCGAAACATCAAATTGTAACATAATGAACTTCATGTACAATGTTTGTGTAATTATTTTTGTAAAAGACTCAATCAGCATTACAGTTGTTATCAGTAAAAGTTATATTTGATTTGCAGCTGTTTATCTCATATCTGGGAACACAGTTAGGTCATGTTGATGGAATTTAATTTAACATGATAATAGAGCCACTAGGGCGACTGTTATTCTTAGGTCAAGACTGTAAATAAGTATATACAGTACTACTAAAACTGCATATGATTTTGCGTACTTTCTTTTAACGCCTTGGAGCTGAGCGTGCTGGTGTCCCTGATCATCATTTTTGCTACTCCCCCGTGTGTTAAGATGTCCATTTGAGGCTTGGAATCAGCCTCTTTTACTTTCTGCAAATGAAAAACACATGTATTATTAACTTGAACATACAGAAAGTGAAATATAGAGACTATGGTAGCGCTACCTTGGGTTTGACTGATACTTTGAGCGGCCATGCTTTGCTCCGAGTCGCCACTTGAGACACAGGTGCAGAGGCTTCTTTACGCCCCAACTTCTTCTCCACCTGGCTGTCATCAGTATAAACAAATGTTATTCAAATGTGTATAATCACTCCAATCAGGACAGTTATGCACATCAGCAAAGACATACATAGATGTTTTATGTAGAACATTTACTCAAGCTGGTGGTGAACTTTTTTAGTGTTATATAAATGATTGTTACTGGTTGTACAGGGACTCAACGTGATTGCATAAAAAGGCCAAACTAAACCAACTTCAACCACTAGAGGTCAGTAAGCTACACATGTGTATAGTTTTTTGGCGAGTTATTGTGAGAAGAGGTGGGTACAGTAATGTTACTTCAAAATAATATTACGTGAGTAGAAGTACAAAGTAGTGGTCCAAGGAAAGAAAGAAAAACTACTCCTCAAGTGAGACTAGAGCACCCAAAGAGCCATTTGAACCTGGTTTCCACAGAAACGAAAACACTGGAAGCCACAAATACTTCTGACATCTAAAAAGAAGATAACACTAATGTTTTTTTTACCTTTACGCCTTGTACTATAACTAAACTATAGTGTGCTGCTTATGAAATCCATGAAGTGTTACAGAGAAAGTTACATTTTATTTATGTAAAATCACATTTTGAACATTTTGAACTTGAAAAATAACAGAAAAAAAAACATGGCGAGTTGAAGATCTCTTTCAAATGAATTAAAAAGCTGAACGTAAATGATCCATGTAACAAATAAAAAATGCTGTGATCCTTATATCTCCTTTGGGTTTGGGGAGCTCGTAGTGGAGCCTAAATCCACAGGGTTTTGGCGGCTACCGACTTCCACGAGTGTGACACTTATTTTGAGCGACAAAAAATAATAAAATATTTTTAATTTTACAATTTCAAGATCAAAATTTTTCAATTCAATCTACAATTTTAAAAAAAGAACTAATAAAAATAAAATACACTTCAATTAAATACTATTACGATTTTCCAAAGCCACACGGAGCCGCAGTGTAAAGACGAACGAGCCGAACCCCTGGACTAGAGTAATTTAAAGAGTAACTGTCTGGGCTTAACAACTGATTTACGGTTTGAAGTTAATGTAATTTGAAGGATAGAACATGGTATTTTCAAAGAACTAAATGCAACAGTGAGAAAAACTAAATCATATCTGAAGAAACACAAACGTTCAAATCATTTCATATTGTCGACATCAAGTTTTTGTTACAGACAAACTCACAGTGAGAGGAGTAACCAAAACTTTTTTCAGTCATATATCAGTCAGAGTTACGCTGTCTAATATATTTTTCAAGTAGGAGTAAATATGGTATCTGGAAAGTGTGACCACCTTTGTTTGTGTCTCATAAGATTCAACATTGCGAGATAATGCTAATGCCTTGGTAGTGGTCCTTTTTTTTTTTTTTTTTTTTTTTTTGGTATGATTTAAAGTTCAATGAAATATCAGAGGAGATGACACCTGCGCCACATGCTAATCCTCTTAAGTACAGCCTTTATATCTCTGTGACACACTGTAAACAGGAGCTAAAAGCCTGGATTTACGGCTCCTTTTTACACTGGTGATGATATATGAACATCTGGGAAAGCTCCATGTGTGTCTGTGTAAACTTTATTAAACTTGGGTCATTTTAATCTCTACACGACGCACAAAAAAACTCCCAAAATTGCGTTATTTCGAGCGCAAATACAGGGCGAATGTTTTATATGCAAAACCTCTATCTGGGAGAGTATCTATCTTGATATCAGTGCGCCAGCTACTTTCATAAATTATTAACTTTTGGCCGAGATAAGGCGAAGACAGTGATGTGGATGGAGCTGCTACGGGTTTGATGGATAGCACCCGTGTTTCTCATGGGAAAAGAATTAAACATTAGGCCCATGCGAGCTACAAAACAAGTCCTGTATTCTGGGTACGAGCGGGAGACTGTTCTCAGCAGATTTACCAGAAAAACAATGAGCCTTTAAAGTGCATATGACAGGACAGACGACGCATGTCATTAAAACAAAGTAGTGTTGTCACGACGCTCAAATTTCAACTCGATTTTGATACTGAGGAATAGACTCAATACTGATACCATGATGATAATAAAAAACACTCTTTCTTTAGTCTATAGAATGCAGTAGTACGATACCTTCTTTTATATTCCATTCTTGTTCATGCCGTTTTAGTATCGATACTTTTGAACATATATTATATTTTAAAATTTCACCAAAAATCTTGTCCATTTTTTATTTTTTTTTTTTGTTTAGTTCATAATTTTACTGCTGGTACGACACGGGCAGCAGATATGACAAACACAGAGGTGATTCTGTAATTGTTACCTAGCAACCGTAATGTTAAAGGCCTTAACTTGTCTAAATTACATAATAGTTATGATTAGACTAATACAAATAAATAACAGCACCTTTACTTTGTTAAATGAACCTTTAAACTGTCAGAAAAATGCCTTGCTTGAGTACACATTTTTGATTCACGTTGATGACATGGTAGAGCTAATCTGTCACCGCTACTTCCTGTATTTTTGTACTTTTCAACTTTTTTCTCCACAAACTGCCACTTAAAGATGCACTATGTAACTTTTTTGCTGGACCACATGTCATCTGCTCGTCTCCATGAAGATGATAGATGATATTTCTTTGTTTGGAATATTCCACAGTATGACATTAAACTTATCTGTCTTGCATGTTTTTACTTAAGGTGTTTTTATTGCTTTCGATAGATCTGACTTTTTGACCTTTTGACTTGTTTGTCGCCATAGAAATAGGTAAGTTAGATGCCATAGATCAGAGGTGCCCACACTTTTTTTTATCGAGGGCCAGGTCTCAAAACATATTAAGCAGAGGGCCACAGACGGTGATCAGTACAGTCCCACCAACCAAGTACTAGAAGTTAATTTGTCTTACCTGAGTGCAACATGGGGGTTGGAGGTACCGGTAACAGTACATAAAAATGGTTTGGTGTTGAATTGGGATACGACCAGCTTGAAAGTGATTTGTGATGTTTCATATTGCAGAGGGGTAAAGGTTACAATGATGTCCACTTGACTGTTGGCAGGAATCACGCCTGTAATGCATAAAAATGTCGTAAACACATGCGTAAAACTCTTGTATATGCATTTTTTATGAGGATAACAAATAGCACCTAAAGTGGTGTTCCCAAACGGGCTACACATTAGTTTCTTGCCGACAGTATTTGAGAGCTTGTTCCTGCTCGTGTTATGATGTTTCCCAGGCCATGAGGACGTTTATGGAAGTTTAATTCTTTGGAGAAATACATGCTGTGGCAGTTTTGAGAGAACTATTTGGTAAGTAGCGTAATGGAAATGCAGCAAGCCATGGTAATGCAGTGCTGGTCCTTGAGTGCTGAAGTAGATTACATTATTGACTTTTCTTAGATTAAACAAGAGCAAGCTACAAACCAGTAGTCCTGAATTTGAAACTTGCATGTTTAGTCTACAGTGATGATTTTGTTGTCCATTAATTCAGTGGTTTGTTCCTTGTTTCATAATGTAAAAATATTTATACTTGAAAAATTCTTATAATTTTTAAAAATGTATAATTTATATTTTAGTTTACTTGCACGTATTTGCATATAATTCAAGCCAAGATACATTTTTTTGTGTTTTGAAGCATTTTAATTCAAAACTCATCGGTATCAGGTCGATATTGTGATACTTGCCAAATATTACCTGGAATCGGATCAAAACTAAAATCACTGGTATCGCCCTTTTACTATCGTCAAGTGGCTCTAAACCAGTGGAGGTAAATGCACAAAACTGTTCACACTGGCTCCTTGTGGCTGGAGTGAGTATCTTGGGATCGTAAGAATAATTTTCAAATATAGACTGGAATACACACCAAAATGTATTTCATCTTCTCAATTTTCATGATATCAGAGGATGACACCAAATTACACCATCTCCTTTTGAGTCGTCCTGTTAACGACCAAACGAAATCAACTACTGCCAGTGATAAGAAACGGTGGTGACAATGTGAAAATTGAATGTTGAAGAAGGATTAGTTTGAAGCCAAACAGATAAGATGGGTATCAGTGGTGTACTAAATCAGAAGTGGGAAAATCTGGATTTCATTGCTGGGTTTCAGATGACATCATGACATTCTGTTGGCCAATAGTAAGTGAAATATTACTGTTAAAATATTGTTAAAATGCTGGTTTTCTGTCTGATCGTTAATAGAAATGATCAGGTTCAACTCTACAATGTAATGAGTTGATTCTTTGCAGCTGGTGTCATCTATATTCCCTGAGTGTGATGTTAACTGGAGGCACTGCTCTGTCTGACGTTCTGTTACTCAAATTAGACTTTAATCTGAGCTTTGATTTAACACAATCTGACCAAAAAAAAAAAAAAAAAAAAAAGATTTAGCTGGAACGACAACTGATTCTGTGAGCTGCTCTTAAACAAGTCCCTTACGAATAAAATGAGTCACAGTCTGGCAGCATTAGCCGATAGTTTTTCATTTAGTCACTGATCAGTGTCGGTGGGGAAATCTGTCTCTTTCCCCCCATCTGGGAGTTTGACATCATCACATTCTCGAATCTGAAAAAGTTCAGCGAATCCGGCAGAAGAGTTTGAGCCGTTCTTACCAGCGAGCGGTTGTATGGAGAAAGCCTGGCTGGTCTCAATAACAAAGATCTGAAATTCAAAGTCGATGGGACAGCTGCATCTCAGAGGAATAGTACGAGAAACACTGCGAGGAAACAGGACACGAAACAACATTAGGGCTGCACAATATATCTCGAAAGTATCAATAACTCAATAACCGATATATTGCAATAAAATAAATACATCTCAACAACACAAGGTAACACGATTTATATATAAATGTACTGTTTTTGAAAGGAAATTTGACCAAAAGACAGATTGTAACCAGGATTTTCCATATTAGGTCGAACTAGAGGTGGGGAGAGTAGCCAAAAATTGTACTTAAGTAAGAGTAACGTTACTACAAACTAATATTACTCCAAGAAATTACTCACATGAGAGTAAATTAAAGAGTAACTGTCAGGATGTAACATGTGATTTAAAGTTAATGTAATGTGAAGGACAAAAATATTAAATAATGCACAAAACCAGATGAAATGAGATGAAACTGCAGTATATGTGAAGGAGCTGCAAGAAACACAAAACTTCAAATAATTTCATATTGTCAACATCAAGCTTTTGACACTTTAGACTTACTCACAGTAGGAGGAGTAACCCAAAAGGAAGAGTACTGTTACTTCAATAAAAATATGACTTAAGTAGGAGTAAAAGTACGCTGCTAGAAACTCTGAAAAGTACAATTTCCTCAGAAAGATACTCAAGTAAATGTAACTACTACCCACCTCTAGGTCCTACATTAGACTTGGGTTGGTCTTGAAGGCGTGTGCATATTTTGGTTTAATTCAGCTGATCTTGTTGTGCAAAAGTATATATTAAAATCTTGGAGTAATATCGTTTTGCAATACAAAACATAGTAATCGAATATGTTTTTTCTCATCTGCTGCAGCCGTAAACACGATGGCCATGATTTCTTTATGACTCGACTGATGGAGACGTGGTTTCCTGAGTTGAAGAATGTAAAGTGACAGCGAAGCCTCGGGGCCGCACACACACCTCTGCTGGAGCGCTGTGGCCGGGAGGTCGATGCGCGGAGGGATGTGCAGGTCATTGATGACGGGGTAAGCATGAACTGGAATTAACAGGTTCTCTTCGTTCTGATGGAGAGATACAAGACGGGCAGAAAGACAATAAACATGAGACAGACGACGGGTTCTCATGGTTTTCTCAGTATGAAGTTGGTTTGGTGGGATAGTGCCTGTGGTAAGTTTTTATCATAGTTTTGAGAAGAAAAGTGCAAAAATGCAGGAAGTAGCAGGGAGTTCTAAAATGGGGATTCCCTAAAAGCTTGGCATTTTGTCCATGTGGTGGGACTTAACATTCTTTTGCAACCATGGCAACCCACTTTTGAAGATGTTTTCTATTCGCCTGTGTAATCAAGACAAAAAAAACCTGACTTTTTGATAAGACAAAGTGAATTTAGACCTAAAATTATGACAAAAAGACATCCAGCTTTTCTTTTACTTTGCCTTGATCAAAAGGTCAAAATGTTGATATATTTTTAGTTATATATTTTTCTCAATCAGGTTAAGTTTAGGATTAACATTAGGGCAAGTTTCAGGAGCATATAAGTCTGGTTTGCTAACAGGGTGCTGGCAAAACTGAGCTGTAATTTTTTTTACAAAAGAAAATTATAAATAAATAAAAGTATTCATCAACTGTAAGCTTTTTTATTTGCTGTGATTACATCTGATGATTATGAAATTAACCCACGCTCCAGGTAAAATACAGCATGCAGCAGCTAGTTAGCTTTGATTGACATGAACGTTAAGCCCCGACCCCGGACGAAACGCTGAGAATTTAGGGAATCTTTTCTAAAATGGAAAATCTCTACCAATATCATCAACGCAGAAAATTCCATCCAACATGTAGGGACAAAACGCCCGGCACATGAATGTTAAAAAGGCTTCGGACAGCTGCAGACGTGGATATTAAAGTCACCAACACTTATGATTTTGTGGTAGTCAAAAAAGTTAGAGAGGTCAGAGATAAAACCCTTGTATTTGGGAGGTTTATAAACCACAGCAAAATATGGAGAGGTCAAAAAAGTTCAAATACACGACTGAAAAAATAAGTGCATGACGGCCATAACTGCTTACACTTAAAGATTTGTTTATAAACTGCCGCAGTCCCTCCTCCACGTCGTCCTCGGGGCATTGAAATAAACTTCTTGTGCCTTATTTCCAGAACAGTTTTCCATGTCGACAGTTAGGTCAACTTCCTCATCAACCTGGACCATCAGTGTTATTATTATTGAGTTTCAACTTCTTGGAAAACACAACACCTCCAGGACTTTTTCCCATATCATATTTAGTTTTAAATAGTTAACTGTAGGTCTGTCACGATAAATACTATCGACTTATCGTTCAATAAATGATGGATGGAACAATCACTTTTTTGGGGTCAATATTTATAGTGGAGACTTTTTCTTTTTCTTTGTACCAGTGGGAAAAGTTTGGTTACTTTTCTGTACGATGATGAGATTTGAGCTGTAGATGGTTGAACTGTGAACTTTTATGACTCATTATAGATGCAAACTAACTATTTAAGAGTTAACCTGTTATTTATTCTATTATATTGTACTTTTAGAATACTTTTTGAGATGATTCTGCTTTGTGATTTGGTTTCAGTATCATCGTTTATCGTCTCTATTTACTTCAGCAAAATATCGCACTTCAAAATGCGTTACTGTGACAGGCCGAGTCAGTCGCTATGGCAACGGTCCTAATTTTTCATCATCCTGGACTCATGGATAACAGCTTTTTGCCGGTTTCATTCTTGAGATTTTGCGCCAAAACTTGTGTTGCTCATAGGGCATTATTTGCATATTTAAGGTCACCCCACCGCCGATAAACAAAGGCATTCACTGGTTCGGTTACGCCGTCGGACGAGAGAGCTCGACGTCTTTACCTTGCAGTGAACCCGAACGCTGTCATAAAAGTAGCGCCACTCATCGGGACAGAAATGGATCTTGACTGTGTACGCGAGGCCGGGGACGAGTCGATACTTGAGAGAGAATGGACAGACAAGAGGATGAATCAGCAGAAGTAATGATTTTATGACTTGTATTCGGGTCGATGTGTAATTAAAAAAATAAAATTACCTTTTTGACGTAAGCTGTTTGGAAGTACTTGGTCTGAGTGGGGAGAATGTGAATATTCATGACCTCGGTGGAGATGTTGATTAGTTGCTGAGGGGGGGGAGAAAAAAAAACAGAAAAGAATAATTTTACACTAGTATAATCACTTGAGATAAAAACATCCCATATGCTCTACATGCAGTTTCGTGCTTCATCAAGCGGATAGTGGTTCAAATCACTGCCCATTCACACTAATGCAATGTGGCTCAGATGCAATAAGTGACGTATATGCACAAATGTGGTACCACTCAGGGAGCAAATCTCAGGGTAGAGCACTTTGAGAGCATGTTTAAAGTAATATTTATGACACAATTGTTAGAAAATTACAGCTACAGGGGTTTACATATGAGGAAAGATGAAATAGACTAGTTAAGCTGTTATATATGTGGCCAAAATAATGATGTATTACATAAAGTCACAATAAAGACACACTTGATTTCCTTCACAGTGTTGCGGATTTAAAAATACATGTATTTTACAGGAACAACAAATATCAGATGACGTTAGTTCGCCTACTCCTAGACAGATGGTGCACTATGTGGCTGTTCTGGAGGAGGCTTTGTCAACTGCTTGTCTCTATAGTGAAGTTAATGCTTTGCCAAGAATGTTCCAAAGCGTGGCATTAAACGTATCTATGTATCTACATGGAGACGACCCGGTCACGCCACCAGGAAAAGTTATGGGTCGAGTCTGCTGAGAGGCAACTGCCGTACTGTGGAGCATTTCAGGCATAGCAATGACATCTCCATGGAGACAAGTACTAGAAAAGCTACACTGTGTACCTTTACTGTTTGCAGCCATAACTGCAGAATGTTGTTAGTTAATAGATTTTTGCAAACTTCTGGCGTTGGCAGTTTTCCCCTCTCTGTAATGCTTTCTTGGGGTCCATTTTGTGACGAAACATAGCAGAGACTGAAAATCAATAAGATGATCATCAGTCTTCAACAACCTTCAGCGCCTCCTTTTGATGAGCCCGAGTCAAAGAATCCCAGCTACGGCTCGCCTTCAATGTCACTCGAGTTTGAAAACATATACAGTCTTATTGTACTGAGGCGTTTTGAACATAACCTTTTACATAGGGTTTTCAGAGATATACCGTATACGTATATCTCACCAAAGTGCTGCTGTATTTCTTTCCCAGCTCAAACCCGCTGAAGTGCACTTCTGCCGGCTCCGCTTGGATCAGGCTGTTACTTTTCAGGCTGCCATAAAACTCTGAAAAAAGACAATTAGACACATATATAGCATTATTCTTAGGTTATAATTGGGAAAATCAGATACTAATCGATACTAAAACTTGTATCGAAACTAGATACTGATTTGAACATGTATTGATACTAAAAAAAACTGAGCAGAAAGGAAGCTTTCCTGAATATCTTTATGTGGTCTTATTTGTTCTGATACGGCTCAAGATCATTCTAGACTAGTACACACCCATGGACCACTACGGAACCTATGTGGACACTGAGGGATTACACAGATATAAGGCCACAAGGGAATATAAAAGAAAGTACTACTATTTAATGTTGAAAATCACGATCTATTGTCTAAATAAAGAGAGTTTTCTATCATAAACGTGGCATCAGAATCGGTATCAAGTCTATTCCTTAGTATCGATATCAAGTTTGAAATTGTAGTATCATGACAGCACTAGTACAGTATGTTTATATAGTTATATTTTTGTTGTATATGTATTTTATGTCTCACGGGTAAATATTTTTGCCAACTGTACAGTCCTAATTATGCATTTAGGATTTTACAAATTCTTTAAAACTTGTATTGGGTATTTTATGTTTTATATCTTACTGTAGTGTATATGTTGAAGGGTAAATGTGTTAAAGTTAATCAGCTCTAATACCTAAAACAACATTATAACACGGTTGGAAGGCTCAAAAGTGTAGCGGATTGTGAGTCTTTTCAAACGTCTACCTATGAAGTGAATAAAAAGAGCTGTGTTATATTCTACCACATGTCTAGAGGGAGTGGGATATACTCGATTCAAGCAGGTGAGCGGGGGTACTGCTGCGGCTCCTCTCCTCCACCAGGGGTCTCAGAGGCAGCGGGCTCCCTCGTCTCGGGGGGCTCCTGAACGTGCTGGGGTCATGCAGGGCCACTTCCATCCTGCAGGGGGGGTCAGGGAGGGCTGCTCCTCGGAGACTAGACAGACGGCTGCAGGAGAGAGAGCAAAGGAGAGAGGGCAGAGGAGAGGAGAGAGGAGAGGAGAGGAGAGGGGGATAAAAGGACTTTTGAACCATAGCAAGCTGCATGAACAAAAGAATTATTTATAGATACCAAATGTATTCACGGGTTTCAGCTTCCTGTTTGTGGGTAATTATTGAGGACTTTTGCCCATTGAAAAGATATAATATTTTGTTTTGAATTGTTTATTGCCATGGGAACGGTGCTCCATTTTTCATTATTCGGAAACCCACGGATACGACAAGAATAATCCACATTTTAAACCTACATTAAAGATTTCTTGCAATTCTAATTTAAATTAATAATAATGAAGGTAATTATTTAATGCCACACTATGTAACATTTATGGTGTGGAGTCCGTCACCATGGAGATGTTATTGCTTTGCCTGGATTGTTTCCCGGTATGGTATTAAATATATTAAATTAAAGGTGTTTTTTTTTTTTTTTTATCGCTTTAAAAATACATTGAAAACATGCATTCATACTGTGAGCAGGGCCACCTCTCCACGGATCTGACCTGTAACGTTACTGTAGTGTGGGACATTCCAGGCAAAGCAATGACATTTCCAGGGGACAAGCAGATAGCAGAAAGTTACAGAGTGCACCTTTAAATTTATGATGAAGGTCAAATAAAATAAATAGAATCAGTAAAATGCAAAAAAAGGGTAAGTAGTGAAAAGATAGGTAGTATTGAATTGTTTAAACATAATATAAAACTGAATATTATTTCTAAAACATGATCTGAGTTACTTTATCACACAAATAATGAACTTTTCAATATAACTTTGTAAACGAGGCAAAGCAGGGCATGTTGTCAAAACACAAATTATTATTTACCCATAACATTTAATGCAGGGTGTGTGATACCAAATATAGTCCATTGACATTTCGATTACAAAAAATAACATTTGCTAACGGTAGCTAGCTAACTTTACCCAGCGTGTCAAAATGTCAACAAGCTAATCACATGCTAGGCTTCACTTTTTAACTTTTGAGCAATAAAACTTGAACTTACACGTGTTCCTGTTACGAGAGAAGGACGTTAAAACATCACAAAACGTATTACCATATTTTTATTTTATTTATAATTAAGTTTAGTGAATAAATTACCCAAATACCGAGCTATTTTTGTTTCACCGAGATCCATCAGACGCTATGGTTGTCATGGAGACACCTGTGTTCTACGAAGGGGCGGGGCCGTCAGCGACTTAAAACCGGATATTTAACTTCAAAATAAAAGCTTAAATTTAAAAAAAAGTGATAATTTGTCAACTAAAATTGTTTTTTAGGAGGTTTTCATGCCGCAAGTGATTACCATAGACCAAATAAATAAAAATAAATACGGCTGTAACTTTAGCCTCGATCATTTTGCAAAAGCAGGATGCACTATTTTACTGTGAAATGTAGAGCGGTATTGTGCACTGTAGCTTTTCATAATACACAAGTGCGCTGCGGGAGCCTGTTCTTACGTGTCCTCCCAACTGAAAAACATTACGGGACAAAAGTTAGAAGATTTGATGACAAAATGCCAGCTTTACACTGGAATAACCACCCATGACAACTGGATCTGCAAGGCTATTGATGTATAAGAATCAAGAAATAATTCAAACCAAAATGATAAGAGTTGGACTTATTGGAGTTTTGCTAATACCCCAGGTGAGTAAATAATCTTTTTTCTTCTCCTTCTTTCTAAAAATCTAAATTATAATTACATTTTTGTTCCTTTTCTGCAGACAATAGGCTCAACAGGTTGCCAGCCCCATGTTAATCTTATCAAAGAGGAAGAAAAATGCCTCTTACTCAAGCCAGATTTTACAACAAGTACGTTCTATAAATTAACTTTTACATTTCCAATATTTAATTTAACCAGAATATTCTATGTTAAAATAAACATTAAAGTTAAACGGCCTCCCTATGTGTTTTTGATACAATGCTATGGTGACATCTAGTGGTTGATCTGCGGAACTACATGCACCTAAACAATTTGATTAAGATTGTCAGTGCAAAAGAGTTCAAACTTTTTAGCTAATGGACTGTAAATAGACACAGATACATTACAGTTTACGTGCATTCATTTGTTTTACTCCTTTAGACTGTTCTGCTCTGTGGGACCATCTGAACTGCTGGCCTCCGTCTGTTCCTGGACAAACCGTCTCCCAGCCCTGCCCTGACTTCTTCAACTCAGATGGTACGATACACCTCGAAGCCATTATTTACATGATGATGCATGGGTTAATCATTATCTCGAATCAGATCGCGCTAATTTGTTTTGAGGGCAGACGGTGAAAGCCTCTTCCTCTCCTGATTCACTTATGTCGTGGGTAATGCCTGGACACACAGATGCTGGGAAACACACTAAAGTTTATGTGGCGGATTGATTTATAATGGGATTAATGACAAGACACCTTTGCAACTGTTAAAACGTGTTGTATTTGGGAGATTTATGACTCGACTACCCCCTAACTCAAATACATATTTAGTATCCAAGCGGGTTTAGGGCCGTTGCCATAGTGATTAACAACTTAAAACGAAACATTATAGCTTCTGAAAGGGAAACGTCCTCAAAATGCTGCGTATTTACAGGTAACTGAAACATGTCTACAGGATATGAAATAATAATGCAATATGATGAGAACGAAATATGATAAATGAATTTAAGTGCGCTTTTGTATGTGACACTTGGTTGCTATGGCGACGGGTTGACGAAGCCGATCGGTCTGTTTTGGAGACTCTGGCTGCAGTGAGTTGGGACTGCTGTTGTTTTGCTCTTGTTTTGTGGTGGGTTATGACCTACAGTAGCCCATGTGCTCAGAAAAGAAACAACCAGAAGAAATTCAGCGCAGAAATAACCCTTTACGCAGCGAAATTTGGCAAAAAGGGTTATTTCTGCGGTCAAATTTGAAGTCCTTTCACACTGGTGCAATACTTGAACCTCATCCAAGACACGTGCAGGTACTTTTTCTATGGACTACCAAAACTTTGCCAGAAATTCTGATTATCGTCATCATTTTTGTCAGCATTGTATCATGTTCTATTTCTGTGACGCCGTATTTAGTTCATATTTTGCTTCTGTTTCCGTCTAAATCGTGTTATGTTTATTGCTATTTACGACAGGCAAAGTGGAACGCAACTGCACGGCTCAAGGCTGGACGGACCTGCTTGTCCCGCATGAGGAAGCGTGTGGGTACAACTTTAACAAGACTCTGGCCTTTTTGGGAGAGGTGAGCGCCGTGTGTTTAATATAGTGAGAAGATAAGAACGATAAGACGATTTTAAGTCATGAAGACTCACTATATCGACCTGTTCATGCAAAAAAAAAACTCGAATAAGGTTTTATATTCCATGCCAGTTTTGTGTGGTTGGGTAAATATGGCAGGACGATAATAATAATACTGTACAAACTGCGTACAGTGACACTTTTGTGTTTCAGCAGGCGTCAGAAACCCACATGTACTTCTCCTACGTGAAGACCATGTACACGGTGGGATACGCCCTCTCGCTCGTCTCCCTCACCATCGCCATCACCATTTTCTGTCTGTTCAGGTACGATTTCTCTATTATGTTTCAAATTCATATGTTAAACAACGTATTAAATGAAGATCCAGCCCGATTCAACCTTGTCCTGTGATCGAAAAAACACCAAATTAACGTTTTAAAGGTGGATTATGTCACTTTTCTGGTCCCGCTTGTCTCCATGGAGATGTTATTGCTTTGGAATGTTACCGTCGCTTAAACAAATCCATTTTCATGTGTTTTGAATGTATTTTTCAGCAATAAAACCTCGTATAAATGCTATAGGTAGATAAATTGAAAGCTTTACTGTGTAACCTTCCAGGAAAAGTACCGTGGAGACAAGCAGATACCAGAAACCCCGGCAAAAACATCACAGAACATAATTCCAACATCCAAATTCACGCAGTTAAATCGTTTAGCCGTAATAAAATAAAAATACCTGTTGTACTTCTGTCTAAGTGTGTGTATATTTGTATGGTAGAAAGCTCCACTGTACGAGGAACTACATCCACATCCAGCTCTTCCTGTCCTTCATCCTGAGGGCCATCTTCATCTTCATCAGAGACTCGATGCTCTTCACTAACGAGGAGCTGTACCACTGCGACTACTACCCGGTATCGTGCATCGTATACCAGGATTTATTTAAACTATGGTGGGGAAATGTTTAGCGTACAGGTACATAGAGATGGGCGGTAGTTTGGAGAGGTTTAGCCACGCCCTCTTTTCAGTCGCCCAATCGATCGGCAAGTCGACCAAGAAATTCTTTGGGCGAACTGGACAAATCGTTGAAGATGGACCTTGTGCACCTTTAGTCAGCTGGTGGTAGTAGTAGTAGTAGTAGTAGTAGTAGCAACAGTAGAAACAAGAACAGTAGTAGTTGTGCGAGTACCAGTTTATGTGTGATTTTTTGTAACAGTACTTGTAGTATAAACTATTTGTAACCCAGATAAAATACTCTCAAAACGTAAATTTGTTAGTTAGTTGGTTAGTTAGCCATTAGAGGTCCACCCTCCACCTTCTCATTTCTGACATTTTTCCCTGCAAGAACCATTAACAGTATATATAAATGGACACAGCTAACTTGCTAGCCGCCATGTTACAAATACACTAAAAAACTGTGTCCCCTCTCTCTGTAACTGCTGCTGTCAGACTCACGCTGGATTGGCTCTTTGGTTGCTATGATACTCGCGGTCGGAATTCCTAATATGCAACTTGTCTCCAAATTCGCCGCTGTAAAGTTATCTTCATTTGACTGGAGCCGAACGCTGTGGTAATGCATCTTTAATCACTACCGTACTGATTGTCTTGATTGTCGTAGGTGGCGTGTAAGGTGGTGCTGATGTTTTCAAACTACTCCATCCTGGCCAACTACAGCTGGCTTCTGTCGGAGGGTCACTACCTGTTCACTCTGATCACACGCTCCTTCTTCTCCCTCAAGAAGCACCTGGTCTGGTACATCATCCTCAGCTGGGGTAAGAAACAGAGATATAAAACTCAAATAATGCACGTGGTTGTATATTGTGACATATTAAAAGCGCACTATGAACGTTTTCTGGCAGATTTGAAGTTTATGTTTAAAGTCGGGGCGGTGCCAGACGTTTTTAGTGGGAGGAGCTAAGGGCGGTGCTAAAATCATCAATGTAGAACTCTTTTATTTTTATTTTATTTGTAGTCTCATTTTGTACACTCTGCGGTTGTCATTTGAACATTTTTAGTGGGGATTCGATAAAAATCTTTGGGGGGGCATTGGCCATTCTGGGGGAGCCTAGCGCCCCCTCGAGCCCCCCCGCTGACGCCGCCCCTGTTACCTAAACAATCGTCGTTTTTGAAATTTGATAATGGCAACTCAAATTGAAAAACCTTGAAAAACATCTACAAGTCGTCTACCCACAGATCTGAACTGTTCATAGGCCTGTCACGATAAATACTTCTGGAACAGTATTTTTTGGGGGGTCAGTATTTATCGTGTGTACATTTTATTTCCACTACTGTCATGTTTTTTTGGTTTGTTTTTTGGTTACAAGATTTAACCCGTAAATTAGTTTCAATATTATCGTTTATCGTCGAAAATATCGAACTTCAGGCCTAATCGTTCGCGCCGCTTGTTTTCATGGACACGTTTAATGCCACACTGCAGAACACAAGCAATAGCATCTCCAAGGTGACGACGTTTCAACCAGAAAGTTGCACACTGCCCGTTTTTAACACATTCATGAGTTTGTTGGATGGACTTATCGTTTAATCATTGAGCGAACATCTCGTTTGTAGGAGTTCCACTTCTGACCATTTTCTGCTGGGGAACTGCTAAATATTTTTGTGAAGATGAAGGGTAAATATCATCTTCTGTGGCTGTTTTTCATTAATATTCGTACTAATCGTTAAAATGATGTGTTTTAACTGAAAAGGTGTTGGGAAACCAGGAGACATGAGTGGATCTGGTGGATCCTCCGAGTCCCGGTGCTCCTGACCATAACCGTGAGTATTTGTCTTTATGGTGTATTTTAATAATAACTGTTTAAATGTCTAAGTATTATGTTCATTTTGTTACAGATGAACGTCATATTTTTCCTGGGGATTTTGCGGATCATTGTGAATAAACTCAGAATGCCCGATGCCCAACGCAACGAGCTCAAACAGTACAAGTAAGAAGCACGTGAACTTTAAGTTTATAGTATAATCTATGAACTTTTATAATGGGGTTTGGGAATTTCAAAACTATTAAAATAATGTTTACTCTTTTACACTTTGTATCTAAACTATGCAGTAGATCGTTTTGTTCTGACAGTGACAATAGGCTCTGTGCACAGCGGCATGCTAGCGCAGAACTGAAGAATGAGCAGCGAAACGTCTTCACTCCTACAACTTTTTGTCCAGCGACAGATTTTAACTTCGTCTTTTGCTGTTAAAATAAAACTAAACTGTTTTGCACTTTGTATCTGAACTATGCAGCGTCGTGTGACAATAGGCTCTGTGCACAGCGGCATGCTAGCTAGCTCACGGCCTCAAAGCTAACAGTCACTTTTATTAAAATCAGAACATAAAGAAAAAAACGATTCAAATTCAAATTAATTCAAATAAATTTAATTAAAAAAGACTTCCCAGTTATTTTAATATGTAGAATACTTCAGTTTGTGGTGTTGTTTTAATATTTATTATGCCCCAGAAGCATTAGCGTTAGCACAGAGCATTAGCGTTAGCACAGAGACACAAACATGTGTCTTTCTAAACACAGAAGTGTCTCTGGTGAAGTTTGTTTTATTTGTGTAGTTTTTAACATGTTGTCAGTGACATCCTCCTGCAGCTCCCTGTCCACCGTCTGACCCTAACCCCTAACCCCTAACCTCTGACCTCTGACCCCTAACCCACCTGCAGCTCTCTGTCCACAGCCTCATCTTTAAATATTTATTCATTTTAGTCAACTCATCAAAAACCTCACAGAGATAAACTTGCTGCTGTTCAATCTCGTCTCGTTTGTATTGTTTATCATATTCAAAAAGCTGGCAACATTTTTACTTCTTTTACTAGTACTATTACGTTTTGAGGGGAGTCATTCACATCGGTGCATTTTACAGAGTTCTGACAGAGGCCTCGAACCTTTAATAAAGCAGGAACAGTGGTTTTATGTCTGTATCACAGTGCAGTGTTTGAGGTAATCGTGGTAGAATGACTTAGATTTGTCGTACGCCTGTGATCATGTGGGTGAATTCTGCAGAGGGCCACAGTTGTACCCGGGCCATAGTTTGGACACCCCTGGTTTAGGTCAATTCTTCCTTTCAAATAATAAAAAACAACACTAGAGGTCACTAAAGAGCTAGGTAAAAAAAAGCAACATGGTTTTAACTACTCCTTTTACTGGTACCATCACATGTCCGACACAATAATCGATATCACAATGAGGTTCTCCATCTGACAAAAATGCACAGTTTTTGTTAAATTTATTTGCGATTTCCTTTATCAAGAAGTTGTAGTTTTATTAAAGCTGAAATTGAGTTAAAAAGTGTATTAAAATATCACAGTAATATCGATATTGCGGGTTTTTTCCCAACCTCGTGAAGCCTCTACCTGGTGCAAATCGCAGACCTTTATAGACAAACTATACCAAAACTGTAACTGTTATGAAGGAAAGCCAATAGTGAAGAGCATGGATGTGTATTTTTTCTATTATTCCACCAGGAGGCTGATCAAGTCCACCTTCTTCCTCGTGGCTCTGTTCGGTCTGCAGTACATCGTCTTTGCCTTCTTACCGGTCTCTGTCAGCAGTTTGATGTTCAAGATCTGGACGTTTGCAGAGCTGGCCCTGTCGTCCACACAGGTAAACCTCGGTACTTTTAAGACAATCAGGGAGTACTGCACTGTGTAGCAACTGCTCATATGACTCTCTTGTTTCGGACAGGGTTTTGTGGTGGCTGTGCTCTACTGTTTTCTGAATGGAGAGGTAAAAAAGTGACTAACATTACTTCGCAAATTCAGTTTTAATCTTATCCGCTAATAATTATAACTAAATCTGAATCATTTTTATCAGCAAATTGAACCATATCATCCCAGGTGCGCTGTTACTTTTCTAGTAGAGAGTTAACCATGTGCTCGTACCCATGGAGACGTTATTGCTTAGCTCAAATGTTACACAGTATTGCATTAAACTTATCTATCTCTACGCCGCCAGGTCAAGTTTATAGATCAGATACAGTTATTTTGAGCAAAAACGGTGAGAAAAACATCGTACCGTGGAACATTTCGGGCGTAGCTATAACATCTCCATGGAAACAGACCCCTCATTAGACAAGTTACACTGTGCATCTTTAAAGTTATCGCCTCAAATCAACAAAAGTTATGCCTCTGACCCAGGTTCAACACGAGATCCAGAGGAGGTGGAGGAGATGGAGGATGACCAGGCTTCTCCCCAGCAGACCGAGGCAGTACCGGGGGTCCATCAGCCAGAGCGGGTCCCCCCTCACACAGGTCTCCATGCTGCCCTGCTCTCCATCGTCGCCCTTGAAGCCCACGGACACTGCGTACATGTGACTCATTCAGCACGGTCAGATACAGGAGACTTAATGACAGGTTAATATCAGACCAGTACGAGAGAGAGAGAGCGCCATCTCCTGGATCGGGACAACGCTGAGGCTGTAGGCACAGAGCGCGCACTGTAAACGGGGATGAGGGGGCATACCTACTTTCTCACACCCGGGGTACAGTTCTGGAAAAGTCGGACTGCAGATGGCGCTGTCGTTGTACCGCTCTAAGTAGAAAGACGACGCCAAAAGTAAAAGTATAACAAAAGACCTAATGAACCTAATCGTGCTACATGTAACTCAATAGAAGATCATATAAATTAGCTAAAACTAGATATGTCGTGCCATCTAATGATTTTACAGTTATTAAAACGCAACAAAAGTGAACAGAGGAATTGGTTTGGATTCTGTTTTAGCTTTTATGGTTCAAACTTGCAAATGCGCTGCATAAAAACTAGTGGACCTAAACTTGGACTAAACCAGGACCAAAACTAGGACTAAACTGTTTCTTCATCACAAACAGACCTGGAGTTGTGTTTTGTTTCATTCACGCTCTTCTTCACTCTGTTCCACCTTGTGATGTCTTTAGGTGGTAATACAGGAAGTGTTTTTAAACTCCACGCACCTTCACTAGAATCATTTGGATGATTGCAGCCCTGGAATTGCCGATCTGTACGGAACAAAAAGTAAAATGTAGCTGCTAACTTGAAAACTACCACTTCATGACATCACGAGGTGCAATTTTGAGCTTTGGAGATGTTACAGACGAATTGTTCACGACCGGCTTGGCTGGTGTCAGAGAGGTAATAAAAACCAGATGGAAAATGGTAAAATAAAGTAGTCATTTAATTAACAGGAAGGTAAAATATGAGTTGACAAAAGTGAGCTGAAATATGTGACCACAAAAACAAGTTTCTCAATCGTATCGAGTCACACGGGCCTGTAAACAGAATGGCGCGACAAATGAAAACGAGAGATACATACACACGTAAAGTCAGACACGTATAAAATGGCTGACACATGCGACTTCGACACATACAGAACCTCACACTGGACACAAAGACCAGGAGGTGTGGACAATCAGCCGGGGCTCCACGGAGAAAGAGGACAGGAAGTGTTACTCAAACATGTGCGAGTGAAACGAAACACTCCAGGTATCTGCTCGTGATGAGGAAACAACATTATAACACGGCTTAAAGCTCACAAGAGTCAGTTTTGTGTGATGTAGGACCTTTAAATCTCATCTGTGAACTCACTGGGCAATGTCACAGTCAAATACATAATAAGTGTGACTGTATTTTTTTTATATATACAACCATTTTATCTGTATATGAGATTAAATGTTATGTTTAGCAGGTAGGACACAGGACCTGCACACTTAAAATAAGCGTTTATTTAAATGTATGTGTTGTATGTACATTTGCCATGTTACAATTGAAACTACGTAATACTTTTCCTAATAAAAACATTTATATTCCATATTTTTCCTTCAGCGATTCCACCACCTTTATATACTCTGCTTCAGCTTCTTCTTTAGAGAGTCCTTTTCAAAAAACAAAAAATATGGTACACTGTTAACACAAAATGAGCTTATTTTTATTTTTAAAGACGGTAAACTCCTCCTACCTTTCTTTGCGTTCCAGGCGTTCCATTTTTCTTTTGCCACAAAGCTAAACATTCCCGGCGCATCTGGAAATAAAGAAATAAAGGCATTCATTATAAATCATCTATGGGTATTAAAGTTGCATTATGTGAATTTTCGGGTTGAGCGTCCGCCACCTGCTCGTTTCCATGGAGACGTTATAGCTTTGCCAGGAATAATATAGCATTAAACTTTTCTGTCGCCATGGAGACAAGCAGGTGAGACATACAAGATACTGTGTACATAGTGAAAGGTACAGGACTAAATTCATACTATACTTCACTCAACAGATCAGTGTGTGGAGGCAAAACAACTTTCTCCAGCTAAACTCAGAGAAGACTGAAGTCGTAGTCTCTGGTCCACAGAAACATAGAGAAAGTGTCAGCAGTCACCTCCAGTCTCTCTCTAAAACCTTCAAATCAGGCTGGTAATCTAGAGGTAATAATGGACTCAGACTTGAACTTTAACAGCCACATTAAATCAATAACATCTGCAGCTTTTTACCATCTAAAAACATGTCAAAAATCAAAGGTAAAGTGTCAAAACCAGACTCAGAGAGACTTATCCTGCATTTGTCTCCAGGAGGTTAGACGACTGTAACGTCCTGCTCACTGGCCTCTCCAAACGAGCCTTAAGACAGAACAGTACATCCAGAACGCTGCTGCTCGGGTCTGTCTAGAACCAGGAAGTACTTCACACATGTGTCCTGTGCTCAGGTCTAGAACCAGGAAGTACTTCACACATGTGTCCTGTGTCTCTGGCTCCTGTGGCTCAGAGACTTTAAAGCAGCTCTGTGTGAACAAATCTCTCCATGGACCAGCACCAAAAAACATCTCCCACATGTTAGAGCCACATGGACCATCTCACACTCTGGGACCAGCAGGAGGCCCGTCCCTGAAGTCCTCAGAGTCAGGACTAAACATGGGGAATCAGCGTTTCAGTTTTCTGCAATTAAAACCTGAAACATTCTTCCTGAAGATGTGAGACAGGCCTCGACTTTGACAATGTTTAAATCCAGGCTCTGTTTAGTTGCATATGACTGAAAGGTTTTTATTCTTATTAAGCAAAAGAGGAAGACCCAGTGGGACCCCACAACCGGTAAAGCGGAGAGCACCAAAGTAGCCCGTGAGGTCAGGTTTGGCACAGGATTTCACTGGCCCCAACTCACCGAGGTGAAAAATGCAAACAGATGCCATGATGCTGAAATGCAGATGGAAAACCAAATACATCTGCATGATGCTGTGTACCACTGTGTCAGGTGTGATGAAGACAGAAGTGTTCAAAGATGCAGAGACTAAAATGTCAGTTCATGTTTTCTTCCAACATGCTGATATAAGGCCTTGGTAATACTGTCCTGCATCTTTAGTCCTGCAGAACTGTGGAGACTCAGTGTTTTTCCTGTTGGAGATGGTTTGACATAGAGGTAAGATCTTAAGCCCGACCCGACCCGACCCGAAATTCGGGTCGGGTCGGGCTGAATGTCGTTTTTTACCTCCGGGTTAAGGGACAGGCGGCAGTCAGAGCACCTGGTTTAAGACCTTCGTACGTTGGCTGTGAGGGACAATTAAAGTTCATGATGTAACGTGTTTTTATTGTAAGAAGAAAGCACAATATTGTTTAAAGAAAAGAATTAAAAACCCGTCGCCTTGGTTAAAACTGTTAACCAGGTCAGCCACAGTTACCAGGAAAAAACCCTGTGATTTCGATGATTTTAAGCCCTGAGTTAAGGACGGGGTTGTGTCCGTTTCCGCTGATTACGGGATACTGCAGTTTCTCAGTCTTTTATTTTAAATGCGTAAAGTGCATGTCATATGTAAAAGAATTGTCTCTTGAGGTTTTTTTTTTTTCCTTTAACAATCAACAATGAAAAGATGCATAGAATTAGGATTTCAAATAAATTCGAGCACAAGATGATGGAGAAGGTTCAGGCGGCCGTTGAGAAATTCAAACAATAATTCATTCTCTACTAACTGCTGCTACTACGTCCAACCTGCAAGAAGCAAAAGCCAGGCCTCTGAAAACTCAAGACAACGTTCCAGAAGCCAAGACAAATAAAGACGCACAGGAATAAAGATGTTGAGAAGAAGTATGGTACAAAGGATGTGGGCAAAGCCTCCCTCCCGCCAACTCAAGAGGACACGGCAAACAACAACCCGCCATTTTGAATCCTTGTTAGGTTTGGGCACCTTTTCTCCACTTATGTTCCTTAATTTTCTAGTTCTTTTTTAAAGTTTAAATCACAAGAAGTATTCTAGTTTTTATCTGTATATTTTTGTTAGTTTAAGTATCCCTGTTTTTTGATATATTCTCTTTTAGTATAGTAGTTTTTTTGTGTCTTTGCTCCGGTCTGTTTGCTCAGGTCTAGTGGTTCAGTTTAACTTGTAATAATAACACAGATTTGAAGTATTCACTGTGTTGGTGATGAGTCTATGGCCCTCAATCGGCCTCAGCTTTGTCTGTTTGGTATATGTGGCCCTTAATGACAAAAGTTTAGACACCCCTGGATTAACGGATTGAAGTTTACATAAAACACAACTCAGCATGAATCACAACTAGCCCAGCTTCATTTTTGCTCTTGGTCCCACCCTAATGTGCTCGTACTTCCTGGTTCTCCTATAGATTTACTTAAGGAAAACTACCCTACCCATGTGTAGTAAGAGTAATGTTACTTCAAAATGATATTACTCAAGTAGAAGCACAAAGTAGAGGTCCAAGAACTACTCAAGTAACAGTAACTTAAAGAGTGACATCTGATCTATAATTTGAAGGACAAAACATTGAAAATGCCAGATTTTGTACTTTATTTAAACAGACACAAAAATGAGAAACTAAATCATATCTGAAAGAGCGCTGCAAGAAACACACATGTTAACATAAAGCTTTTGTCACTTGTAGACTTACTCACAGTGGGAGGAGTAACAAAAACTTTTACTCCAGTACTGTTACTTCAAAATATTACATGTGACTACAAAAGCACTACTTCTTTACAAAGTTTCGAGTAAATGTAACCGAGTACTACCTAGCTCTGACATAAGTTTACAATAAAATACGATTCAACTCACCAGTGTCGATGTCTCCCACTGTGGCTTGCTTGTATAGTCCGTACAGAGAAGACATTTCTTGCCTGTTCGGGGTCTGTTTTAGCACCTTTACCTCCTCTGCTGCTTTCAGAAAGACCTCCTGTAAGAATGGATAAAAACAGGTAACATTCACGACACTCTGTCCACTATTAATTGACTTTTTATATTCATTTTTGATGTTATAAAAGTTGAATACTTACAGACATGATTTCTCCAGGACCACACGTGCTTCGCTGCAGTTCAGGATCTGTTCTTTTCAGTATACTCTTGTCCTACTCGTCCTGCAAATCAAGTTTTTGGGCGTGTGGCGTCAGAAAAGTGGGCGGTAACGCGACGCACATGGCTTAAAAACAAAGACATGCATCAGATAAGCTGTCAGTTGCTGGTATGTGAAACACGACTAGTGCATTTCCAGTAGAGGGCGCCGGGGCTGCAGCTGCTGGGGCTCTGAGGAGTGAAGCAGTTTGTATATTTGTCTAAATCATACTCAAAAAATTTAAAAACTCATCTGTAGTTCATTAACCAACAAACAGTATTTTACCATCTCTGTCCAAGTCCACAGACACTTAACATTTAGCTGCAATTCACAACTTCACCAGCAGATGGCAGCGCAGCACAGCACCAAACACTAATCAGCAGCACAGACAGAACCAAAGAAAAATACAAGAATAAAACTAGAAAAATGCATTTAATCTACAGTGTAAGAATTTTTGCATACACACGTTTTACATTATATTGCAAAGGCTTAACAAAATATTAAGTAACTTCTTTGGCACAAGGTGAAAAATCTCATCCAATCATAATCTCATATATACACAAATGATTCAAATATGTTAATAAATTAAACTCTGAAACAGTAAAAGTAACAGTGATGTACCAACACTTGATTTTTTTTCGTGACACTGACATAAAAATAAAAATAAATTAACGTTAGTGAATGTCATACGGTGTCCTGCTAATTAAAGGCTGTTGACCAGGACCAGTGTGGCACGAGTCAAAACAACGACGTCAAAACAAGAAGGAACACAGGTGACACAAAACAGAGCTCATTAGTTCAACACCAAATTAGTAGAAGTTCAAACAGAAAACTTATGATGGAATAAACAAATCGGCCATAACATTATAACCATCTATGTGAGTGAAAATTATAGACACTGGGAACAGAAGTGACTGCAGCTTCGGAATTAAATATCCCATTCATTTTTTCTCAGGATATTAAAAGTCTGAAAAGTTGCTTGGGGATTATCAGCTGTGTGGTAAATAATGACCACAAGACCCATCATTTCATTTCAAATCTGTTTCTCAAATTGTATAAATTGTGAAGTAATTTTGGACTCCTTTTTGGACTTGAAACAACCGTGTTATGGATATTAGCACGTAGCTGGTTAGCCTCCTATGGGAAAAATGAACGGAAAATTGACTTACAAAAGCTGAGCGGTTGTCACTATCGAGCTCCATTGTCTCGTTTATTAGTTGTGGTCTTAGTGGTGGTCTGTCTGCGTTCTGGTGATAATTAAAAAATAAGTTTTGTTAAGTGATTAATAATTAAATGGATGTCTTGGATTTAGGGAAGTGCAATCGACCGAATTTAACTCAAGATGGAGATCTAGTGTTTTAAAATGTCAATGATCAGTTTAGGGCTTTTAAAACGAGAGATGCGCAGCCAACCATTTCATTGAAAGTGGTTTGGAGCAGAGTTTAGATTTTAGTAAGAAATTGAACCATGTCTTGTTTATATTGAATCAAAATTGTGATCAGTCAATCCAGCTACTTGGATTTCTACAGCCCCTCACAAGATACTCAAAGAATAAGTGCGTCATTTATTCAGCTAGTGTTGTAGCCACAGCTGCCCTGGCCCTTATAGAAACATGGCTGCCAATTTATGCCAACGGATTTTCGGTTCACCTCCAATCATGCCTCCATAATCATGCACAGGGAGAGTGGGGGAAAGTGTCTTGCTCAAAAGCGCAATCATATGAACTGGTCAGAGCTAGGATCATTGTAAAATCGCTTTTCTCACTCATCAAATCTGAATGCCAAATGTGTTCACTTGTTTCTTGTGGGGTATTACACTTGTACGGGGTATTAACTGTTAACATAACATGTTTAGATCACCATGTTTCCTTTTATCCTTTTGAAAATCCTACATTTTCAGAAGGTTTTGATAAGAGAACACTGTTGAAACATGGGAGAAAGCTTCAAAAAGTTGATTTTGCATAATACCTCTTCTTTAAATTATGCCGCCTACTACAGCTGCCTCCCTACCTGATTTTTGTACAACAGAAAGACCATGAAAACACAAACATATATAGTGCAACAAGCTCAAGTTGAGTTCATTGGAAAGATATCTACGTTAAACTTTAAACTATACACATTTGTAAAGCTGGGGGATGAGCCTTCAATGCATTTCAAGGATATATTCATCATTCACTCCGGTGGGAGTTAGCATGCTAGCTTGATCTCAAACATGGCTGACATCTTCCAGCCCGTTGCGGCAATCTTCGTCTGGCAGCGTGAATCTAATATGCCGAGTCTTCTCCCAGCCTCTGCGGATTTTCCTCAGTTTGAGAGCCACGCAGGGCAGGAACAGGAGCGAGCGGCATATGAGCACTGAAACAGGGAGGATGACTACCAAGAGGAAGGTGGGAGGGAGGTAGAAGTGGTACTGTTTCGAGTCGAACGCTCGGGTCCATCCGAACAAACAGGTGTGGAGTGTGGCCATGAAAAGGGCGCAGTGGCCTAGAGAGGACTGCAGAAGAAAAGAAGAATAGTTAAGAATCCACATATAACCACATAAAATATATACTTTATACTGCAGGATCCACATTCAGTCATGTCCAATCTCTGCTCATCTCAGAAGCTAAGCAGAGTTGGGCCTGGTTAGTACTTCGATGGGAGACTGTAAGGAATACCAGCTGCCACAGGGGGGCAGCAGTGGCTCTAGTGCGTACTGATGTGTCCTTAGCTAAGACTCTTCACCCACATTGCCTAGTAGAAATGTGGTGTAATTTTGGCAGAAGGCAATACACACAAGTCACCAAAATGCATCACTAAACAGGTATAAACACAACGCTGTTCTTCCCACTATCATTATTTACCATTTCTTTAAAAAGGTGCTGTGTGGAACTTTCTGGAAGTGACATGTCGCTAAGTTAAAACCAAGCATAATTCAGCACATTCTCCACAGAGATAGAAACTTTTATGCTATACTGTGGAAGATTGTAGCCAAAGGACCAACATTTCCATGGAAACAAGCAGAAAGTGGCCACTTTCACCCAAATAAAAGTCAGGTTTGTGGAGATGCAAGCCCGCTCATGGTAAGGAAACATGATTTTGACATTTTTCAGTCAAATAAACATGCCTTTATTTAAAAAAAAAATGGTTTCATCACTCTTAAACATGTAAACTGAACTAGTCTGTATGTCTTACTGTATCAGACTCCACTGAAGTCGCAGCGTCCTCTAACCGGTCAAGTTCATTAGCTCATGTAGCTCATAGCTGATGGAGAACTGGAGGATGTGCACTGACCCAACACATGTGACCTAAATGAACTTTGCTGAGTAATCCTGTCAGTAATTAGTGAGCCCAGAGGCAACAGAAGTCAACAACACCTTCTATGTTTCACCCCAGGAGTTTTGTACTTTAAACATGATGTATGTGGAAATGTGGTTTGAAAGGAGGAGAGTCGTCACTGTCGGGTATAAACTATTGTACCTCAAGTGGAAAGAAATGATTTTAGATTCTGCAGATATTAGCAAGAACTGAGGAAAATCTCATCACTGTTTCAAATTACTAGCCAGCCGTTCACAACAGAAAATAGATGAAGGGAAATAAACGCTGAGTTGGGTAATTTCAGGGATACTTTGACAGCGACTGCAACAAATACAAATGGAACAACAACAGCATGAAATAACAGTGAAGGGAATTGAACCACCAACCATGCAGCTGCTTTTCAAATAATACTTTTCTATTCCCATCCCTTTTACAAGATATCTGTGTATTCAGTGACTACCACCACTACTAATTCTACTACTACTACTAATCAGTGATGCCATTACTACTACAGCTACACTTTAGCGCCCCCTGTAGTGAAAGATGTCTGCTGCATTCGACTCATCCTTCAATGTCGCTGTGTCAACCTGTTAGAGGCTCAGGACTGAGGCTGGGTATCATTAAGATTTCCCCAATACGATACATACCTTGATACTTAGGTCACAATACCATACAAATCTCGATACAGTACGATATTATATATTTCAAATCAATTCGATAAGATTCAGAGAAAAATATAGGCTTTTGTGACGCTTAATGATCAACCCCATTGCATTGGTGCATTTATCTTCCATTTACTGAAGATGAATGAACATAAAGTGCATTTAGTTTACTGCATTTTACTAGAAGAGCACATCAAACCGTTTCACTGGTCAGTATCATTCATCCACAGTTAATACGAGCTCCACAGTTACATTTATACAGGGACATGTGCATTTTAACGGCTCTGAAGGATCACAACATATTTACTAAAACACAACTTTGATACTAAAAGACTTTGTTAAACCACTACCTGTACAAAGCTAATACGAAATAAACCAATTTTAATCATCAAAGAGTGAATCAAATGTCAAATGTTCTGCATAAACAGAATCTTTCCTCTAAAGAAGCCACACAATAGCACCGAGACAGGATCATTGTCTCAAAATTTACAAAAAAAATATCAATACAGCAGCCCACGCATGAGTGTTAGTAAACTAGACTAAAGTACAACAAAAGATATTTGTAGATACATTTGCAGTTATCTAGTGTCCAGCCTAAGGGCACAGCAACAAAATGAAATAATAGTACAACAGACACAGAACTAGCAACATTTGAGACAGAGCGACGACTAAAACACATCGTACTCTAGTGATTTTAACAAGGACAAATCCACAAAAGGACACACTGCAGCAACGGGCCTTTCATATGCAGCTAAAGCTAAGTCCAGATGTAGCGCTCTATGCTAGCTGCCGTTCCTCTTGACGGCGGCTAGGCTAGCACATGACTAATCTGACGGCCGCCGGATTAGTTAAAGATGAAGGAGGAACAATATGGCCGACGAGAGGGGGCTGTAGTGAGTCAGAGCCCTCCTGATGGCTTCGTCACAGAGGAAGTTTCACATTGGAAACTGGGGCATACGTAGAATAACAAAAGACTCAATATGCCCAAGGGTGTCTGCACTATTGTTACATGAATGAATCAATCTCAGGAAAATGTTTGTAAAAGACAAGTTTGAGTTATGTAAAAAGCTGTGTGATTTGGATATATGCTACATGCTGCAGTGTGTCCTCATTAGTGAACACATATCTAACATCTAATGGGTCTTTTTGTGAATAAACTATTGTTGAGCACAACTAAAGGAAGTGCCCACAGGAGGTCACATGTTACTATCGGCCAAAAGACGAAATGGATCCCAAACTCAGACCTATTCAGAATCACATAATGTAGCGTCTTCAATTATAAATTAATATAAAAAGTATATTTAAGGGTGCATTACGTAACTTGATGGAGGATCCGCCACCTGTCTCCATGGAGATTGCCTCACTAGGAATGTTCCACAATATGACCTCTCCATGAAGACAAAAATGATGCCACCAGGCCTAGTTTCAGCTCAGATTAAGAATGTTTTTCAGAGTATTTTGCGTGGAACAGTCGAGGCAAAGCAATAACATCTCAATGAGAGAAGCAAAAGTTACATAGTGCACCTTTAATTTCAGTCCTATATTATTGGATCATACAAGCGTTATTAAACTTTATTACACTTTTGGTATGGCATCACCAGCCTTATAAAAACAAGACGGTGCAATACTTCATCTGTGGTGCAATGTGGAGTGAAGCAACTGGCGCTAAGCTAATAACCTATAAGAGGCTATTACTTAAAACAGCTTCCTGGTAGAGGTCACATTTCAAAAGCTATAATTTGGTAGTTTTGAATCGCTATGGCTACAGTTCTACCGTGTATGTTATGTGGTACAGCACTGGTTCATATTGTACCTGTATGAAGCTGAACTCTCTCCAGTTGACAGTATTGGCCACAGAGGGCAGTGACGTGACAGCGAGAAGAGACAGGAGCCCGATGGCCATTATCCCCACGGAAACGTACAGCTCCATCCTCCACACATCCTCAGACACCCACGAGTCCTCGATACCATTTTTCACCTGCAAATGAATGAACGAATAAATGAGTGAGTAAATAAAATATATAAAACATGTCATACAATGGTCCTAGTCCAAATTAGTCCTAGTTTGGCCCTAGTTTGGCCCTGGTTTGGCCCTGGTTTGGCCCTGGTTTGGCCCTGGTTTGGCCCTGGTTTGGCCCTGGTTTGGCCCTGGTTTGGCCCTGGTTTGGCCCTGGTTTGGCCCTGGTTTGGCCCTGGTTTGGCCTTGGCTTTGGCCCTGGTTGGGTCCTGGTTTGGTCCTGGTTTAGTCCTGGTTTGGTCCTGGTTTAGTCCTGGTTTAGTCCTGGTTTAGTCCTGGTTTGGCCCTGGTTTGGCCCTGGTTTGGCCCTGGTTTGGCCCTGGTTTGGCCCTGGTTTGGCCCTGGTTTAGTCCTGGTTTAGTCCTGGTTTAGTCCTGGTTTGGCCCTGGTTTGGCCCTGGTTTGGCCCTGGTTTAGTTCTGGTTTGGCCCCGTCCTGAATTAGTCCCGGTTCAGTCCTGGTTTAGTAACACTTGTCTAAGTTACACAGTAGTTATGACTAGATGAATACAAAAAAAACATCATCTAGACTTTAAAATATATATTACTCTTGAATTAGTTTGAAAGAAAAACACTAGTCAAGCACAAACAGTATGAGCTTCACAAACCTGTTTAAAGGCCTGGTTTAACATTGTGAAGCGAGCCGACTTCCTCATTGGTAAACACAGACTGTAGATCATGTGTAGAGCTGCGCAGAGAAAGCTACACAACCCAAACTGCTTCCTCTGAATCAGCCATTTATCCAAAAAGTCCGGGAACCGCTTGTATTTCGTCCCCCACCACAGCTGCAGAAACGCTGCACATAAACCTGGTACATAGACTAGCGTTAGCATCACTAGTGCCACACAGGGTAGAGTTACGTTCACCAACTCAATGGGCATTTTGTAGAAAGTGCTTTTGCCAGACGTGACGTAAGGATGCACAACGTCCCGGATAAAGTTGTACAGGTAAAAAAATATGAAAAGAGCAAAAGAGAGGAGCACCGGGAGCTTCCATGATGGGAAAAGATATAATGGCATGTTTTCGATTTCTAAAGAGGCGGACAGGGGGCCCATGTCGATCGGGATGAAGCCCATCCTCCTGCACAGCTGTGACACTGAGGCTTTGGCGACGCTACTGTCACTGCACAGAAAAACCTGCAAGAGAAAACACAGGAACTATGATTGTTGATGATATTTGATTTTTCAGAGTTGATGTTGTGATTCACAAAATGCAGAAACGAGAAATACTCAAAATGTCCTGCTAGAGCAGACATGGGCAAAGTACGACCCAGGGGCCACACACGGCCCTTTGGGCTTATTAATTCAGCCCATCAAATATGACCAAATAATATTAAAATAGTTAAGGGTAAACTTTGTTCAAAGTTTTTCTGCTGTGTTTATTTTACTGAAATTTTATAAATTCATTATTAATTTAATTCATGTATTTAGAAAACAATTTGTACAATGAGACCTGCATATTCATCTTTGCTACATGTTACAGGACAAATCTCTAATGTAATATATACATGTAAATATGTCCTGGCCCGGCCTCTCTGTCAAATTTAAGAAACCACTGTGGCCCGTGTGTCAAACGTTTGCCCACTCCTGTGCTAGATGCAGATTCAGATTTTTTTCTGGTGGAGATACGCCACTTTCTTGACACAATGCAGATGCCGTTGCTTTGTCTGGAAAGTCCCACAGCATGGCATTAAATGTATCTATCTCCGTGGATACAAGCAGTTGATGCCCCCAGGCCAAGTTACAGATCAGATCTCACCTTCTATTTGAAGAGAACAGCGCTGTATGAAACTTATCTTCAAAAACTGCCAGAAAACCTCACCTGCTTTTTCATCATTGATACAGGAACATTTAACACTATCACATGACTGTATAAGGCTGAGGACGAGCCGCACCAAAACTGAGACGAGGCTTTTAGCCGTTTTGCTTCACAAAAATAGAATATACTCCAAGGAGAAGCAAACTGGATACTTTGGTGGCACAACTGCAATTTAATGATCTGGTACTGTACTTTTGTACACGCATCTGCACCTAATATTTAATGTTTGCAGTGTTTTATATGGACTATTTGTTGTGGGTTTTTTCTGCTTGTCTTGCATTTTAAACAGCCCACGTGCTCTCATTGGGCTCCCCTGTATGACAAAGATGAAGAAAAAAAGATCTGTGGAGAGGCAAGCCCACTTACTGTAAGAATCTTTTTGAGGATATTTTCTGGCAGTTGCATTTAATGTGATGTGGAACTGTTTTACCATCCAAAAGAGAGAAAATTTAGTTTTGCATGATAATAATGCTACTTTTTCACCACTCTGAAACCACAGATACAAATTCCACAAAATATCTTAATAAATGAATAAACCAGTTCTACTCCAGTTGTTCCGCTCTTGTATCTCATACCTGTCTACTGCCGTCTCTGGGGCCGGACTGCAGTGCCCATGCAGAGATGGTGTTGAATCCTTTGACCACGTGGCTCTCGGGGAACATATCGGCGAGCTGCTCTGCGTTGGAGGGACCGTCCTGACTGAGGCGCAGACCATTACTCACATCCACCAGGACCCTCCCCCCCAAAACCTGCTTCAGCTCCACCAAGGACGAGTAGTGCTCCGGGAACAAGGCCACGAACACTACGTCAGCCTGACTCGCGGCTTCCAGCTGAGACATCACCTAAACAGAACCACATACTGTTAATGTGCATGTGACGGGCTCTTATGATTCTACAGTTTTTACTTCATTTGGTATTGACCTTATTCGGCCCTGCCCTGTTTAGCCAATAAACGCTCCTAAACCGCACACTCTTTGTGGTGGCACTTCCTGTTAAGAGGAAACCAAATTCATTTCAATGGAGAATTTGGGAAAGGGTTTGAAGTTACAATACGATATAAAGTAGATTGATTGATATATATATATATGTAAACTTTCATTTAACAAAATAAAGGTGTTGTCTAATCATAACTTGTTAACATTATGGTTGCTAGGCAACAGTTACAGAATCACATCTGCGGCTCGTGTCCAACCAGGAAGTAACAAACCACAATTTAGAAAAAGAAAAAACTGCGCAAGGCTTTTAGTAAAATCTTAAATATAATAAAGTTAACTTGAGCAGTCCAACCTGTCATACGGACTTTATTTTTGTTTGTTAATCATCACTTTCTAAAAAGGTACAATCAAGTATTATACATCCTTTCTTCCGGAGAAATGTTCTACAGTAACACCGTGTCTGGAGTGTGACTGTCATAAGACTGTTATAAAAGTTACAGGAGAGTAAAAGTAATAAAATATAAAGCTTGTGTCAAAAGATGTGATCAGTTTAAGTGTGCAATGTTTTTCTGTCCCAAGCGAAATGGTTTTAATTAGGTTGGTCAAAAGAAACAAACATGGACACTTATTGCACCTTTCCTCAATAGTTTTTGAATTATCCACCAGAACTAGTGCAAGACCGCAACTACTATGGTTTTGTGTTGAAGTGTGTATTCTATCGCCTAAAAAGTGTATCGTTAAAAAAGCTAACGTGTCCTCAGTGTAGAGACAAGATTAGTTTTAATATCAACCACAAAATCTGATCACGTTAAGTCGACAATCAGTGTGTCCCTTAACTTAATAATAAATGATGTGCTTAGCAGCTCATATTAGCATTTTAAAGGCAAGTTCACAGATAAAAAGAGAACAATTTAATAATTAGATAGAAGTCAGATTTTTACTTGAAAAATTGTACTATCTGTAGTTCAAACCGGTCCACTGTCTGTGAAAAGATAATTTTGACTTGTAAACGGTTATTATCGCAGCATTCAAATTAAAACAATCACTGCCAAGTAACTTTAACCTTTGTTTTTGTCAGAGGGTTATTTTGTGTAATGTGGGTTGTTGAGTCTCGCAGTGGCCACAGACGGGAGCAAATCGGAGCTTGTCATTAATGTTAAACTTGTCTGTACTGGCATAGTCTCCAAAACTGTCTTACTGTCATTTCTTTATATGTTTCCTATTATCTATTCATCAATACAAAACAACTTCACTTTTTCCTTACACATGCACCTGCCAGAAACAAGCGTTCTTAACATACTCCCTACTGAGGAAAAAAACAAAATCTTATTGTTCTCACACAGCCACAGCTCTGCTCAAATCCTGCAGAAGGATGACAACAGTAATTAGGCTAAGCAGAGGAAATCCACGCAAACATGTCATTATTACCACAGGGAAGAGAAACAACTGAAATACTGTAGTTCAGGGGAAAAAAATTTGTTTTAAAAAATATTTGTTTTATGGGCAAATATACTCGATCACAAGTAAAGTGTTTGAAACCATGTACCTGCATAGTTTAGAAATCACTATTTGAGTTTGCAAAGGCTGAAGTTATGCAGATCATAGAATGTCCTCTGTCTGAAAATCGTGTTGTACTTGTGGTTTAAACCTCTACAAACATGTTCTGAAATACACGGGATCTATATTAGTTTAACACGGGATCTATATTAGTTTAACAGTTCATAGTTTAGTCTCCTCTCAAATGTTGTTTTATTTATTTATTTAAAAGGGACACACAGCTAATTTTAATTCGCAGTCCCTCAACATCTAAAACGGGACAAGAGACAACAAGAGACTAACAACAATCAAACAACTGCACACATCACAAAACATTCACACTCCAAACGGTCTAAAGAGCCATTTGTAAAGTGCGTCTGTGGCTAAAGTGCTTGCAGGAATTTTAAAGTGCTGTAGTATTCTAATAAATAAGTTAATTTAGTTTAAAGCCAGTTCAGTCACATGTGTTAGTCTCTCCTGCTGCTCAGAGACACTGGAGTTTACAGAGTGCCCTCAGGTCCTACAACATTCAGTAAAAATCAATGTTAATGGCCCCGGAGCTGTTTACAATGTGCACTCTTTTTTATTCATTTTCATTTTAAGAACAAAAATAAAACAAAAAATATGACCAACAACCACATTAATAAAGCATTTTTTGTTGTATCACTGTCTTTTAAAATACAGACAATTCAGCAGAACTATCACTCCTTATAAATGACCAAAAGTGAGTCCATATCCTGCTTTGTCCTGGGTGTCGTGCTACAACATGCACTCTGAGCAGAATCCTACTTTTTAAACAAAAATTGCAAATCTAACTCTAACACCTCAACAAAATTACAACTAGTTTTTTCCCAAAATTGTGCAGCATTTGTATTTGTAATTAAAAACCCATACCTCAGCTTCATCAGGAAACAGAGCAGCCGATCGTTTAGGATTGCGGCTGCCCACCACCACTTGGTGCCCAGACGCGACCAGACGTCGGGCCAGAGAGCGAGAAAAGTCCCCCGTGCCCAAAATCCCGACCAGCGGGGATCCCGGTTCAGTCTGCGCGGCTTCCAGGAGTCGGGAGCCCCGGTCTCGGATCAAAGGTTTGGCCATGTCGTCAGGCATGCTTAACAACCAGTCTGCGGGGAGAGAAACAAAAAGATGGAGAGATCTGGTGTTACTTTAGAGCTCAGGATTGTGTAGTCATACCTCAAAGAATGTTCTGTTAGGTTAACGTTAAACCAGCGGAGATTTTAAAATGTAAGTGTTCATTCAAAGTACTCTGGCATTATAGTGTGATGGAAGTAGAGAGAAGTGACCCAGAAGTTTATCAGGTCGTTCCATGACTTTTTTGTACTTTTTTATATTGTTTTGCATCTTCAGCATCCAACAACAGCTCTATACATAGTTCTTTACTTACAATAGATCAGCTCTCTGCAAATATATGACTATAATAAACCAAAAATGTTCCTATAGCTTGTAAATTACATGTAGACACCAAACAAAACAAAAAAATCTGATTAACTGCCACAACAGGGACTAAACTTGGCACAAGATAAAATAAAATTTGATCTTACGTTACATAAATACACTTGTAATTCTGGATACACCATTAAGTGCAGATAGCAAAGATGTGCATGCAATATATATACAAAAATAGGCCTAATAATAACAGTAAAACGTGATCATAACAGCAATTTCATGATTTTTTCCAGTGTTATCCCATTAAAAGTATAATAACAGTATAAAAGTAAGTAAGTAAGTAATAAAAGTATAATAACACATGAACTAGGCAGTTAACCAAGTCCATTCTGATAAGCAATCTAAAAGACAAGCAGGTTTAGGATCATTATGGGTCATTTAAGGACACTGAGCTGACACTATTATTCCAGTCTCAGTTGACATGTCCTAGAACAAGCGCGTTAAAAAAGCCCATACTGAAAAAGCCAATTATAGAAAGCGCCTTGTACGTCTTCTACGTCAAAACCAAGACAAAACAGAGATGAAAATGTTTTACTTTCTCAAGCTTAGTTCTGAATTAAAAGGGAAAAAAAGAAAATACTGAATGCCGAGATTAAGAAAAGACTGCCCTGATTTTAAAAAGTCTCATGGTTAACGCGTGAATTTGCGTAGTTAGTTTTAAATTGGTAAAAAAAATATTAAATTGATAAGAATCTATGGGGAGTTTGGGGATACAACGGTCCGCAGCGTGAAGACACTTGCTAAGCGTCCTTGGTAACTTTTGTAAACTTTTAACTCAAGAAACAACCGCTTTTAAAACACTAAACGAACTCAAACTAAATATGACGAACACACACGTTTAAAAACACTGATAATTCGCTTTGGTTTGGTCGTAATGAATGATTATAGTAGTGTTTTTGAGGGAAACTCACCGCGCTGCCTGGCTCCTCGCTGTGCGTCGTTTCTTCCTGATAAGATGACGCACACGTACGTAAGCCCCGCCCTGACCACGCTCCCAAGTGTGAGCCCATGATAAAAAAAAACAAGCACAGTATCAAAAATAACCACAAATAACTCCTGGCAAAGTGTGAGACATGCTACACCAAAACACATGACAGCGACACAACATTCAGGAGTAATATTTAATGCACTTATGGTTTTAAATTAAGTAATAAACATGGATAACACAAAAAGTACAATGGATCCGACCAACACATGAGCAAAGTTGTATAAGCAATGTTATGTAGCTGCAGATATCATTTCAAATCACTGTTGAATGTTTTGCGCAGCCTCTAATTTAAAAAGTACTTACAATATACTCAGGTTACTGCTCTAAATCTTAAGGGTACTTGTACTTTCTTAATAAACCTGTATGTACACTAGCATCAGCACTTTCTACATGATCAGATTTTCTTTAGACTTATGAATGAATGTGGAGTTATAATTATTTGATCAAATCACTGCAATTATTTTACTTAGGTGCACTATGTAACTTTTCAGGTGGGGGATCTGTCATCTGTTTGTATCCATGGTGACGTTATTGCTTTGCCTGGATTGTTCCACAGTACGGCGTTTAACTCGTCTGTCTCCACAAGCAGGTGATTCAGTCAGACCAAGTTATTAGTTCTGTTCAGACCCGCCAGAGCGGTTATAGGGGCCAGTTTGGAGCTGAGTTTTATATTTGAAATTCTGACCACAAGTATCATAGCAACCAAAGAGCCAATCTGAAGCCAGGCTGTTGAAGGTAACGCCCTTTCCTGGGCACTTAGCAATGGCAAAATAAAAACACCAGGATCATGTAGAGCGGGTTATTATGAACATTTTAAGACCAAAATGATGAGGCAGCTACAGAGAGAGGGGCCACAGTTTTTCAATGCAAAGTGAATTGGAGCCAGAGTCAATGGAGCCAGAAGTGCGCCCATGATCACTTCCTGTTTGAAACATGGCAGCTAGCGGGTTAGCTATGTCCATTTATATATAATCTGTCACACAGGGTAAACTAGACTCAAACGCAACACGATAGAGCAGTCAAACGTTACAAACGCAGGGACAAACGCAGACTCAGGATATCAGAAATACAAACAGGTTACATCAGATTTCAGTTTTTTTCAGGGCTTGAGAGTTGGTTTTGAGTGTTCAACAATCTAACAAGAACTGACTGAAGTGAGGGAGAATATATAGACAACCCTGGGCTGATTATCAAAATCAGAGGCAGCTGCAGGGAAAACAGGGAGGCGACTAAAGAAAGACGGGAACATGGAGCTAGAACAGAACTATCAGGCAGAACTATCACACAAACTACGTGTACAACTCACCAAAATTGTAAAACTATGAAAAACTAGGCAAGATTTTTATTTAAATCTGAAATACACTTACCGCGCGTATCATAGCAACCAAACAGCCAATCCGGAGCGAGGCTGTTGAAGGTAACGCCCCTTCCCGGCCACACCGCTGGTTTAGCAGGGAGCGGGCACTTAACAACACTGTCAATCAAACTAGGGGGAGGGACCTCGGGGAAAGAAGGCACCTGATTTGTCTGTTATTAAGGTTCATATCTTGAATTACAGACAAAATAGTGAAATGAAGAGCGGGTTAATACGAATATTTTAAGACCAAAATGACGAGTCTGACAGCAGCAGTTACAGAGAGAGGACCAGTTTTTCAATAGAAAGTGAACTGGAGCCTACATGGAACGTGACAGCTAGCAGGTTAGCTATGTCCATTTATAAATACAGTCTATGCTTTACAAACATTAAACATTTAGTACTACTGAGTGCATTTTGTCCATTTGTTTGTCGTGTCACTGCTACCCCGCTCTACCAAAGCGCGTTAAAGAGAAGTCCTACCGCAGGCCACACTCTGTCATCACGGCTTCATCACGGCTGCCTTTGCCACATGCAAAAGGTTGAATCCCTCAGGCTCTCGGCACACTACATCACTGTCACACACACATACAGTGGCCCCGGCCCCGTCTGTTTACAGCACTCTGGGTTATAGTCCTTGGCACAGATATACAAATTTAAAAGCCCCTCTCATTCATGGGTATCACTGACTTACTGCTCCGGGTGTGACCTGTAAAGTCCCCGTGTCAGGCTCAAATATTTCAGGAGAGAGGGTTGCCCAACTGTGCTACAAAGAAATGCATTGTTTCAGGGCCAGCACGAGCTTTCAAGGGGGCCCTAAGCTGAGTTTTTCTCTGGCTCAGACATTGGTGATTCACATTTGATACATTCTGACTCTTCACCTCGATCAACTGTATTTGTGTTTATACGACCAACATCAGACTGAAAACAGAAGGTCACAACTACTACAGTCACAAGAACAATAGAGAAACATATGAACGGGGTCAAGAACAAACTCCAGACATTTTTTCTTCATTTCTGGTGGATTTTAATGTGTTCCAGTTGGTGACATTGGACTTACATTTACATTAGCAGCAGATATTTTACTACTATAGATATAAAACAAATGTAAATGTTTTAGAGAGATATTGAGACTTGCAAACACACAAGCCCTGTGTCCAATAAAACTTCACATATTACATTATTTTCAATATAAATGTTTGTGCTCTTGGGGGCCCCCTGCTGGCCTCGGGGCCCTAAGCAGCTTTTCAGTCTGCTTAAAGACTGAACCGGCCCTGCTTTGTTTTATCAACCAGAGGCAGGGCTGGTTCCAGCTTTGAGGGGACTGTCTGTAAATGTCTGTTTTGCGGATCCTATTTGATAAACTACAATATTTCTGTAAAGATGGACAGTTCAAAACCAAGTCTCTTAGTTTTGTATGACTTCATAATCATGTAGAGTCCACAGTTTGCTAAAAAGTGAAGTCAGAGTACGCTTTGTGGCGACCCCAAGCCTGAACAAATGGAAAGTTGCGTCTGGCAGGGCATCTGATGTAAAACTCACTGTGAAATTCAATGGATGACTTCCTATTTTGCTTTTATATTTGAGAATTGAGTAAAACAGTCATGACATGTAACTGTTCTGGTAGAAGGTTGCTTGTCTCCATAGAGATGTTACTGCTTAGCTTAGAATGTTCCACAGTATGGCATTTAACCAGTGGTGGAGGAAGTACTCAGTTTTGCTACTTACAGATACAGAGGTAAGAAGTGACTCAAGTAAAAGTATCACATGAAAAAATCTATTTAAGTAAAAAAGTATTTAAGTGCTCGTTTAAGAATGTACTTCAAGAGTAAAAAGTACAAGTATTTGCTGTTCATTTGTTAAAGTGTTAAAAGATTTTGTTAACTTTTCTCATGAATTTTGTGGATTTATTTTTGTTTCGCTCAAAGCCGAAAAGCTTGAACTCGAAAACTTAAGTCAGGATGTTTCCACGAACAAAGTAAAAATAACCCCTCAGATCATATGAAAAGTACTTTTTACTTTTCAGTCCTGTTCAAAAATGTAGTGCAGTAGAAAGTACAAATACTGCTCTCAGATGTAGTGAGGTAAAAGTAAAAAGTATCCACTGTCAAACTGAAAGTACAGATAACTAAAAATTCGACTTAAGTACAGCACTTTACTACTTTTACTTCATTACTTTCCACCACTGCGTTTAACTTATCTATCTCCATGGAGACGGGAGGTTCCAGGCCAAGTTACACGTATTTGGAGAGTAAACTTGGCCCAAAGCAAATCATGTTTTATAATTCTGTGTAATTACCTTACATTTTGTCGGCGCTAACACGTGATGGAACTTCAAAGTCAAAGGCGCGCGGAGCCACGTGGAGCTTGTGCTTTCGAGGGTGGGACGTGTCCGTGAACGTGTCTGGGGCGGCCCTCTTCCTCCTCTTCCTCCTCCCCTCCTCACCGGATATTAGGGTCACACTTAGAGACAAGAGCTGATGGTGCAAGCTGTCATCGCCATCTTGTTGTTTTCCCTGCAAAGCTTGAACGTAATACCTCGTGACAATCGAAAAAAAAAAAAAAAAAAAAAAATCTTCTTCACATCATAGTCGCTGAAGGAACCGCGCAGACAAAAACAAGAGGTTAGATAATGACGTCTGATTCATTTGGTGCGCCATTGGCTCCCAGCGTGACACAGCGGTCTGCAAACATCGTTATATTACAGAGGACGCCATTGGGAAGAAGAAGAAGAAGAAGAAGAAGAAGAAGAAGAAGAAAGAAGAAGAAGAAGAAGTGTGTCGTGTGGGGCTCGTTATGGCCCAAAGACATAGTTAACTGTACGACTCCAAAAACGTCATTCAAATAAAGCTGTTTTCAAGGGGAACTCGGGCAAAATGGAAGAAACTGATGAGTAATATAAAGAAAAAGGACTTATAAGCAGTGGTGGAGAGTAACTAAGTAAAAGTAGTAACGTGCTGTACTTAAGTAAACATTTTAGAAGATTGTACAGTGGATACTTTTACTTTTACTTCACTGCATTTGAGAGCAGTATCTGTACTTTCTACTGCACTGCGTTTCTGAAAAGGACTGAAAAGTAAAAGTCTTTAGGGTTTATTTTTTAACACATTTGTAGTCTGAGAAAACAAAAAAGCTCGAAAATCAATTGTTTCTGTTGAACAAAATCCAGCACAAATCTTTATCAAAATTATTACATTTGAAGCTTTTTAAAACCTCAAACTCTGCGTGAAATACTTTTACGTTTTACTCTTTAAGTACTTTTTTAAACAGGTACTTCAGTACTTTTACTTAAGAAGATTTTTTTAGGTGATACTTTTACTTGGCTATTTTTTGCTCCAATGTCTGTTCTTTTACTTAAGTAACAAACTTGAGTACTTCATCCATCACTGGTTATGAGTCCATCTTGGTGCCAGTCCCAAGCTACAGAAATGTGATATTTGGTATCGGAAAAGGCATCAAGAGGAGAATTTGTGTCCATGTGCAGAGAGTTTAATAAAATAAGATCATACCGGTGCGTTACAGAAAAAAAGTGTGGCAAAATGATCAAATAAATTAGTCTTGATCTAATCTCAATGTCATTTTATTTATTCATTTTGACAGTAATAATATATATATATATACACATATATATATATATATATATATATATATATATATATATACACATATATATATATATATATATATATATATATATATATATATATATATATATATACATTATATATATACATATATATATATATATATATATATATATATATATATACATATACATATATATATACATATATATATATATACATATATATATACTATATATATATATATATATATATATATATACATATATATATATATATATATATATATATATATATATATATATATATATATATATATATATATATATATATATATATAACAACAATATCAGTATTTAGTCTAGACCAGGAGTGTCCAAACTTTCCTCATTAAAGGCCACATATAAAACACAGACAAAGCTGAGGGTCGACTGAGGTGAATACTTCAAATCTGTGTATTTATTACAGGTTATACTGAACCACTCGACCTTTATTCATGCTACATCCTCAGTGGGACACATTAAATATTTGAAATGGGCTTGTTAAAGTAGATTTTCAGAAATATACAGTAAAAAAGTACTGTTTAAGGTAATATGGACCAATTCACCTGGAAGCTTCAGGGCCAAGAAAATTTGGTCTGAGGGCCACATTTAGCCCCTGGGCCACAGTTTGAACATGCCTGATTTAGACAAATGAAATAAGAAAAAGTATAAGTTGTAATTTACATGAAATGTTTTAAGAAGACTCCAGCTCACTGTCTCACTCTTGGTTCACTTTTATAAGTACAACGCTTCGGTGCCTCTGACCTTCTTCAAGTGTGAGGACCGCCTCTTCTGCCCCATTTATACAAGTCAAGGGACCGCCCCCCTTTCGAGTAATCACCAATCACAACAGTGGATAAAATACATTCACAATTAGACCCCAGTGTAACCGCAGTATTGTACAGAACTCACTTTGCACCATATTTAAAGATTATTTTGTACATTCAGAGATTCTTAATATTATTTTTTGGGGTCAGTATTTATCGTGTGTGCAATTTATTTGATTTACTGGGAAATTTTGGGGTATTATTTTTTTTTTTTTTTGGCTATATGATAAGATTTAAGCCGTACAAGTTTGAATTAATCACTTCTATGACTCATTACAGATACAAACTAAAGACCTAAAGTGTTTCATTCTGCTGTTTCTTTATTGCAGCTCATGATTTTTACCACTATTATAGATTTAGAATAGTTTTTGTGGTTTAAATCTGGTCTTGGGCTCTTGTGTCAACAGCAATTTGTTACCGTAACAGGCCTAAGTAAACATTTTATACACCTAAACAACTGAAAAAGCAGAAAATTACAAAGGTATGATGTTGTTAACCTTGGTTTTCTCGCTCACCTCCAGACGTCGGCCATTTTGGAGGTTTAAATCTGACTTGAGCATGGGTGAAATTGCTATTGGCCGCAGCAGGCTTGTGAATTAAGCCTCAAGTCCCGGACAGATCCTCAGACATCACCTTGAGCTCTAAAGAAGAAATCCAGACGGTGATTCTATTAAACACGTTTTAGACATATCTTTGTGGATGCATGTCGGTTTCAACAAGCCACTTACGATTGAAATAACGAGTGGATTAAGTAGCAAAGGCCCTATTCAAGTTTCAAGTCCTCGCTGTCCTCAAAAACTAAAGACGCCATTGGAGACACATTTGTATGCAACAGAGTAATGATCGGCTGTGCTCTTGGGGAATTTTAATTTAGCCCAAATCTGAATTCACGGTGTATTCGTTTGAGAATAAGACATCATCGCCCAGACTGATGAAGATGTCCTATCTGAGAGGAAGGACCCCAAACTCAATCACAGCCTCATTTTCTGCACTTGGGTGACACATGTGTATAGTTTGTTTTGGTTGGTTGCTTCGTGAATGTTCTGCACCAGCCCTGAGCGAGGAGAGTGACTTTATCTGAGTCAAATGCACACGCACGCACCCAGATGCTGCCTTTAGTTTGCACAGTGGGTCACAGAGAGGGGAAGGAAGGTTTGGGCTTCATTTAAATGTAAGTGTTCTTGCCCACGTGCAGGTGCTGAATACTGTCAAATGAAATGTCTTATTACAGATGATGACAGACTGGAGGCAGGTGGAGTGTGGTGTGACAGGTGCATGAGCAGACAGCAGTTTAACAGTTCAAATGACTCCCACACACTGACTGGCCACTGTCTTTGACCTCACCCACGGCTCATCATTTATGCTCCTTAAATCACGTGAGGATGGCCAACAGTCCAACAGTCAAACTAATGTGACATCTGATAAACACATAACTGCCCATCTCTTAATCTGAAGGTCAGGTCGCTCTCTTCCGGTCTGATTTGCGTTGCAGCTGTCCACATCTGGCCGCGCGCTCTCCTCCAGCCCTCCCGCGCGCTCTGCCCGGTCCCAGCCGCTCCTCAGGGGCTCGTGCCACAGACAGCGGGAGTGTGGACGCAGGGGGATGCGTTCGTGAGGACTACCGCAGTTTATTGAGTGGAAGTGTTCGCAGCCACCATTCCCTCTCGGCGCGCCTCCGCGGACTGCGCGCCGTCCATCTATTCCGGGAGGAAGCGGGCGCTGCTGGTCGCGGTCAGTGTGTCCGTGATGGTCCTGTTGGCGGTGGTCATCGCGGTGCCTCTGTTCATGCTGCGCTCCACCGAGAGCTCGGCGCACTATTACGAGATGATGGGCACGTGCCGAATGGTGTGTGACCCCTACAGCGCCAAACCGGGGGGCGCCACGGCCATGAAGCAGAGTGGCAACGCGCTGCCACAGCCTCCTATGGCGCAGGGGACCCGCGGGGAACCGGGCAGACCGGGGAAACCTGGACCCAGAGGACCACCAGGCGAGCCGGGACCGCCGGGGCCACCGGGACCCAGGGGCCCACCGGGAGAAAGGGGCCCCAAACTGTCCGTACCAACTTTAACAACCGGGACAGCGGATACCACTGAGAGCGACCAGAACTCATCCACCAACCCTTTACGCATCGCATTTTATGTGGGTCTGAAGAATCCCCACGAGGGCTACGAGGTGCTCAAGTTTGACGACGTGATCACAAACCTGGGAAACCACTACGACGCGAGCACTGGCAAGTTCACGTGCCAGGTGCCCGGGATGTACTTCTTCACCTACCACGTGTTGATGCGCGGAGGAGACGGCACCAGTATGTGGGCCGACCTGTGCAAGAACGGACAGGTAAAGACACAGACTGAACGGACAGGTAAAGACACAGACTGAACGGACAGGTAAAGACACAGACTGAACGGACAGGTAAAGACAGATACAATCTGCTTCAGTTTGACTAACGCACGGGACAAACCAGACCAAAAAGAGCACGTCCCGGATGAATTACATAGGCTAGTTGTGATAAAAAAGCGGTTTCAGGCTAATTTGTATCGCTATACCACGAGCAGCTGTGGTTTATGATTATGTTACCGTAGTGTATGTTAGAAATGCATTTTCCATTCGTGTAATTTGGTGCGTAATGACTTGGGCTCGTTTTTACGCACCAAATGCGCTTCACACACGTCTCTCTCCTGCATTTTCTCGTTGAGTACGCTTCACACAACATCATAATGTACTTAGTCTATTCATTCAAGGTTCTATATCTAAAGATGAGTCTTATTTGTGGTCACACCACCGCGTGCGCACGCTCTGATGGACGTGACTGTCGTGCGTAAAACTGATTGTCCCACCAATGCCTACTCGAGTGGCGTTTTACCATCACTGAAACATTCTTGCCTTTTATTCCAGTTCACAGACTGTGTTCACGTTTTGTGTTGTTTCTGTGTCAGGTCAGAGCCAGTGCCATCGCGCAGGACGCGGACCAGAACTACGACTACGCCAGTAACACCGCGCTGCTGCACCTGGACTCTGGAGACGAGGTGTACGTCAAACTGGACGGAGGCAAAGCGCACGGAGGCAACAACAACAAGTACAGCACCTTCTCCGGCTTCATCCTGTATCTGGACTGACCACCGGACAACACACAGGACATGGACTTATGTTACAGAAAAGTGCATAGGCTTCTCTTGTTTAAAATGACATTATATTGATGTTTTTTTAATATATCTCATGTTTAGTGTCAGTATAATTAATATGGCCATTTCAAAAGACTCAACACTATGTAACATTTTCAATTCTGAATATGCCAACATGGGGGATACTGTAAAGCTGTGTGTGTGGATTGTGCCCTTTGCCAAATCAAATGTTGTTTTTATTTCACATTTTAAAACCAGCTTTCACCTAAATCTTGAGAATATCTGATGGCGCTGAAATTAGCCAAGACATAAGTGATGTTCAATGTCCCACTTAACAACCAATAAATAAACAATATGAAAAAGTATATGTTGTATGTAGTTTTGCTCTATTGCTGCTGGGGTTGTATTCGGTCACTGACTAAATGTGTAGCGCTCCCCGATGGCCATTTGTGAGTTTTATTCATAAAGGTCACTCAGCTGACCCTAATTTTGGATACAGTCTTCTTTTAGGGCACGTTTAGGCTCAGGTGCAGTTTAAAATAAGCAGTGTAAGTCCACTTTAATGCAACAAATAATGATTTTTATGCAAGTTGATCTGGCATTGAATTTAAAGATGCAATGTGTAACTTTTCCAGTGGAGAATTTACTGCTTCTTTCCTTGTTTGCGTGGCATTAAACCCATATTTCTCACTTTTATTCAATTACAATGGGAATTAATTGCAAAAAACACTTGAAACATCATTACTAGGGTCGCCTTTCCATAGACCTAACCTGTAATTTGTCCTTGTGGCTTGCTTGTCATACTGTGGAACATTTCAGGCTGAGGAATGAACCCTCAATGAACTGGAAAAGTTACCTAGTGAGGCTTTAAACAAATATAGCACATACGTTACATTAAAATTAACGCTTCGTCGTAACAGAATGACACAATTTACGAGTGTATATTTGACTTTTTTTACTATTTTTCAAGCGTTTTTAAACTATTAGCTGCAGTATTGTTTAAACGCATTGGACTGGTCTGAAGCCGTCTCTATAGGCTCTGCTCCAGGGTCAGGTTTGTTCCGTGACGATGAGGTTACACGGCTAAACATATGCTCCGAGTGTGTGAGTCATTTCATATTGTTATTCAGAATAAACCCCCGAAAGACCCGTACCCCAGGCTGGTTAAGGCCAACACTGAAGTAACTTAACGAGATTGGCGCAGACCTCCCTAAGCGTTTGTTAAGAAGATGCTTTATTTTTTCTCCTTTTTGCTCGTCGCTACTGGAAAACAGCTGTTTACACATCAGCTGGATCTGTTCAAATGGAATCACGCAGGGCAAATATTAGCATGACCGCGCAGATAAACTTTGATTAAGGCGTTGGTGTCGCAATCCAGCTCACCTTGTCTTTGAGGAAATGTGCTTTATTTTACCTGGAAGGAGAGGAGACGTGTTACTTAAAGGCAAAGTAAAAACATGTGGGCAACAGTGGCTCAGTTGGTAGAGCAGTGCCCACTTTGACAAACCTGAAAGTCAAATGGTATAAGGATGAGTTTGATGTAAAGCCATAGACCAGGGGTGTCCAAACTTTTTTCCCCGAGGGCCGCATACTCAAACATATTTGAAGCGGAGGGCCATGTGAGATCAAATGGTGCATTTAACACAAGTTTGACAGAGACATTGTACCTTTAATACGACTTGGAAGATTATTTTTAGTTCTGTGTCACAATGTACTGTGATGTTATTCAGGTAGAAGTAGAATCTCTTCAACTTGTAGTAAAAAATACTTTCTGATCAATTGGGCCAGTTCAGGAGGAGGCCTGAGGGCCAACAAAAATTGGTCTGAGGGCCACATTTGGCCTTTGGCCCGTAGTTTGGACAGCCCTGCCATAGACTCTATATTTAAATTGACATCGCTAACCTGCTAGCCGCTGCATTCTAAATGGGAAGTGAAGTCTGTCTCCAATTCGCTTAACATTGAAAAATGGTCATTCCTCTCTCTGTAACTGCTGCTGTCAGACTCGTCATTTTGGTTGTAAAATGTTCGTATTAACCTGCTCTGCAGGATCCTGGTGTTTTTATTTCGCTATTGTGTCTGTAAATCAAGATATGAACAATAATAAGAGACAAATCATGCACCTTCTTTCTCTCCCACTGCTGTTAGCAACAAGTTTAATTGACAGCGTTGCTAAGCGCTCGTTCCCTGCTAAAACAGCGGTGCAGACGAAAAGGCGTTACCTTCAACAGTCTCGCTCCGGATTGGCTCTTTGGTTGCTATGATACTCGCGATCAGAATTCCTAATACGCAACTCTGCTCCAAATTCGCCGCTATAATCGCCTTAGCCTCGACGTCACACTCACTTAGTCCACTTCTTTATACAGTCTATGACACTGACTTAATTAATATCATGATTCAGTAACTACTTGATTAAGGAGTTGGGGTTAGGATTAGGATAAATACTTTTACCAGAGGTGCCCAAACTTTTTTTTATCAAGGGCCACGTCTCAAAACATATTCAAAGCGAAGGCCACAGACGGTGATCAGTGCAGTGCGGTGTTTTATACACAGCTTTGACAGATCCGCTGTGTGTTAATAAGACTTGAAACACATTCATTTTAGGTCTGTATCACACTGAAATGTGATGTTTGAGGATATAGTGGTAGAAATAGTTTAATTTGCTGTTAAAAGTTCTGCTTATGATCAATTGAGCGGGTTCAGCAGGAGGCCTGAGGGCCAATGAAAACTGGTCTGAGGGCCGCATTTGGCCCCCGGGCCATAGTTTGGACACCCCTGGCTTATACTAATATTTGTTCTTTATAAATTAAGTCCCTGTTCGTGCTTTAAAGAGGCAGTGTTGTTATTATAAAGCATTACGTTCCAACCTCTATAACATCACCACAAACATACATTCTCAGCATATCAATACTGCTATGGAAAAAGCCATTCATATTTCATAAACGCCGCGCTGATACCGGCCTCAGACATGATGATGGCTTTAGCTCTACCTCTGCCAAACCATTTACAAATCTTTAGCCTCCTCAGACACATTTGGGATAAAAAAGCGTCCCGCCGACATGGACTGAGACATCAACAAGGCTCCAACACGCACGGCTGCATATCTAACGGCACAACAAATGACACTCCCGCTCACGTCCTGGTGGGGGCGCCGACAGTGAGCGATGGCTGAGTGACAGGTGCGGCCCTGACAGATGAGATAAAGTGGGGCACACAATGCGTTTGGGAGGAGGAGGAGGTGTTTTTTTCGGGCAGATATTGGAGAAAAGATAGCTCCGTGGTTGTCGCGGCGACCGAAACAAAACAAAATTGCAGGACTCAGGGGATTTTGTCATGCAGTTTTGAGCAGGTTTTTGTTGTACTGGTGAACTACATATATGTTTTGCTATAAGGGATAAAAACTGTCCGAAAAGTAACTGATCTCTATTGAACTAAAGGTAAATGGTAGCTGCTAACCTGAAAACTACCACTTCATGACATCACAAGGTGGAACAGAGCGTTTTGAGCTTTGGAGATGTACAGGCTAGTAATAAAGTGTTACTCAAACATGTGAATGAAACAAAACACAACTCCAGCTATGTTTTTGATGCGGTAACAGCGTTATAACATGAATTAAAGCTCACAAGAGTCCATTTTGCGCAATATAGGAGCTTTAACATGTCACACTAGTTCAGGGGTAAATGCACTACAGCCCATAGTTAAAAGTGTCTGAGATATGAATAAAATATGAATTAATAAAACAAAAATAAAGGTGTAAATGTTCTTTCTGTAGGTTTAAATATAACACATCTCTTCCTACATTTAGCAATAGTGTCTAAAGTTTATATTGTTGCAAATAAAAAGTAATGAACAAAACAGTATAGAGACGTGTTTTAATTAAATAAAATAAAAACCTGATTTCCATGTGCAAATATATCCTACCCATGTATATCTTACACTGGCCAATAGTGAGTGGAGTTAATATTGTCTGAGATCTGCTCAAAGTCGCAAATAAAAAGTAATTAAAGCTCCTATATTGCACAAAACTGACTCTTGTAGCTTTAAGTCATGTTATAATGCAGTTACCTCCTCACAAACAGACCTGGAGCTGTTTTTTGTTTCATTCACACATTTTCTTCAACAGAAACAATTAGATCGATCACTTTTTCCAGCTGTTTGTATTTGTATATTTTTGCTCAGATTATGAACGTGTTAAAATAAACCCTTCGCCTCTTCAGCAGGTCTCACACTATAATGAAAAACACTTTTACGTTTCAGTCCTGTTCAGAAAAAGTAAAAAAGTATCCACTTTAAATGTACTCGAGTAAAGTACAGATACATAAAATATCTTTACTACTTTTACTTCGTTAGTTTTGCTGTTTTCTAGCTCCAGTTTTTTTCTCTGTGTAATTAAAAATAGGTGGTTAAATAGTGAATGATTCTTAGATCAGACTTGACCTTTCACTGAGCTCAAATAAAACTATAATTACTATTTTTGTGAGTCCTTATTATAAAGTGGCACTAATAACTGTTCAGTCCTGCTGTCCAAGGATTTGGGAGAAATGAAGGACTGACAAAAAGACATGTTTGTACAGATCTAAACCGCAGGGGTAGCAGTTTTTATGCAGGATAATAATAGTACTTCAAAAAAAAAATTGCGATTTGTTAAAGGTCTTATATTACGCAGCTTTAATCCATGTTATAAAGCTGTTACCTCCTCAAAAACAGACCTGGAGTTGTGTTTTGTTTCATTCACACCTGTCTGAGTAACACTTTATCATTAGTCTGTACATCTCCATAGCTCAAAATGCTCCGTCCCACTTTGTGATGTCATGAAGTGGTAGTTTTCAAGTCAACAGCTACTTTTTTTACCTTTTGTTCAGTAGAAATCAGCAAAGCCAGGACTGAAATCGTCCAAATGATTCTAGTGAAGGTGTGTGGAGTTTAAAAACACAGTGGAGCACTTCCTGTATCACCACTTGATGACATCACAAGGTGGAACAGAGTGTTTTCTGTTTGTTAAACATGTGAGAATGAAATAAAACACAACTCCAGGTCTGTTTGTGACGAGAAAACATTATAACATAGACCAGAAAACGGCCTAATATGTGCGCTTTAATTAACAAAACTACTAAAAAATAAGAAAAGCACAAGAATTACACATATAATCCTTTCATTCGGTCTAATTTACAAACAGAACCGGCATTGTTTGAGACCAGTTGTCCGGAGCATCACGCGTGTTCATATGTACCGCGGCGTAAATATTAACATGACAAACGGCATTACTGTAGCGAAATATACGGCTATACAACCAACGGCCTATTAATACAACGCCGAGGCTAAAAGTCAATGGTTGTGGGTTATGCAATCGTCTTCAGGATAACCCCAAAAGAACCATGGGATATTGTTTAGTTGGGCGTGACTCACTGATCTGTCAGAGTGCGCTGGCCAAATCTCATGTTTGGTGTAATCAGACAAACAAGGGACAAAGAGAGGAAATAATGACCGTACTACACGTTAGTCTACTCAAATGCATTACTCCAAGGCTTAGGGCTGCGTAAATGACTTCGAAGGAGCATAATGAAAAATACGTCTTACTGTTAGTGCAATATAATAAGAACGTTAAGTATCTACATATATATAAATGTCGTATTGGGAGCGTACATGGAGGGCACATGTTACGCTGTTTTCTGATCTATGTTCTAATGTTGTTTCCTCGTCACAAACAGACAAACTCGAGTTGTGTTTTTTCATTCGCGCATGTTTAACACAAACTATACACTGCATGTTTACGCTGAGCTCTTCTCTCAAACTGAAAACACTCCATTCCACCTTGTGATGTCATCGAGTGGTAATAAGGAAGTGCAGGAACTCCGTCACTAGACTTCATTTGGATCATTTCAGCTCTGGAATTGCCAATCTGAACTGAAGTAAAGTTAAAACGGTGAAAGATGTTAACTTGAAAACTACCACTTCGTGACATCACAAGGTGGAACGGAGCGTTTTGAGCTTTGCAGATGTAGACGGGCGAATAATAAAGTGTTACTCAAACATGTGTGAATGAAACAAAACACAACTCCAGTATGTTTTTGAGGAGGGAACAACATTTTAACATGAATTAAAGCTCACAAATGTAGAACCTTTAATAAATATACACTTTGTGCTTTTTCTTCTTCTATGGAAATGTTATTGTTGTACCTAGAGTTTAAGTTTAATGCCAAATTGTGGAACATTCTGTATTTTTGTTTTAAATGTAAATTCTCTATGCACTCAATAGATTTCAATTGATTTTACTCCAGATGCCCAACAAAACTGAATTTATCCATGCTTGGGGCTGATCTAACCAGAACAGCAGGCTTGTAATTCCTCGTGGTAGGATTCTTTCAAAATATTAAACTGTTATTTCCATATAACCAATGTATGTGCGCTGCTAAACCCTGTGTGTCCAGTGCTGTAAATGAAACGTCCCCAAAAAGCACAGAAACCCAACATGTGCGCCCTCGTGTGTGTGTGTGTGTGTGTGTGTGTGTGTGTGTGTGTGTGTGTGTGTGTTGCACCACCAGGGGGCAGCGTGACCTTTGAGCCGGTCTCAGCGGACTCCCCTCTCTTCCTGAAAGACACCATCAAAGATACAGTCAAACAGGAAAAAGAGACTTGGCGTAACCTTTAGCATTCAAATGTGACAGATGGAGACTGATAGGACGGACGGGAGCCACAAAGGAAAAGAGGACATGAATTATAGATTTGATTGAAAATAGATTTACAACGGCCGGGATAAGAGTGGACGTTTATTTAAAGGACTGAGACGGAGTGATATTATGTGGTATTATGGTCAAAATGTGAACTAAAACAGGTCTAATCCAGGGTTAAGGCGAGACAAGGCAAGTTTGAGTCTCTCTAAGTCTGGTTTTGGCAGTTTACCAGGGCCGGCTCGAGCTTAACTAGTAGTTAAGTAACTAGTAATAAGAAAAAAGTATTTACAAAAGGTTATTTACAGTAAAAAGGTCAAAGTAAGAGTCTGAAGAATCCAGGAAAAAAGGTTAAATCATATATGATGCAGAACTGGTTGGTTTTCAGCCGTTGTTTGAGAATGTTTTGAAGGTGGAGTAGTTTTCACAGTTTCTAATGTGCTGTGGCAGTGTTTTCCATAACTGTGCCTCTGATAGACGCCACTGTTTGGCTAAATTTAGTCCTGCGCAGTCCCCTCTAGTTAAAACCCTGGTGCCTGTTCCAATATTTGTTTTTTTACTTATAAAATTTGTTAAAGGGGCAGGGGCGAGTCCATTTAAGACTTTAAAAATGAGACAGGGATCCATAAACATTTGGTAACTTTCAAAATCCACTATACTGTGTTTACTTAGAATGTTACAGTGATGACAGCGTAGCGGCTTCTTGTCTAACATTTCCAGCGTTCTCTTAAATAGAGACTTGAGGGGTTTCAGTGTACTTTCATTTGTCTGAGACCATGTAGTAAGACAATAAGTTATATGACTAAATATACACCTTTGCTGCCTCAGTTGTCAAATACGGCCTTATTTGTTTAAAATTTGACAGATTAAATTTGACAATATTTGATTTTTTTTTTTTTTTACATGGTATTTAAAAGTTAAATTTGAATCAAGGATTACACCAAGATACTTAAACTGGTCTACCACTTCTTGTCGCTTCAAATTCCTGAAATGCCTGAAATATTCCGCATCATGGCATTAAACTTACTGATCTTGCATTTATTTGATTGCAGGTGTTTTTATTGATGGAAGTATTTTGTAAAACATTATTACTGTAAGCGAAGTCGCCTCTCCACAAATCTGACCTGTTCCAGACAAAGTTATAACAAGCAGGTGGCCAACCCCCCACCAGAAAAGTGACACCAGGAAAACCAGGACTACACTTATTCCAAATATTTTAGAGCTCAAACCTTCGCTTTTCATTCAAAGCTGAAATTTTACAGCCAGAATGAAGCAAGTGGCTGACGGACACCGGCCCTAAAGTGCTCCTGACGTCGTGTACACGCCGCCTCCTGATAAACCCTCCGTGTGTCTGAATCATGCTGTGTTTTCACCCAGATCAAACTGAAAGGTCAAGTCCACAGGCAAACACGTTTAGCACATGAGCACGTCCACAGAGGAGACATGTGGACTCACTCAGGCTGAGAAAGAAGATAAATGTTAGTTAAGTTACATTAGAAGATAAACCTTAAAACTAACACTGGGGAACTGACTGGGGAGTACTTTTACTTCACTACATATGAGAGCAGTATCTGTACTTTCTACTGCGCTACATTTTTGAACAGGACTGAAAAGTTAAATTATTTTTTTATCATTGTTTGAGACCTGCTGAAAAGTCCAAGGTTTATTTTGAACATAATTTATACAAATAAAAACAGCTAGAAAAAAAAGATTGCTTCAGTTGTTTCTGTTAAACAAAATTCAGGAAAAATCTATCAACATCACTACATTTGAAGCTTTACTAGACCTTAAAATATGCGTGAAATACTTTTTACTCGTTAAGTACATTTTTAAACAGGTACTTTAATACTTTTCGATTTTTCATGTAATACTTTCATTTGAGTATCTGTACTTTTACTTAAAAAACAAAATACTTCATCCACCACTGTAACTGATCAGTCTCTTGTCACCATGGTGTTATAAAGTGGCCAGTAAACCTTTATTTAAAGTGAATGTGTTGAAAACAAAAAACATTTAAAACTATTTTAAAGTATGACAAAACCTACTTCATCTCTTATAGACGTCAGGGGCGTCCAAAGTGGCGCCCACGGGCAAAACTCGGCCCTTCACGCGGTCTAATTTTGGCCCGTGAAAAGGTAGATGTAATTTGCTTTGATAAAACCACCCCTACCACAATGTATTTAATATGACGTAATAAACCAGGAAAGCAAAAGAATTGATCCAACTTCCGAAGAAAGTCTTGAACATTTACCGTTTTGTTTAGGCCTTTCACGTTAACACATTTTGAAGTACGTTATATTGCTGCAGAGATGTACTGCTACGAACGATAAAACTGAAACTACTTTAAGTCACTGACAAAAAACAATGTGCCAAAAAGTCCTTCATCTCGTATAGACGGTCAGGGGTGTCCAAAGTAGGGCCCACGGGCTAAACTCGGTCCTTCACGGGATCTAATTTGGCCCGTGAAGAGGTGCTGAGATTTTTAATTGGTTAGTTTTATGATGAGTTTTATTCTGTAAAGCACTTATTATTATTGTTTACTTATCCTTTTTAAATAAACTTCATTTCATTCAAAGACCTGAAATGCAACAAGTGAATAGCGGTCTGTTGTCTTTATTTGTGAGTATGGAGATAGTCATAATGTTATGGCTGATCAGTCTATGAACATCTTATTCGTTTTTGTTGCTACTTGATGGATTATGAGAGTGTTTCAAAAGTGTGTTTAAAAAGATCCAATAAAATACCCAGATATTTATAATGAGGGACTATAATGCTGGGTCACATGAGATCTGGTACAATTTAAGTTTTGTTGAATTTAGGAGCTGATTTAGCTCGATTAGTGACTGTGGGGAAGCTGGCCCGACGTGGTGAAAGTAGGAGGCAGACTCAGAAAAGTCCCAACTGACAAAAATCACTTCGAGCAACCAAAAATAATACATACTTACAAAAATAAACCGTGCTCAACATAAGCAAAAAGCAGCAGAAATTAAGAAACTGAGGAGAAAACCCACATGTTACACTGATGTCTCCCCGAATGTCTGATTGGCACTGGTTAAATTAAAGATAAACTCACTGAAAACTAAAGAAAACAAACCCGGGATAGTTTTGCGTAGATGAATATTGAAAACGATGGGACTGAAGGGACAAAGCCACTGAAAAATATCTCATGTATCTGGTTATGATTTGGAATAAGACAATTTGAAAAGCACCACCAGCTCCACTTTAGCTCCTTTCAACAGCTGCTGCTCGTCCCTTTATAAAGCCCCCGTCCCACAGCAGTGTCCACCCTGTCCTCACCTCTCATTAGGACCAGTGAAAAGTCCGTCCCACAGCAGTGTCCACCCTGTCCTCACCTCTCATTAGGACCAGTGAAAAGTCCGTCCCAAAGCTTCATTATTTATCTGCTTTAAGAAGCCTCCATTATTTATAACAGGTGAGTGTGAGGCCAGAGATCAGCCCCGCGCCAACCACCACCTCCTCATTAAACGAGAACGCACAGCACTCAGGGATTATTACTGACACGAGAGGGGCAGGGGGGAGAGCGGGGGGGAGAGAGGAGAGAGGGGGGAGAGAGAGAGAGAGGGAGAGAGAGGGGAGAGAGAGAGAGAGAGAGAGAGAGAGGAGAGAGGAGAGAGAGAGAGAGAGAGAGGGAGAGAGCACTCATGGATTATTACTGACACGAGAGGGGCAGGGGGAGAGACGGGGGAGAGAGAGAGAGGGAGGGAGAGAGAGAGGGGGAGGGAGAGAGGGAGAGAGAGAGAGAGAGGGAGAGAGAGAGCACTCATGGATTATTACTGACACGAGAGGGGCAGGGGGAGAGAGGGGGGGAGAGGAGAGAGGGGGGAGAGAGGGACAGAGGGACAGAGGGAGAGAGGGGGAGGAAGAGAGGGAGAGAGAGAGAGGGGGAGGGAGAGAGAGAGAGAGAGAGAGAGAGAGAGAGAGCACTCATGGATTATTACTGACACGAGAGGGGAGAGACACTGGAGCAGGTGAGGAGAGAGGGGGGAGAGAGGGAGAGGGGGACAGGGAGAGAGAGAGAGGGGGGGGGGCACTCATGGATTATTACTGACAAGAGAGGGGGGGGGGGAGAGAGACACTGAAGCAGGAGAGGAAAGAGGGGGGAGAGAGGAGAGAGGGAGGGAGAGAGAGAGAGAGCACTCATGGATTATTACTGACACAGGCGGGGCACAGGGCAGGAGACGCTGGAGCAGGAGAGGAGGAGGAGAGAGAGAGGGAGAGAGAGACAAAGAGGGAGAGAGAGAGGAAAGGAGAGAGATTATTACTGACAGAGCGGAGCAAGGGGTGAGAGACACTGGAGCAGGAGAGGAGGAGGAGAGAGAGGGGGGAGAGAGGGAGAGAGAGACAGAAAGAGAGAGAGAGAGAGAGAGAGAGAGGGGAGGGGGAGAGGAGAGAGAGAGAGACGGGAAAGGAGAGAGACTACTCATGTATTATTACTGACAGAGCGGAGAAAGGGGAGAGAGACATTGCACAGGATACAGGACAGGAGGGGGAGGAGAGAAAGAGAGAGAAGGAGAGAGAGGGGGAGGGGAAAGAGAGAGAGAGGGGAGAAAGCGAGAGAGAGGGAGAGAGGGGTCAGGGGAAAAGGGGAAAAGAGAGAAATAGACAGGAACCGGGAAAGAGGGTGAGAGAAGGAGGGAGAGGAGAGGCATGGTGAGAGGGAGAGAGGGAGAGAGAGAGAGACAAGGAGAGGGAGAGGGGGAGAGACAGAGACAGAGAGAGAGGGAGAAGAGGAGAAAGAGAGCGGGAGAGAGAGGGTGTGTGTCAAAGAAAGAAAGAAAGAAAGAAAGAAAGAAAGAGGAGAGAGACAGAGAGAGGGAAAGAGTTGAGAGAGAGAGGGAAGAGAGAAAAAGAGAAAGGGAGAGAGATAATAGAGAGAGAGGGAGAGAGAGGGAGAAAGCAAGAGGGAGAGGGGGGAAGAGAAAGAGAGAGACAGAAAGAGAGAGAGAGGAGAACAGACAGGAAATGCAAAGACTGATCATAGATGTTAAGAATAAAAACATGTCAAACTTCAGTATCAGGAGAAAAGAGAAACGTGAAAATGTTTCTTAAGGCCGTGAGTTTAAACAGATAAAGTCGTTGGATGAATTGTTGCGTTTCAGACGACGTCACTTTGTTCAGGACAGTCACGTTTAACACAGATGAGGACGGCACAAATGAACATGACTCAAATGCAGGGTTTGTTGTATTACAGTGAGTTCAAGGGTCATGTCACTTTCAGCAGTTGAGAATTTATCCTTTGTGTACATCAAAGTAAAGTAGTCTCATAGATGAATGCTGCCTTTGTGTCCTTGAGCAAGACACTTAACCCCCCCTCACCCTCAGTGTCTGTTTACACTGAAATAAGAAGAGTGTGTGAATGGGTGAGTGGTTCCTTGATGTAAAGCGCTTTATTTTGACCATGTATGATTTATAAATAGTACTTCAAATTGTCTTTACTTTTGGGTCATAATCGGAATATTATTTATAGTAGTAATAAAAGTAGTAGAGTGATAATTTTTTTCCCTTGTTGCATTGACCTACCTTGTGTTTTTACCCCAGAACTGTACTTTATTATTTAAGAAATACTCAAACACATTTCAAAGTTCACTATCAAACTGTACAGTGGCTCTACCCTGACATCTAGTGGAGACAAACTGAAGTGCACAGATATACCATTACAGACTCATAGAAAGCCCTAAAACACTATCAATGTTCATCAATTACGTAACAAGCTTTGAATTCTACGCTGTGTCACATTTCACAATATTTTCAGAACTTTTAAACTATTTTGTGCTTGTCAAATCCCAAAGAGCAGCGTCACTAACGACGTAACGCCACTAGAGGGCACCACAGCACTGCGTTTTCAGTGAACAGTCGCGCGTGAGGATGTAGTAGTGTGTTTAGTCAGGGACATGTTCATACTAACAAGAAAGAGTCAGTGTTTTATGAATGACTTTTACTATAAAGTCATTATTACGTAAGTTTGAGATGATGGGACTTCACTGGTTTTAACATCATCTTTAAGCAAAACCTCGTGGGGTAAACTACAGACGGTTATATATCAACTAATCCAGCATCATCCTGCACACAAGGCTTTATTTTAGCTAACTCAGACTTTCACCTACCCCCTATCCCCGCCAACTTCTCTGCTCTTTCTTTCATTCATTAAAAATAAAATAGGATTCAGAGTCACATGTGCAGGTTTTAATAATGTCACGTGGTCTTGTTCAACAATAAAAGCAAAGTAAATGTAAATCTGCTGATTTGCACTAAGAAATAGCGCCACTTTCTCTAACTGCGCTGTTTTAAATGCTATGTGTGCTGTAGTTGATTCTTATTTAGGCATTAACTGTGATTCAAGCCCTCCCCTTTACCTAAATGAAGCCATATTCACTTTAAATCATGCTGTTGTTTTAAAATCAAAGAGTTCACCTAAAGGAGCCGGATCTTCGGTCGCCTTAAAGCAACAGGCTCACACACGTTTGACTTTACATGTTATTATATGTAGTGCCTTTAGGTGGCAGCACACTGCAGAGGTGCACAGAGTCAGTGGACAGGAGACAGGGCGCAGGGAGGAAGTGTGAAACGTCCCATTAGAGCAGTGAGGTTTGTGCTTTCAAGTGTCACAAATATAAAAACATCAGGAATATCAGATACACCATATAGAAAAACTCTCAGTGTGGGACAAATGGACAACAGAGACCTGAAACGTAAATGTTCAAAATGTCAGCATCATGTGAGGGTAAAAATAATAATAAGCAAAATGTGCGCACTGTGTTGTGCGCTGTGCACGTGTGCGTCACAACAGATACACTCACACACGTGACGGGACCTGCAGCCTCAGTGTGGCCCTCAGCCTCTGTGGGTCACAGTGTGAAACAGGATGTTTCCTAAAATACATTTTAACATTATATCCTTTGTCTTGTTACAAAAGGCTCTGCTCTGTTCAGGACAATGGCCCCGGGCTCAGAACCAAACAAAGGTTCAAATGGGACAACACGGAACAACTTCTTTCATTATGTTCTACTGAACGCGGTTCATTTAGACTCGTTCACATTAGGTCTGTGATCACACAGCAGCTCGCGCTCCCGTGCACGTGCGCGCGCGTGCACACATGCACCTTGCTCCACTATATGGGCTACTCAATAAAAACGAGGCTGCAGCGCGTAGAAGTGCATTTATCATCCTATTACGCGCGACAAATCCGGCTCCCAGCGCATGAAAGGTGGAATGAATCACCGCCGTTAAGCCGTCAATAAAGTCATTTCTGTAAATGGTGTCTCCGAGGGCCCGCGCTATTATTCAACAAGCTTTATCAGCACCTTGGAAATTAGACGTGGCTCGCGCTCGGCCCCTGCTTCACTTTGATTAAGGGCCCTGCCACGCGCCCTGACAGCGCTTTGACTCGGCTTTTATTCAGCCCTTTACCGGCCACGAGCTCCGGGCGGAGCGCGAGGGATGAAGACTAATTAAAAGCTATAAATTATCACTGAGGAGCCTCTCGTTGGTGCGACAGATAAGAGCGGACTGAGTGCTCATTTACGCACAATGGCGCCGCAGCTAAACACCATATTGATACTGTCCTAATTGGACTTTAATGAAGTAGCCTGGCGCGCGCTCTCGGGCCTCGAGGATGAAGATTTCAGCGGCTCAACACGTCCACGCGCTGCTCTTATATGATCTGTGCGATTTCACAAAAATACTTTCACTTCATCATATTAGTCTCCATCAAACAAAAGCAACAACTCACAAAAACACAGAGTAGTTTTCGTCTAAGGAGCAGAGCTCGACACAAACAGTGACGAAGAATTAGGATAAATAAACTTTAAGCTTTAATTATGAGCCAACCAATCATCCATTTTAGAAATGTTTGTCCAGTGTCTGAGGAGTCCCTCTCCACGCTCCATCCTGTGGCCTGTGTGCCCTGGTAAATCATTATTATTTACATTTATATTATTTTAGGTAAAACATGAATCAAAATGATCCGAAGCGTAATCCACATGAACAAAGGTAAGATAACTGACCAAAATGTGAAAAATCATTCTAAATGTGACACATTTCAGGACTCATTTCCAGGCAGTTGTTTGTTTTTTCTGGAGCCTCAGTGCGTTACTTTAAAGTGATGCGTTGTGTGCGTGCGCCCGGGCGCGCGGTGCGGGCTTCTCATTGGTCCTTTTCTGATGTGACAGGGACGATCTGCGCCGCCGATTGGCCTCGTGCACGTGTGCGCTTCCGTCTGGGCGTGAGAGGAGGAAAAACACAAGAGGAGATGAGGCTGGAGAGTTTGGAGAGAATAGTGTGATATTCCGCTGCGCTGGAGACACGGCCGGACAGAAGAGCCGCGTGGAGGTGCGTCTGTGTCCGCGCGCAGAGCTGTGAAACATGCTGCTCCAAGGCACACAATAAAACACTGCGCCTTTTTACCACAGAACAAGCTTGTTTTTGCATGCAGTAGTCTACGTCTAATTTGGATACCACAAAGGAGGGAGTTCCAACGCAACAAGTGGAGTTTGGCGCACTGAGGACAAAAATACCGTGTTTCTCGTCGATGGAAGAGCCAAAGGAGGCGAGCAGCGGCCGAGACTCGACGGAGGACGAGAGCATGTCGCTGTCCCCCAACCTGCCCTCTCCCCCGCGCCTGCTGCCGCACCAGGCCGCGCAGCAGGCCCACAGAACCACAAACTTCTTCATCGACAACATCCTCCGGCCGGACTTCGGCTGCAGAAAAGAGCCAAACTACCGCGAGAGGGGCCAGGCGGGCCGGGACTCCGCCAGCCTGTGTCTGGACTCCAACTGCAGCAGCGACAGCAGCTCGTCCTCGCCCTCGTCCTCCTCCTCCACGTCGTCTTCGCCTTTGTCCAAACAGAACTCGTCTAAACCGGGAGAGGCGCAGAGTAACGGGACTCGCTTCTCGGACAACTCGTCCCCGGTTTTGGTTGTGAGCGGCAACAGCGCAGCGTCTCCGCCGCTTCTAAAGGACCAGAACCAGCTGCTGTGGCCCGCGTGGGTCTACTGCACGCGCTACTCGGACCGGCCCTCATCTGGTGAGTCGCTAGGAGGAACGGGCTTTCCCCGTCCGTCTAGACACGTTTGGAGCTCGGGGTTGGCTGAAGGCTCGTTATTCCACAGTATTTCTCATGTTTGTAGACTGCAGTTCAGTGGGACACGTGTGACACTTTACGCACGGCTCTTCTAAATAATGTTTTGGTTTTCTGCCGCGTTCACTGACTTCACTCTGCATTAGATATGATATTAACACATTTAATTCAACTATTATTCCGCTGTGCTAAATAGCTTTACCAAAAAATAACATTATGTAGGCTATAACAAGTTAATTATGCAAATGAGCAGGAGAGAGATTGTCCCGTGTGAGACAAAGAAATCACCTCTTGTCTTGAGATTTAAAAGCAGCTCGTGGTGTTGTGAAGAGTTCTATCTGTGGCTCAAACGTGTTTAAAGTCTCATATTTTCACTCATAAAGTCTGACTTGTATGAGTTTATATTTTTATTGTTGCAGACTGTTGTTTTGGTGGTTTAATTTTGCTCTGAACACCAGAACCTAAGAGTGAAAATCAAAACAGCGTCAGTTTGAATTATGCCACGTGAGATTTGGGTTCAAAACTCTGTAAATTGTAATATTTGACGTAACCTGCATTTCTGGCTCTTTTTGTGTATTACGCAGGAGTGTACAGGTTTTTGTTTTGATCTGGTGCGGCCCCCGTTGTTTTTGTGGCCTGTTATAATGCAGCGTTTCCATTCAGCTGCTCTTTAATAACATATTCTAGCTCATTATTATTATTATTTACAATGCACTTTTTTGTTTGTTTATTTTATGAAAGAGCTGTGCGCAGGCGCGTAGTGTCCATTTGTTTTGGCATATTACAATAAAAAATACATTAAATAGCAACTGGTTAATTAATAAGAAGAGAAGAGGAGGTATTTTTGTTGTCTTTTGATTATGAAACATTTTATTGTGCGCATTTAAATATTTGGATCCACGTACAGCCTTCTACAGTCCTGCGTTTTTTGTGTGTGTGTTTGGCCCCTGCGCTCTCACTATAGCTGTGTTATTATAAGTATATTTCCTAAACATAATTTATAAAGGTAATCTTAAGAATTACTGTATTTACCATTGCAAAAATACACGACGTCAGATACGTAAAGGCGCCGCGCGTAATTGTGCCATAAATCCAACTTATAAGCACCTCTATTTGCACCTCTTTGGAACAACATTTAAAACAGCTTTCCACTAAGGTGTTTGCTGTTGTGCTTTGGCATTTTGAGACGTATATACGGTCTCTTTTGTTTTAGACGTGTTATAATTTAAATATTTAGGCCTCATCATCAAAACATTGACGCCAAAAAAACACAGACAGCTGTACTTCTATTACGAAATGGAAACAATCCCACTGCGCATAGTTGTATTCTCCCTCTCCAACTATATTCCACATCTCTGCAGCTTTGTTATCGACCTCTTTCTATCCAAATATTACGTTTCTTCCACGTTTATAGCCCCAGTCCTTACGCACAGATTACGCACGCGTCTCTGTTCCACGCGTTTGTTTGTTATCGCCTAAAAACTTGCAGCTTTGACATTTACGTCTTCTTGGTGTTATTGTTGTCTCCACGCCAGGCCCGAGGACACGCAAACTTAAGAAGAAAAAGAACGGGAAGGAGGACAAGCGACCCCGGACTGCGTTCACGGCGGAGCAACTGCAGAGACTCAAAACCGAATTCCAGGCCAACCGCTACATCACGGAGCAGCGGCGGCAGTCTTTGGCGCAGGAACTCAGCCTGAACGAGTCGCAAATCAAAATCTGGTTCCAGAACAAGCGGGCCAAAATCAAAAAGGCCACGGGGTACAAGAACGGGCTGGCGCTGCAGCTGATGGCGCAGGGACTATACAACCACTCCACCACGACTGTGCAGGAGGAGAAGGAAGACAGCGAGTGATACGAACTCACACAAAGACGCTTAAAAGACACCAAGGGGGTATTTAAAGGCAGATGTGTTAATACTCTATATGGACATAATTATATTAAAGTTTATATAGCCACACGATCATGTTGTATATTTAATTTGGGCTACTACTACTACAACTACTACTACTTCTACTACTACTTCTACTACTTTGTTCGTCGTCATTGTTTTTAGCTCGATATAGATTTTGTGCTCCTTTTTTCATTTTGCGTCACATCATGCATATTTGCGTCAGAACTCAAGCCAAAGATTTTAATATGTTCATTTCATATGTAGTCTGAAATAAAAAACAGAGCAGACGAAGTAAGGGTGGGTACACTTGTGTTTTCTACGACCTAAAAAGTAAAAAAAAAAAACGCATCACTGTAAGGATGGTTTAAGTGTGAAACAGGCACAGGGCTGGAGATACCGGGATGCCCATCGTGATGCGTAAAGCTGTCCGGCTGTGCGCGCTGCTAATAATAGTAACCTCGGCAGCTTTTTAATTTGTCATTTGATAATGTGAGAAGCCAGGATAACGTTTTAACGCTGTGTGATCTTGTCCCGCGCTAACAGGACACCGATTATCCCTTAAGTGGGCATCATTTCAAATCTAAAATCTATTTGTGCCATTTTTTTGGGTAGTTTTCTTGGTCCTGGACGTAAAGCAGCAGGAGTTGTGTAGAAACATGGTCCCGTCTGGCCTCGCGTGACCCCGAGTTCACGGTGATAGGGCCCGGCTCGTGAACTCCGTGACACGGCGTGTGTGAGCGCGAGGGCTTTTGCGTGGGTGGCGCGAGGTCAGGCCACAGTGAGAGGGAGAGAGCGCGCGTGGGCTTTGGGGAACGTGCGTAACGATGATGCGCTTTACACAGGACACAGGACGATCCACGACGGGCTGGATTTTAAAACGCAGCAAAAAAGTATATGCTTTCTACTTAAATCAGAGTAGTTTTCTTGGTGATTAGAAATGAATAGCTAACTGTATCTGTTTTAAAAGAGCTTCTCATTTCCCTTTACACGCATTTTTGGATAAATGGAGTAGGCTAATGTGACTTTGACAAAGAGATTCATTGCAAATTCCTGACTCCACTGGTTAAAAAAAAAAAAAGTACACAAGCTTTTCTGTATTAAATTCATTCTAATACTGCAAATATTCAGTTTTGCAGTGAAATAGACGCGCTATTGTACTTTTACGCACGTCCTCCATCCTTCCGCATCCGCGTTAGAAACACTGTTTTGTCTGCTACACACTGAGGCTCTAAAATTAGGCTCAAGAAATTCAAAATATGCACCAGGGCCTACGTCTCACTGCGCAAAACCTAAAGACCCCACTGTAAAATAAATACGCAATGTGTGTGTTTAAATATCGGGAAAAAAAAAAACAAAAAAAAAAAAAAAAAAAACCTTTTACGCACGAAAATTTTCTACAGATTCAAATAAATTCTTTCATAACAATACGCCTAAGGGAAATTATTAATTGCAAAAAATAAAATACACCAGAGAGAAACCGTCCGACACTGTTGGTCTGGGTATGTCAGGCATTATCCACGTGCGCAGGCCAAATCTGGGAACAAGATCACACAACCAGAGGGCAGATGGCTCACTATTGTGCTGTTTATTTATACATTTCCTGTTTGAGAACTCGTAAGACTCAATTTGCATAACAGAAGTGAACTCTTTGGTTAAAATGTCCACACTGGTATTAGATTGAAATGATCTTTTTTTTTTTTATGGCTTGCTTTGGTCCACGTTGCACTATTTTAACCATTCAGTCTTATATCACCAGTTTTTGCATCTCTTGTATCAGTTCCATTTTGGCACATTTTTACGCACGGTATATTTTTGACCTTTGCCCTTCAATTTACTAGAGCAGACTTTTTAACGCACAGACCTTATCAGAACTGTCTCTCCCTCTTCTCTGTGAATGAATATGATCAAGAATTAGTCCATATTGCACCACTGCTGTAACCGTATAGTCTCAAATATCATACACATCTATTAGAGCGTTTTTATACCAGTTATCCATTTTGGCACATTTTTACGCACAGTATATTTCTGACCTTTCCACTTTAAATTACGAGGCCAGACTTTACGCACAGACCTTATCCAAAAAGGGTCTTTTCATCTTCTCTGTGAATGGATATTATCAAGCATTGGTCCATATTACACGACTATTTGAACCATATAGTGTTAAATATCATTTGCATCTGGCTTTCATTGGTCTACATTGCACTAACCGTTCAGTGGTATCATTTGCATCGTTTGTAGCATCAGTTTTCCATTTTTGGCACACTTTTACGCACGGTATATTTTTGACCTTTCCCCTTCAGTTTACTAGACCAGACAGTTACGCACAGACCTTATCCAAAACGGTCTCCCCATCTTCCCTGTCAATGGATATTATGAATCACTGGTTCATATTGCACCAGTATTTTAACCATTTTGGCACATTTTTACGCACGATGCATTTTTGACCTTTCCCCTTCAATTTAGACCAGACAGTTACGCACAGACTTTATCCAAAACTGCCTCTCCGTCTTCCCTTTGAATGGATATTATCAAGCACTGGTTCATATTGCACCACTGTTTTAACCGTTTTGGCACAGTTTTACGCACAGTGTATTTTTGACCTTTCCCCTTCAATTTACCAGTCTAGACTTTACGCACAGACCTGATCCAAAAAGGGTCTCTCCATCTTCCCTGTAAATGGATATTATCAAGCGTGGGTTCATATTGCACCACTATTTTAACCATTTTGGCACCTTTTTACGCACAGTGTTTTTTTTTTACCTTTCCCTTTCAAATTAGACGAGACAGACCTTATCCAAAACTGCCTCTCCGTCGTAGCTTTGAATGGATATTTCTAAGCACCACTGGCCTATGTCAAATATAAAGCAGTCCTCGCGTTACGGCGTGGGAGCAGTTTCCATTAAACGTGTGACGGCTCGTTAAGAGGCCGTAGTCTCAGTGTGGCGCATGTATACGTTATTTGTTTACGACTGAGCGCGCGTGTGGTTATTTAATTAAGAGCTAACGAGGCCGTGTGCGCGCGCCTCCCTCACCCTTTAATTATTTTCCGTGAGTGCATCTCGGCCTATAGAGCACATATTTAATAACACTCCCGCACGTACAGAGGCGTATTAATTGATTGCGATAAAGACAACGAGGGATTCGCTGTTTGGTTTATGGGCCATTCCTCAGGTCGTGGGATTTTTAATTAATATTTCAGCGTGTATTATTTATTTATTAGTGGAAGGGGAGTCTCGTGTGAAATAAAGCCTAAGGATGATAAACGTATAATCGTGCGTAAAGCGTCATCCTAAGAGACGGCTCGTTTTAGAGTGGAAAGGGAATAAGGAATTGTCTATAACGGAGGAAAATAATAATAAAAGACATATTAATTTGCAGTAATCGTAGTATCATTTTCAGCAGAGAGGTTTAAATGTAGTACTACAGTATTTCAGCACATGTATAAATGAGTATAAAGACAAGTATAACAGAATAGATTAAAATAAAAAAAACATATTCATTTGACAGTAATGTTGCTAGAATTTTTGATAAAGAACTTAAAATGTAGCTTTTACTTTACTCTTACCTCTCTCTGTACAACTACTACCACAAAACACTACAGTACAGTAATTCCATAAATGTACAAATGAGGCCAGTAACTTGCAGTAGCGTTTTGTCTAGTTATAAAAGCTACACAAAAATACTACAGGAAAAAAATAGGACTTGCGTAAAATACAGTTACACTTTCTGTAAATATACTATAATTACCTCAAATTGCCTCACTGTAAACATGGTGTGATAATGGATGTACTGTAAAATGAGACCTGGTTTAGTTCTGCTTTAGTCCTGTTTTAGACCTGGTTTAATCCTGTTCTAGTCCTGGTTTAGTCCTGATTTAGACCTGGTTCTAGTCCTGATTTAGACCTGCTTTAGTCCTGGTTTAGTTCTGGTTTATTCCTGGTTTAGTCCTGGTTTAGTCCTGTTCTAGTCCCAGTTTAGTCCCGGTTTAGTCCTAGTTTAGTCCTGCTTCAGTCCTGGTTTAGTCGTGGTTTAGACCTGCTTTAAACCTGCTTTAGTCCTGGTTTAGTCCTGGTTTAGTCCTGGTTTAGTCCTGGTTCAGTCCTGGTTTAGTCCTGGTTTATTCCTGGTTTAGTCCTGGTTTATTCCTGGTTTAGTCCTGTTCTAGTCTTGGTTTAGTCCTGATCTAGTCCTAGTTTAGTCCCTTGTTAGTCTCATCTGCTTATATTTGGTGCATGAATAGACCGAATATTCAAACAGAGGCAGATTGATTTACTATATACTTCAATCACTTCAGTGGAGGATCCCAGTATTTTAACATACATTTAAAAAAAAAAAAAAAAAGTCACGTTATAGCCAAAACCAGAGCTGAAACTGACCCCTGAATAGAGCTAAATCAATCGTTCTTTCTGTGAGTAAAGTTACCATCTTGTATTTCAAAATGGAAGCTCTTTATAGTCTTAATACTGCGCTCCCTGCTGTGGATCTTATGACCATATTTAAAATTCATACAATTACCAAAGAGCACTGTTTCTTTGCTCTCCTCTTTCTCTTTCTCTCCATCCCTCTCCCTCTCTCTCTCCACATACAGCCGCCTCGTCACTTAGGAAGCTCGCGATTTATCTGTAAAACAAAGAGTAAAAAAAAAAAAAAAAAAGTAGAAGAAGAAGAAATCGTTTGCATAGTTAGCACCGTCAGCCTCGCGGGCACAATATGGATTTAATTTATATGCAAATGAACGCAATAAAAGGGGAGAATACACACTGGAAATGTGGTTTAAGGAAAGGGGGGAGCGTCGGAGCCGGGACGCAGGTACAAGTGGAGATTGTAAGCCTCCTGTGAGATGTACGCTGTTATATAATACCTACAAAATGTCCAGACCTGAATGCCATGGTAAAGTAGCGTATGGGCTAACACGGCTATGACTGCAGCCAAGAGAAAGAGGCTCTGATAGATTCTGAATTATAAAGATGAGTCAGAATAAAAAGGTCTAGTTTTATATAAAGGGCCAAAGAAATAATCAAATTTTAAACATCGCTCCATTATATTTTGACAATAATTTCTTAAAATGGCTGACACAAAGGCAACATTTTTTCCTACACTTTTAAAATTGTTCTTATAATTTGAAAGCGATTCTTCTCTATATTTTCAACAATGCTGTTTAGTCTTAAAAATGTAAAGTAAATCGTGAGTTTAAAATACAATTATAAGCGCTACATCAAATATTTTATCCACTGTCAATTAAAAAAAAAAAAAAAAAAAAAAAGCGAATTTATGGCACTTCCTGTTAAGCTCGTAGCACACACAGCTATGTTACTCAGATACATTTTTTTAAAAAGGAAAAAAAAAAAAAGCTTCTGTACGCAAATGCTAAACTTGTGTATTTAAGCAGCTGGCATGGCAATTTTAAGTTTGGACAAAAGTGATAATGTTTTTCTCAAGGAATAAGGAGTTTTTTAAAATGTATCTTGTCTGTATGCACTGTGAAAAGGATGTGATCCAAAATATCCACGATAGTCCTGGTTTAGTCCTAGTTTAGTTCTAATTTAGCCCTGGTTTAGTTCTAGTTAAGTCCTGGTTTAGTCCTGTTTTAGTTCTGGGGTTATCCTGTTTAGTCCCAGTCTAGTCTAAGTTTAGTCCTGGTTTAATCCTGGTTTAGTCCGGGTTAGAGACCTGGTGTAGTCCTGGCTTATTCCTGGTTTAGTTCTGTTTTACTCCAGGGTTACTCCTGGTTTAGTCCCAGTCTAGTCCAAGTTAAGTCCTGGTTTAATCCTGGTTTAGTCCCGGTTTAGACCTGGTGTAGTCCTGGCTTATTCCTGGTTTAGTCCTGGTTTAGTCCCGGTTTAGACCTGGTGTAGTCCTGGTTTATTCCTGGTTTAGTCCTGGTTTCTTCCTGGTTTAGTCCTGGTTTAAACCTGGTTTAGTCCCGGTTTAGACCTGGTGTAGTCCTGGTTTATTCCTGGTTTAGTCCTGGTTTAGTCCTGGTTTCTTCCTGGTTTCTTCCTGGTTTAGTCCTGGTTTAGTCCGGGTTTAGCCCTGGTTTAGTCCTGGTTGAGTCCTGGTTTAGTCCTGGTTTAGTCCGGGTTTAGTCCGGGTTTAGTCCGGGTTTAGCCCTGGTTTAGTCCTGGTTTATTCTGGTTTAGCCCTGGTTTAGTCCTGGTTTAGTCCTGGTTGAGTCCTGGTTTAGTCCTGGTTTAGTCCTGGTTTAGTCCGGGTTTAGTCCTGGTTTAGTCCTGGTTTCTTCCTGGTTTAGCCCTGGTTTAGTCCTGGTTTAGTCCTGGTTTAGTCCATCACTGCTGTAGACACACAAAGATTAGGTGGGTTTTGGAGTCAGACAGTCTTAGTCTACAGTCTGGATTCAGAATGTTGAAAAATTGGGACTGCGTTGCCATAGCAATTAACAACTCAAACCAAAACAATATACACCATACAGTATATAACAAGACACTGCAACTCATAATGTAATTTTTTTCATTACAGGGTTCAAAATGATACAAAATTAGGACAGTTGCCATAGCGATTAACAATTCAAAACAAAATATTATATCGGTTGAATGGGGGAAAAGTCTTCAAAATATCACTTTTAGGAAGAGATCACTTTGGTATTTTGATCCATATCTCAACATAACACATATATAAACCTTTTTTTTAAATTTTACATTGGCTGTCAATTTAAAACAACCAAATTTATGGCACTTCCTGTTTTGCTCGCACCACACACGAATATGTTACTCAAATAAAATTTAAAAAATAAAAAAAATCACGTTAACAAATGAATATTTACTACAGGTTTTCAGAGGGTGTGTACATGGAATAGTACACGTTTAAAAAGCACTTGTGGAGCTTAAATCCTTCTTTTGCTTCCATTATATCCCATTGAGAGAGAAGGAGAGAAGGAGAGAGGGAGAAACAGAGGAGAGGGAGGAGGGAGGATGGTTATTCTACAAAATGGTACCTGACATGTGAGCGCGCGGTGGATTTGTTAACCCGAGCAGACCGCAGATAATGACACGATTTGGCATGCACAGGCTCCAAACAAGCAGAAAAAGACTTCTCCCGAATGCTTTCTTTGGGAAGTGGAGTGAGTTTTGACAAAAGCGATCACCTTTTTGCCTTTCGGTGCGCGCCACAGTCAAATAATAAGCACGAAATTAAAATCAGAACAATATTTAAATTTGGTATTTTAAGAAAGATAAACACGTTGGACTTGTTACTGATCTATGAAAGAAATCACAGAAATAATACAATATATGTGGCAGTTAACAGTAGGTTTTAAATTCACATGTTTTGTTTAATATTTATAATCATCCACAGGAATTTGAATAAACCCACATGTCAATGAAGAAGAGTTTTAAAAAGGTCTGTCTGGAAACACTGTGAAGAGGATGTTTATCGGTGATCCAAAAATACCCACAAAAGTCCTGGTTTAGTCCTGATTTAGTCCTGATTTAGTCCAGATTTAGTCCTGGTTTAGTCCTGATTTAATCCTGGTCCTGGTTTAGTCCTGTTTTTAGTCCTGGTTTAGTTTAGTCCTGGTTTGGTTTAGTCCTGGTTTAGTCCTTTAGTTTTAGTCCTGGTTTTTCTGGTTTAGTCCTGGTTTTAGGTTCTGGTTTAGTCCTGGTTTAGTCTTTTAGTTTAGTCCTGGTTTTTAGTCCCAGTTTAGTCCTGGTTGGTTTAGTTTTTAGTCCCAGTGGTTTTTAGTCCCAGTTTAGTCCTGTTTAGTCCTGGTTTAGTTCCAGTTTAGTTCCAGTTTAGTCCTGGTTAGTCCTGGTTTAGTCCTGGTTCAGTCCTGGTTTAGTCCATCACTGTTGTAGAAACACTAACATTAGGTGGGTTTGGGGTCACAAAGTTTTAACTACAGTCTTCACTGGATTCAGGATGATTAAAAGTTAAGGCTGCGTTGCCATGACGATTAACAACCCAAACCAAAACAATATTTCTTGTGAATGGCCCACCGTCCTCAAAATGGCACCATATATAACAAGACACTGAAAGTCATTATTTCAGGTTCAAAATGATACAAAATTAGGACAGTTGCCATAGCGATTAACAATTCAAAACAAAATATATCTTTTGAATGGGGAAAAAGTCTTCAAAATGTCGCTTATAACAAGAAGGAATCGCTGTGATATTTTGTTTCATATCTTAAAATAATGCATATATATGTATTGTAGTAAGTAATAAGATCTCAAAACATGCTAACGCCATTGTTGCTAGCAGTTTAAATGAGGCTAAAAACAATAGCTGAACAACTCCAGGTCTCTTCTTCTTCTCCTGACATAGTTAAAAGCTCCAAAAACATTAGCACATAGAGCCTTTTAGCCGTGCCGTGGTCTTGTCTATCTCCTTACGCCCGAGCACAGACAAAGGTAGCGTTGAAGAAAACCTCCCACAGTGCATTGCAGCGTCCGGGTGGGAGGGGGGGCCGTGTGCAGCGACAGCCGTGGTGTTAGCGGCTAAATCCAGATTACATGGAGGATCTGCACACCGCCACTTGTTTACTGAGAGAGGGGTTGAAAAGGGGGAAAGAGGGGTGTTTCTTCACCCCGGAGAGCTTATTTACATTAGAAGTGAAATGGACAAAACACGCAAGAGTCAAATTTGAATTCAGAGGAGTTTTGAAGTCAGCCAAAGTCATGGAAGAGTGTTGTTTTTCCATGTGTGCCTTCAAATAGTGACAGGAGACTACTGCACATTTATTTTATGTTTTAGGAGCTTTACAGATACTATATAACTGTGTATTTGGAGTAGTATCTAGAGTGATTCACGCATGTTGGAGGATTCACAGCTTCACAGTTCTCAATATTATATAAAAAGTATCTCGTCTTTGGCTCATCGTTTAAAATTTAAATTCTGTTATTTTTGTATTGAAAGCTAGAAATGATTTACAAAACTAAACACAGGTATATGAGCATAGTTAGCCACGTTAGCATTTCTGAAGCTGAGACTTGCCCATGTGTGTGTGTGTGTGTGTGTGTGTTAGCCGCTGTTTACAAGAGGTCAAAGGTCAAGACACACCACAGGGTCACCCACAATGCACCTGCAGCCAGTCCTCCTTACAGGTGTCTGTGCGGTTATCTCTGTGAATTCTGTTTCATAATCAAATATCAAATATACTCCAAAACAGAACAACTTATGCTTTTAATCAGTATTTTTTTTTTTTTCTATTAAACTGTGGACATTATATGAGATTTTGATGGTGACGTAAGCAACCAAGGAATTTCTTATTTTTTTGGATAACAGAAGCTAGTTTTAAATGTATTTCTGTACTCTTTACTTACTTCTCCAACACACCAAATTTACTACAGCTCTTTGACTGATACAGTTCTTCAGCAGGTCCCAAACTTGGATACAAAAATTGATTTCGGGAGGGCATCTGAAAAAAAACCCCCACAAAAAAAAAAAAAAAAACTATGTCATGTTTCAGTATAATCATTTCAACAGTTAAATCACTGCACAGACAGCAGATAATGCATAGAACAATGTCAGAATTACACTATTTATATAACTTTCTCTGCATTTAAAGGTGTGCTACTTTGCTACTGGAAGTTCTGCAATCTGTTCGTCTCCACGGAGATGTTATTGCTTGGTCTGGAATGTTCCACAGTGTGGCATTAAGCGCATCTATGTTGTGGCTATTGCAGAAAAAAAAAAGGCATTCTTACTGCGAGCGGGTTGTCTCTCCGCTGATCTGATCCGTAACTTGTTCTGGTTCTGTCATTCGCTCGACCCTGTGAAGGTAGGTACGTTTAATGCCATACTGCGAAACATTTCCGGAAGAGAGATAGCATCACCGTGGAGATAAACGCGTGGCTGAGCTAGGTATCTGCACAGTGCATACTTTTTACTTTTACTTGACTACATTTGAGCAAAATCTACATGAAATACTTTGACTTTTTACTATTGAAGTACATTTTTAAACAGGCTCCAGTATCTGTACTTTTACTTAAGTACCAAAATTGAGACCACTTAGTCTGAAATAAAGTCTAAAGAGCTGATAATTGAATTGAATTTGACAAATCGGGCCTATAACTCCCCTCTGCCCCCCTCTCCCTATCCCACAGTGAGAACAAAGGCCTCCACACCTGGGACGGCCCGTTATATGGGTGGCCGTGTGCACCTCGGCCTCTTCTTCATGCCTCCAACATATGGTAACGTTTTATCATTTCTCAAGCTGTCTGTGTGAGCGTCTGCTGTGTGTGTGAGAAAGACGGAGAGGAAGACCACAAGATCATCAATGGGACACGACCGAGGGGGATTTACAGTTTTGTTGAGTTGTAGTATCGAGAATCGGGTACTAATCGATACCAAAACGAGCCATGAAAATAGATACTTATTTGAAAGTACAGGCGCTTAATGCTGTAATTTGTGACATAAATGCTAAACATATGAGGAGAGTAAAGTAGTAATTTGGTATCATCGTTACAAACAAAAAACTTGACGAATTCTTGACTAAATAAGATGTAAAACAAAAAAATGGGTTCAACCGGGACTGAAACAGAACCAAGAACAAAACCAGGTTGACATCAGGTCTAAACAGGATCTATATTAGTTTTAAATCACAATATAACCAGAATTAAGTGAGGTTATAGCTTTGCCTAGAATATTCCACAGTGTAACGTTAGCCTATCTCCATGGAAACGAGCAGGTGAAGCAACCACGGAAGTTATAGGTCAGATCTGTAGAGAGAAGACTGCATGTTTTGTTGAACTGTAGTTAAAGTAAATGCAAAATTATATCTTTAATGTCGTACTGTGGAACTTAGCAAGTAATAACCTCACCATGGAGACAAGCAGATGAAGGACCCTCCGCTAGAAAAGTTACATAGTGCACCTTTAACTATGACTAAACCGGGATAGGATAACCTAGACCTAAACCAGGACTAAACCAGGATCGGCCAGGACTAAATCAGGACTAAATCAGGACTACACCAGAACTAAACCAGGACTAAATCTGGACTAAACCAGGAATAAGCTAAAGCCAAACCAGGCTTAAACCAAGACAAAATCAGGAATAAAGCAGAACTAAACCAAACTTAAACCAGGACTAAACCTGGACTAAACCAGAACTAAACCAGGACCAAACCAGGACTAAACCAGGACTAAACCAAGACCAAACCAGGACCAAACCAGGACTAAACCAGGACTAAACCAGACTAAACAAAGACCAAACCAGGACCAAACCAGAACTAAACCAGGACTAACCAGGACCAACCAGGACTAAACCAAGACCAAACCAGGACCAAATCAGGACTAAACCAGGACTAAACCAGGACTAAACCAAGACCAAACCAGGACCAAACCAGGACCAAACCAGGACTAAACCAGGACTAAACCAGGACCAAACCAGAACTAAACCAGGACTAAACCAGGACCAAACCAGGACTAAACCAAGACCAAACCAGGACCAAATCAGGACTAAACCAGGACTAAACCAGGACTAAACCAAGACCAAACCAGGACCAAACCAGGACCAAACCAGGACTAAACCAGGACTAAACCAGGACCAAACCAGGACTAAACTAAGACCAAATCAGGACCAAACCAGGACCAAACCAGAACTAAACCAGGACTAAACCAAGACCAAACCAGGACCAAACCAGGACCAAACCAGGACTAAACCAGGACCAAACAAGGACTAAACCAGGACTAAACCAGGACTAAACCAAGACCAAACCAGGGACCAAACCAGGACTAAACCAGGACTAAACCAGTCTTCCCAGTGTGAGAGACACTTGCTTCCCTGGCGTTCTCTTACAGATGTGAACACAAAGTCCACCTCAGACACTTCAAACGCCTCGTGGACAGATCGGGTCTTTCAGCGCCGGAGAGTGGAGGTGGCGAGGGCCGTAGCGGGGGAGCGATTAGTCATATTCGATTTACATACGGTTGTCATGGGAGCGTCCCGGGCTGAGCGGTGATGTCATCCGTGCGTGGGGTCCCGGGAAGACCGCTCACTGTTGGGATAGGAGAGAAGGCTATTCCTAGGATCGCTGGTCAAGACAAATGATTAATGTTAGCTCGTATGGGTGTAAAATTTCAGCTCTTACTTTGACTGATAAGGCTTTTAAGACACATTTAGCCGCAGTGTTTCAAAAGGTAGTATGTGCTCTGCTGAGAAAAGTCTCTTAAAGGTAATAGCTGCAACATGGGCTCCCAAAACAATTACAAATGCTCAGTCGAAGTATCTGGCAACCCAAAGTAAAGACCTCATTCTGCTTTCTGATTGGATAAATGGCTGGAGAACAAAAACGCAAGATGTAAACATAAACTACTATTTTTATATACCGCTTTTCCACCTTCAACACACTCAAAATGTGTCCTGATTGGCTGAGGGACTGTAGACCCTTGTCCATCAGTCTCCTCCGTGTCGTGTCTCCTGTACAGTACAGAATGTGTTCAGACAAATTTACATAAATGTTGGATCGACACTACAGCAGACCAGAGGCACAGTCAGAGGAACTGTGAAATACGCCTGAGTCACTATTCATTAAATACAGAGAAATGTGAGAAAATGTTAATGTCTGTCTGAGAAAAGTGTATAAAGTGTGAGGTGAGGAGTTTTACAGCCTTAAAACAACATATAATAATTGTAAAAAATAAACAAATTACTTCGTGGATTTTGCCTATTGCAGGTTATTTTTAGAACGTAACCCCCACGATAAACGAGGGACCACTGTATATATTCTAAAAAAAAAGTTAGCACATTTACCACTGAACTAAAGGAGACATCTGTCATCATAGACTGTATATATAAACGGACATAGCTAACCTGCTAGCCGCTATGTTTCAAATAGGAAGTGTACATGTGTGCGCTTCCTGCTCCATCGTCTCTGGCCATTTGCGATTGGTTGATGACACTCGCGGTCGTAATTCCAAACATGGATCTCAGCACCAAATTCGCCGCTTTAACCGCTCTAGCCTCGATGAGTTTCATTTGACTGGAGCCGAACGCTTTGGGTGACGTCACAATCGCTTAGTCCTCTTCTTTATACAGTCTATGGGCACGATACGATTGCAACACAGGATCAATACCTTAGCAGAGGTCTGTGCTTTCCATGTGTTTCTAGTTGCTCCATTTTAATAAAAAAAAGTCCCATAAAAATTCATTCATCTATTCAACCAAATAGGCAGTATAATTATTGTGGTTTGCAGCCAATCACAGCAGAGTCGAACATAAATTTACACAGGGACATTAAGTATCCCAGACAGACAAATAATGTGAACAAGACAAGGCCAGTTCCTGGAAAATAGTCTTAACTGGTCTCTGGAGTGACTACAGGCTTTTTTTCCTTGTTCGTACTCACACGTTGGCGGGGTGCATGGGAAGTGGGGTGGTCGGTCTCTTTAAGTCTTCCTTAGAGAAATATTAGCTTAAATATGGCTCTGAACTCCAACAGGGGTCAACAGCCGGCAGTCCATTTTGCAGTGATCTGTGTAGAACCATGAGAGAGAGAGAAGGAAAAAAAAAGTAGTTTAGTGTAAAGTATTGGCAGACATCCAAAAAGGAAGTCCTGCTTATTTACGACTTGACAAAAGACAGAATAGTGTCCCACTCTAGCACACGATGAATCCAATTTACTACAGTTCAAGGTAATTAATAATGTGACAATTGAAAAGGTTTTAAAGGAAAAAAAATATTACATTTATCAAGTTTTCAATTAGTTCAATGGCTATATTTCCAAGACTGAAAGAAATACAACATAAAAAAAATTCTATCTGTATTTTCCAGTTGGGATTCACTATCTTGAGTAACCACAGGAAGTGAAGTTTTAAGCCAGATGCCCTTCCTGGTTGAACCTTCTTGACATATCCATAATTGGAACTAAATACTATACAAAATATATTCATTGGCTGTATTTCCTAGCAGCAATTCAACAACATTTTTCCATCTTAAAATCACTCAAACACTTTGCATCAAGAGGGCGAGGTGGGTTAAGTGTCTTGCCCAAGTACACAACGACAGCATTCATCTGTGGGAGCTGGAATTGCACCGTCAACCTGTGAGTCAGCGGATTTGACTGCTCTACCAACTGAGCCACCATTACCCACGGCATACAGAAAATTCGACATGTACTTGTTTTCATTTGGGATTCACTATCTTAAGCGACCACAGAAAGTGAGGTTTAAGCCAGATGTCATTCCCAGTTGAACCTGAACTTCTCAACTTTGTAACAATATGGGTAAAGATTCACGTTTACACATTGAATATTTTTAAAACATATGCAGTTGTCCCTCACTATATCGCGGTTCACCTTTCGCGGTCTCGCTGTTTCGCAGATTTTTTTTTGTGTTGGCTAAAGGACTGTAGACCATTGTCCATCAGTCTCCTCCGTGTCTCCTGTACAGTACAGAATGTGTCAGACAAATTTACATAAATGTTGGATCGCAGTGTGACTCTGAAGTGCTGTATGTTTGCAAGTTTCCTCCCCGACAAAACCCACAATGTCGATGAAACGTTCTGCACCGACAAAGGCAACGACGAAGGTTTGAACTTTGAGAGAGTTTAAACAAGAGAGAAATGTGAGAAAATGTTAATGCCTGTGTGAGAAAAGTGTATAAAGTGTGTGGAGAGGAGTTTTACAGCTGCAAAACATATATAATAATTGTAAAAAATAAAGCTGATACTTTGTGGACTTAGTATCGCGGGTTATTTTTAGAACATAACCCCCCCGATAAACAAGGAACCACTGTAAATGTATAGTATCATATCATATACAAATTCATAGTATTATTGATTTAGCATATATATGTTATATTTTAGCATTAGCCATGTTTTAGCACAACTTTTATTGACTAGCTGTGAGTATTCCACACCCAGTACCATCCAAACAAAAAGCCATAGCACCAGGTCTACAGCAGGACTATACCAGACCTAATGTAGAACAAACAGTAGTACTATAAACCTGTGAACCCATCAAACCCATGTAATCCTTCTGCGTAGCATCGTAACCTGCTAAAATTACACCTGTTAGCGCCAGTTTGTTGACCAAAACATGTGCGCTCCAAAGGCCACGAGTTCAGGGAACCGGGGCTGTGGTGTCTGGATGTGCGCGTTAGCATGGAGCAGCGTGGATAACGGTTTTAGCACAGCGCAGTCGCCATGTGTGGTCCGAGACATACCACGATGGCAGCCATATTGGATTTTGGCGGTGTCTATTTGTGTGTGTGTGTGTGTCTGGGAGTGTGTGTGTGTGTCTGGGAGTGTGTGTGTGTGTGTGTGTGTGTGTGTGGGAGTGAGCTAGGACATGTATTTGATGTGCACATGTTCGATGGAGGACACTGACTGCACTATACGATGCAGTCGGCAGTGGACAAAACATATGCATGCAAGATGATTGGAGATTCTGAATGTATTTTATATAGAACGAGGAATTCAGATGTGTTTAGGGCTTGGCCCAGCCTGGCTCCCCACACACAGTCTTCAGTAGTGGTAGTGGTAGTAGTAGTAGTAGTAGAGGTGGTAGTAGTAGTAGTAGTGGTAGTAGTAGTAGTGGTCATAGTAGTAGTAGTAGTGGTGATGGTAGTGTTAGTAGTAGTAGTGACAGTGGTAGAAGAGGTTGTGGTAGTAGTAGTGATAGTAGTAGTAGTGGTCGTGGTGGTGGTGGTAGTAGTAGTGGTCATAGTAGTAGTAGTATTAGAAGTGGTGTTAGTAGTAGTAGTAGATGGTGTGTTGATAGTGGTAGAAGAGGTAGTGGTAGTAGTAGTGATAGTAGTAGTAGTAGTAGTAGTGATAGTAGTAGTATAGTGGTAGTGGTGATGGTGGTAGTAGTAGTAGTAGTAGTAGTGGTGGTGGTAGTGGTGGTGTTGGTAGTGTAAATGTTATGTTGTTAAAAATATGTGAATTTTATTATCACTAACAACTTTGTATTTATGTATTTACCAACAGGATATTTCTTTGACACACATAACATTAAGGTAAATTACACTGAAAATTGTCTAGTCTATTTCTAGGGTTTGAGACATGACTTTTTCCTCTTTATTACTAAATAAAGAGGAAAAACTAAACAACGCAATCACAATCTTACTTTCCTTGAAACCATTAGATAATCAAACTATCCAAAACAGAGAATACATTTCAGCTAATATCAATGAGAAATACTGCATGAAGATGGGAGTGAGTCAACTTTGACATCTAAAGAGTTCATAGGCGCCATTTTGAGTACTTTTCCCCATTCAAAAGATGTGATATTTAGTTTTGAATAGAGAGCCAGTATGTATTTTATTGGACTATTTTTCCATGGACTCTTTGCAGGTGTTGGACTCCACACCTGGTTGGAGGCTGTGACCAATGGAGGGGTCAAAGTTCAAACATGTGAGACATGTGAGAGGCATCCCCCCGGTGAAGAGGAGTTTAACACAGTGGAAAAACGTGTGCGGCTTTACAGGGAGTAACTGCAGCCGGGCAGGTGTCGTCACGAGTACAACCAGCGATATTCAACTTTAGGACAATGACAGCAGTTAAAGCAGCAGTACACTGTTTTTTTGGTGTAGTACAGATTTTTTATTTAATTTTTTTGCTTAATTTTATTTATCCTAGTACAGACATATTGCATAAGCAGCTCTAAGATAGAAATGAGTAGTGATGTTAGCAATACTCCATTTTGTTACTTACTTACTTAAAAGTACAGATATCAGAACAAAAAAAATGCAAGAAAAAATATCATATGAAAAAATTAAAAAAACATTTAAAAATATATTTAAAGAGTAAAAAGTAAAAGTATTTCACGCATATTTTTGAGATCTAATAAAGCTTCAAATGTTGTGACTTAGTAATTTATTTATTTTTTACTTGTATATTTTTATTTTGCTCAAATTATGAACGTGTTAAAAATAAACCCTCAGCCTCTTGAGCAGGTCTCACACAATAATAAAAATGTAGTGGAGTAGAAAGTACAGATACTGCTCTCAAATGTGGTGAAGTAAAAGTATCCACTGTAAAACGTACTTAAGTAAAGTCCAGATACTTAAAATTCATACTTGAGTACAGCACTTTACTACTTTTACTTCTTTACATCCCACCACTGGAAACAAGACCAGTGTGTACTGTCTGTAATTATAGGGTTTTAACCTACGAGAATCAGGATGTGCGCTGTTAACATGGCAGTTGTTGGTAGCATCACCGTGACAGCCAAACCCTGTGCTCATAAACTCATCATGGTGAATAATTAGGATGTTCTGAATGCATAAGGTGAGTGAGGAATAACTCTGGACCCCTGCAAATCCTTTAAAATGAACTACTTCTGTTTAGTAATGTTACTTCAAAATTATATCCAGTTTAAGGACAATACTCGTACCTGGTTACTATCGGTTACTACTTCAACGACTTTATATATAGCCTCTTGAATGGGCTGGTCTAAACACACGACACAAAAAGTAAAAAATCAAGCTAATAGTACATATATTAGTTTGATTATGAGCATATGGCTAGGACGCTAAAGTAGCACACAGCCTCGTAGATTTCCCATTGAAAAGCCCGGCGCAGATGTTGCAGACAGAACGCGCTAACGCTAACAGCTGCTTTGGGAACACATCCACGTCAATGAGCTGAGGACCTCCTGCGTCGCCGTAATGTGCCAAAGACCAGATGCACTCCCCTGGAAGAAGTTTCACCGTGGCAACAAGTTCTACTGCAAAAAAGGCACGAGAATAAAATAGAATAGAGGACAATAGAATACAAAGTTGGTTCGTCTGGTTCAAGTAATGAAAATGGTCTAAGGACTTTTAAAGGCTTTTTGAACAAAATAGTATCCCATTAAAAAAAGTACAATAACTTATAAAATGGATTTCAGACTTTCAAAGCGCTACACTGAAGTCATTATTCGTTCAAACTTGTGGTAAGCTACTTTGAATAGTAACAAAAGTATGATCGTTAAAGGCACATTATTTCATACTAGTAACTTTTCCGCTCCTCCGCACCTTCAGAAGGGCTGCTACCATAGTGACTGCTTTGAATGCTATTCCACTCTCTACAGGTATTTTTGTTGCTCAAAAACACCTTTAATAAAAACATAGGCTACATATGTGAGCGGGGTGTCCTCTCCACAGACCTGGCTCGTACCTTGGCCTCATGTGTCTCCTGCTTATCTCTATGACGACCGATAAGTTAAGTGCCACTGCTACTGTGCACTGGAAGACGTAACAGCCAAATGTATTTTTGTATAGTAAACAGTACTATACTGTAAAACGCAATGCATTCTGGGAGAAAAAGGGGCGGGGAGAGTTGAAAAATCACTGCATTACGTGATTTTAGGGTAGTAAACAGTCAGGTGTAATGGGAAAATGAGCAATACCAAGTGATGGCCGTATTTGAACTGTACTGCTGTAAATACCCCAATGCATCATGGGGAAAAAAATACCTGAAAAAATGAAAAAGAGTCACATGTTTCAGAGCAGCCCTCTCAGCAGCAGGACTGTACACCAGTTTAATCTTTTTTCACTTTTGGGGATATTTTATTTCACACAGAATACCGGATACAGCAGTAAACATGTGGAATTGTGGGATTTTTTAAGCGGAGTTTTGGATCTGTCTCCCTTCAGTCACCACCGGACACAGACAGCAGCCACTAGGGGGAAGTTACTCTGAAATATTACACTCAAGGCAATATGTTCATTCAGTAGTTTTGTTCAAATAGACTAGTATTGTTCTGTTGTTCAGGCCTTTTTTATACAATTCCCATGCACATGTTGTAGTATCCTATCCAGAGTTCTGCTGTAAGCTACTATCTGGTCTACTTTACATTACTACAGTGAAGAAGTACACGTGTATCAGGCCTGTGGCTAAAGTACACTGACCTGTGTGGGCTGTAGGGCTGTATTTTAATGTCATTTTCATTTACATTTACTGCAGTATTGTTTCATTTTGAGTTTTCTTTTCAGGAAATGTGCTTATAAACTCGTCATGGTGAATAACTAGGACGCTCTGAACACATAAGGTGAGTGAGGAATAACTTTGGACCACAGCAAACTCTTTACAAATGAACTAGTTGTGTTTTTTACGTTTTTAAAATAGTAAAAATGTGGTAGAGCGGCTTTGGACTGAGCACATTATACACAACTTTTTTTGGCCATAAAAATGATGTTAAAGGAGCTATCAGCATGTACTTTTGCCTTTTTCACACAACTACCTCTATTTTACACCTCTGTCCATCCTTATTTTTCCTTTGATGCATCAAATAAGTGCGTGATACCAGTTTAAGTAGAAGAAAAATGTGAAAACGAATGTACTTTGGAGTAACTTTGATGCAAGCAAACAATGAAAAAACTATCTGGCCAGCTCAGAAACACTTTCAATAACATATCTGAACAATAATCAACATTTATACAAGAGATAATGCATGTTGTACTTAAGGTTAGGTTTTTACATCCCTTCCTATAAAAAAAGTCAGGCGTTTATGCATCTGAGACATTGATTTTCCCTGGTCTTATTTTTGGAATGTATATTAAGTTGTATTGTTATGAGAAGTGCAATATATAGTAGTGGTGCTTCAAAATTATACTGATTTTAAGGGCAATACTTGTACTAAACTGGTTACTATAGGCTTATATGACTTTATATATAGTCTCTTGAATGGGCTAGTCTAAATACGCAGTCCAAAAAGTACAAAATCAAGATAATAGTACTGTATTTTCTGAACTATAGATAAAAAATGCATAATAATGAAGAAGAAAACGTGGTTGTCAGTTTATCAGTGTGACAGTAACGAAGATGTGAAATGATATACTCAGATGCGACTTATATTCCACACATCAGTATTACATCTGAGTATAAGTTGCACCCCTGGCCAAGCTATGAAAAGAAAAAAAAAGTGTGACATATAGTCCGGAAAATAGGGTACATATATTAGTTTCAGTTCGAGCATATGGCGAGGATGCATACAGCACACAGCTTTGTAGATTTCAGTGCTTTTTCATTTTGTGATTTCTTCAATAGTGAGTTTCTTGTATTATTCTCTGTTTCAGGATGAGTGAGCACATCAGGGGAGGATGATCTCTGGCTGTTTGAAACCAGATGCTGTTTGAATGAAGCAGTGTGTTTGTTTCTTACAAGTTCATCCTGAGCTTCATGTGGGACACTCCAGACAGTCCAGAGGCAGGACTTTCACCCACACTTTAAAACGGCTCATATTTGGATGTCAAGTCACTTATTACCTCCATTTTTATTAGTTTACAACAGTGACCGCACACCTCTCCGGTTCAGAACTAATGTATTTTTCTAAAATCTGTTTCGGAAACATTATAAACATTATTAAAACATTTCGTGTGAGTGTTGCTTTTTAGACTTAAAACAGCTGTGTTATGGATATAAGAGAGCACGTAGTTGGTTAGCACGCAGCTGGTTAGCACGCAGCTGGTTAGCACGTAGCTGGTTAGCACATAGCTGCTTAGCACATAGTTGGTTAGCACGTAGATGGTTGACACGTAGCTGGTTAGCACATAGCTGGATAGTGAATAGCTGGTTAGCACATAGCTAGTTAGCACACAGTTAGTTAGCATTTAGCTGGTTAGCACGTAGCTGGTTAGCACATAGCTGCTTAGCACATAGTTGGTTAGCACGTAGCTGGTTGACACGTAGCTGGTTAGCACATAGCTGGATAGTGCATAGCTGGTTAGCACATAGTTGGTTAGCACGTAGCTAGTGAGCATATAGTTGGTTAGCACGTAGCTGGTTAGCACGTAGTTGGTTAGTGCATAGCTGGTTAGCATGTAGTTTATTAGCCTCTGCGATGGCTTTGAACTCTTATTATTTAAATGTAAAATGTACGTTGGGCATCACTGTTGAGCTCCAGTATAGCACTGAAATCATTTGACTATTTGACGACTGACAATTGCTGTTCTTGTTCTTCTGAGTTTTAGATCAGCTGCATCACTGGAGAGGAGCTCAGGGACAGAGGAATGACCTGAAAAACTTAATCTGTGGATCTCAGCCCAACATGTAACTAAACACTGTATGATTGATTATTTATTTATTTTTTTGATTCACTGTAAGACCTGATTAATGACCCCTGCTGTTTGTTTTAATAAATGGATTTTGGTTTGAAATATCTGTGTATCTGTGCTTCTGTGTATTATTGGTTTGTATGGGGCGTGGTTTTGCATCGTTTAATATTTAATTTACCAAGAAAATTGCTGTAAAATGACATAGAAGAAGTAATCTACCATACATACACTTACACACATATACTGTATACACTTAAGTACTGTTATTGTTGCTATGGTAACAACTTTTTGTTTAATTACGGTAAATTACAGGCAGCCCATTTGCCTGTCAGTAAAATATTACAGGTCAGTGGAGGAAGGTAACGAAGTAAAAGTAGTTAAGTACTGTACTTAAGTAAATTTTACAGTGGATACTTCGTACTTTTACATCACCACATTTGAGAGCAGTATCTGTACTTTCTACTGCACTACATTTTTGAACTGGACTGAAAAGTAAAAAGTACTTTTCGTATGAGGGGAGGGGTTATTTTTACCATGTTCGTGGAAACATTCTGACTGAAGTTTTTGTGTTCCAAATTCAGCTTTGGCCAAAACAAAAATGAACACACAAAATTCATAAGAAAAATGAAGAAACTGATTCATATTGTGACTGTCATCCAAAATCAATCAATAGCGCAACTACTTGTGTGAAATACTTTTACTTTTTACTCTTAAAGTACATTTTTAAACAGGTACTTTAATACTTTTTTACGGAAGTAGATTTTTGTGTGATTTACATTTACTTGAGTAACTTTTTGCTTCTGTACTTTTACATAAGTAACAAAACTGAGTACTTCATCCACAGGCTAATCTTAATCTGTACCGGCTAAGCAAAAATCCCCATGGAGACAAGCAGGGCCTCCACCCGAAAAGTTACACAGTGGAACTTTAGAACTGTCATTGCCAACCAACTCAATAAATGAACTTATTTTTGATTTAAAAAAGAAAACTTGTTATCTGATCGATGTAAATGCCATTGTCAGAATTTCTGATAGGAAACTGGAGCTTCCATAACCCCGTTGGAGTACATTCACATGATATAAAAATTAAGTATTGAAACCGAAAGTGATGACAGCAACTTAAAACGTAAAAAATATGCAACTTTTATTTTCACATCGACGTAGTAAATTGGTAACAGCTTTGCCTTCAGAATTGGGTAAGAAAAACCTCCAGTGTGTCCAACAAAAACATTATAAGTGCTTATATAAACTCATCTGCTTTTGTCTTTCCTGTGGTTTATCTCAGGACATAGTTGAATAACATTATCCGAAGATGGAGTTTGAGGAATGCCAACAAAATAGACCAGATTTTTTAGTGAGGAGGGAGCGAAACAAGTGAAAACCATCAAAGACATGTCAGCGATGTCGGCCATTTTTGGAGCACGGGCGCGTTTGAGGCTACACGAGCTGCGGGCGCAAGAACGGCTCTAGTTTTAAACCCTGGTCTCAAAATGACAGCTGGCCGCACTTTGACTACTGCATGTAATTAATTGATGCAAATTTTTGAAACATCCAGAAATAAACGATATCAAAGAGTAAAACTAGAACAGCTGGACTTACTTACATCTAGTGGAAGCCAAGCCCTGATGAAGCTAGCCGGTTGGTAGCTGGTTTCCGTTCACTTTTCATTCGTTGAAAGACTGACCAATTCATATATGCTATTTGTAAAGCTGAAGGTCAGTTCTCATACTCTGCTTTTAATATTATCTAAACGCAAATCTATCTATACAGAAGAGAATTGCTATAAAATGTATTTCGGTGATAGCTATAAGATGGTACATTATTTGGTACAGGTCTTCATAAGCTAGCTGGTTGAAGAGCTGGTTGCCGTTCACTTTTCATTAGTTGAAACACTGACCAATTCATATATGCTACTTGTAAAGCTGAAGGTCAATGCTCATACTCTACTTTTAATAATCTATACATAAATCTATCTATACAAAAAATGCTATATAATTTCTTTCTGTAATAGCTATAAGATGGAGTATTCTTTGCTACAGGCCTTCAGAAGCTAGCTGATTGGTAGCTGGGTTCAATTCACTTTTCATTAGACGAAAGACTGACCAATTCATATATGCAATTTGTAAAGCTGAAGGTCAATTCTCATACTCTGCTTTTAATAATCTATACACAAATCTGTATCTATACAAAAACGCCATATAATTTCTTTCAGTAATAGCTATGAGACGGGGCATTCTTTGGTCCAGGCCTTCAGACTAGATCAACATTATTCCAGTTCATTCCCTGTGATCAATGGGCCTCTATGGGAGCAGAGGCGGGATTGTTTTTCCATTAGCTGCTATCGACGCGCTGGTCGTTAGCCTCATTATAATTTACCACTAATGCGAGCTGAATGTGGCTAATGCTAACACAATACAATCCTACGGGGAGTGCGGCGGCTTTAGCTGTTCGTTTAGTTCATAAAGGATTAAAATGGGGTCTAAGGAATACACGAGGGAGCTACCCTTGAATGCACCAGGGTCGGAAATGAAATGGTTTGTGGTATAATGATGCAGTTTTAGTATCTGTTCTCTTTTGGGAGTTAGAAGCAGTGGTGGAATGTAACAAAGTAAAAGTAGTAAAGTACTGTACTTAAGTAAAAAAAATTAGGTATATGTACTTTACTTAAGTACATTTTACAGTGGATACTTTTACTTGTACTTCACTACATTTGAGAGCAGTATCTGTACTTTCTTCTCCACTACATTTCTGAAGAGGACTGAAAGTAAAAGTATTTTTTATTATTGTTTGAGACCTGCTTGAAATCTCAGAGGGATTATTTTTAACACGTTCAGAATTTGAGCAAACAAAAAATACAAATAAAAACTGCTAGAAAAAAAATTGAAACCCTATCAGCCTTATTATCTGAAAATCTGCCCAAAATATTTTTATTTTATTTATTATTTTTTTATTTTTTACTCTTTAAGCACATTTTTGTACATTTAATACTTTTATTAAGTAGATTTTTTCATGTGTTTTTTGTTACTTTTCATGGGTTACTTTTACTTCAGTATATTTTGCTCCAATATCTGTACTTTTACTTAAATAACAAAATTGAGTTGGACATTTAGAGAAAGTTAGGTTAGTGAAGGCATCTGGCATAACATGGATAAATATGCAAATTGATATTGAGTTTGTAATATGAATTTTTTGGGTTATTTTGCATCTAATCTTTACAAATCTGCCTCAATACTGAATGTCTATGAAAGTTAATTGAGTTGCTTGTATCAAAAATAGAATAAAATGACAACTTTTTAGGTTTAGATGCAAAACTTCACAAATTGGACAGCCAATTTTAATCAGCTCAAGTGTTAAAACAGTCATAATATACGTTTTTGTGTATTTATAAATCTGCAAGTTGATGAAAAATGTATCGATTGGCCCTTCGTCTCAATAGGTCATCTTGATTGGTTAATTATTCCGCATTGACATTTCGTGATGCTCAAATGCAAATCTAATTGGCATTTGGTCGAGTAATCCGTCATTTTCTAGACAGCGGCGAACGAGGAGCATAATCAGACACTGAATAAAATTCACAAAATTAAAAAAATATAGCTTGTATTTCTTAATTAGCAGCGTTTAGCCTGAGCTGATTAGCATTCTTCATGTAATATCGCTGCATTGGGAAAAATATCTTTACAGAATGACATCATCGACACGTGACGGCCAGATTGCTAATTGCCGTAGCTAAGAGCGTGTTCGGTGGGGACAGCCGTGGCAGATATACGCGGGCTAAACTTAAGCTAGCGTAAATAGGGTGATAGATGGTGTTGTTTTGCGTTGGGAAAAGGCCGGAGCGGGGCTAAGCTAAAGCCTGTGTGGTATTCATCCATCAGTCTGCCTGTCTCTGCCAAATGTGCATCTGCTCACGCTCAGATCTGCAGCAACTTCAGACAGCAGGGGCTATTAGCTAACTGGAGTCTACTGCTACTGCTCCTGCTACGACTACTGCTGCTACAACTACTGCTACAGCTACTGCTACTACTAATACTATTGCGACTACTGCTGCTACAGCTACTACTAATACTGCTGCTACTGTGTTACCGCTACTGCGACTACTGCTCCTACTACGACTACTGCTCCTACTACTAATAATAATGTCTTACACTTGTAATGCACTTAACAGTTTACTCTCAAAGCGCTACACCATAGTCATTATTCATTCACCCCATACTTGGTGATGGTAAGCTACTATTGTAGCCACAGCTGCCCTGGGGCAAGGCTGCCAGTTTGCGCCATCGACCCCTGCGACCACCGCCAATCATTTGCGCACTGAGCCACTGTGGCCCCACTACTACTGCAGCTGTTGTTACTACTACTACTGCAACTACTGCTGCTAAAGTGAAAAGCGTAATTGTTTTTACGGTAAACCTGTGTAACCTCCATAGACATTTAGAACAGAGCATTTATTTGCAGTAAAAGTGAGGGAGGTGTCATTACAATATGAAATCAGTTTATTGTTGTTCTTCATTTTGCTTTTCCGGCTCAAAGATTCTCTACTTCAGCACGATAAAATGCATCCTTCTCCATCTCTTCAGGTCAGGAGTAGCTTTAGTTTTTTGTAATTTATTTTTGTTTTACTGACACTTACATTTTTAACATTCATATTACACCAAACTTGAACACATTTGTTCTGATTCTTGCAACTGTAGTGTCCCTAATTGATGCATTAGTTGACAGTATCTTCCCTATTCCTCGTGTCTTCTCATCACATCTGCCTCCTCTCTCCCTCTTTCTCCCTCTTTCTCTCTCTCCCCCTCTTTCTCTCTCTCCATGTGTGTGTTCAGAGCAGCTGTGGTCGGTTAGCCCACTGGGAGCCCTCGTCCCGGCAGGTAGCCCCCTCAGCCTAAATCATCTGGACCAGCGCGAGCGTGAAATCCTCCGTCCCGGGACAGATGGTCGGGTCCTGGGTTAGTTCTGGGTTAGTCCGGACTTTCCCCTGCACCTCCTCAAAGGTCTTAAGGGTCAGGAAAGATCTGTAGTCCTAAAACTGGACCAGCTGGGACATAAGGACTATGCTTTAATGTCGGCTAATGCTTGCTTGACAAATCCACAATATCCCTCTGTATTTTTTAGTACAGAGTAATAACAGTCTGGTCTCCGCTCCCTCCGTCACGTCTCGAGACAGAATCAAACATATTCGTCCAATCAGTTTTGGTTATTTCAGTGATGCATGTGCAACTAAGGAGCTCATTGGTCATCTATCATTTACACATTTACAAACAAAAACACATTTCTCTCACCTCAGATCTCAGATTAACAGAGTTTGGTGCTTCTGCAAAAATCCGCATAAGGAGCCATATTTGTTTTGACGAAAAGGACCATGCACATCTCTGATTGGCTAATCCAGTTCAGTTCAGTTTTATTTATTTTGGCATTTCACAGAGGCTAAAGTAAGCCAAAAACTCCACCTGCCAATCACGCCCATCTGAATTCTGGGAGATTCGCCAGTGACCAGACCATAGACTGTGTATATAAATGGACATAGCTAACCTGCTAGCTGCAGGTTCACTTTACATTGAAAAAGCGTGGCCTCTCTCTGTAACCGTTACAGTGAGCCTCGTCATTTTGGTCTTAAAATGTTTGAATTATTGCTCTACATGATTCTAGTGTTTATATTTCACTGTTGTGTCTGTAAATCAAGATATGAACATTAATAACAGACAAATCAGGTGGCTTCTTTCCCCGAGGTCACTCTCGCTAGCGTTAGCAACAGGTTTGATTGACGGGTGTGTCTTTTTTCAATTTTTGGTTAATATGTTTTCCATAATTTACAGCCTATAAACACATTTTTAACCAAAAAAAAAAAAAGGAATAGGCCAAAGCAATGCTTATATGACCTATCCTATTAAATCCAATTATTGTAGAGGATAGATAGGATAGGTAGAATAGACAATAGTGCAGCTTTCAGTTTTACATGTCATTTTGATAATCACAGGTCATTTTATGTTTGAGACTTTTTTTTTAATCTTGAGAGACGTACATCATTTTAATTCATCCATAACTTTACACCAATAACCGAAACACATCTCACTTAACATTCGTTCTTACTTTAGCATGTTCAAAATGATGTAAACTCTTAAATTATAATGACCAACTCTTAGTTTAAAGGAATCCTGTAAGCTATTTTTAACTCTTTAAAGAATCTCCAATTTTAATCTATACAATATCCTTTAGCTTTAAAGATTTACTCTGAATAATCAAATAATTAGTTGGTTCCACAATACCTACTATTAACAATCCTGAAATGTGTGTAGTTAATCAAATAAACTGACAAAAGCAACTTCATTCTCACTGAAAAACAGCTCAATGCAAAAAAAAATTTGCATTTAGACATAATTACATTCTCAAGTGAAGCTAACGTTCAACTTTCGTGTTACATTTCGCTCGTATGAATCAGAAAAGCCTTTGTTGCCACTGACGCTAAACAAAATTCACAAACTACGATACGGTGCAAAGTAAAACAAACACAAATAGTAAAAATCAAAACTATGAAACTATTTATAAAGCTACAGACGGTGCTATACTGGCTGATTCCTTTGGCTTAAGCTCAGTCCGTGTTGTTTTGGTGGCAGTGTTTTGTTTGGCGTTATCCTGAAGACCATATGTCGTGGTGCAGTCCAGAGATGCCAGGACCAGGTCAGACAGAGGCTACACGTCGTATATGTGGGATGGGCACAAACCTGTGACCCCAGCCCATGTGCTCTGTACAACTTCACAAATCAACGTGCTTGTACAATAATCTACTGTACTGGGTTATGGCATTTTAGTGAAATGTAGTAGTATAGATTGTTGGTCAAGGTTTAAAGTGCAGGTTAAACTAGTTACTTCACCAGGACCACATTAGATCATAGACTGTATATATAAATAGACATGGCTAACCTGCTAGCCACCGCGTTACAAATAGGAAGTGAGCATGGACGCACTTCTGGCTCCATCGACTCTGGCTCCAGTGCACTTTCTATTGAAAAAACTGTCACCCCTCTCTCTGTAACTGCTACAGTGAGCCTCGTCAGTGATGATTGGCTCTTTGGTTGCTATGATACTCGCAGTCAAAATTCCAAATATGTAACTTGGCTCCAAATTCGCTGCTATAACTGCTCTAGCCTCGATGAGCTTCATTTTACTGGAGTCGAGTGCTACAGGTGATGTCACACTCACTTCACTTAATCCACTTCTTTATGCAGTCTATGGATTAGACTAATACAAATGAAAGATTATTTCATCATTTATTTTGTCAAATAAATGTTAAACTAGAACACATGGACAGCCAAATTACCACCACTGGTAGATTTCAATTTGAAGACACATAGGTCCACTTTCACACTTTAATAATCTATAGGAATTAGCTAAATATCTGAAGAAAATATTATAACAATTTAAAAAGCCTAAATTAAAATTAATGTTACTATTATTTTTGCTTTGATTCTCAAGCATAGTGGCTCCCTGCTTTGGGTTGCCAGATTATATGTCTTAAATCAGTTTTTCAGTATATGACAGATCGTGGTTGTCCTGGTTAAGTTATGATGGTAGTTAAAGTTTTTAAAAGAGTATCCCAATAACAGTAATAAGATAATATTAGGACTTGCCCACCTCTATAAGATGTAATGTGTTTTTTGTTAGTTTTTTTTTGTTTTATTTATACTTTTTCATTCACAAAACTTGAGCAAATATTCTACTCGTCCAGTTTAAAGGACATTCATAGTGGTCAGTACCTCAGTCCATAATGTGCTCATATGAATCAGTGCGACCTGAAGTGTTCGCTCTGTAAACAGGAGCTGTCTGGCCCGTGGTGGTGATATCAGCTGATGGAGGTGCTGTTATGTTTTGGTGCAGGGTTCAGTGCTGTTCTAATGTGTTCCAGATGGAGGCGTGTGTCTGCATTAAGTCCTCAAGTGGAAAAGTGGCTGCAAAGTCAAACCACCTGGAGAGCCCCAAGTGTGAGGTGGACCAAAAAAAAGTGCACATGACAGTTTAGACCAGTACTACTACTACCTGGTTTAGACCTGGTTTAGATCTTGTTTAGACTTGGTTTTAGACATGGATTAGACTTGGTTTAGATCTTGTTTAGACCTGGTTTAGATCTAGTTTAGACCTGGCTTAGACCTGGTTTATATTTTGTTTAGACCTGGTTTAGAGCTTGTTTAGACCTGGTTTAGATCTAGTTTAGACTTGGTTTTAGACCTGGATTAGACCTGGTTTAGATCTTGTTTAGACCTGGTTTCGACATGGTTTAAATCTGATTTAGACCTGGTTTAGACCTGGTTAATATCTGACTTTGTCCTGGTTCAGACCTGGCTTAGATCTTGTTTAGACCTGGTTTAGATCTGATTTAGACCTGGTTTAGATCTACTACTATTTTACTACTAACATGTACATTATATGATTAGGATTACTCTAAAAGTCTTACCTTGTATGACAGGTGAAGTTTATCATTTTACCTCCTGGTTGAACAAGTAAATAATTTTAAACATAATGTGGCCAGTGATATATAAATACTACGACGAAGCACTAAAGTAGTACTTCTAGTACCTATAATGTGTCATGTAAGTGACGTATAGGACCACAGACAACTTAAATGCATCATATTGGCCTAGTATAACATTGAATTTTGAAAAATGTCCCCACTATCATCCAAATGATTCTAGTGAAGGTGTATGGAGTTTAAAAACCCAATGGAGCACTTCCTGTATGGGTCTAAACAAAACTCAAATGCTGAGTTTGTTATTTGCAAATGTTTTGGTCCCAGTACGTTTCATAACATGTTTGAACGCTTCACATCACCACAGCTATAATTACACGACGGTGGCCTTGTCAAAAGTCGAGCTAAAAGACAAGAGCGAATAATTGTTTTACAAGAAGCACGACAGGACTGACAGCAACCAAATATAAGATTTCACAAGTGTCTGCAGAGCAAAGCCAGCAGCAAATCAGCCCTGGCACATGCATGCACTGGCTGTCACGTCCACACTCCTCCAGTTTACAGACACACTACAGTCGGGCTTCAACACGTGTTTAGACCTGGTTTAGACCTGGTTTAGACCTGGTTTAGATCTGGTTTAGACCTGATTTAGTCCCAGTTTAGACCTGGTTTAGATCTAGTTTAGACCTGGTTTAGATCTGATTTAGTCCTAGTTTAGACCTGGTTTAGACCTGGTTTAGTCCTGGTTTAGATTTGTCTAGACCTGGTTTAGATCTGATTTAGTCCTAGTTTAGACCTGGTTTAGTCCTAGTTTAGTCCTGGTTTAGATTTGTCTAGACCTGGTTTAGATCTGATTTAGTCCTAGTTTAGACCTGGTTTAGTCCTAGTTTAGTCCTGGTTTAGATTTGTCTAGACCTGGTTTAGACCTGGTTTAGTCCTAGTTTAGTCCTGGTTTAGATTTGTCTAGACCTGGTTTAGATCTGATTTAGGCCTGGTTTAGACCTGATTTGACTGAGTTGAACTCATTTGGAACAGGTTTAGTCCAGGTTACTCTCTGATTATTATAAAACTAGCTACCAGGTGACTAAACCAGGTTTAGTCATGATATAATTCTTATAACTATAACTATTCTAAATAACTTAGACCTGGTTTATTTCTGGATATGTGGTGATTTTAACCTGGTTAAGCCCTAAACCTGGATCAGTTTAGATCTGGTGCAGTCTATGTTAAGATCTGGTTTATGTTAGAGCTTCTTCAGACCTTCTTTAACCCTGGTTAAATTCTCATTAAGACCTGGTTTAGTTCTGGTTTTAATCCTAAAGCAGTCTTGGTTTATTCCTGGTTTAGGCCTCGTCTGGATCCTTTCTTAATCCCATTTTAGTCCTGGTGTAGCCCTTTACAAAACAATCTCTTCCACTCTTCTTTAGAACTATCCAGAAGTACTTGAAGTGGCAGAAGCATGTCTCATTTAAAACGACTCTTTCCACGTCCCTGGCAGGGCTCCAGTCTCATATGCTAATGCTGCTAAACAATGTGAAATTAGCATGTTTTTCATCCCTGTCCCTCTCAGATCATTTAACTCTATCCACATGAACCAAGAACAGCTTTTAATTTAGCCTTTTAAACATCTGGGCTTGGTTTTGTCTGTTAGAAATCAAGTCTGAGCCACGAGGAGTCTTCTAAGACAAAATCTCCCAAGCTAGCCACAACTTGTGGAAAAAATAAATAAATAATAATGATAAAAAAATAAATAAATCATCTTTATACAAACCTACCTATGCACGGAGATTAATGGAGAATAAAAAAATTCTACACAATATCCTGTTTTTTTGTCCACTGAAATACGAATAAATAAAAAAATAAAACCAAAAAATAAAAAAAACCTGCAGGAATTAGCTTGCGGCTATTGCAGATTCCTGTTTGAAGTGGGGCAGATGAGGCTCGGCAAAAAGTCTGTTTTTAATCTGCCTATTTTGTGGTATAGATAAATAAATAAATAGAGTTAAGTAATGTGTTCAACATTTATGGATTTTCAGTTTGGATACGTGGTGCACATGAAATAAAGCTGCATTACAACTTGTTTCTGTCTTTGTCTGGAATGTTCCACAGTATGACATTAAACTATGTCCATGGAGACAAGTGGGTGACGCCACACGGCCTAGTTACAGGTCAGATCTGTGGAGAGAAGAGCCCGCCCACAGTAAGAAAGCATGTTTTGAATGAATTTGCACTGACAACACCTTCAAATGCAAGAGAGACAAGTTTAATACTATACTGTGGAACATTCTAGGCAAAGTATTTACATCTCCATGGAAACAAGCAGATGACAGACCCTGCACTGGAAAAGTTACATAGTACAGCTTTATTTCACATAGAGTGACAGTAGCTCAGTCAGTGTTTTAAGTGTTTGTCCACTGATTTGAAGGTTGGTGGTTCAAATCCCACTCTTGACCTAAACATCATTAGTAGAGCTGACACATCCACTGACCCACAGGTTGGAGGTGCGATTCCAGCTCCCACCGATGAATGCTGTTGTTGTGTCCTTGGGCAAGACACTTAACCCGCCATAGGAATCACTGTCGAATAAGTAGTTTTCATATTAGAACGTGATCAGGTCTGGAGACACTATATTTGTAATGATTGATATTTCAAACAAGAAGGTGACAATACCTCCCACCAGAAAAGTTACATAGTAGATCTTTAAGCCAAAAACATCACCATAAATCTACCCAAACCTGCTCCATATCTACATCACAAAACATACATCTCAGGTCATCTGCAGCGGCCCGCGTCTCAGAGCAGTCTGGACTATGGCTGCGCTGATGAGCTGGTGCAGATATTTATGGGGGTCCTGGTAAAAGGGGGGACGACGAGCCCTCTCCTCGTGGGACGTCCCAGCGTTTTCCACGATAGCACTCTACATGTTAGCCCCCCAGAGCTGTCACAGAGGCGAGGGCTTATCAGGAGGGGCTATGTGAGGCAGTTCATCAAGAGCAGAGGAGAGATACAAGGGCTTATAAAATATGAAGTGACTGCCATAACTACCCTCATATGAAGATTTAAATGGGCAATGTAAAGTAACAAAAGTGTTTTTATTTTTATCATTATTTTTTTACGCAACATTTTGGTGCAGGTTTATTACATAAATAAATGAATAACATAAAGCACTATACATTTGTTATTTTAAGCACAATATTTATTTATTCTTGGTAACTCGCCACATTTTTAAATAGCACTTTTCCACCCTCAAAGCACCACTCCCCTATTCACACACACATTCATACACCAGTGTACACAGATACTGGGGGCGAGTTGGGTTAAGTGCCTTGCCCGAGGACGCAACAACAGCATTCGTCTGTGGAGAGCGGGATTCGAACCAACAACCTTCGGATCAGTGGACAAACACTCAGTTATTCAGTTATTTTTAGAGTCTTGAATCCATGTCTATTGATTCATTACAGGCTTGATTATGCAAACGTTTTGGAGCTTTCTACCATGTAATAATGCTACCACCAATAAGAGGTAACATGTTATGTGTTAGCGGTTAATCCCCCGTAGAAGTGCAATACCCCCGCTTTAACACAAAACATGATTCAGTTTTGCAATAGACTTGGCTATGGCTACTTATCGTTTTACTATGTGATTTGAAATAAGCCGTACACTTTAATATTCATGTTTTTCTCTATGGAAGCAAATGTGCCACAGTGTTAAAAGATTGCAGAAGTCCATATCTAAAGCAGCTCCTGTGGGCATCCGCTCTATGGTCCAACCCACTCCATGTTGTGTCTCAAATATTGGACCTGACTCCGGCAGTTGCACGCCTGTCATTCATTGTTTGGAAGTAAATAACTGAAACTTGTTTTGATTTTATCTGTGCAGTTGTGCAGACAATGAGGGCTTAGTGATGGAAAACCGCAATTTGTAACATCAAAAGTGGACCATGAGAAATTCCCTCGTCATGAATACAGGGTTTTAAAAGGAACCAATAGTTTCAGAAAGTTTTGTCAGGCTGTTTCGCTGTGGTGTGGTGAAGCATGTATTCCTGGTTTAGACTGGGTTTTGTCCTGGTTTAGATTTGGTTTGGAACGTAGACTGTATATACATATATAAATGGATATAGCTAACCTGCTGGCCGCATTCCTGGCTCCAAGTCACTTTACACTGGAAAACTGTCGTCTGTCTCTCTGTAACTGCTGCTGTCAGACTTGTCATTTTGATCTTAAAATGTTCATATTAACTCGCTCTACATAATCCTGAGGTTTTTATTTCGCTATTGTGTCGGTCACTCAAGATATGAACATTAATAACAGACAAATCAGGCACCTTCTTTCCTCAAGGTCGCTCCCGCTAGCGTTAGGAACAAGTTTGATTGAAAGCATTGCTAAGCACTTACTCCGTGCTAAACCAGCAGTGCCGACAGGAAGGGGCGCTACCTTCAACAGCCTCGCTACGAATTAGGTTCCTATGATTCCCGGTCGAAATTCCTAATATGGAACTCTGCTTCAAAATCGCCGCTATAACCGCTCTAGCCTCGATCAGCTTCATTTGACTGGAGCCGAAAGCTACGGGTGACGTCACAATCCCTCAGTCCACTTCTTTATACAGTCTGTGGTTTGGAAACTGCACTATTTTCTGTTTTTAATCCTAATTTAAAGATATACTATGTAACTTTTCTGGTGGAGGAAGTCCCATGTTGTCTCAATCAAGATTACTGCTTTGCCGGGAATGTTCCGGAGTATGGCATTAAGTTCATATATCTTGCATTTAAACAAACAAAAAAAAAGTATTGCTGAAAATACATCTCACGAACATGCTCGCCTCACCCCCGATCTGACCTGTAACTTGTCCCACTGACGTCACCTGCTTGTCTCCATGTAAATAGACACGTTTATAGCTATAATGTGGAACATGCCAGGCAAAGCAATAACATCTCTACGGAGACACGCTTCCCAGAAAAGTTACATGACGGACCTTTAACTGCTGCATGTATCATTTTGCTTGGGTCTTGATTTAGAGATGGTTTAGTCCAAATTTAAACCTTGTCCAGTCCCCGATTCAAACTACAAAACAGGATATTCAATCTTCTTTGTAACTTTTTGGTCATCATCTTTCAACAGTTTCTCAGCTGAAGAGGAAACATATAAATAAAAGAAAACTTGAGCTGTCAGGGCTGATTATGGTGAGCCGAGAGCATCATGACTAAAGGCCTGTGTGATTGGCTGTGTTGTCGTATGGGCCTTATATGCTTTGGCTGCACGCAGAACAAGCTGCAGAGACCTGGTCCATCTGGCTGCCGTATGCTCCTGTTTAGGCCCACAGATAGCAGCGATGAGTATGAAAGGGAAGTGCTGCAAAACTCCCAAATAATCTGTTCCAAATTACACCATGAAAAACACTGATTTGAACAAACAGGCTTATTCAAGTACACGACTTCGAACAAAAGTGGTTTAGGTTAAAGTTACAGTGTGAAACTCTCTGTCGCCTGCGTTTTTCCGAGGAAATAGAAAGTTAAAACCGTATTTCGGAACATTCTCCATGGAGATAGATATATTTTATGCTATACTGTGGGGTATTATAGCCAAAGCAGCAACATCTCCATGGAGACAAGCAGGAGAAAACCAAATAAGAGTCACGTTTGCGGAGATGCAAGCCAGCTCAGAGAAAGGACACATGTTTTTCAGTGCAATAAATAAAACAAAAAAAAAATCCCCCTCAAAAAACAGATGCTTTTATTTTAGTATATTTCTGGCAAAGAAGTTACATACTGCGGCTTTAAGTGTGTAGTCCCGGTCTAAAAATGGTTCTTATCTTTGGTTATTTAGACTTAAGATGTTGCATTTAGTCACAGTTTAGTCAACGTACAGCAGTGCATAGCTATTAACCTATAGACTGGCTTTAATCTGAAGGTGACAGGTCAGATCTGTGGAGAGATGATGCCGCTCACAATAAGAAAGTGTGTTTATCAAGGTATTTTTCAACATATGAAACACCTGTAATTTAACCCATGCAACATAAATCAGTTTGATGCCATACTGTGGAACATTCCAGGCAAAGCAATAATGGAGACATACCATCCACCAGAAAAGTTACATCGTACATCTTTAAATATCGTTGTAATTGGTTTAGTTCTGTTTAGACCCATAGGAGTTTTCGCTTGGATTGCATCGGACCTGGTTTTGTCATGTTTTAGATTTAAGTGTAGATAGATTTGTTTCCAGGCCACTGAATTTGGGTGGGTTTACTCTAAATATTGGCAAAATAAAGGTTTGGATTGTTAACAATAGTGGTTATGAATAATAAAAATATATTTGACTGGCTAGACCAGAAGCACGATGGGATAAACTGAAGCAGCCAGACTGTAGACCCGGTTTAGTTCTGGTTTAAGGCTAACCTCTAATCATCCTAATTCACATCTCCCTCCAAATAAACCAGCGTCGGCCATCTTGCTGCCCCTCTGACAGATCGCACATGGCAGCTATGCTAATTTGTCATATTTCTGGCTGCTGTTACACACTTTCTCTCACCCAGATGAATGTGGTTGGAATGTGCAGCAGTGGCAAGAAAACAAAGCGCTCTAGGACTCTCAAAGAATCATTCTCCAAATCTTAACCAAGTGGCACCAAATCGGCAGAGAAAGATCTTAAGGCTACCAAAACATGGCTGAAAGGTTAGCCAGTTGGAAGTCGCTAAAGTCAAACACATATGCTGCAAAATTCTAAATGTTTTTCTACTGTTTTTCTTTAATGATTTTAAATTCCAAATAAAAGAAAGTTATTCTCAGTAATGAAATTAGTTAAATGCGCTGTTTGTTATTTTTAATGTCTCAAAAACATGAAAAACAGAACTAGTTCGTTTTAAACACTTTGCATTGATCAAAAGTTATTCCTCACTTACCTTACGCATTTTGAGCATCATAATTATTCACCACAATGAGTTTATAAGCACTTTTCACAACCCAGAGACAAGAACGGAGTTTACAGTGATGGTAACGTTAGCAACAATTAGAGTGCTAACAGCGCACTTCCTGATTATCGGACAATAGCATGAGTTGTAACCATAGACTGTACATATAAATGGACGTAGCTAACCTGCTAGCCACCGCGTTCCAAATAGAAGGTGATCATGGGCGCACTTCTGGCTCCATTGACTCTGGCTTCAATTCACTTCATATTGAAAAACTGTCACCCCTCTCTCTGTAACTGCTGCTGTCAGACTCGTCATTTTGGTCTTAAATGTTCATATTAACCCTCTCTACATGATCCTGGTGTTTTTATTTCGCTATTGTGTCCTTAAATCAACATATGAACATTAATAAGGGACAAATCAGGCGCCTTCTTTCCCCGAGATCACTCCCGCTAGTGTTAGCAACAGGTTTGATTGACAGTGTTGCTAAGTAGTAAGTACTTTATACAGTTTGTTTGTAACGCAGAGTAAAACAGGATATTTTGTTTGTAGAGGAAAGTATATGGTGATTAAAAAGTTGCAAATTAGATTCAATTGTGATTAATATTGCAGCTCTAATGCCAACAACCAGACTACCTTAACTAACCATATAGCTTTGGCCATAGCATTACATTTTTGGCGCTTTTGAAGGAAAAGTCATTATTGTGATTAGTTACAGAGGTGGAAGCAGCTGTTTCCTGGATATATTTGGCGCGATGTGGTCTTTCAATTATGTAAACGCACATCTGCTCAGATTAATACGCGGTTTGTTTGTTCAGCTTTAATTGTGGAGGTTAGCGTCATTGTCATTGAACGGGTGAAGGTGAAACATTCTGGCACAGGGCTCCCATATTTGTATTGTGCTGTACTGGGATTAGCAAATAACAGATTAACAATAGACCGTAATGCACTGAGCTAGAAAGCTATTGAAATTAACAACACAGGTTTTCTCAGTTTGAAATTCAAATTTGTCTTCATTTATTTAATTTTCCATTCTATAAGGAACTTAACATAATTGGAAAAGCCAGAATCCTAATTTATTGTAAAACCAACAATCCTGGGAAGAATCTATATCAGTTTGTACCATAGACTATATATAAATGGACATAGCTAACCTGCTGGCTGCTGCCTTCCAAATAGAAAGCGATCATGGGAGCGCTTCTGAGTCCATCAACTCTGGCTCCAATTCTCTTTATATTGAAAAACTGTGGCCCTCTCTCTGTAACTGCTGCAGTGAGACTTGTCATTTTGGTCTTAAAATCTTCGTATTAACCCGCTCTACATGATCCTGGTGTTTTGATTTCACTATTGTGTCCGTAAATCAAGGTATGAACATTAGTAACAGACAAATCAGGTGCCTTATTTGCAGACCATCCTCAACAACAGCAGACACCCGCTGCACGAGACTGTGTCAGCTCAGAGAAGCAGCCACAGGCATCTCTCGCTGCGCAGTACAACTGAGAGGTTCAGGAGATCGTTCATTCCTGCTGCTATAAGACTGTATAATAGCTCTTGTTAATCGGGTGCACTTTTTTTTAAATCTTTGTACTGTTTGCGATTTTATATGTGTGCAATTTATGTTATGTTTTTGTTTTAGCTGCTGAACAAATGAATTTCCCTGGTCTGGGGATTAATAAAGTATCTATCTATCTATCTATATATTCCTCTGAGGTCGCTCCAGCTAGCGTTAGCAACAGGTTTAATTGACAGTATTGCTAAGCGCCAGCCCGTGCTAAACCAACAGTGCGATGACGTTACAATCCCTTAGTCCACTTCTTTAGACAGTCTATAGTTTGTACACTTAACAAAAAAGGAGGCTTAAAGGTCCTGAATTAGTACAGATGTATTGTATAAGCTCTTGAGGTCAAAATACTGTCTGCCGTGTGCTCTCTATGTCTAATTAGAAGGTGTTTTATTGTCCGATAATCAGGAAGTGTGCATTAGCCTGGAAGTTGTTGTTAGCATTACTATGACTGAAAATATTTTAAAATTAACTACTTCTGTTTTTCATGTTTTTAAGATAGTAAGAATCAGGTACAGCACCATTTTATTTTAAAAAATGACCGACATTTTAAAATTGAATAAGAAAAATACAGAGTTGATGAGTAAGATTGTGTAGCACTTGTGTTAGAGTTTAATGCTTTATTCTCTCACTTTTCATACTCAGTGGTGTTAACTACTTTTTAAGCCACAGTTTCCCTGGGGTAGACTGAGGAAATCATGCAGCCCAAACTGCTCTTATAGCCCCTATAACTGCAACTATCCATGCAACCGCTCACAAATCATTCATACATGGCAACGTGGACGTGAAGTGTCTTGCTCAAGTACACAATGACAGCATGTACTTTTCGGTGCTGGAGTCTAACTTCAAAGTGATCTAACTTACACTATACACGTCAGGTGGACATAATGTGGATAGTGATATAGAAGCAATGTAATACTTTTATGTTGATGTTTTTAGTTAAGTTTGCAAAGGTATTGTAGAAATAGGCGGTGTAACTAGCATAGCTGTATACACGCTACAGGCCTGTCCACATGTCTTATCCTCACTGGGAGATTGACAGTTACAATTGCACGCATATGCACTTGTGTTTCTTCCAACTTAATTCCAAGTCAGCGAAGGGTCAAGGATTTCTTTCAATCAAAAACTACGGCTTCTGACAAGGGGAACGTCTCTATCCTCCATCCTGAAAACACAAATTATAAGAATTAAAAGTGAAAGAAGCGGGATCACATCTGGGAACTGGCTGGAAGAGTTTTTTTTTCCCCAACAGAAAATAACTAGTGGGGAGTTGAGTTTGTGTCAGAGCGGCTCGAGAAAATAAGATATCACGTCCTCCTGTCATGTCAAGAAGAGAGAGAGGAAGAACTTTGTAGAGTGAAAAAGAGTTCAGGAAAAGTTCAAGTCTAAAACCGCTAACCATCCACATTCATCAGCTAGCATTGAGGCTAGCATCATATCGGCCAGATCTTTAGGTCTTTTTTCGTTGTACAATCTAACATCAAACCAAACATAAACCCAGTTCATTCAAGTGTTTCCGCTGTTATCAAAGAAAACATTATGACCACAGTCTGTCAATAATCTCTATACTTATTTCTAGAGAAAATGTATTTTGCCAGACATATGAACATGTTAAAAGTGCCAATAAACCAGGACTGAACCAGGTCTAACCCAGGACTAGAACAGGACTAAACAAGATCTAACCCAGGACTAAACCAGGTCTAAGCAAGAAATTACACTTTGACTAAACCAGGTCTAACCTAGGATTAAATCAGGATTTAACCAAGTCTAACCCTGAACGAACCCAGAACTAAACCAGATCTAACCCAGGACTAAACCAGATTTAACCCAGGACTAAATCAGGACTAATCCAGGACTATAACAGGTCTAAAGTACCTCTGGTAGATACAGACTACTGCAGACTGGGAACACCCCACAAGAGGTACAGATTGTGTCTATTTTAATCAACCAAGATATTCTGAATCAAACTGTCGGCATTTGTATGAAAGAGCCTAGTTACAGCTTATAAAATACAATTTTATGGAATCAAATATCTACGTGGTAATAATGCTAAAATATATAGTGCGTTTCTGCTTCCATTGGGCACACACACATTCATACACCAGTGTACATAGATACAGGGGGCAGAGCATGTTAAGTGTCTTGCCCAAGGACGCAACACCACTGTGCACCAGTGGGACCTGGGATTGAACCGTCAACCTTTGCAACAGTGGACAAACGCTCAAGTGAGTCACTACCGCATGTTTTGCTTAATCCCGTTGTCCCTTATGTCTTTATAATGACTCTTCATAGGACTAATAAAGAACAGGTGAGCTCAGTATTATATAACAGCACTGTTTAAGTTTACATAGTTTAGAATTTTGTGGTGAAACCTCAACTCTGCATGACACAATAAGAAATGCATTAGTCAAGAATTTGAAAATGTAATCAAACCTGACAATACAGCTGTTTAAAGAGTGAAGCTGTAGCCTTGCAGAACAGATGTACTGGATTATTCGACTTATTAATAATGAGTGAATGTTTTTGGTCAGAGCTCATTTTTATATAAAGTGCAGGGTGAAGGTACAGGTAACACACATAGACTGTATATATAAACTGACATAGCTAACCTGCTAGCCACCAAGTTCCAAATAGGCAGTGATCAACTCTGGCTCCAATTCACATTCTACTGAAAAACTGCCCCTCTCTCTGTAACTGCTGCAGTGAGCTTTGTCATTTTGGTCTTAAAATGTTAGTATTAACCTGCTTTATGATCTTGTTATTTTATTTCGCTATTGTTTCCATAAATCAAAATATGAACATTAATGACAGACAAACCAGGCACCTTCTTTTCCAGAAGTTGCTCGAGCTAGCGTTAGCAACAGGTTTAATTGACAGCGTTGCTAAGTGCCCGCTGTATAAAGAAGTGGACCAACAAATTTCTTTCTTTTAATTTTTATTTATTTATTTTTATTTTTTTTAAATTAGTGTCTTCAAGTGTCATCATAAAGCTTCGGTTTCCATCATGAGAAAAAGCAGCTCCCATTTCTTTGTTTATTAATATAATTCACATACTTCAGTATTTGCTGATAAAACTATATATCGTTTTCAAACAGCTGCTAGATTTATGGGTAAAAAAGTAATGCTATTAATTGAAAACCTTTGGTGCAGTTTGATCTAGATTGTTTCAGTAGTAAATATAATACAGCATCAAACCCATGTACATCATTACATGAACTAAACCTACACTTATCAAAAGCAATACTTTTGTTACCACTTTATAATATCTACACCTTAACTGCCATTTAAAGACAGGAACAAAGGCTTTTCAGAATTCATAATGAACAAATAGTTTATTAAGAATGACTGAGGCTTAGTGACTATTAAAAGAAGTTATACAAGGCCGTGGGGGTGGGGCATTTGCTAGAGACCTGCCAAAACAAATAAGCCATCTCTGTTATTTGTACAGAGTTAAATGATCTGTCTGTGTTAGACCTTCACAATAAAGCTGCTTCTGTAGTAGGGAAACACAGAGATCTTTATTTTGTAAGTGCCGCAGGAAGTGTTTAGTCACCATTAGCGCAACCTCCACACTCAGAGGAGGAACTTGAGTCTTGTTTGTTTCTCTGCGGTCTTGGATTATTTATTGTCTGTTCTACTAATGTGACAGGAAAGCACATTTGTGTACAGGGTCTGAGAGCAAAGATGGAGTTAGAAGTGTGAAGCGAGCTGAGCAGAGAGGACAGTGAGCACACGGGAGAGAGCCCACGGGAGAGAGCCTCGCTGAATCCATCTGTGATGGTCGCCTGTTGTTATTGGCATGTTACATGTTACATACTGTGTGTCTGAAATATGCACTTAAAATTAAGATTTGACTTATTGTGAGCAGTTTTGGCACCATCTTCACCTCAGCACCTCCTAAACAAAACTATAACTCTGACATAACCCCACTGCTATGGGGTTATGTCAGAGATACTGCATTTCTGTGCTGTACTGGGCACTCACTGCCAGCTCAGTCCTTGTTATGCTGGCCTATGTCATCAGAGGTATAATACTCCCTACAATGGAAACAAAGCCAACCTGCACTAGACTGGACTGGACAACACTCTCATAATGTCTCCAGTTGCTGGGTCCGTTAGATCTCCAGCCTTAAGCCTCTTTTCGTCAACTCTCAGGCTAACATTTATTCTGCAACAGATTAAAAGTTATAAATTACGTAGCTGCTGAGTCTGAATCGCTGTTAATTAACTATTTGCTCATTATGACTGAAGTCTTTGTTCATGCTTTACTAAGGGTAATGAAGGTGTAGTTATTCTAACACGCAAGCGACTTTTTCCTCCTCATCTTGTGTAACGTTGGGGCCAAAAACGACATTCCATGTTAGCTGTCAGATCAGATAAATCCAAAGCCTCCTCTGACATCTGCATTGGGATAAGCTGATGGACTGTTCCTCATGTTTGTTGACGTCACCTAGACTGGAGCGGGTTAAAGAAATAGTCCGTGTTTATTATGCTCAGATGCAAAAGAAACAATAGCCCTTGTGTCAGTATGATGTCGTTGATTTAAGGCTTTTTTTGTTATGCTTGGAAATACTGTCAAAGTATTACGTACGCCTTAGAAGTCATGCATCAGCGTTTAAAAGTGCACACAAAAATAAAGAAGAGATAGTTGAAGAAAATAAAAAACGCAGTCCCAGTCTCACAACGGTAAAGATGCAGTTCTCGAATCAGGACTTATTTCGGGGTAAAAAGTGCCATCCCATTCATTTACTCTGAGAATTTGGGAAAAGTTTAAAACGACTTCGTAATCCGTAATCCGGCAGCCCCATGCAAAATAATACAACCCGAATAACGATGGCGTCGCCAACGGCAACACGGCATAAGATGAACTGAAGGCGACAGTAGGTCAGTTTGGCGTTTGACAGCAGATCCAAAGATTCCCGATTCGAATCCTGCCCTCAACATAAACATTGTTGGTTGAGCGGCCCGATCCAGTGACCCACACGTTGGCGGTACGATTCCAGCTCCCACAGATGAATGCTGTTGCTGTGTCCTTGGGCAAGACACTTAACCCACCTCACCCCTAATGTCTGCGTCCCCCGGCACATGAACGGGTGAGCACTTTAAGTACCTTGAAGTGCCGTTCGTAGAAAATTTATATTCTGGTACAGTTAATAAAAATCTGTCTGCAAAGATGAACCTGATTCAGTGGTGGTTCCCTTAATTGAAAGCGGCTCCCCTGACTCCCTGATTAATTTCTGTTTGAGTTGATGTAAATTGACCCATCCAGCCGCGAGGTACAAGATAGCCTCTCCACTGATGTGTCATTACAGTCCCACAGTGCTCCTGGCCCCAATATTTCATGCACCACAATGAGCTCATATCAAATGACTACAAACATCAAACTAAACCAAATTACTTCTCATGGCTGGTAAACATGCATGTCTCTGCCCAATTTAGATTTTTTTTATTGGAATTATGGTCAGGTTAGATATAAGCGAATACAACACAACGCTGAATTCATTTTGTTTACTTAATGTACATTGCATTGTGCTTGCCTGGCAAATCCAGATTGATATCTCTTTGTATTTTTTATACACATTGATATCGGTCTGGCTCCCACGTCCTCTGTTGCATCTAAAGTCCCGGTCAAACATGATCATCCAATCAGATCTGTGTTTTTTTTTTTTTAATGACACATGTGGAAAGAGGGAGCTCATTGATCACCTATGATTTACAAATAAAATAAGCTGTATCTCACCTCAGATTAACAGAGTTTAGCGCTTCGCTCATTTATTCTGCATAAATCCGTGATCCATGTTTTTCAGCCCATCGGGATATTTTTTTCCGTTATTTTTTCGCATATGGGCGGGTTGTGCGTGTCACTGATTGGCTAATCCACCTGTCAATCACAGCCGTTTGAAAACAGGGAGATTCAGACTCACATCTTTAAGTATTAAAAAAGTGTGTGTTCTGGATCCCAGGGAAGCACTCTGTAAGAACAAAGTGCAACTACAACATCAGCTTTAATAAGGGAATACAGAGCATGAGTTTAATGATCCATTTAAAAGTAATACTTTTAATAGAATATTAAAGAAAAAAAAACTTTCATTAACTTATTTCAGCAAAGCTAGTTTAAGATAACTAAATACTTACATTTGAAGTAAGGCATTCATTCATATTCCTAAAATGTTAGATATATGGGTTTCAGCTTCCTGTTAAAGGCAACATTTTTGAGGACTTTTTACCAGTCATAAGATATAATATTTTGATTCAAATTGTTAATCACTATGGCAACAGTCCTAATTTTTCATTATTTTGAAACCCATGGATAGTGAATGGCTGTCAAAGCTTATAATGCTATTGGTTAAAGCCAACACACAGATGCTAGGATCCATCACTACTATAGACTGTATATATAAATGGACGTAGGTAACCTGCTAGCCACTGCGTTCTAAATATGAAGTGATCATGGGTGTGCTTACGGCTCCATCAACTCTGGCTCCAATTCACTTTACAATGAAAAAACTGTGGCCCCTCTCTCTGTAACTGCTGCTGTCAGACTTGCCACTTTGATCTTAAAATGTTCATATTAATCCACTTTACATGATCCTGGTGTTTTATTTCGCGATTGTGTCTGTAAATCTAGATATGAACATTAATAACAGAAGAATCAGCGTCTTTTTTCCCCAAGGTCACTCTGGTTAGTGTTAACAACAGGTTTGACAGCGTTGCTAAGCGGGAAGGAGCCTTCATCAACCTTGCTCTGGATTGGCTCTTTGGTTGCTATGATACTCGCGGTCAGAATTCGCCCCTATAACTGTTAACTGGTATACTGATAATGTCATAAAAAATGTATTAATGTGGTAATGAAATAAGTTTATGTATTATTTGAACTGATACTATGGCCCATTCCCCATTCATATTCGATATAATAACACTGAGGTCCACACATTTCTCCTACTTCGCTTCTGATGCGGCAGATCTGGCTTCTATAAAGACGTTGGGTAAGATTACAGCTAAATCAGTCTTGTGGCTTTTTCTCTGGGAAAACTTATGAAGTCCTAAAAATCTGCGAGTTATGAACAGGGGAAACAGCAGGACTTCCCCCTCCTGAGACGCCTCCCTCTCTGCTCAAAGTGAAATCTAATACAAGCGTCACTGATCCTACCAATAATGAGTTAGTGACAGGCTGCGTGATAGCATTATAACTCACAGAAGCTTCTTAAATCCTACACAGGTACACGACCCAGAGACAGTAAAGCAGTCATTTCAACTCATATATTCTTTAGAAATTCATCTGGCACATAGTTTAAGCTCGTGGATACTGGTTATTTTAGTCATTTTGATTGTTACTGGATCCACGTCAAAGGTGCACTATATATTTTCTGGTGATAGCGTCCTTGTCTCCATGGAGATGCTGTCATTCATACTTTGGCATTAAAGAGCCCGTATTACGCTATTTTGTGATCTCTGTTATAATGTTTCCTCATCACAAACAGACCTGGAGTTGTGTTTTGTTTCATTCACACATGTTTAACACACAAACCTTGCAGATTTAGGCTGAGTTGTGTTTTTAAACTCCATACACCTTCACTAGAATAATTTGGATCATTTCAGCCCCTCTCTACTGAACTAAAGGTAAAAGGAGCTGTTGCCTTGAAAACTACCACTTCATGACATCACAATGTGGAACAGAGCATTTCGAGCTTTGGAGATGTGACAGACTAATAATAAAGTGTTACTCAAACATGTGAATGAAACAAAACTCAACTCCAGGTGTGTTTTTGAGGAGGTAACAGCATTATCACATGACTTAAAGCTCACAAGAGTCAATTTTGCGTAATATAGAACCTTTGAACATATCTACTTGACTTTTTAAATTCAGTTATGAGGTTTTTGAAAAATACAGGTTTAAGAGAAGTTTAATGCCATACTATGGAACATTCCAGGCAAAGCATTAACATCACTATGAACCCTCTCCCTGAAAAGTTACATAGTGCACTTTTAAGCTCCAGTTTAGCCCCAGTTTAGACCCGGTTCTGTTATTGTTCTGGTTTAATCCAAGTTTAGTCCTGAGAAAATGGTTAAATCCTCGATGTGTGCCTTGATACCCTAGTTTAATTTTGTTTTTTAGTTCTCAAATAAATATGTTTCTCCAATTCTGGTTAAGTTCTGGTTTAATACTGACCTGGTTTAGTCTTTGGTTGGTGATATGTTTAGTCCTGGTTCAGACTTGGTTTAGTTATTAGACCTGGATCCTCGTCTGGGTCTGGTTTAGTCCCTGTTTAGTCCTCATTTAGACCTGGTTCAAGTCCTGGTTTAGCAACTTTTACATTTTTTCCTGTTTATCTGATTTATAGGCACCTTTCACTCATTTTCTGTCATGTGTAAAAGTCTTGGCACTTGCATTTCTATTGTTAGTGAACATGAAATCAGTTTTGTGAAGTAGCTTGGTTCCAATTGACTGTTGGGGCATCAATCACTTTTTGCCAGCTGATTTTGATTAGCCTACCGTGACTCGCGCTAGAAGACAGGACTGTGTTTACAAAGGACATACAACACCACTGAAGTTAGCACATAGTCTGTATATATTTAGGCTAGAATAGGCTATGGTCCTTTTGAAGATTGTGATTTCAAAGTGCAAGAAAAAGGAGCTACAAACAGTTTCGCCTCATGTTGATAGTTGTTTAGGATCAATGGACAAAGAAGAACCCGCTGGGAAAGAGGTGAGATGATTAAAGCAGCATGGGGATTGAGACACGAGTTCTGTCAATTAACACAGCAGACACTTTCAGACTAGAAATGTTAAAATTATGCATACTGAATTCAACAACATTTAAAATTCAAAATCTGGTTAAACAAAATGATCTTCCATATAAATTAGTCCTGCTTTAGTCTTAGTTTCTCCAAAATTGTTATTACTTTTTCTTTCTTTCAGTCTCTCTTTGAGCCATACCTGCATTTTGTAAAGCCTCATCGGTTCACACAAACTCTATTTTAATCCAACAAAGATGCTGCTTATGAGTTTATTACACATGTGAGAAGTAAACAGATTTTGTGGTTTGTCCTTTAAATAATCTTAGACCTGCAGAAATCAGATTATCATCAGATTTTGGTGTGCATGTAAACAAATCCAGTGAAAATACATTATAAAGCAAAGGAACAGGTTACAATGGGGTTTCTTATCTTCACTTGGGAGCTTGTGGTTCACTGGTCAAACCACACAGCCACCGCTCCCAGCCCACAAAGATCTGTCTTACTTTAGTCCCAATAGAAACACAACACTGTACATTACACGTTATCAGATGAATCGTTTCCAAAAGAGCTAAAAATCTCTAAATATATTTGACTTAACGCTAGCAATTTAAGTGTCCTAGCCTCCTAGTGATTCGGACACACAGCTCACTGCTTTCAGGTCACATGACTCTCGCATCTGGGTGAAAAAAAACAAAAAAACGTTGCTAAACTCTGATAAAACTTGATTTCTGTCATAAATAATGATCAGATTGGACTGGCAGAAGTATTTATGGACTAATAACGATCATACACGTTTTTGTCAAGCTGGGTCTCACATAAACTGACTCGATTTAAACATTTTTGTCTGAGATGTGGAAATTCTCGCTCTTTTAACAGCTCAAGCTAAGGTAAGTGGCTAACGCTAGCAACTTTACACAGCAACGGTTTATTTAAGACTGTTTTAATCATAATCAGGATCAGAAGAGTGAGATAAACCAGTGCTTCAGTCGGTTGTGTTGTGTCCAGTTAAAGACCCGTCTCTGTCCACTATTGTTTCTAACTCTCGCAATGCATTGTGGTCTATACTGACCACCAAAGCCCACTACTTTTCAAGGTGCATTATGGGAAACTTTGGGTGCACTATGTTTTTGCTCCTTGGTAATTCCGGCTGCACTAAAAATGGCATAAACCCTAAATAGTGCCCCCTGTAGTTAATAGTGTGGACATTCGGACAGAGCCCCAGTAGATGACCTCAAAGCTATGGGCAAAAAAGTGTAAAGTGTTTGATTATAAGAATAGCAGAGACAATTACCTGGTAGAGACCTGGAGTAATTAATAATCTACAAATTACAGTATGGCATTCAAATATATCTATTTCCATGGAGACAAACCACCAGGCCAAGTTACAGGTCAGATCTGCAGATAGAGTTTTTCCGCTGCTGTTTTGAGCACTAAAACACCTGTAAATCAATAATAATAAATCTATTCTGTCAAATGGACAAAAGTTTTAGAGTGAAGATGTTTCAGACATCCATGAGAACATGTTTGTGGCAGCCCTCCTATCAGAAAAGTTACATAGTGTACCTTTAAATGCTTTTATGGAAAACATCAATCACAACAGGAATCATCTTGTCCGTGATCTCATCTTTCTTTTGTACAGATGTTAAAGATAATTTGACAATGATCTAGCGACGTTTCAGATTTAAGACACGGTGACAATAAAACCTAACCTTCTGAACATGCAACATTTCCATTGGACAGTAACAAATGACATCTTGTCTGCTGTAAATCCAGAGCAGATAAGGTTGCAGGTAACGGATTGTCTGACAGCGGGACGGCTAAAGTTGGCGCTCCTATGTCAAAGCTTTATTAAGGCTTTTGATTATAACCAGCTGCCCCTCAAAATGTGAAAGACCATAGGAGCTAGAGTGACTTATAACCCAAAATGATCCAATGATGCTCTATGTGGAAGGATCTGAAGGACTTTGGGATCGTACCAAGAATGGAAACAGCATGATACAATAGAGAGTGCAGTGTCATAGATACTAGTGTGGGAGGACAGACACTACTGTCTATAATAATAATTAATATATCAGCTCATAGGTAAACTTCAGGTCATACTGAGAAACAATGGGTCATGTCCATAGACTGTATATATAAATGGACATAGCTAATCTGCTAGCCACCGCATTCAACATAGGAAGTGATCATGGGCGTGCTTCCAGCTTCACTCTGGCTCCAATTCACTTTCAATTGAAATACTATCATCCTTCTCTGTCAGAGTGCTGCTGTCAGACTCGTCATTTTGGTTTTAAGATGTTGTTTTAATCCCTTCTACATGATCCTGGTATTTTTATTTTGCTATTGTGTCTGTAAATCAAGATATGAACATTAATTATAGACAAATCACGAGTCTTCTTTGCCTGAGGTTGCTCACGGTACCATTAGCAACAGGTTTGGTTGACAGCGATGCTGAGCGCCCGGTCCCTGCTAAACCAGTGGTGTGGGCAGGACGGGGGGTTCCTGGCTCTTTGGTTGCTATGATACTTGCGGGTCGTAATCCTAAATATATAACTTTGCTTCAACTTTTGCCCCTGTAACTTCTAGCCTCAATGAGTTTCATTTGACTGGAGCTGAACACTACGGGTGACGTCACAGTCCATTTCTTTATATCGTCTATGGTCATGCAGAGTAAGGTATGTGTTGATAATGATTGGCAGCCATGTCTCTGTCAGCCCCAGGGCAGCTGTGTCTATACTCGTGGCTTAACACAATAAAGTGAGAATGTGAATGAATAATGCAACATCTTTCACTTTTAAAGGTGCACTATGGAATTTTTTTGCTAGGCGATATGCTTCTTGATTGCCTCCATGAATCTCCCTGTTACAACATGACATTAAACTTAAAATTACATATGTTTTTGTTGCTTAAAAATACATATGCATTCTTCTCTTCTTTTCTCCACAGATCTGACCTAACTTCGCCTGGTGGCGTCACCTGCTTGTTTCCATGGATATGTTAAGTTTAATGCCATACTGTGAAACATTTCATACAAAGCAGAGATCAGAAATATTACATAGCGCACCTTTAAATTTAGTTGAGTTGACAAATTGTAAAGATAATTCCTTATTAATTATTATTAGGCTGAAGTTTTTTAATTTATATCAATATAACATGCCTTTGCAGAGGTATAAACTTTTTTTTTCTTTCTGTAAACACTTTCTCGACCGTATAATCCGGCAATGGAATTTATCTTTCCAGTGTGACAAGCCAGACTGACCAATGACTGTTGTTGACCAGTGCAACATAGAATGTGAGTATGAGATGACCAAGTGTTATTCTGGGGCTGTATTTTTCACATGTTGTATGTTGAATGTGACATGTAATCTGTCTAGCACAAAACCCAGGTGTGATCGCTCAAATTCTGCTCCAGGAAAATATTAATTAGTCGAATTGGGGCAGGCATCAGTCTTTGAACAACATGGTGTCCGACAGGGATGAGGAGGAGTTCAGTGGAGTACTACCAACTACCAAAAAAACACATCTTTAGTGAAGTTAATAAACCTAAAATAGCTTAAAGGTGTACTCTGTGACTTTCCAGGTGGAGGGTCATCACGATTGTCATTGCTTTGTCTGAAATGTTACACAAAATGATATGTATGCATTTATTTAATTACAGGTGTTCATTCTTGAGCTTATTCTTGAGTCCATGTTTAGTACTGGGTAGCTTTACTACTACCACTACTACTATTACTACTACTACTACTACTACTACAGATGGTGTCCAAGAGCTTATATAACTACAGTACATTCCCTGTTTTTGTATCCCAAATAAAAATCCATACATCAATGTTGAACCTCATCATAATTTTTTCAGGATTTGGTCCAAAAACTTGTCATATTAATCTCGTGGCATTAGGTCATTTCAGCTGACAACAAACAGGAGGAGCTTTGGAGTTGAATAACGGCACTACTTTCTGAAGCGTGTTGTGAAAGAATCTTTTGTTTATTTAAACTGACAGAGAACATGCTGAACTTTTAGCTAGTTTTTGTTTCATGTGTATGGGCCTAGTAATTACAGAGATATTAACCACAAACTAGGTCACCACATCTGCAAATTCCACCATAGAATTCTGACCAGTCTCCAGCTCCATTTCACACTATAGAGATTCTACAGTGTAATCTATTAACTTCATTTCGATGAGCGTTCTCTGTATGTCTCTGCTACAGGAGGGGAACTGGAAAATACTATACATTTGCCGAGTCTGCATATTCATTCTTGCAGTGTTTCACATTCGCACAATGCACTTTGGGAGTCCATTGTTCCCATATGAGCATGTGTAGCATTATGCACATTAAAGCAGTAAAAAGTGCTTTTAAGGTGAGCTGGTGGTAATTGCTATGAAAACATTTAGTCGCAGCAGGAAGACAAAAGGAAATGGCATCAATGGACTGTTCACAGACTGTATGGGCAACGTTTAGGCTCCTCTTTTATTTGGTCAGAATGTATTGTTATATTTCTTGTTCAATTTTAAAGCTGCACAATGTAACTTTTATGGTGATGGTGAGCGGAGGGGGGGGGGGGGGGGATCAATCACCAGATGTTTTGGTTTGCCTGCAAATATGGCAATACATTTATAGATTATATATTTAGGAAAAAAAAAAAGTCTTGTCGATTTCTTGTCTCAATGGAGAACTTTGTAATGGTATAAAGAATGCTATATTGTGGAACATTCTTACCAAATAATATTCATGGAGACAAGGACTTGCAGAATATTAAGTACCTTAATAAACTTTTTTTTTAAAAATATAGTTTATATAGTTTCAAACAATTCACTGATCAGATTTTGTATAAAAGACTAACCTAAATGCTAAAACAGTTTTAAAATGCAACAAGTAACTTTTTTCATGTCTACTTCATACTTTGGCGTAATAACAATATTGGCAGCAGTACTTGTATTTATAATTGACTACCTTTTAGTCATGTAACTGTACTTTTACTTGAGTAGCAATTTCAGTACTCCTCCTTCACCGCTGATTACCACAAACACAAAATTGCAGCGGTCCTAGAATAGTGTCTTGCGGTACCCACTTAAACATTACATTTTGATGCTTTAACCGCTCACAAACTCCTGACCTTTGCCTTACTTGAAACACAATATTTCATGCTAACGCTAACCACGCGCTGCCAACGCTCCAGTCTGCGACCACAAATATGGCATATCGCTGGGACCCTATGTTGAATCCAGAAATGATGATATTGCACATATTCATAGTTTGCTGAAATGCAAAATGACAAAATTCCTCCCTCGGCTTGTGCAACCACTGTGTTTTGTTATTTTTGGCAACGGTTTAAAGAGACATCTAAATACGCATATGTTCTTGATAAGACGCAAGGGTTAGACACACCTTATGGAGACTACTACAGCCCAAATAATTACAGTAATATATTGTTTTTTAAGGTTAGCTTAGCATGCTATAGATGTGAAACGCAAGTGGCAGTGGCGGGTTACATCTGTTACATCTTAAGAGCTGAAAAGCCAAAAATAAAGTTATTGGGTTGGGCCCCTTCTTTTGCAGCATTTACAGAAATCAGCTGGAGGACAAATGCTGAATTCCTACTCAATGGGACGTCCCGAAACACACATTTAGTACAGTGTAATAGCAGACCCATGTGCGTTAGGTATGGGCGCAGGCAAGCAGGCAGAGAGGAAATGGAAGACTCATTACATGGATGGGTTAAACAGAAACATTGTGTTGGAGCTAACATCAAGGGATTAGATTGTATCTTCACAAAATGACATACTCTGAAAGGGAAGAGATCCTTAGCCAGCTCTTAAATTTCAACATTTAATGGCATCTTATCTCAATGCGTCAATGACATTGTTTCAGTCACTTTGCATTCCCGTAGATTTACATCTCTCTGAATTGTCAGTGTGGGGAATTGCTAAGCATATTAACGCTTGACAAAGAAGGATTTGCTCTGTCTTGTCTTTCTCGTCATAAACGCACGACAAAACGCACGCTTAATCTGCCGCGGTTTAAAGAGGCATTTGCCACACTACCTGAGCGAAATGTTGAACCCATTTCGGAGACAATGAGAGTGATTTCCTCATCTGGAGAAGAGGATCAGATAAATCAGGGAAGTGCAGCCAGAACAAAGTCAACAAAAACTTATTTTGACAAAGACGAGAGATGAGCGTCTGAATCCAATATCGCTACGAGTGAAACGTCCAGGTCATCCGAGTTCGACCAATCACAGCCCTCCAACTGAAGCTGGTTTTCTTTAAGGGGACAAAGTGCATCCTACCTTTGCACGCTAACATGCTAGCTCGCCAAATGCCCGTTAAATATCAGATCATACTATACTACTACAATACTACAATACTATCCTTACTTTCGAAAAGAGCACATGTAGCTATCCTGAGTTGGCAAAGCAATAGTCTACCTCTTATGAAGTGACTTAAAATTTTCAACCAGATGCCCTGTTGAGGGACTGTCAGAGAAGATAATGGATTTTTGACACATTTTGGTTTGATTTTTCTTTAATTAATAGCGATAATAACATTTAGGGTCATAGTTTATTTCTATTAGAGCAACCTTGTGGATAAAATGAATTGCGATAGCGTCTCCACAAAGGATCTCTTAAATTTCTTCCAGCTATTTCTAATTATAGCCAAAGTTAGATTAGTATTTAAGATTGCCCTATTAAAAACTAGCTCTTCTCACAATTGTGGTTTCTCAATATGAAAGACCAATCTGCCCAGTCTCCTTGTCGATCTGTGTCAAATTCTTGTTGCAATTCAAATCACAAAATCCTAAAAGGTTCATGTTTATCTAAATCCTGTATTCAAATGGCTGCTTCATCTATATCTCGGGCATTTGATGCATGTACTACACCTAAAACAGAAATCCCCTGTAGTCGTGCATAAGCATGACTTGCCACGTTTGCAAAAAAATCTCTGAATGATAAATAAAAGGTAATGATCCTATTATCATGCAGTGGTCCTGAGCGCTGCGCCTCACCTTTCTATTTGAATAATGATTTATAATCATATTAGCTCTCTCCGGAGCCCTGCTCTGGAAAAGTAAAAAGCTATTATCCAGTTGTCAGGCTGTGCGAGATGCCGAGGGAGATGGAGCGACGCACACAGACAGTATACACACACACACATGGACGCGCACACACACACACACACACACGCACGCACACACACACACACACACACACACACACACACACACACACACACACACGCACACACACACACACACACACGCTGCACTAACATCTACAGGGAAGGAACGCTCAGCTGCCTTTGAAATCTGAGCTTTGTTTAATCTAAGCTGGTATCGCAAGAAATGTAACTGAGTTTGGCAAATTGTTCTGATCAATTACAACTCGATATCAGGTTGATGATTATACAAAAAATAGCTATGGTAATAACTGAAAATACTACAATACAGTGTGAATTATTTTTGGTTTTGGGGCAACAATAGCTCAGCCATTTGAACCTCTGCCCACAAACCCATAATGTTGTTGTGTTCTTGGGCAGAACACTCCACCCCCCTACACCCACCCACCAATTATTGTGTATGAGTGACAAATAACAATAGAAAGTACAGGTGGGTGATATGGCCAAAAATGCATATTATAGTGTTTGTGGAGCCAGATCACGATTTCAATTTTATCAGGATCCATGTACAGTTTGTTATTTCCTATTGTCTTTTAGAGGTAAATACAGTCATCTGTTTCTTCTTTAAAATCACGCTTCATTGTGATTAGTTAAGTCCAGTTGTCACACACATAGACTGTATGAAGAAGTGGACTAAGTGAGTGTGACGTCACCCATAGCGTTCAGCTCCAGTCAAATAAAGCTCATCGAGGCTAACAGTTATAGCGGCAAATATTTGAAATTCCCGCTGCCGTATCATAGCTACCAAAGAGCCAATCTGGAATGAAGCTGTTGAAGGTAACGCCCCTTCCCGCCGGCACCGCTAGTTTAGCAGGGAGCGGGAGCTTAGCAACGCTGTCAATCAAACCTATTGCTAACGCTATTTGGAGCGACCTTGGCAAAAGAAAGCGCCTGATTTGTCTCTTATTAATGTTCATATCTTTATTTACGGAAAAAATAATACCAGGATCATGTAGAGCGGGTTAATACGAACATTTTAAGACCAAAATGACGAGGCTCAAGGCAGCATTTACAGAGAGTCTGGCAACAGTTTTTCAATGTACAGTGAATTGGAGTCGATGGAGCCAGAAGTGCGCCCATGCTCACTTCCTGTTTGGAACACGCCGGCTAGTATGTTAGCTATGTCCACTTATATGTACAGTCTATGTTCACACAGAGGCTAACCAATACAAGCAGACAGTTGTATTAAGTAGAGAAATAACTGTCCAGACATAACAGAAAACACATCCAAGCCAAACACTTGTATTTCTAAATAAGTGACTATAAACTGCCCATTGAGAGTGAATGTACATGTATGTCTGTGTCAGCCTTGCAACTAATTAACTTGCAATACTAATGAAATATTTTTGTATCAATGTGCTGTGACACATTTTGGAGATTGGTGAGAGACATACAGACTAATGCACACAGAGAAGACGAAATAAGATATCACGCATCACTGATCAATACTGCCACATCCGGCTCTAATCCCCTAAAACAGATCAGAGCAGAGGCCGGGCGGGTTATCTCAGCTCAAGTTGTTTACCTTAAAAAGCGCTTTTGATTGAAACTCCGCACATGCAGTTTGTCATTAAGCTATTTCTCCAGACAGCTCTCAGATTGGCTTACGAGATTGCAGAAATGTTGAGGAATGGCAAATACAAAACACAAATAACTTTCTTTATAATGTATAGGGCTGCTCTATGCGTATAGCTCAACACGAGGTATTTGGTTCATATTAATCGTGGGACGTTTAATGCGTTTGTTCTTAAGGAGTGGGAGGGGTTTGAATGTGGGGAAGAAGTTTTAGTTTGAGTGTTTAAGTTGCAATGTTTGAAATTATGTTCTATAAAAATGAATATTAGATACAAAATTGAATTAGCATGTCTGAGAATATAATTAATTAGTGATTATTTCCAACAATGAGGGTTAGTGTATATTTAAAAGTGGAGGATCTGCCAACTGAATGTCCCACAGTATGTTATTAAATGTAATTTCCATGGACATGGAGTGATAACCATAGACTGTCTATATAAATGGATACAGCTAACACGCTAGCCGCCACTCCAATTTACTTTACATTGAAAAATTGTCACTCCTCTCTCTGTAATCGCTGCACTGAGCCACATCAATTTAGTCTTAAAATGTTCGTATTAACTCGCTCTACACGATCCTGATATTTTTATTTTGCTATTGTATCCCTAACTTAAAATATGAACATTAATAACAGACAAATCAGGCAACTTCTTTCCCCGAGATTGCTACCGCTAGCGTTAGAAACAGGTTTGATTGACAGCGATGCTAAGCGTCCACCCCCTGTTAAACCAGCGGTGCAGACAGGAAGGGGCGTTGCCTTCAACAGCCTCGCTCCGGATTGGCTCTTTCGTAGCTATGATACTTGCGGACAGAATTCCAAACATGGAAATTGGCTCCAAATTGGCCCTTATAACTGCTCTAGTCTCGATGAACTTCATTTGGCTGGAGCCGAACGCTGGGTGACGTCACACTCACTTAGTCCACTTCTTTATACAGTCTGTGGTGATAACTTAGCTGCTAATTCACTGAAAACAAGGAAAAAATTATATCTATATTTTTGAAACTACAAAGTATTGCTAGTATCTAAATGACTGAATTCCTTGGCTCGATAGGCTAAAACCTGCTTACATATTTTGAATCTCCCCTGATTTGCATGTTGATTGTTTAACATCAGATATTTCAAGCCTGACTTCATGAAATCTCCCATCGTATGATCACCCTAGAGGACAAAATCATATTGCGCAAACGCCATCCAAAAAAAGGAACAAAAACAGGGGCCATTGTGCACAAAGAATCCTTGGCCTAAACATGCCATTTTAGCACCAGTCAGCTGTGAACATGACTTGGCCTGACCTCACCCCATCTTAAGCGGGCTCATTTGGCTTTCAACAGGGCTCCAGTGACCACCGACACAATGAGAGGGCCAGCCACTATAGTAATTACACCATGCAAATGCCATTCTCCCGTTTTATACAGGCACTGTCATATCGCGCTGCTTGGTTTTATCAGAACGAAGCACGCAACATCTGTGGCACTGGGAAGGAATACAGCGGGGATGGTCTTTCATTCATTTGTGTGAATACTGGCCCCAGCTATAGACTACTGGGTTTACTGTTCAAAATGCATATGGGTTTCAATGTGTTTTTGGTATATGGAAATTGCACCGTTTAGTCCTTCGTGTAGAGCTTTACATAACTACACAGCCTTAATAAAGGATTAACTAAGACTTAATTCATAATGAACAACTAGTAGTGATGGGACTTTTGACTCTTATCAGATCTGAATCTTTTGGATCCATTTAAAAGGCTGGCTCTTTTTATATTTATTTATGTGAGAGCTCTAAGATGTGTTTAAAATGGTTCAAACTAAGACTGGAGAGTTTACCCTTTATGAATTATGAATAACTCTTTGTTTCTATGTTGATTCTTGTGTCAGTTCAGTGTTAATCAGTGTAAAAATGCGTAAAATCAAGAAAAAGATTTAGTTATTTTAAAAATTAGATCCAGTTCCAATCGTTCACATTAAGGAACCGTTAAAGTCGACTCTTTCATGAACGTCGCATCACTAACAACTAGCTGTTCTACTGATTCAGTTTAATTAAAGGGTTAGGGTATTAATTAAGTAGTAACTAAACCTGAACCATTCTTAATAAACTAATTGTTCAGTGGATTAAGTCAAAATCTGGGACTAAACCCAGATCTAATCCTGGACTAAACCAAACTCAAATCAGGACCATCAGGATAAGCGTGAACACAGACACGGCTATTCCAAGATTATTGAACTGGTTTAGACTGGTAAGGATTGAGTAAGTCCGAGTTTATACCTTACTTTTCCTGGTTTTGACAACAGGTCCCATATATCCAGACTTGCGGCCGCTACTTCATATGGAAGAGGAGTCATTGCTGGAAGAAAAAAGAAGAAGAAAAAAGGCTTTAAAGATGCAAAACACCAACTACAGCCAAAAGTACAGCTACAGTGAACAATGAACGCCCAACATTTCTCTCCACATTGAAAATCTCTCCATTTACAATTTAATTAATGAGAAAAAAACCTTATATACAAAACTTACATTACTGTGATACTAGTATCTTTACAGATATTTTGTCAAATTGCATTCATAATATGGATGGTCCAATCTGGAATGTTAGTTTTGCTGATATTAAACTGATATAACTGATATAAACTGATATTTGCTGATACCGAAATTAAGCTTTTAAAATCCATGGAAAGGACCACAAATTTACGTTGCGTTATAGTAAAGCTCACGATTTTACTTTTTGCTTTGATAAAAACAGCAAAATGTATTTATATAAAGAAATTTTTAGCCACTAGTCTGTTCAGATAGACAAATGTGAGCACAGGATAATTTGGAAAAGACATAGGGCCAAACTCAGACTGGAGCCGTGCAGGAAAATATCAGTGCCAAATATCGGTTACATTTTGATACCGATATCTGTGGAAGTCCTGCTATCACATAACCCATCCCTAATTCATAATTGGTCTAAGTCTTCACTCCGAGTGCATAATCTTAACCACTCGGCTAAATAGGTGGTTTGTCAGGTAGCGCGGAGCAGCTGGTACAAGCGTCTGTGTTCCCCCAATGGACCGTTCAGTGCGCACTTGGCTGCCGACCAGAGAGGATGATGGGTAAACCTCTGCTCCTCTGCGTTCCTCTCTCCTTTCACCTGTCTCCATCGCTGCTTTTTTTTTTCCCTTCTTCTGTTCTTTCAAACCCAGAAATATATGCATCGGCAGACATCCCCAGCGAACGGCGCCCCCTCTTCCCCCCTCCTCTGCTTCTATTGTGAGTCGGGTGGGAAAAAGCACAAATATATACGGAAACACAGCCATGCATGACCGGACAAACAGCGAGTGGTGAAGGAGCTATAGAGAGTAACTACGCAGAAAGCAGAGATGAGTACAAAGACACAGACACGGAGCTTGACATTTCATTTTAGCCGCTAGAAAAACCTCGCTGTCATTCACGTCATAGGCCACTGCTTCGCAAACGGTGGGATAGGCACAACTGGTAAACGCGGGGCTACTTTGCATGATTGCGTTTATTGGGTTATTTTAGGAAAGTTTTAGTGCTGATTTAGACTGACAGTTCAGACGTGGCTCGGGTCTGACTTTTTACCGTCTGAAAAAGTAATTAAAGCGCCCGTGTTACTCTGTGTTCTGATCTATGTTATAATGTTTCCTCATCAAAAATATACCTGGAGTTGCTTTGTATTACTGCATGTTTAACACATATCTCCTGTATAAATTTAGGAGTTCATCTCTCAAACAAAAAACGCTCTGTTCCACCTTGTGATGTCATCATGTGGTAATACAGGAAGTGCTCCACTATGTTTTTAAACGCCATAGACCTTCACTAGAATCATTTGGATAATTTCAGACCTAGAACTTCCAATCTGTAGTAAACTTAAGTTAAAAAGTAACTACTAACCTGAAAACTACCACTTCATGACACCCCAAGGTGGAACAGAGCATTGTGAGCTTTGGAGATGTAGATAGACTAATCATAAAGTTACTCAAATTAAACAAAACACAACTCCAGGTATGTTCTTGAGGAGGTAGTCAATTTAGCATAATATAGGATTTTAAAAACATTTTATTGCGACGATAAAGTTAGAAACATCTAGCATGCTAACATTGTACTTCCTTACGGGACTATAAAATGCTCTATAATTAGATGCAGACAAAACATCAGTCTTATTTTGACCTCAAGAGTCTTCTGTGGGTTTTGGTCCTGGTGTAATCCACGTTTGGAACTTGAATTATTCCCAGTTTAAACTAGTTCTTTTCTTTTTGGCTTAGATCTGGTAATGTTCCAAATAAAGTATTGAGGTCTTGAATAAGAGCTGAAAGTCTTGATTTAAAAAACAGTGTCTAGATGACCACCTTTGAAACTGCAACTTGATACTGTGGTAACATCAGGGTCTTACCGCATTATAATACAGGCTTTTCTGCAGTGTAGTCTTGTCATAGTTCTGGCATATGGTCCCAGCTAAGCGGTTTATAGACTTGAGTTAGTCCTGTTTTAGTCCTAATTTAGTTTCATTCTAGTTTAGATGTGATATAGTCCTGGTCTGAAACTGCCTTAGTCCTTTTAAAGTCCTGGCGTAAACCACAGTGATATTTGATAATGTGTCTATTTAGTCCTGGTTAAGACTTACTATTACCAGTACTATTATAGTCCAGGTCCAATTCTTGTTTGTGATCCTGGTCTGAAATCGGTTTAGACCCGTTTTAGAATTGCCATAGACCTTGGATTTTTATCGAATTTACTCCCAGTTATGAGCAGGCATTGTTTAGTACTGGTTTAGTCATTTTTTAGACCTGGTTTAGCCCAAATTTGAGCCTTTTTAGCCAGTTCAAAATGGTACTTAGAGGGCCAAATATTTTCTAACTTTGTGAATTACTGTTTAGGCCCCTCACAGGAAAAAACAAACGGAAATCTATGCTTATTTTCTTAAGGCTGTGTTGTATGTGTTAGCTTGTCAATGCGTGGCCTCATTACATTTAAGCTAGCTCGTCGCCGAAGATAAATGGTACCTGTTAGCCGAGGGAAATTGGTTTTTGGAGGACACCAACATAGTTCCCACTGCCAAGTATGTAGTTAGCTCCGGCGACTGATTTATTTCTGTGAACAAAAGCAAAGGAAAAGATGAGAGAGGGACAGGACCAGAACAAAACTATAGCATTTTGTGTTTCTTTATACGCCATTTTCAACCATTCAAAAACATTTTTCTGTATTAAAATGTTGAGAAATATGCCATGGTTTTACTGGATGGAGCAGAAAAGTCTTATAGCACACATCTGGTAACTATATCATCTGGAGATATTGTGAAATTAAAACGTAAATTCTGTACTATTAGGCAAGGCGAGTTTATTTGTACAGCACAATTCGTACACAAGGTAATTCAAAGTTATTTACAGAATGAAAAAGACATCACAATACAAACAAATCGAAACATAAATAATTACAAATATTCATAATAAAATTAACATTAAAGGAGAAAAGTGCAGAATAAAACCCTTTCAGTCAAATGTATGGCTAAACAGAACCATTTGGAGCCTGGATTTAAACATTGTCAAAGTAGAGGCCTGTCTCACATCTTCAGGAAGAATGTTCCAGGTTTTAGCTGCATAAAACTGAAACGCTGATTCCCCATGTTTAGTCCTGGTTTAGTCCTGGTTTAGTCCTGGTTTAGTCCTGGTTTAGTCCTGGTTTAGTTCTGATTTAGTTCTGATTTAGTCCTGGTTTAGTCCTGGTTTAGTCCTGGTGTAGTCCTGGTTTAGTCCCAATTTAGTCCTGACTTTGGGCACCAGCAGGAGGCCGGTCCCTGAAGTCCTCAGCCTGCGAGATGGTTCATATGGCTCTAACATGTGGGAGATATGTTTGCTATTTTATATTATTTAGAAGTTAACTTTTAATGTAATGCGACATCCCTGCTAGTGTATGCAGGTTTACTTTATGACTCTGTTACACTATACAATTACAAAGACTGAAAGTGCTCTATGTAACTCTGGAGCAGTTTGTCACCTGCTTGTTTTTATGGAGATGTTAATGGTTTGCCTGGAATGTTCTACAGTATGGCTTTAAACTAATGACTAGAATCAGGAAGTACAAGTACATAAGTCATGACTGAAAAGGTTTTTATTTCTCTTTTTTAAATGTTTAATTTATGATGATTATTTATGTTCTGATTTGCTGTATTGTGATTTTAATGTCTTTCTTATTCTTTAACGCACTTTGAATTACTTTGTGTACCAATTGTGCTGTACAAATAAACTTGCCTTGTCCATGAAGCAAAGCAGATGCTGTAACCAGGCCAAATTACAGGTCAGATCTGCGGAGAAGCAGTCAGCTGACAGAAAGAATGGAGGTATTTCTGAGCAATAAAACACCTGCAATTGAATAAAAGTGAGAAAAGTTAGTTGCAGAAGACCTGTTCAAGTCACACCATAACTAAGTGCATGACAATATTGCACATTTTTATACAGACTGATTTATACAGGCATGTTTTCCTGATTATATTCATCTCCGAAATTCCCACTTGCACAAGGTCCAGACGTTCACAGTGTATTTTGGTCGCTTAATGCGCTCCCAAGAGACCAAACCGCCATCCCAAAAATCATTTAAACTCTGAGAAACTTTGGCCAAGAAAAAACCAAAGAAGATGCGATGGCGGTATCTCTTTTCATGAGCGAACTGACCTCTGCAGCCTCCACATCTGCAGCGTCCCTCAAGTCTGATCAAAACAGACAGGATATGACCTCATCGGCGACCCCGCGACCCCAGGAAGTGCTTCAAAAGAGAATGAGAGTTCATCAGGGGAGGACTAGCACGAGATGAGGTTACGCCATGACCTCATGTGGGATCGGCGCAGAGATTTTTGTTTGGTTTTTATGATGAACATGTGTCAAGAAATGCAGAGCTGTATTCAGGCTGTTTGGGACGCAGCTGCAAAAGGAACAAGGGGGCATTTCCTTATTTCATGTTCATTTATAAAAGTATTCTGGGCAAGAAATTGTCCAAATTAAACTATCCAACAACTTTTGGTCTAAGGGGGGTCAAATCTTGAGAAGGGTTGGTTTATTTATGAATGTTCTGGATCATTCCTAGTGTGATCAACAAGATGGTAGTAGGCCTGTCGTGATAATTACCGTATTTTCCTGGAGCATAAGTAAAAAAAATGCATAATAAAGAATAAACACATATAAGTCGCATCTGAGTATAAGTCGCACCCCCGGCCAAACTATGAAAAAAAGTGCGACTTATGGTCCAGAAAATACGGTACTAAATCCACTTATCGTTCAGTACAATTTCTTTGTGACAGTCGGGAGATTTTTGCCATTTTTACGTTACAGATGCAACATTTGAGCCGTTGAGGGTAGAATAAATAATAAATAACTTCTATGGTGATTTTTAAAAATGGTTTTACTGGGATTATCTTGTGTCAGTAGGTTCAATATTACCGTTTATCACAATATTTCTCAGTAAGCTATATATTGTGCTTAAAAATGTGTTATCGTTGACAGGCCAAGATGGTAGCACAGTCCACTACTCAATATATATAGTGTATAGGGTCGGGTTGTCCAAAAATGATACCGAAATATCAACTGATATTGAAATTAGTATCAAAACTAGACACACATATGAACAATGGGAGACATTTTGACCTTTTCTGAGTTTAAGGATTGTCTTATCAGAACTAGTATAAAACCCAAAAGCAATATAGAAAACAGTAGGATTAGAGACAGGGTTACGGGGTTAGATTTTGACATATTGAAAACGGTATGGAGTATTGAGCCTATTCATTAGTATTGAAATAAAAAATCTTGTATAAGGAACCAAATGCATTTTAATATCTCAAATGTAAAATCGTTTTTGGCCAAAAAACAGTCAGTGCTACATAAAATCTGACATTTAAAACAAACAAAAAAAACAGCTGGAAACATTTTGATTTTAAAGCTTTCAAATGAACTACATTTGAATTAGCGTATACAAAATTTACCTTGAAAAAACCTCACCATACTCATCGAACTGCTGTAAACACCCCTGACCCATTTTACATTGCATTTGCGCAAACCAGAAAATAACGAGGCGCTCTACATTACAAATACTATACCTGCTTTCTCAATAGGGCCAGTTGCTTTCGCTAATAGAGCATTATGGGCACCCAGGGACCGTGAGTGACAGATGATGTATGTGGCTTGTGGCTGCTCCTGCCTCTCAAAGCTATAGCCTGATAAAGGGAGGACTAGATTGGAACAAGCAGAGTGATGAATGGCCTACATGACGCATAGATCTGTCTCATTAGAAGGAAAGGCAGACGGTCGTGTGGCTATTTGGCTAATGTAGCGAGTCCCTGCATTGTGTTGGTGGATACTAGCTATACACTACACACCCGGGTCTGGAAATTAATGGCACGCTAAATATACGTTGAGGGTAGCTTGACCTCTTGTAATGGCGACACATGGGATTAACCTTGGTTGTCAGCGGCGAGCATTGTTAGCACAGCGAGCTTCAAAATAGATATTGGTAAGCCACGGTTGGAGCTGGAGGAATAAGAATGTTGATTTATTTTGCTTGGAGGGGATAAAGAGGCGCGTTTAGGATTAAAGGATTGGAAGTTTGCCTTTTAATAAACGGCGGGATGGAGGTAGAAAGAGGTGCGGTGGATTAGCGAGGGATGGGTTTGAAAAAGTAGTAAAAGGTGTCCTCGAAGCTTAAGGACGGAGACAGGAGAGAGAGAGGAGAGCGAATGGTAATTAGCAGTTTTAAAAGGCAAGTTATTGAAAATCAAACAAGCTAATCCCTATTTAGGAGAGATCACACGTTGGTGCTTCCTTGTGCGAGTTTTCTTGGGGTAATAACTGCTTTATTTTTGGCTTCTGGGGCAGTGATTTTAAATGTTTTTTGGAGTTAGATGTCCTACCTGATCAAACATCATCTATGCTAACTTACTGGTGGATACTATATGTTGGAATTTTAAAGTTTGGTTTGAGTTTGAAATGTTAAATAATGCTTTTAAATGTTTGCGTTTCTGTTTAAGCAAGTGTAAAATGATACGGAACACTTGGCGAGACAAAATCCAAAATGATTTTCATTCATACAAATCAAATGTACCAAATGTTGCTCAATCAAAATGTGACAGTATAACTTTAAATATTAGTACATTTTGAATTATGGGTAGTGATTTTTTTTTAAATATGCACGTGTATTATGGCGCCAACTCCATTGCTTTTCAGTACAAAACAGTATTATAATAAGAAAGAATAAAGATTTATATAAAAATGATGTAAGAGTGTAGACTTCCTATAGCACGAATAGCCACCATTCACTGCAGAAATTGCTCCGAATCACTCTCAATACGACAGGAGGCTTACAATCATTCAATTCTTTACAAGTGCTAATAAAACCGAATTAAACCCCACACAATTAGCCCTCCCAAATAGCCCCTGATTTTAACTGCCAGATACCATCAGCTGCATTATAAACTTGAATGGGCCGCGATGATTCATAAAAGCCATTGACGACATGAATTCACGGGCCGCACTCCACTCTGCTCTTTTTACCGCCATGATGGATTTGCCATTTAGCCTGACCCCATATTCATTAAAAGGGGATTTAAGCCTGTTAGGGAGGCAGGGGAGAGGGGCCCTTGGGGGACTGTGTTTGCCTTGTCGCGCTGCTGCCTTTGGGGCCATAACTCTCACTCAGACAGGCCTGGTTAGGTTAGCCACTAGCGGTTTTATTAGCGGCAGCAGCTGCACTCCTTTCCACCTCTATAAAAGGTAATTACTGCGGGTGCTAACAGGCTAATTGATTGCTAATTAGCCAAACTGGTTCTTTGAGTATTAGGAGATATTGCCGGGGAGACGAGATGCTAGCTTAAGAGTTAGCTTTGCGGTTATTTTAGATTAATTTTAGTATTTTCCTGTGTTAAAGTTTAAAATAAATACATTTGCTGAACCTGTTCTTTGAGTAATAGGAGATATTGGCGGGGAGATGTGATGCTAGCTTAAGAGTTAGCATTGCAGTTATTTTAGATCTATTTTAGTATTTTCCTGTGTTAAAGTTTAAAATAAATTAATTTGCAGAACCGTTTTTTTTTAGTATAAGGAGATATTGGTGGGGAGACGTGATGCTAGCTTAAGAGTTAGCATTGCTTTGATTTTAGGTCTATTTTAGTATTTTCCTGTGTCAAAGTTTAAAATAAATATATTAACTGAACCAGTTCTTTGAATATTATGAGATATTGGTGGGGAGACATGACGCTAGCTTAGGAGTTAGCATTACGGTGATTTTCGGTGTATTTTAGGATTTTCCTTTGTCAAAGTTTAAAATAAGAAACTAGCTGAATCGGTTCTTTGGATATTAAGAAATATTGGCGATGAGACGTGATGCTAGCTTGCAAATTAGCATTGCAGTAACTTCAGGTCTATTTTCGTATTTTCCTGTGTGAAAGTTTACAGTAAATATTTTGCAACAATATCTGAGTATCTGAATACTTTTTACATGACACGCTGGAGGGACTATGCCGCTCGGCTGGCATGGGAACGCCTTGGGGTCACACCAGAGGAGCTGGAGGAAGTGTCTGGGGTGAGGGAAGTCCGGAAGTCCCTGCTTAGACTGCTGACCCTATGACTTGGCCCTGGATAAATGGAAGAAAATGGATGGATGAGATGATATTTGAAGACATATTTGATTATTTGATCTTATATGATATTTTAAAGACGGTAGACAATTAATTGTATTGTATCATATGTCAAATCTCACCCAATCCCATAATGAAAACCAACAAAACTGTTTCAAAATATTCAGAATCCTGCAATATCCTGGCGTTGTAGAAGCGATAGGAGCAAAATGGGAGCTGTTGTCCACACTCCAGAGAGCACAGGGCCCCACTATACACTTTCATATGGAAATTAGGGGCCAAACGCAGCCAGAGGAAGAGATAGGAGTCAAGTGGAGGAGGTGAATCACAAAATAGATATACAAAGCATTGTGAGTAGGTATTTGAAATGATCTAATAATAAAAAAAATGACTAAATAAATTAAATCTATTGTCCTGCCTTCTGTCAAAACCATTTTCTGAAATTTGACTTGAAATCAGACCTGTCATGCTGAAAAACGACAACGGTAAAATATCAAATTGAAACTACTCTATGCCACTGACACAATAACCCTAAAGCAGGAGAAATGCCTTCAGAATATTAGCATTCATCAAATAAAAACACAGTGAATCGATATAGTAATTATCACGATGGCCTATTTGAAATGTTTTGGCTGCATATGCTATTAGGCCTATGCAGCTTTACATGGGTTGTTACTCTGAGTCCTCCTCTTGTGTAATTTAATAAAAGACTGATGCATTCTGGTCTAATTATTTGTGATTGGTGAGTTTGATCCTGTGTGACAAAGCTGCAAATCAATTTCACACCATGAGACAAACGTGTTTCTGAGTAACACTGTAGTAATATGAAAACAATATGGTACAATGGTGTTAGTGCTGTCTGACCATCTCTGACCATTCATGAATTAATATCACTGGTGTAGTAAATGTAATGAGGGTAATAACTATAGAATGTAAATATATATATGATCGTTTGTATAGTTTGAAGGTTAGGTCTCAAAAGTAGACAGGTATACTGCTTCTGTGCCGTTGGGCAAGGCACTTAAACTAGCTTCCATCAATGTCTTAAATAAAAGATTTTTTTATATTTTTTTTTAAGTTATTGTTTTTTGATGGTGGCAGGCATGTTAACGTAGCCACATTTTGATTAGTATGTCTTGAGGCAGGTATGGCAACTTGTAGGTACCATTATAGGATCTACAGGATACTACTACTAATGCTACTACTGTTAATACTACTCCTACTACTAATGCTACTGCTGCTATTATTACCATTACTACTACTACTGCTATGACTGCTACTCTAATACTGCTAGTACTAATGCAGCTGCTACTACTGCTACTAATGCTAATGCTACCACTACCTCTACTGCTACTACTACTACTACTACTACTACTGCCACATAATGAGATAATTAAGTGCTTTGAGTCTCTTGAAATCTACTAAAATCAATGTATTTATTTAAATGCAGTTTTTCCCCTATAGTACTGTATTTCTTTACACTGATCACATTTAAAAAATAAAGTATTTTATCTATTACAAACCCAAAAGTATACAAAAAGCTCTAAAGCCATGCACGTGCCCAAACATTCATGCATGTGAATAACAGCGATATGCCAAAGGGTTTGTGACAGCTAGGAACTAGTTAGACAAATATAAACAACCATTTTGTCCTTTTAGGGTTTAAAAATGACGTAATTCAGCTTTAATATCGTAATCAAAAACTGCAGAAATGATACAAGAATCCCCTGCATTTCAGAACATGTTTGTAGAAGCCTTAACTACAGGCACAACAAGATTTTTCTATGAAAGATACAAAGTGCGGCCCTAACCAAAACATGCCCGTTACTACAGCTACTACAGTCGTTGCTATACGTCCCCCTATAGGCCCAAATACTCCATAGCAGCAGCAGCAGCAGTAGCCCGGCTGGTATCCCGCTCGCCCGTTTTACGCCCGCCCGCTCACTGCTGCTCGTCATGGTGGGTGGCAGGGCTCATCCACACCAGTTGTTTGTGAATTTACGGCTGTGAGGGTGAAAGGTTTATAGGAGTGGACTAGTTAGAGCGGAGCTAAAATAAGGATTTGGTAAGAGGCTTGGGGGGTCCTCTCTGACACCTGCCCACATGCACACAGCCCTGGTATGTACTGTACCATGGGAGCTTAAGTGTGTCTGTTGCTACTGCTATTGTCCAAGTTTATCCAAGTGTCATTTTATTCTTAACAATGGAAAGTTTAAACTATAAATCTATAATAGGCCCGCAGGCTTCAGATGTGTCTTGCTTTTCAGTGTCTTGTGATTTAGACTTTGAATACTGAACAAATACTGCATGAGACTGATATAAATATGCAAGTGTAGTTACTCTATCTGTAAATTCCAGATATTAAATTGTGAGGAAAAAATGCATACAATTCTTTATTAAAAAAATTGCAATAAATGATTGGAATATTTTTTAAATTAAATATCAAATAATAATAATAATAATAATAATAATAATAATGATAATGATCGTGATATTATTATTATTATTATTATTATATTATTAATACAAAAATGTGAGCAACAGAAAATTTACAAAAAATAAAACTATTAATTCACCATATAATCCGGATATGTACGGTAAGTATAGGTCATGTCCAAATGCTTTTTAGAAAAATACCATTGAAATATATTTTTTAAAATGTACAATTTGACATTTAAAATAGATAAATAACATTTTTTCATACATGTTTGATTTTTTTTTTTTTTTTTTGAAATTCGCATTGTTTTGAATTCCCAAAAACCCCAACTTCTCACCGTCCCATTATGTAATCCCTGTAATAATATCCCTGTCTGTGATCGTAGATAGCCCAGACGTTGACCTTTTTGACCTCTTACACTCTTCCTGTTGGGACCACCACAGGGCCTGTCTACCTCCCACTCCTCTTCTTCCCTCCCCCTCTCTCTCTCTCTTTTTCTCTCTCTCTCCCCATTTCCTCTTTATCCTTCCTCAAAACCATCCCGGGACGTTTGAGTCTAGACCAGCAGAAAGCGACTACCAGCGTTGCTTTTGTCCCTCATCTCGGTCCGGCCATTGTAACTCCAACAATAAGGTGTCACTGGCTCTTCCTAAACATGTTCCTAAAAATCTCCTTTAATACGAGTAGTGGGGTAAAAAAAGGGAGGGGGCATTGGCCCATAGGGGGGGCTGTCCCGGACCTATTTGTGTCAATCAGGGAGAGTTCAAAAGCCAGGAAATCTTTCGTCACAGAGCGGAGCTAAACTTGGCTGCACACCAGAGGCTAAGATGTGTCAGTCAAAAACACATGGCAACCAGGGGCCCTCCTCTCCGATGTCTCCAAGTGTCTGTGTGTTGGTTAAAGCTGGCCTGAAAAACGCTTTTGATTAGAAGCTGAGGTTTGCTCTCAAAGGCTCCGTCAAATCATTTCATGCTACTTGGGACCCTTTTCTACGATACATAGACTAGATTTTTTTGGTAATCTTTTTAAAACTGCTTGTAGTAATTTTTCATTTCTATGACCTAACTTCTTTTATTTACTTTTTTTTCCTTAGTTTTTTTAGGGTTGCGGACACACATTTGTGTCCTTTATAATATTATCTCCACAATTAGACTCACGATGACACACTTTGAAATTTGATATATTGCTGAAGTAAATATAGACGATAAACGATGATAGTGAAATTAATTTATGCCACTGATGCAACAAACCAGAGCAGATTTAAACCACAAAAAATATTATAAATCTTGTTAAAAATCAGGAGCTGCAATAAATAAACAGCAGAATGAAACACTTTAGTGCTTAGTTTGCATCTGTAATGAGACATGGAAGTTATTAATTCAATTTTTTACAACTTAAATCTTATCCTATAGCCAAAAAAAACCCCTCAAAAAATATTTTAAATGTACAGATTTTTGTAAACAATACCTGTTAATCAAAATCAATATTTGTCAGAAAGTTTTGTCCAAAGTTGTCCATGAGTGTTACACGTTAAATGTGCAGTTTTATACTCAATATGTGCAGTTTTATACCCCAAAAGCCCATGATATGTCTTCTTATTTGACCTTTTTATGAATCTATATCTGCACTGATGTGCTGACTGACACTTTTACTGTCCACTGCCCTGGTTCATGTGGTCTCCATGGCGACGTGTTACAACTGTTCGCCAGAGTCGCAGCTGAAACCAAAGAGACGATTTTTATAACCTGTTGAACCCACAGTCCCTCTTCTTGCCCGTGTGCAGAGTTAATTTTGATTAGTGCATTACCTACTGCCCAACCCTTTCACAATAAAGTGCTTTGTGCAGGTGGTGAATATGAAGCTTTTACATTGAAAGCACCACAGAGAGCATCTAGTTGTTTATTGTGGAAACTTGATATCGCAGATGAGCTGAAACTTTTGGAGAAGTTTTGTTTAAAGACAGGACTGGGGTTTGATTGAATGAAAATAATGTTTTAATAAAAACTCAAGCTTTAGACTGGAGGTAAAAGTGCATTGTGTAAAGAATCTTGAGATCACAAAGTTTGATATTAAAAACGAATATTTGACCTTTTTTCCCCAAACATAAGTGGACGAGTCTATGGGAAAGTGCAGTCTATGGAAGATTTTTAATTTGAAATACAGCTGAACGTCTCAGTCTGAATTTTATAACTCAGAAAAAAAACACAAACTTGAATTAATATTTTAAAATGCATCACAGTTTACATTTCTTTGTGTATAATTTGACATTTCCAGAGCTCTGAGAATGTGGGTGGGTGTGGGACTACCGGAGTCAAGTTCCCGTGAATGCACCCGTCCCACAGCGAGGTCCCTCTGCAGTCCCAGTCGCTTTCTAAAAACCCCGCCACGCTCTGATGTACCCAAACAAACGGTCGCCACGGAGACCGCAGTATCACGCTGGGACTCTGCTAAAACGGGTAAACCAATACAGGCCGCTGCAACTGAAATAGAAAGACATGCCAGTTAACATATGCAGAAAATGAACTTGTGGTTGTAAATTGTACATGCAAAAGTTTGAAATATTTATGATCTTGGTTTTGGTTTTCAGAAATGGAAGAAATACAGTAACATATAAACTATTATTTTTAAACGTAGAGAGATCATAAACTTAATCCAACTGAGGAGTAGGTGAAAATGTGGATTAGTAACTTGGCTCATTATAGTTTAAGTAAAAGTAAAAAATATTAAATGCAATGTAAAGTAATGTATTTATTTGATTATTATTTGAATTAAAATCTGCTATTGGTACTACTACACTGGTTGCAACATACTTGTCTTTATTGAAAGGCGCATATTAAACTATTTTCTGTTATAATGTTGTTTCCTCATCACAAACAGACCTGCAGTTGTGTTTTGTTTCATTCACACATGTTTAACACACAAACCCTGCAGATTTAGGTTCTTCTTTTAGACCGAAAACACTTTGTTCCACCTTGTGATGTCATCATGTGGTAATACAGGAAGTGCTCTCTTGTGTTTTTAAACTCCAAACACCATCACTAGAATCATTTGGACAATTTCAGCCCTAGAATTGCCCATCTCTACTGAACTAAAAGTAAAATGTGGCTGTTAATTTGAAAACTACCACTTCATGACATCACAAGGTGGAACAGAGCATTTTCAGCTTTGGAGATGTAACAGACTAATAATAAAGCGTTACTCAAAGATGTGTGAGTGAAACAAAACACAACTCCTGGTCTGTTTTTGAGGAGGTAACAACATTATAACATGACTTAAAGCTCACAAGAGTACATTTTGCGTAATATATGACCTTTAAGCAAGTAATATAGATGTTGACAAAGTAGTTGACACAAGTGGTGTTAAAGCTCATGACTCAACTTTAACTAATAAGTCATAGCAACACATTCAAATATGCCTAAAGAAAGAAAAAAAACCCCAAACAATTTAATCCAACTTTCATAAATGGTAAACAGTCACATTTTATACAGCGCTTTCCCACCTTCAAGACACTCAAAGCGCTTTACATCAAGAAACCACTCACCCATTCACACACACATCCTTACACCAGTGTACACAGACGCTGGGGGCCGAGGTGGGTTAAGTGTCTTGCCCAAGGACACAACGACAGCATTCATCTGTGGGGAGCCGGAATCGCACCACCACTTATGTCGAGAGTTGAATTTGAACCATCAGCCTTCGTACCTGAGGACGACCACTCTTCCAACTGTGCTACTGTCGCCCTGTAATATAATAATCCATTTCAAAAGAGACAGTGCAACACAAAAATAAGCAGTTGACTCATTGTAATGTATAATGTATAGTTTGTGTTAAGTAACTGGGCTTGTTCTAAGGGGCGTTTCTTTGGCGTGTGTTAAACTCTGCACCATGATGCCTCCTCTATAAAAATGCCTGCACTGTCTCTCTCCTCTCTCACTCTCTTCTCTCTCCTCCCTCTCTTATCATCCTCCTAAGACTATAGCACAAAGAGAATTTATTCATTCACTCCACTCTCAAAGCCCCCCTCCGCAGTGACCCGAGCACACAATAACGCGTGGGCACAATGGAAATGTTAATTTTCTCATTATCGTCCCTCTTAATTATTTGTTGTGACAGATAATTGCATGCAGAGTGTTTGATATCAGCAATAACCTTCTGGCTGGGTGTTCAGGGGGGCTTGTTGTCGCCGTAGCCCCCCGAGCGATGCCTTTCACTGGGATAAAGCGTCGCGAGCGTGTGCATATAACCTTTTCTTAGCTCGCCGCCTCCTCCGCTCGCTCCATAATAGGAATAAATATTATAGATTAATTAATCCGTGCTGATTATAATTTAATCAGGCAGCCTCGCGGGTCACACTGTTAATACGCCACTTAGAAAGGCTTGTACACACTCAAACCGCAGACACAAAATGGCATTATTCCAAAAATTGACGAGATTTTCAGCGTTTTTATGAGCTATTAATTACCAAAGTGCTGTTTTACAAGGCTTTGGGCGGTGCTAGTGCAATAACATGCTTAGATACACTTTGAAAAATACACAAGAGGCTTTACTTATGAGGGCAGTTATAGTTATTTGAACAGAGGCAAACGTGGCGCACTGTTTGTATGTTCAAATGTGTCCTTAACTATATAACTTAAATATATTCAAATACATGTCACTCTGGGGAATCGCATTTACAAAAGGGCTAATTGCCTTTTGCCTATATGCATAAATTAGAATTGATACAGTGGGGCCCAAACGATGAAATAATTGACCGCTGTTTGAATTTTTTAAGCCAGATGCCCTTCCTGATGCAACACTTTGGATAAAGGAGGTTAAGGACTTGTACAGAGAGCGTATGGATCCGTGTGATTTTTTTTTTACAAATTCAAAAATATACAGTTTTTATATCACAAAATCAAATCAGATCATTACATAAGGAGAGGTATCAGATATATATGTAAAAAATATTTGGCTGGTGCGGAGTATAAATCGCACCAGCCAAAAAATGCATAATAACGAAGAAAAAAAAAACATATTTTCACATATAAATCACATCTGAGTATAAGTCGCATTGGAGTATAAGTTGCACAAGCCAAAAAATGCATAATAATGAAGAAAAAAAACATATTTTCACATATAAATCGCATCTGAGTATAAGTCGCACCCCCAGCCAAACTATGAAAAAAAGTTATAGTCCAAAAAATACGGGATTTACATTTAAACCTGAGGGTCTGCCACTTGTCTCCATGGAGATGTTATAGGTTTGCCTGGAATGTATCTATAGAGCATTTAGGTTATTTAATTAACAAAACACACAAAAAAAAAATCCCAAACAAACAAACATATAGTGGACCCCCCCATTGTAAAATTACAAAGTGTATCTTTAAATCAGTGGAGAAAATTCGCCATGACAACCCAGACTTCAAAACCAATCCAACCCAGGACAAGTGTTGAGCTACCGGACTATTTAGCGTCATGTGTCTAATAAATGCGTTTCTCTTAAAGGGGCAGGCGCACTTGTCACTGCTGTGTGTGTGGGCCGCGGTACACGCATTCCCCGGCCCTCCTTAAGTGTCCACACGCGGTAATTTAAGCTAAGCTACAGGTGCGACTTGCAAGGTGCCGCATAGACAACCGTAGGAAAAGACATGGTTCCAACTATTTTACATTCTACGCATGCCAAAAAGCCCCCTATCCCCCCCGCTCAAACCCATGTGCATTCTGACAGCTTATGCTACCTCCCACATGTAGAACAGGTGTCAGGCCCAAACGCAGAGGAAAAAAGGGGGTGGGGTGGGGGCGTGGGTAGTTTTCGGGGGCTCTAAACCCTTGAACTTTGACCTCTAGGCCCACAGACGGAGAGAGAGAGAGAGAGGGGGAGATAGGCACCTGCAGCAGTGGACACGAAGAAAGAAGAAGAAGAAGAAGAGGTTTAGGTGATGAGTCAGTGGACATGTGTTTGGCGTTAGGTTCAGAGCTGGAGTTTAGAGTCAACAGCTTTTAATCTTTGCTCTGTATTATTTGTGGGTTTAAGCTGGTATATTTTGAATTGTTAGTTGCTATGGAGACACACATATTCAGGTGTATTTTAGCCTTAACCTTTACCTTAATCTTAACTTTTGGAAGATTTTTTTGTTTAAATTTTTTACTGTTTTGTTAGCTCAATTTTCTCCTTTATAGTTATTTATTTGCTCATATTAAGATTAATGAATTGTGTTAATTTGACAATGACTGCCAGTTTTACAGACATGCGTGGAGGTTTTTTTTTCTTTTTTTAAGATATAGTTACTACATTTGTACCTTTGTACCTTAAAATTTACACACTGGATTATGTTACCAAAACTTAAAATCAAACATTAAAAAAAAGTGCAACTAAAAACACCATCTCAAACGATCTATTGGTTTAAGGGTGATGAAAAAGTATCACTGTTGCAACAGCTATAGTCTATCTTTTGAATGGCCAAAAGTACTCAAAATGGCGCCTATAAACAGGAAGCGGAAACATGCATATAGTACGGGATTCGTTTGGACTTACTGTAGAGTCAGCTCACACAATACATCAGACAAACACATGCTGTCACACGATACCAAATGTTTACTGTCTAACCACAGAAATAAAGCATGTCTATATTGTTAGCATTATTAGCATTATTAGCATATCTATTATGTGTGTACTTCCTGTTTGTTTGCCAACTGTCAAGTGTCCCGAAGAAGGATAAACAATCTTTTTCCTTAACCTCTCCTCTCATTTCCTCTGCAGCCGTCTTAAGTTAATCTGCCCACACAAACACACAAGCTAACACACGGCACGCTGGAGGTTGACCCCTGACCTTTGACCCGGACACATTTCACGCATTATCCCTTTTTTGTCTGGGCCCTGTCTTTTTGATGCACCACTTTGGTCACATGCTTTGCCTGGAATGTTCCACAGTATGACACTGAAGTTATGTATCCTGCATTTGTACAACTACAGGCTTTTACTGCTCAGAAATACCAAGAAAAACATGAATTCTTACTGTGACTGGGCACGCCTCTCCACAGATCTGACCTGTCAACCCATATCTATTTCTCTCTCTGTCAACCCATCAGTCTCTCTTTCTCTCTCTTTTTGCCAACACATCTTTCTCTCTCTTTTTATCAACCCATCTCTCTCTTTTTGGCAACCTATCTCTCTTTCTTTCTCTCTCTCTCTTGTCAACACATCTCTCTGTCTTTTTGTCAGCCCATCTCTCTTTTTCTCTCTCTCTTTTTTATCAAACCTCTCCCTCTCTCTTTTTGGCAACCTATTTCTCTCTCTCTTTTTTAATCAAACCTCTCTCTCTCTTTTTGGCAACATATCTCTTATCTCTCTCTTTTTGTCAACCCATCTCTCTCTCTTTTTTATCAAACCTCTCTCTCTCTTTTTGTCAACTCATCTCTCTCTCTTTTTAGCAACCTATCTCTCTCTTTTTTTTGGCAAACTATCTCTCTTTTTGTCAACCCATCTCTCTCTCTTTCTCTGTCCCTCTTTTTATTATCTCATCTTCCTCTTTTTTATCAACCCATCGCTCTCTCTTTTTGTCAAACCATCTCTCTTTCCCTTACTTTTTTATCAAACATCTCTCTCTCTGTCTTTTTGGCAACCCATCACTCTCTCGCTCTCCCTCTCTCTTTGCCAACGCATCTCTCTTTTACCAACACATCCCTGTCTCTCTTTGTCAACCCATTTCTCTCTTTTTGTCAACCCTTCTCTCTCTCTTTATCAGCCCATCTCTCTCTCTCTTTCTCTCTCTCTTTGCCAACCCGGCCTCGTGGCATTACCGACTTGTCTCTTCGTACAGAACTTTAATGCCTTACTGTAGAACAATTGCGGGAAAAGCAATAACATCTCCATGGCAACGAGCAATTCAACTCCTTATCCGGAAGTAGAAAAAGAGCAGTGAGGATAGGAAGCCAGTGGGTGAATGGACAGCGAGGGTGAAAAGGGGGCTTTATTTGGGACAAGGAGGGGTTAAGCCGAACACTCTCTTGGCCTTTGAAGTGAACAGATTGCTTCCAGCACAGAGCCAGGGAGCATTTAGCCTCATATATTCATGTCCAGTTTAAACGCCAGGCTAAGGCAGAAGAATGGGGATTAGCCACACTCTTAGCATCTCATTACATCCTATAGGAACTCATTCAAGTGGCTTTAAACAGCTGTGCCACCGTTTCCCTGTTGACCGATGGACCAATGCCAGAAAAGGCTAATGTTGTGAAGCAGGGCTGGCTCAAATGTCCCGGGACTTTTAATCATTTTGCATGTCTTGTTTGACTATAGATGCAAAAAAAAAAAAAAAAAATCTTTCATGATTTCATAGCATCATTACAGTCCAAAAATCTGATGAATAGTGATCATTTCAGGGCTGTACAAGTAAATAAATCGATAGACATAAGCTGTTTATTGTTACTTTTTCACTCCTTGATCATTTAGATGCCGCTAAAAACGCTGTGATCCCTAAATAGTGCCCCCTGTAGGGAATAGTGTGGACATTCAGACACAGCCACTGTAGTAAGCACGACTTTTTAAGCAATCCCTAATCTTACAAGAGAAAAAATGGGGGGTAAAAGAACATTCACATAACAATTCAGTTTGATTTTTGAATACAGTTAGCATCTTGAAACATGTACAGTGCATTCCCTAATATCACAATACATAATATATACATTTAACCTTATTGGTTGGTTTCAGTTTCTATGCTACATCTCTTTACATTATAGGTCTATAGAAAGTTAGAGTCTTTGTTTCATTCACACATGTTTGCATAACCCTATTATTAGTCTGTCTGTATCTTCAAAGCTCAAAATGCTCTGTTCCTCCTTGTGATGTCATGAAGTGTTAGTTTTCAAGTTAACAGCTACTTTTTACATTTTGTTCAGTAAAGACTGGCAATTCCAGATCTGAAAGGAAATAACTCAGTCTAAATACGCAGCATTTGTGTGTTAAACATGTGTGAATGAAACAAAACACAACTCCGGGTCTGTTTGTGATGAGAGAAAAAGAAAATAGTGTAATATGTGCGCTTGAACTGTTGCATAATGTTTTTGTAAATGCATCTCTATGGACATTTTATCCAGCTGACAGCGAAAGTCCCCCAAAAACATATGATTCCAATCGCTATAGCATGCTAGCCTTATCCACAAACAGCTAACAGAGCAGAGGGCAGAGTGACTGACAGCAGAGCTAATAGCAGTGTGTTACCTGTCAGTCACCAGACAACACGACATCATGTCCCTCCTCCCACACCAAAGCGGACGCTCCGATTGGACCAAAACCCTTTAAATATAACATCCAAAGGGGCTTGTATTCTGTCAATCAAAGGCAGTCTCTTCAGCTTTAGAGATGCTGCACTGCAAAAACAGGATACAGGAGCTGAGGAGGGTCAAAAACAAGATCTGAGTCATTTATAATCATTTATTTTTTAACTTTCTGTGTGCAAATGGTGTACTTAAGAGTGTGTAATGGGTGGCTTCAAAAAGAGAAAGAACTATGGGATATATACAGTTAAATTTGGCTATATTTAACAAGCGTATAGAGTATTTGAGATATTTTTTTAATGCAGTATATGTAACCCACTGCTATGACCCTGATGCCCGACTGATGCAACGCGCTCATATTTTGACTGCACAGTAATTAATTTATCAAAGACCACACTCACTCTTAACCAATATGCCCGCTCATAAAATGAAGCTTTATTTAGTCGTAGATTCACAACGTCTTTATTGGACTGGGCAGTGTTGTGGTTGGGTTTAATTATGTAACGATGCTGAGTATTTTTGCGGCTCACACTTGTATGTGCAAAGTAGCTGGTTCATTATGTTTTTCATTTTCCCTGTTGGCCTGTTCAAAGTGTTTACAGACTCCACATTTCATCTCCTGTACTCTGTGTTTGATGGTCTATAGTACTCTTCTTATAGCTAACTTTTCTTTCTTTTTCTCTTTTTCAACCAATCTCTCTCTCTCCTTTTGTCAAACCAGCTCTTTCACTTTTTGCCGACCCATGTCTCTCTCTATTTTGTCATCCCATCTCTCTCCTTCTCTTTGTCAACCCATCTCTCTCTCACGTTCTCTCTCTTTTTGTCAACTCATCTCTCTCTCTCTTTTTGCCAACCCATCTCTCCCTCTCTTTGTCAATCCATTTCTCTCTCACTTCCTTTCTCTTTTTGTCAGCGCATCTCTATCTTTTTTTGCCAATCCATCTCTTTCTCTCTGTTTTGCCATCTTATCGCTCTCTCCTTTATTTTGCCCTACCATCTTTCACTCTCTCTCTCTTTGCCAACACATCTCTCCCTCTTTTCCTATTTTTGCCAACTCCTCTCTCTCTCTGTTTTGCCATCACATCTCTTCCTCTTTTTGTCAACGCATCTCCCTCTCATTTTGCCAACCAATTCTCTCTCTCTCTCTTTTTGCTAACCCATCTCTCCCTCTTATTTGCCAATCCATCTCCCTCTCTCTCTTTGTAAACCCATCTCTCCCTCTCTTTGTCAACCCATTTCTCTCTCACTTCCTCTCTTTTTGTCAGCACATCTCTATCTTTTTTGCTAATCCATCTCTTTCTCTCTGTTTTGCCATCTTATCGCTCTCTCCTTCGCTTTGCCCAACCATCTTTCACTCTCTCTTTGCCAACACATCTCTTCCTCTTTTTGCCAACCCATCTCTCTCTCTCTCTCTGTTTTGCCATCACATCTCTCTCTTTCTCTTTTTTGTCAACCCATCTCCCTCTTTCTCTCTCTCTCTCTTTGCCAACACATCTCTCCCTCTCTTCCTCTTTTTGCCAACCCATCTCTCTCTCTCTGTTTTGCTCTTCCTCTTTTTTGTCAATCTCCCTCTCATTTTGCCAACCAATTCTCTCTCTTTTTACTAACCCATCTCTCCCTCTCTTTTTTGCCAATCCATCTCTCTCTCTCTCTCTCTCTTTGTAAACCCATCTCTCTCTCTTTTGTTAACCCATCTGTCTCTCTTTCTTTTTGTCAACCCATTTCTTTTTAGATAGACACATTTAATGCCATATTGCAGGACAATTCAGGAACCGTAACAACATCTGCGAGCCGCTGGCGTACACTCCGTCAGAAAAACGACAAGGTGCACCTTTAACTTCACCCTTGCTGCTACGTCAGGTCACGAAATGGTACCAAAACTGAGAAGAAACAATCCAGAGACGTCATACAAGCTGCTATTGTCCAAACCCAGGCTGTTCGAAGTGCACTGTGGGGTTGTGTATCTTTGAAGTTTGACAGCTGTGCTCCCTGGACCTTCGCTGGCACGGCTCAACCTCTAAACCTGATCACGTTTCATTATTTTGATGTGAAAATCAGACTGCGCGAGCTTTTATTTGAGCGCTCCCTTGTCCAAGTCTTGAGCATAGCAGCAGAAATCATTTTAGATTAAGCAACAGGGGACACATGCGTCTATAGCGGGGCTGAAGCACGGCTATGTCTGTTTTGTATTTTGGTTTATTGTCCCGTTTCCTATACACTGTTGCGGCATCAATGCGCGGCCTGATTGCATTACTTTAAATCAGAAGCGTGTGTACCGAAAGCTGGGTTTATGTTATGGTAATGTCTAGCCCTGGCCAAATTAATCCTCTGGTCTTTATCTGCACTTTATAATTCTATAAAACAAAATGAAACCTGATTTTTATGTAGCTCATGCGCTGTAAAACGGCATTGGCGCTCGTATCAAATGCACTTATGTGATGTCTTGCGAGGTCGGCTGGGCTTTTTAATTAAAATGGGTTTAAGATCACGGGCTCTCATGATAATGTTAGAGTCGTGTAAAGGCCAGTCAAATGTCTGCAGTGGACTTAATCAATTGTTCATTATGACAATTGTACCATGTAATTGTCTGTGTGGTTACGTAGAGGAAATGGTATCACTGTGGTCACGTGTTAATATAATGCTTTTCCACCGTGAAGGCACAAAAGAGCTTCACATCAAGGAACCGCTCACCCTCATCTCTCTCTCTTTGCAACCCTTCGCTCTCTCTTTTTTTTCCCAACCCACCACTCTCTCTCTCTCTCTCTCTCTGCAACCCATCCCTCTCTCTTTTTGCCAACTTAACTCTCTTTCTCTCTGTTAACCTATCCCTCTCTCTCTTTGTCAACACATATATCTCTCTCTCTTTTCTGCCAATCCATATCTCTCTCTCCCCTTTAGTCAACCCATCTATCTCTCTTTGTCAACTCGTCTCTCTCTCTTTTAATCACCCCCCTCTCTCTCTCTCTCTCTCTGCCAACCCCATCTCTCTCTCTCTCTCTCTCTCTCTCTCTCTCTCTCTCTCTCTCTGCTAACCCATCCTCTTTCTCTTTGTCAAACCATCTCTATCTTTTTTACCAACCCCTCTCCACCTCTCCATCTCTCTTTCACTCAAAGCGCTTTACATCAGAGAACCACTCGTCCATTCACACAGTGTACACACACACTGGGGGTGAGGTGGGTTAAGAGTCTTGCCCAAGGACACGACGGCAGTGTTCATCTGTGGGAGCTGAAACTGCACCGTCAACCTGTGGGTCAACGGCTTTGATTGCTCTACCAGTGATGTTTAAAGATATGGTCAGATCAGTTCCTTTGTATTGTAAACCTATCGCACAATCTCTAGTACATTGTCAATTGTTTTGCCTGGAATGTTCCACAGTATGGCATTGAACGCATCTATCTCCATAGAGACAAGCAGGCGACGCCATCAGCCAAAGTTACAGGTCAGATCTGTGGAGAGGTCACCCACTTAAAGTAAGAATGCATGTTTTTTTATGGTATTTTAGAGAAATAAAAACACATGTAAACTTGAATAAGTGCAAGATAAGTTTAAAGTCATGCTGCTCATTCCAGGAAAAGCTACATGCACATAAGCAGGTTACACAACGCACCTTTAAAATGTGCATGGGGGACTATTGGAAATATCGCAGTTGTATTATCTTTTTATTCTTGTCCGCTCACACTGTTTTGTGTAAGTATCTGCTCAAACACAGTAAATGGTTGACACTGGATCAAATGGACAGCTCCTCAACCACAAACCCTGCTGCCATCTTCCCTGGTATTTCTGGGCGCCTCTTCCTCACTCAAGACTGCAGACTGCTACTTCAACAACCCAAAGATTATTTCTATCTTCATATCATAAACACATTTTCATTTATAAAAATAAGCTGGATGTCTTATGTTATTTGTCAAAGTGTCACTCATTCAACTGCTTGTATTGTATTGTAAATTATCATGGTAATTTCAAGAAGCTGAAGATTTGGTTTTGAGTTTGCATCTTGCATGAAATTCACTTGCCGTGTCAGCTTGCATTACAGTGACGGTCTTTGATTTGGTCTAGTGCTTAGGCCAGCGTTTTTGAATATCCCACGCTACCTCTATGCTTTCAAATATCGGGGACAGTAGTAATGCCAAAATCCACAGGCCACCCGGCTCTGGAATACGCTACTTCGCAATACGCCGCAAGTCATCTGCGAGTCCAGCAAACAACCAAACCCTCCAAATATGGTTTTCAGCGCGATGTGGATGGAAAATAGAATATATTTAGTCTTGACTTGTATTAGACAGTTACCAATAGCAAAAGATGGCTAAATGAGTAAAATAGTCACATTTTGTCCAGTCTAAAAGGCACACTATGTAACTTTTTCACGTGGAGGGTCTGCTACCTGCACACTTCTCCATGTTATTGCTCTGCTTGAGATCTTGCATAACGTGACATTGAACAATCTTTACTGAGAAGTGTTTTTACAGCTAAAAATACTGTAATGATCTGATATTTTGTGTTTAGTTCTTGTTGTTCTTGTTACTGTTTATGTGTTGCGTAATGTATGTAATGTAATTTAATGTAAAGTAAATTAAAATAGTTAATGTAAGTTGATGTGAAGGTTCTGCTCACACTAGCCCAATCGACCCATGCCCCAGCACAGATAGACCCTAAAGCGGGCTACATTTGTCCATTGCGACTGCAAATGAACCGCGCTTGGGACTTCGGCTCATGTACTCACGCATGCACGATTTATGATCACGAGCCCCGTCTTGTGCTGCTCTAGACTGACAGTGAATCCACGCTCAGCTTCAGGAAGTTTGCTGAAGCCTCGTCTCCTTTTGTCCTCACACACTGTTTAATCCATAAACTCACAGAGGAGTGTATCACAGTAGGACTCATATCTGCCTCACTATTTAAGACATATTTCATGCCTCTGCACTTATTTTCTCAGCTATAGAGTTAGCAGGTGCGAGTGTGGACCATTAAACCCTATGCGATGTGTTTGAGCCAGGCACGTTTCAAAAGTCCTAGTGTGAGTGCGACTTTAGAGACTGGCTCTAGTGAGTTGAGTGTTCAGAAAATAAACAAAATGAAAAAAATCCATTGTTTCTTTACACCAGAACGCTGCAAAATAATCAAAAAACCTGCATTCTTCCCATGAGTGGGGACACCTCTCCACAGACCTGACCTGGTTTTTCAAGGTATTTATAAAACGCAAGATAGATAAGTCTAATGTCATACTGCGGAACATTCCAGGTAAAGCAATAACACCCCCTGTACCAGCTAAGTTATACAGTGCAGCTTAAACAAACTTTTTAAAATGTACTAAGATATTCCCATGTTAGGCTCAGCTTCATCTTATTATTTTTAGGGAGGTGATTTACGTTTCTCATTTTTAATTCCATTGTTGAGCTTTAGTGAATGAAAGAATTAGGCAGCAGACATCATTTAAAATCTATTATTTATCTTTTTAATATTGCTGCAACTGGATGGACCGCACTGTCTGCCAAGTTATTGTTCCCAGGTAACTTGATCCATGCTTCTGGCTATAAACTGCTACTAAAACTCCAAGTATCTGCAAAAGCAATGATACTGCTGTTTTGCCTGCATGCTTACAGTACTCTCAAATGTTAAATCTTTATTTCTATGAGTTATGGCCTAACATGGAGTAGATCAGAAAGAATGCAGAAGTCTAGTCTCTGCTTAAGTTTCACAGCTCTTGGGAAACCAGACAGTAGCCGTCCCCCTATGGAGCAGAGGCAGAATCTGTGAGGTACATTTCAGGAAATTTGAGAGCGGTCAATGAACTTTTGAGCAATGTTAATGCCACAGTTTATGGTCTTCAGAGGTCATAAAATACTAGTAGATGCAGTACACAGACTACTGCACTTTGACTATACACCCACAACTTAGTGAGCCAAAAATATGTCTAGAAATGACAACGTGATTTTAGTGATTGTGACAGATTTAGAGTGATTTACGATAGAGCAATAATCAAATATATTTTATGCTTATCATTAAGTATTTGGAAATAGACGCCACTATGAATCTGAGCTATCATCAAGTGGTTAATACAGCGCTAGTCAATTGGGTCCATACTTAGCTATAACTATGTCAGTAACAAGAAACTGTGGGTGAAATTGAGACCTACAACAAGGCATTGGCCCGAAGCAGGACTCAAAACAACTATCTTCTAGACTAAATACTCTAGAGGTAAATTATATCTCTTATTTATATTTATTTCTTTTCAAAAGTAACAAAAACTTTAATTTGGGGGTAAATGCTCAGCTAATTTACAGAGTACGCCCATGTGAACCACCAACCTTCGGATCCGAGGGTGAGCACTGCATCTACAGCAAGATTATGTGTAAACTTCTCCAAGCCCATAAGATCCAATGATAGACTTGTTTCTCCCACTCACTGTTCCTAACCATCGGACCACAGAATGTCATGATAAATGAAGCAATCTCTCGCAGCTCTTAATGCTTCTCTGTTAACATCTGAAAATGCAAGTCGTCAACACCAGGAGAAGGCCACAAATTGCTAGTTATGACAGCAGCGTGGTTACTATCTCTCGTTCTAATCAACTTTGCAAATCCCGCCCACATTGTTTTCTGTAAAAGTGTAGCAAAAGAAAAATGTAATTCTTTCAACTGGACAAAAGTTTTAGAGTGAAGACGTTTCATTGCTCATCCAAGGGGCTTCTTCAGTTCTGGTCAGATTTTTAGCGGACACTGCCCTATACTGTATCTGTCTGCAGGAGGAGCTAACGACAGTGAAACTAATACACCTATTTGTTTAGTTTCTGTTTGTTAGCTAGGTCTATTGAGCAACACCAAGTCATATTTTGTATAATCGTTCAGGCCCCTAATGGGTGACCTCACGCCTATTAGCATACAAGCTATCCTTATTGTTTTCCTTGTTTTGATTTACGTCTGAGAACTGACAAATTTACAGAAAAATGAACAGACAAACTAATACAAGAATCACATTTCAGAACATGTGTAAAAAGACAGCATATTTTGTTCTTTGTGAAGGAAATTATGGTACTTCAAAACAGGCAGACTTTGCTAATTGCGTTGATTTTATTATGGTAAATGTTGCAGCCTTAACTTTAAGGTACAATCTTTGGCCCTAAATCATGTCAGTGCTTCCAATTTAATCATGAATGGCGACATACCAGGACAACACAGACCTAAACCAGAACGAGACAGAGGTCAAAATGTGAAATAAAGTAACCAACATTTGGCAAAATCTGGAATAATCTACATATACAAAAGAAAAGTGGAGACCGTAGTTACCAGATTTTTTGTGAAAAACAAGTGAGAAATGACTATTGTCCTTTAGAATTCAGAATCCTTTGTTGGGTCGAAATATGTTTTGGAGAAGTAACGTCAAGATGAATTGGTTGTTTATTTTGAATCTACACAAATTGGCTTCATTTGTTGTAAAGCTTGGCTGAAGCAGCGGACCTGATTATTTAAATGAGTCCATACGCATCTGTATTTATGAAAAAAAAAAAAAAAAAGCATTCTTTGCTTTTACCAGTTAAGACCATTCAATAAGACCATTCAAATTCTCATTCAACTGTGATTAAACTTTTTGGCAGTAGCGATTGGTATCTTTAAAAAAAAAAAAAAAAAAAAATGAATACCAGTATTAGTTCAACTGGCCTTTCTGTGCGGAGCTTGTATGTTTCTCTCTGTGTCTGGGTGGGTTTCTTCTGGCCACTCTGGATTGCCCCATCAACCTAAAACATGCACTGCAGGTAAAATCCTCCAGCTAAGATAGTCCTGACCAAGCCTACTTACAATACTATAGTTATTACATCTTTGCTGTGTATTTATGGTGTGTTCCAAGCAACTGGTAACTGGGATATTTCCACCTCCCACTTGAAAAAATGGTTTGGAACGCCGCTCGAACTGGTGATTCACACTTGCAAACTGGGAGGTGATCAAGGGACAGTTCACAAACAAGTTAAACTGTGATGTATTACACAAGGCTAATCACCACATAAACGATGCATGCAGTTAATACAGGTTAAAGCCGACAATATTCTGCCTTTTAACATGTTTGTTTGTATTTCTTTAGGCTACAGTTTTTCATAAGCTATATTATTTACATACTCTGCTAGAATCAATCAAATCAAATCAAAAAGACTTTATTTATCCTAAAGGGGAAATTCAGAACGCTCTGAGGTCAGAACTCATAACGTTCAAGTGGGATACATCCAGTTGCTCAGAAGCATTAGGGTGTTTTCCAGTCATCCTTGAAGAATGTTTTTTTTCAAGTTCTGATTTGTACGTGGTAACTGTAGCAGATGGACAATATTTGTGGCAATCTCAAGACTCAGTGCTACCTTCTGTATCAGGTTTTCCACAAAAACCTGTAAAGTAGCATGTCAGTATTATGCAACCACAACATGGAATACTTTAGAAATGGGACTGGAAACTAAAAGAACTGGTTATAATGGGTCAGTTGAATGCTCTACGAATGAAACTGTTGTGATTGTCTAAATCTGTGCTACTGTCTTGGCCAGGACTCCCTTGAAAAACTGCTTAGTAATCTCAGTGGGATTTTCCTGGTTAAATAAAGTTTAAATTGAAAAAAGCCTATACCAGTGTAATATAGACATTCAACATTGTGTATCTATGGCAACGCACCCAATTCTATAAATGCAAAGATTCAAATGATGACATGAGGTGACATCACATGACGACGAGTGACATCACCTGGCAACAGGCCTTCTACTCTATGACATCATCTATGACATAGACAGTTGTATTTGTAAGTTTATGATCACAAACACTGTACAACGTCACTTCAACTCAGCACTCGAACAAGCACGCAGCAAACGAACTCAGAGCAGCAAACATGTCCAAAAACTGGTACGACTTTACTCCTGAAGACGACGAACGCCTCTACAGTGAGGAATTTAACCTGATGGAGGTTCTGGGGATAGTATCCACCGATCCAGACCCTCCTGAGGAGGGCATCTCTCCATCTTTTGAGGAGTTGGAGCAGTTAGAGTCTCAAAACCAGCATAGGTCTAACGATCAAGCATCCACTGATCCAGACCAGACCTCTGCACCATCTGAAAAGGTGGGCCAAACCTTTCTAACTGTTGAGGAGTTGGAGAGGGAGCAGTTAGGGCCTCAAAACTATGTGAGGTCCAAGGAGGAAGACGAGCGGGGCATAAACTTAGTCACGCTACGACTCGAAATGGCCTCTAAAGCTGCTCAGGCCAAAGCCAGAGAGGAAAATCTGCTCAGAGATCTGGAAACCCTCAAGAGGCTTCGAGAACGAGACCATGAACAGCACGAGGAGTACAAGTTGCAGTTATTAAGGAAAACAAAGCTGATCATTTGTGCTCACAAGAAACAACTGGAGCAAAAGGACTCAGCCATTCGAGATCTCCAAACTACACTGGACACGGTGAAAGAGGAGAAAGAGAGTCTGACTAAACAGGTCGAAGATGCTCACAATTTGGTCGAGGAAATTAAAGGACAGTCTCGCCAAAAATCACAAGAGTGGGAGCTCGAAAAGCAGGGCCTCTGTCTGAAACTGGAGGACTCTAAGAAACGGGTCCAAAAGACGGAGGAAGCTCTCGACAAGTCCAACCAAACCCCTGAAGCAGCTCACAGAGCAGCTCAGAGGGACTCAGAAAGAGCGCTCCCTACTGGAGGATGCCAGCTGTGTGCAAGAGCAGATGCTGAGGAGAACAGAGGCAGAGCGCACCCTACTGGTCCAGAGGAACAGCGCACTGGAGCAGGAGGTGGAGCAGGAGAAATGCATCAGAGGTGAACTAGAGGAGGAAAAGGCAGCCATTTTGAAGTCCTGTGAGGCACTCAAAGAGCAGCTCAGATCGACTCTAGAAGAGCGCTCCCTACTGGAGAACAGCAGCTGCATGCAGGAGCAACTGCTGACAAAAGCAGAGGCAGAGCGCACCCTACTGGTCCACAGGATAGACGAACTGGAGCAGGAAGTGGTGCAGGAGATGGAGGGTCACAGAGGGACTCTGGAAAAACAAACCCTGCTGGAAGAAAGGTTTACGGCACTAGACCAGGCGCTTAAGAAGTTCGAGGAACAGCGCACCCTTCAGAATAAGCGATGTATTGCACTTGAGCAGGAGCTTAAGAGGTCTGAGGAAAAGCGCTCCCTGGTGGAGGAAACATGCAGTGCTCTGCAGCATCAGATGAAGAAGTCAGACATAGAGCGCACCCTCCAGGAAGAAAAGTGCATGGCACTTGACAAGGCGCTTAAGAGGTCCGAGGAACAGTGCACCCTGCAGGATAAGCTTTGTATTGCACTTCAGCAGATGCTTAAGAGGTCCGAGGAACGGCGCACCCTGCAGGATAGGCGGTGTATTGCACTTGAGCAGGCGGTTAAGAAGTCCGACGAACAGTGCACCCTGCAGAATAACCTTTGTATTGCACTTGAGCAGGAGCTTAAGAAGTCCGAGGAACAGCGCACCCTGCTGAGCGACATCTGCTATGCACTGGAGCAGAAACTGGAAAAGAAAAAGAAAAGGTGGTACAGGAGGCTTTTGTGCCACTAATCACCTGACTTCACTCTAAGCATAAATAAAGCAGTAGCATAACAAAAACTTAATGTCGTATTTTGTGTTTTGATGCAAGATTATTATTATTTTATTATTATTATTATCAAGCCTGCAACAAATCTTTATGAAGATCAGACTTTGGAGCAAAGATTTGAAGATCACATGAGGATAAAGTGAGCCATTTTAGAGAAGGAACTGCTGACATCTGTCATTCATAAATAAAATGCCTCTAGTGGTTTTTAAGAGAAATAGTTGGCGTCTCTGAGTTATGCAAATAAAAAAGTGTTATATGCCAAAATAAAACAGCATGGTATGAATTGTCAAACATGGAACTGATCAGACGGTGTAGGGTTTTTCAATACTACTACTACTACTTGTACTGCAACTATTACTACTACTACTACCCTTACAACTACTACTACTACTGTTGTTATTATTAATACCACTACTGCTTCAATGATACTACAACTACTACTGCTGTTGTTATTATTAATATCACTACTGCTTCAAAGATACTACAACTACTACTACTGTTGCTACTACAACTACTTCAACTACTGCTGCTACTATTGCTTATACTTTGACTATTGGGTCTAATAATTCTGCCGCTGCTAGTGCTACTTTTACTACTATTATAACTACTACTACAATTATTTTACCTAAACATCTTGTACAAAATGTATTGAAAAGCACAGACTTATGAAACTTCCTTTAGTTACTTGCATCCAATAATGTATCGTGCGGTGACTGTAACTCATTTTGTCGCCCAAGACACTGGCAGTGTGTTGAAATCCCACTTCAGGCCAAAAATATTCAATTGAAACCAGGAGTAAGAGGGAGCCATAGAAGGAGAAAGAGAAATAGCTCCAAGTGTGAGAGGTGATGTATCTGCAAGTACTAGGAAACTGTAGAATAAGAGTACTTTTAAACTGACTTTCAGTTGCAAGAAATAATAGATATTTAAATTATTATTAAAATGATTTAAATCTCAGCACACATTTTGTTTGGCTTGACCTGCTGCCTAAAGAATAGACGTAAAGCTTTATTTTAACACTTCACTGCATAGAGATGCTGCTCAAAACTTGTGTGGTTAGCTCTGTCTCAGTAACACATTTTGAAGCACGATATATCGTTACTGAGATATACTGCGATAAACAATAATATTGAGACTACTTTATGCCACTGATTAAGATTAAAATATAGCAAATGAATGCCAATAAAAACATTTTTAAAAAGACAATTTCATCAAAAGTCATGAGCTGCAGCACATACTGAATGAAGCAATAATTAGCCATAGGATGTACATGTACGACCACAGTTTATGGAGAACAACGGGGAGGTACTTTTCTGACATTGGAAGTAACAGTAACAACTCTCATGTCCTGTTTGCAACAGTAAACAGATTGACAAACCCTCCAGCCCGCTATTGTTAGAACTAATTTCCACATCTAAGTGCAATGAATTTGCAGTATTCTTTAATGACAAGGTTCAGGGCATTAAAAATGCCATCAATTCCACAACACAAATAACCCACTAGTTACTCACTAGATTTCTAAAGTCTGAGCTCAACAGTTTGAAAACTGTAGTTATCAAGCCTCTTATAAAGAAGAGCAGTCTTGATGCCACAATATTGAACAATAACCGACCAACCTCAAATCTGCTGTTTTTAGGCAAAGTCCTCGAAAAAGTTGTTTAGCAACAGCATATTAACTTTCTCCAAATGAACAACTCCTTCGATGTTTTCCAGTGGGGTTTTAGACCCACCGCAGCACTGAGACTGCTCTTATCAAGGTGACAAATGACATCCACCTGAACACTGATGCAGGCAAAGTCTCAGTCTTGATCCTGTTAGATCTGAGTGCTGCCTTTGTCATGGGATCCTCTTACAGAGACTAGAGGACTGGATAGGCATCAAAATCAAAATGTGACTCAGATAAAAAGGCCATGACCTGTGGGGTGCCCCAGGAGTTGATCTTGTTCAGTCTCTACATGCTGCCGTTTGGTCAGTTAATACACAGCAATAATGTGTCCTATCACAACTATGCAGATGACACTCAGATGGCCTAGGGTTTTTATCCTACACTCTCGTTTTAATATAAATTTTATGATGACTTACATTTTTTGGAACACCTTGGAGTCCCACCGAAGGAGCTGGAGGACGTGTCCGGGGTGAGGGAAGTCTGGGAGTCCCTGCTTAGACTGCTGCCCCTGCGACCCTGCCCCAGATAAGCAGAAGAAAATGGATGGATGGAAAATTAACATTAAAAGAGAAGAGTGCAAGATAAAAACTTTTCAGCCATATGCACAGCTAAACAGAACTGTTTTGGATTTAAACATTGTCAAAGTAGAGGCCTGTCTCACATCTTCAGGAAGACTGTTCCAGGTTTTAGCTGCAGAAAACTGAAACACTGATTCCCCGTGTTTAGTCCTGACTCTGGGACCAGCAGGAGGCTGGACCCTGAAGTCCTCAGAGTGTGAGATGGTTCATGTGGCTCTAACATAGAGCAGCTTTAAAGTCTATTCTCTGAGCCACAGGAGCCAGTGCAGTGCAGCACAGCAGTCATTCCTGGTTCTAGTTTAATTCACAAAAAGCTATGTTCACCTAAAAAATTATAGCGAGCTGTTGACATATAACTGATTTTTTTATATGCCAGTAACCCATGTCTTTCTCAAAGGACTAGACAAGCGTAGAATCTTCTACCTAGGTTTTTCTATTTAATTTTATGTTTACATTCATTGTGATTTCAAATATTACTTTTGATTAGTGCAGAAAGGTATAGCACTGAACCTGAAGATAACTATAGCAATAAACTTACTATCAAATTAGCTTTACTTATTCATAACGTGCATGTAGACTCATTCTATATTCCAATATTTATCAGTTGTTTAAAGCCATTTGGTTTGGTCTCCTCCCAAACGGTTGATCCATTTTTTAAGTGGGTGATTAGGCATCTCTGTACAAGCCCTGTGTGTAAAATACTTAACCTCATCATTCTCAAATTAATTTAGACAGTTTAGTGGAGCTTTCAGACAGCTTGTGTAAAACATCTCCACTGTGGGACCGAGGAACGGAGGGGAGGGGTTGAAGAACTCATCAAGTTTCAAATTCCTCCGGGTGGTAGCTTAAATTAAAAGACTTGTTAGGACGGATATTTTGGCATGTTATAGACATACATGACAGATGCAGATGTATAGGAGATGGTTCGCACTGAAGGGGGGCTGTAAAATTGTAATGACACCAGCAATATGATCCCAAATACATTTAAACTTGTCTGCACATCAGAATCAAACCAGAGTAAAGTTTAAAAATAAACAAGGCCTAGCGTCAGGCTAACATGTTTTTTATGGTCTAGGGTAATTGAGATCAGTAAAAAATGTAGGAAAATGTCTTGCTGTATTTTGGTCTTTAGTCTGGAAATTGTTAATAACATCTGGGTGTTAATATGGTTACAAGTCAAGGTTATAGCTTGTCATGCTACTTATGCTAAAGAGAGGGCAAAAGTGTGGGGTCACTTGTGATAATATTTGAGAACGACACCAGAACTACAGGGCGATAGTAGCTCAGATGATCAAGAGTTTGTCCACTAATCCAAAGGTTGATGGTTGATGATTCGAATCTTGCTCTCAAAATAAAGTCAAAATAAAATAATCATAATCATCCCAGGTTCCAGGTCTGAGTGCCTTGAAAATGGAAAAATACTATATACAAATGTGACCATGCAAATGTAACTAAAATATATGCTTTATATCAGAGTTCAACTGTGATTAATTTACACATTAAATATTAGGAATAAGTAAAATAATTAGTGATGCACCGATCCAGCATTTGTGTGTTATGTGGCTGTTATTTATTCCACTGCTGAACAGCTCTGAAGCATAACATTTTTATATAAATGTAATGCAGCGGCTAGCAGGTTAGCTTTGTTCAAATAAGAAGAGAGCATGGGTGTGTTACCGGCTCCATCGACTCTGGCACCCCTCTCTCTGTAACTGCAGCTGTGAGCGTCGTCATTTTGGTCTTAAAATGTTCATATTAACCCGCTCTACATGACCCTGGTGTTTTGATTTCACTATTGTGTCTGTAAATCAAGATATGAATATTAATAACAGACAAATCAGGAGGCTTCTTCCCCTGAGGTCTCTCCCCGTTAGCAGCAGGTTTGATTGACAGTGTTGCTAAGTGCCTGCTCCCTGCTAAACCAGTGGTGCGGGCAGGAAGGGCGTTTACCTTCAACAGCCTCGCTCTGGATTGGCTCTTTGGTTGCTATGATACTCGTGGTCGGCCACTCCAAATAACCTCTAGTCTCGAAGAGCTTCATTTGACTGGACACGCACATTTGACTTGACACACTCACTGACTTTCTGGTCCAGCTACAACCAGCAATGTTCTTACTACATCACATTATATGACCAACCAGGAGAATGACATTAATATATACAGTCAAAACATGTCTCCATATTATTGTTGTGTAAGTAGGCTTGCTCCTTGGCCCAAGCTATAGCAGTTATTTCTAGTAATGATGTTCAAATGCAACTTTAAATACCATGTTTTAATAGTTACCTACACATTGACCCGTGCGTAGTTAAACACAGATATATGTTTGAACTTAGCGCATGACAAAACAAAATGTCTCTGCCTCTGCGTTTGAACAGCAGCTTCTGATTTTGTGGGAAACTCACTTTGGCTTGGCAACGGACTTCCAACAAGTACCCCCTTTTGCATTCTGTCTTAATAAAACTTCCAATTCAATTTTCTAATTTCATGCTTGCTGTTTTCTTACAAACCAACCACATCGTATACATTTAATTTTGCTAACAGAATCCTACTACAAATTCACTGCTCTATAATATGAAGATGTGTTGGCTGCCGTTCTGGTTATGTACTCAGTAATGTCTTTTTAATGTGATGTCGTCTTCAAGCAGATCATCAGCTAACCATGTGACCTATTTTGTCTGCGCACCGGGCCATAGTAAAAGGGTGATAGTGAAAAACGAACTTGGATAAGACTGTGGTGATCAAGATGTCCTCCACTGCTTGCGTTCTTGGAAAGTTTTTTTTGTTTTTTTTTTCTTTATCGTTGGCGTCTACAGATCAACCCGACCGCTCTGAAAAATGAAGGGGATTTTAAGCTACAACACACACTAAATAAAGACGCCATTATCAGAAACACATGGTACGGAGCGATTTTGACATTATAGCCATCACTGTCTGCCCTGTCCTCCTAGTTAAAGCTTCATTTGCGGACCTAAACTATGCATCTTCCTCCCCTCAAAACATGCTGGGAATATTAATCTCAGGTCGTTTACGGGAATAAAGTCCTCCGTCTTAACATCGTGAGTGATTTAGTCGTCAGTCAACCGTGAGCTGTCTGGACCAGTTGCACATGTGTGGCCGCGTGTCTGTTTGGATTTGAAATGTGCAAGTTATGTTTCTGTCCACACTATCAACACACATGCTCCACGGACTTGACATGCTTAAAATAAATAGAAACAAGTACAGTTGGACGAAGGATGGCGTAAAGATGCACTATGTAACTTTTCTTATGAAGACGTGGAGAGAATGGAGGTGTTTTTGTTGGAATATTCCACAGTATGGCATTATACTTATCTATTTTACATTAATTCAATAGAAACATGTCACAGAGTTGGAATAAGGTGAGATATGGATGGCTCAAAGGTGCGCTATGTAACTTTTATGGTGAAGCGGCTGCCACCTGCTGGTTTCCATGGAGATGTTATTGATGTTATAGCATGTAATATTCCACCGTATGGCATTAAACTTAACTATTTTACATGAATTCGGTTATATGTGTTTTTATAGCTGAAAAACATGCATTCTTACAGGTTTGAAGAAGTTGGAGGAAGGTGAGAAGTGGATAGCTTAAAGGTGCACTATGTAACTTTTCTGGTGAAGGGTCTGCCACCTGTTGGTCTCCATGAAGATGTTATTGTTTAAGGTGTAATATTCCACCGTATGGCATTAAACGTAGCTATTTTACTTTAATTCAGTTATTTTACCGCGACCTGGCCCTGATAAATGGAAGAAGATGGATAGTGTTTTTATTCTTGGACGAAAGTGAGAAGTGGATGACTCAGAGGTGCGCTATGTAACTTTTCTGGTGAAACCACCTACTGGTCTCCATGGAGATGTTATTGTTTAGCATGTAATATTCCACTGTATGGCATTAAATTTTGTTAATATACATGAATTCAATTGCACGTGGCTATTGCTGAAAAATACCTGGCAAAATGTGCATTCTTAGTGTGAGCGGGGTTGCCTCTCCGCAGATCTGATGTGTAACTTAGCCTGTTGGCACAAAATGCTATCTCCATGGAGCTAAAGTAGTGTGAAACATGTTACGTGAAAGGCTTCTGTAGACTGAATGCAGATTGCAGTGCAGTTGTTGTATTAGTTTGACTGGCTAAAGTCTGATTTGTAAATTTGTCATAAACCGTGTAGCCGTATTAAACATGAATCTCAAACATACATTATATATTTGCATACAATGTAAACATGCTACTTTTCAGCTCATGTTTAATCATGCTTGTAACTTGGACTTAATGTTCTGGCATGTCAGGAGTCGTTTTTTGAGGCCATGACGCTGTAACCGAATTGACCTCTGACCTCTCAGTCCTCCGCGTAATTAGCCGGCTAACCTTTCCGCCGTCAGCCACCATGTTAGCTTTCTTAAAATGACTTCGCTAATGGCTAAAAAGAAGCTGGAAGCCCAGGGTTGGTACTGTTGACCTATTCCCTGTTCATAATTAAGTGAATTATCCTCGGGACGATGGCATACGTTTCGGCCCCTGACAAAATGCCCTCTCTGTCTGTAGATAATGAGGCAGGAGGCTTGACAGGTGCGCTCTGATTAGCGGGGTAGGTTTCGCTAGTCGCCCCGTTCGCTAACACAGTGGCAGTAAACAGTACCCCTTGGAGAGGCAGCCCGTTTGACATCGTTAATTGCCTTTTTCAGTTCCGCGAGTCAGGGAGATGAAAAGCTTTATCAGGCTGAAATAATTAATTTTGCCGTCGCCACCCTGAAATCGCTGACACTCCAGTTCTGCCGCAAAATGAACAAGGAGGGAAAAAATGACTACTCTCAACTCATCTCTCTTCTTCTACTTCCTTCTCAGTTCAATCCATTATTTTCTCCTCTCCAACCCGGAGGAGCCATATTAGCTGAGGTAATGTGCGTTTTTGTATTAAAACACAATTAAAACGGAGATTTAATTAACTTGAACCTGTATGAAGAGGCAAAAGGTTAGTTTTATCTGGCGCGCTTTACAATAGCCATAGATTAGAGGGCCACACCACTCTATGTGCCCACTGCAGCGTACATGTTATTTCCAATTAATTCTCAATTACTCTGAATTATTATAAGCTTTTGATAATCCGCAGAGTCAGAGGGTCGTCACATTAAAAACTTTAATCACTTGGGCTATCAAACATGGCTCTGCTTGGATAATTAGTTTAATTAAGCTCTTTGAAAGGGGGACCTCGTGATCAAACCAGGAAAGTTTCGACTATACCTTAAAAGTTTGACAAAGAGGCAAGGGCGTACGGTATAAGTATGTGCGCGCCCACCGTGGAAATGACCAGCGAGACTGAGAGATCGACGAAGACGATAACATGAGCTCGTCGGAGTTACAAAAGAGGAAGTCGTTTTGAATGAGCTCTAGTAGTAACAGTTACGTTTTTCATTTTGAGTTATCGTTTAGTTTGGCAAAAGGTCCATGTTCATTTTTCCACTAAAATGTGACCTGTTGTAGCTAATAAAAAAAATCCTTATTATTGACCATAAATCCCCAAAAAATTACGATTAAATGTTACGCTATTTTCTGATCTATGTTATAATGTTATTTCCTCATCACAAACAGACCTGGAGCTGTGTTTTGTTTCATTCACATGTTTAACACACAAACCTGCATATTTAGGGTGAGCTCTTCTCTTTAACTGAAAACACTCCAACCCACCTTGTGATGTCATCATGTGGTAATACAGGAAGTGCTCCGCTGTGTTTTTAAACTCCATTCACCTTCACAAGAATCATTTGGATCATTTCAGCCCTCAAATTGTCAATCTCTACTGAGCAAAAGGTAAAATGTTGCTGTTAACCTGAAAACTACCACTTCATGACATCACAAGGTGGAACAGAGCATTTTGAGTAATAATAAAGTTTTACTCAAACGTGTGAATGAAACAAAACACAACTCCAGGTCTGTTTTTGTTGATGGAACAACATTATAACATGACTTAAAGCTCACAAGAGACAATTTTGCGTAATTTAAATGATCCAAACCAGTTCTTTGAAGGTTTAACTGTGAGTAAAAGCAAAATACGAAGTACGATTAGCTTTACATCAGATGCCCTTCCGAAGTCAGTGCTAAATTGCCGTTTCAGTTTGGTCGACAGCGTAAAATTTAAATGCATGCTTACTTACTTACATAGTATAGAGTTTGATAAGGGTAAAAAGCCGATCGAAAATACATTAAAATCCCACTAGAACTATGACGACCAACATTTAACAAAACAAATCCTTCACTCAACAGTATTGCACTTGGGTCTTATGTATAATACATACAAATAATGATTACACTGCCTCTGTACCAGTCCTTGGGGGGGCTTGGCTGTGCCCGGGAGCTAAAGACAGAATATGAAGTCTGAATAATAGAGTTGACTGCTTGGCTCTGGGCTGGTAGTGGCTCAGCGCGGTCCTGCTTCACCTCCCAAAGTGCACACGCTACATATTAAACCAGATGCACGCCCGTGTCGAAGTCCCTCTCCTCTTCACGACGTCTTTAGGCTACTGCCATGCCCCAGTGGATACGCCACATACACAATATTTACTCTTCTCATTCACCAAGCACGCTGCCGTTATTGTGTCTCTGCGCTGTAAAAAAAAATACTCTGTGGTATGAAATATGTATAAAGAGACTGGAGGGACCGTTTCAAAAGTGTAAGGGTGAAAGAATCGACTTGGATCTTTTGACAGAACAGTAAAGTAATGCTTGAGAAGTGGTTTGTAAGGCTTTCCAATTAAAACATACCTTGAAATATGATAGTAATTTTGTAATCTAGCAATTTTATTAAGAAAAAAAAAAAAGAGTTGGCCAAATATGTTTAGTGATGTCATTATCATTATGATATTTTTTACTGTTTAGCAATTAAACAAATTAGCAGCAACTTAATTATGCCGGGCGCGCCGGCTAGCATAAGGCTAGTCACGAGTCCAGACACCCCGCAGAGCCGATCACCTCCGTTGGTGGTTTTATGTAATAAAAAAACTAAAGCCACTTTCTCTAATAAAACATTATCACCAGAGGAAACTGTGGCTCCTGCCCCTCCCCCACCTGAGAGTATGACATCATGACATTCTAGAATCCGAAAAGAACCAAAACAAACACTGTTCTAGTCGCCCTAGATACGCCCGTCTCCATAGCAACCAAAAGCGATTCTTTGATGTCGGTGATGTAGCACGGCAACGATGCTTTGAACCTATGTGATCTCATCGCCGGTCTGGCTGGCCGTGTGTGCAGGTGTGAGCGTTTCATGTCACATCTTTATATTTAAGTCACACATAGAAGCACACAGCTAGTGACAAACAGCGCAGTAGTACGACTATTTTACGTTACTTTACGAGCAGTTACATAGTTTTGAATTTTTAATATTTTGAACTTTACCTTTATCAAAATGTATACACAAAGGAGAAAGACAGATTTGTCTGAATTGCCTCACCAAAGGCTGCCTCCCCCTGACTCCGTGGAGTACGTGGATTGGAAAATGAGACAGGCAGAAAAAATTGCAAAGGCCCGAATTGAAGATCTCGAGGATTTCATCGCCAAACAACGTGATGAAATCGAAGAGTGGAAGGTACTTGATCAGAGCAAAAAACAAGAAATACAAGCTCTCCAAGGCCAAATAACACGCTGGGAAGATAAAACGGCAAAGGTAAAAAGGGCCTACGGGAGGGCCACTGCGTCCGCCGAAATGTTTCAAACTGAACTGACTGCTGCCAAAAATGAGACTGTTCAGGTGGAGACAAGATACAAAACTCTCCTTTCGGAACAGAAAGACAAACACATGGACCTAATATCTCAACTGCAGATCAAACACCAATCAGAGGTTGAAAAACTAAAGGTTCATATTGCCAATCTGGAAATAGATAGAGATGCTAAACTCCAAGTGAAAGCTGAGGAATTGGTGGCGATGAGAGAGTCCTTCCAGACAGAGATTGACAAAAGGGATGAACAGATCGAGAAACAGTCCCTCAGGATTCATGAGCTCGAAGAACTTGCACAAACGCTACGAGAAGAGAAAGCGCAAGTGTTCCCCTTAGTGAGAAAACAACTTCAATCCAAGTTCCAAAACAAAGAAGACAAATTTACGGAACAAATTGAGTGTTTAAAGAATAAAATTGAAAGTCTGGAACCTGTGATCGTGGACCAGGCAGATGTGATTAAGGCAGTGAAAAAACAAAATACAGAAATCAAGAGTACGTTGTTGGACAAAGAGCGAGAGATCGCTTTTCACATTTCGGAAAGGCGAAAAGTCGAACAGGAACTGTCAGAGAGAGAGATCATGACAGCTTTGATCAATGCCAAGTCTCGATGTAACGACGACAGGATAAAAATCTTGGAAGAGGAGATTAGCGAGATTACCATTCGCGAAAAAGAGATCAAGAGGCAAAAATGGGAGCTCCATAAAGATATTAGTGAACTGATTATAAAAAATGACAAGCTACAGTCCAAAGTTGACTCATTCCAGCCCACGCTCAAAGCAGAGAAGGAGAAATACAGACTTTTGGAGAAGAAATTGAAAGATATCGAAGTGAACTTAGAAGGCTGTAAAGCCGTTCTAGACAATCCCAAAAGTCTGAAAACAAAAGTGCAAGCAATGATTGGCTTTTACCTCCAAGGGGACTCCAGCATGCCAGTCGACCAGCATATTGAGCACTTAAACGAAAACATAAACAGGATTGTAAAAAAGACCATAGACCACTCTGCAAAGATCTCAGAGCATCGGGAACGGGAGCAGGAGAACATGGCTGCGACTATAAGTCACATCAAACGCAAGGAAGACCAATTCAAAAATGAAGCAGTTTTCCACATAAACGATCTGAAACTGCAAATCGAAAAGAGCAAAGCAGCCCAGACCCCATCGACCATGAGAGCACCGGAAAAGACCCCCGCCAAAACCACTCCTGCCAAAACCACTCCTGCCAAAACCACTCCTGCTAAAACCACTCCTGCCAAAACTACTCCTGCTAAAACCACTCCCGCCAAAACCACTCCCGCTAAAACTACTCTCGCTAAAACGACTTCTGCTAAAACCACTCCCGCCAAAACTACTCCTGCTAAAACCACTCCCGCCAAAACCTCTCCTATCACAATCACTCCTCTCAAAATCACTCCTGCCAAAATCACTCCTGTCAAAAGGACTCAGGCCAAAAAGACCCGTTAAGGTGGGAGATTACACTCTTCCAACAACTGTGTTTCAAACAGTTGCTAAGTTGGGCGGGCTTTGGAGGACGAACGGAGAGATTGAAGGAGGAGGAGGTGCAAAAGGGAGAGTGAAGGGAGAGGAGGGGCGGGGTCTAGAGGAGTAAACGGGATAGTGAGGGGGGAGGAGGGGCGGGGTCTAGAGGAGTAAACGGGATAGTGAGGGGGGGGAGGAGGGGCAGGGTCTAGAGGAGTAAACGGGATAGTGAGGGGGGAGGAGGGGCGGGGTCTAGAGGAGGAAACGGGATAGTGAGGGGGGAGGAGGGGCGGGGTCTAGAGGAGGAAACGGGATAGTGAGGGGGGAGGAGGGGCGGGCTTTGGAGGCCTACCTTCAAACCCCGCCCTTGCAGACAGGTGTATTCAGATACACCTGGCTGTAATCAGGGCCATCCTGAGTGCATCAGCCCTGGTGCATTGTGGGAAAACCCTAACCCTCACTCTAACCCTAACCCCAATATAGCTATCGCGCCTTATTTACAGTAAGACGCGATAGCTAGATTTAGACAATGAAACGTAAAGTTTGTTGAATAAATCTGATTGTAGCAAAAAACTTTGTTATTTGCATTAATTTTTTTGTGATTCACAGAGCTGTATATAAATGGCAAATTCCATTACGGCCTCGTTTGGGGTTGTGCCTTCAAACCAGGTGGATGCAATAACCTTCGTCACGTTGATTGCAAGACGCTTAATACTGTTTAGGTGGAGGAAAGCAGCCCCACCATCTTTTAAGCTTAGTCTTTTTTCTTTTTCTCCATTTGAAAGTGCCTGCTGTCCTTTTGTGTTTTTGTGTAATGTTTATATATGTTCAAAAGTGTTTAAAAATCAATAAAAAGAATTGAATAATAATAATAAATGAGAATCTGGAATCTGTGATCAGGGCAAGACAAATGAGATCATGAAACTGAGAAAAAAGTAAAGAAACAACTTGAGAAAACGATTTAGGTTAAAGATAAGGAAATCGTTGTCCAGATTAAGGAAAAGTGAAAGTCATACAGGAACTTTAAGTGGAGCGCTATGTGCTACTCAAACTTCTAACGCCAAGATGAAAGGCATGGAAGCAGAGATCACCAAACTGACTAATCGGGAAGAGGAAATCAAGATGCAAAAACAGGCGCTCCAAGAAATTTATCATGAACTGAGACAAAACAACGAGAATCTCCAGTTCAAACTTCACTTGCTCCATTCTACGCTCACAAAAGACCACAAGACAAACCGGAAGTCGGCCATCTTGGATTGAAAATTCCGAAATGCCGAGTCAGCATTTTTGTTGACGTCGCATTTTCATCAACTCCTCTGAAGGCGCTTCACTGGCAGGGCTGAAAATCACTAGACATCATCTAGACAAGTGGGGCATCAAAAGTTATCCAATTTACATTGATCCCTATTACGGTTTCCGTGTGGAAATCACTGCTCCTAATCTCTTTTGACTTAGTTTGGTGACAAGTGCAGCCCAAAGCCGCAATAAAAAAGAGGCAAGTAGCGAATCAGCGCCACCTGCAGGGAGTGCCCGGTCGGCCGAGTGCGAAGCGCGGCTCGCGAGGGCCGTTCGATGCCGCTTGCGGCTTTAATTATTATTATTCTTTGCACTACTGAGAAATTTAGGGAAACATGTCTACTGGGAAACAGCTCAAATGTTTCTGCAAGATTTGAGCTGTAGAAGTTTGAATTATGAACTAAAATGACACAAACTAATTATATTAAGTGTTTCATTCTGCTGTTCTTTTATACAACTCAACAATATTTTACAATTTTGGACATTTATCATAATTTTTGTGAATATTTCTGATTCATGGTTTGGTTTCAATATTGTCGTTTATCAAGTATATTTGCTTCAGGCCTAGTCTTAAATACAACATAATTAATACTATTTCTTGGAGGCTGCAGATTGTGATGTTATTTTATTAAATGCAACTTCCCCAGGATGTAAGAATTTGCCTTTTGGGATTCTAATCTGACAAACATTAATTTCATTTTGAGTCATCATTTAGTTTGGCAAAGGTCCATGTCCATTTTTCCACTGGCCTGTGATTCGTTGGTGAATAAAAAATCCCTGACCAAAAATGCACGATTAAAGTGCCAGTATGACGCTATTTCCAGATCTATGTTATAATGTTTCTTTATCACAATCAGACTCGAAGTTGTGTTTTGTTTCATTCACACATGTTTAACACACAAACCGTACATTTATGCTGAGTTCTTCTCTCAAACTGAAAATGCCCCGTCCCACCTTGTGATGTCACGGTGGTGATACAGGAAGTGCGACTAAATGCAACTTCCCCGAGACGTAATTAGCTATTAAGAACTCGCCTTTTGGCATTCTAATCTGACAAATAATATTTCTCATTTAGCTACATGGACAAAGGTCTTCAATTATTCACGACATAAACAGAGAGACGCGGGTACGAGGAGTTGGTGGCGCCCTCCCTGCGGTGAATGTAAAGTGACTCTTCAGTGACTGGTGACTGGAAATTATTTATTTAGCCATTATTACTTTGAAACCACTGCGGCGGATTTTAATTAAGACTAATTGTTTTCTTTATAGTGGCATGCCGAGCAAAGCTAATTAAATATAATGCTGGAGACATTTCCCATAAGATGTTTTATTCGCGCTGGAGTCGCGTTTGAATTGTGCTATTTCATGCGTCAAACTTACAGACAGCGATGGCTTTATACACCTCAGTAAGTTCACTTCAACAATGAGACAAGTTTATGTTTCGCCAGCCAATATACAGTGTCTCTATGGTAATGCGTCGCTAATGAAATGTTGCAAAAATGTAATGGCACTTTTCATTAAATGTGTCTAATCTTGGCAAGTATTGAGATAGTAATTTGGACTGAATTAAAGGTGAGCTGTGTACCTTTTGTGCTGGAGAGTACCCCACCAGCTGGTCTCCATGGAGATATTATGGCTTTGCTTTAAATCAATCATAGGCTGTATATATAAATGGACATAGCTAACCTGTTAGCCGCTAGGTTCCAAATAGGAAGTGATCATCTGTGCACTTCTGGCTCCATTGAGTCTGGCTCCAATTCACTTTACATTGAAGAACTGTCACCCCTCTCTCTGTAACTGCTGCTGTCAGACTCATCATTTTGGTCTTAAAATGTTCGTATTAACCAGCTCTACATGATCCTGGTGTTTTCATTTCGCTATTGTGTCCATGATTCAAGATATGAACATTAATAACAGACAAGGAAATTTTATAGTGGATACTTTTTACTTTCTACTGTACTACATTTTTGAACTGGACTCAAAAGTAAAAAGTACTTTTCATATGATCTGAGGGGTTATTTTTACCATCCTGACTTAAGTTTTCGAGTTCAAGCTTCAGCTGTGAGCAAACAAAAATAAATACACAATTTTTTTTTAAAACCAGAATCACTATTTTTACACTTGAACAAATGAACAACACTTGTGTGAAATACTTTTACTTTTTACTCTAGAGTACATTTTTAAACAAGCACTTAAATACTTTTACTTAAGCAGATTTTTTCATGTAAGACTTTTACTTTTACTGGAGTAATTTTTTAACTCTGTACATGTACTTTTACTTCAGTAACAAAATTGATTTCTTCATCCACTATTGGGAATATATAACGCTTTAAAATACACGTATCATAAAAAATAAAATAAAATAGAAATCATTTTATTAGCCACAGCCCCAGACATCAGTGCGGTCCATATTATCCAAGCCTGACTTATCTTAAACAGCAGCATCTATCTGTGGACTGGTGATTATTAGCTTGTAATTGTGTGAAGCCTGTTCAGTGGACTCTGCTCTGTCCACAGAGGGTGACCAAAACGTAATTGAAAACGAACAAGAAATAATTACTGTCTTAAAAGTGATGGAGTGGCCACTAGGGACAGCGTGGGGTGAGTTTGGTGGGACAGAGGGGCACTAAAGGACTCTATGGGACCTCTGGGAATACTATAGTCATGCGGTCAGTTACTTTACAAGACTATATATTTAATACTACGAATGGGTAATATTATTGTTTGGAGTATACTGGTTTCGATGTGTCTACGATTATTGGAGTTTTTGTCTTTAAATTAATAAAAGTAATTCATTTAAACTGTAGTACGCAGATGAGAGTACTTTACGGTCTCATCATATATAGACTGGTAAATCAGTGTCTAATTTCTGACAGGTGATGATAACAAATGTGCTGGTACTTTTAGGTGAGCAGTTGGCGCGCTGACGTCATCTGCAGTTTTCTATAGACGGTGCAGTGTAGCGTGGAGACCGCACTGCCCCTCGAAACTACTATTAAGATTTATGAGCCATTGTATCCAGCACACGGCATCCATTATGTCATTTGGAAGTGAGGCATTCTGGACATAAGGCACAAGACTGTCGAGGTTTGATACATAGATATTAAAAATGAAATGCTAAAAACCAGTCCAGGTGTTGTAGTAACTCAGTAGTAGAGTTGCAGTCGGCTAAAGAACTTGGTCGATTAAAAAGGAGGCGTGGCAAAAGCTCTCAAAACTGTCACGTATGTCTGTGAATCATTCATTTATTAGTTCGATCTGCTTTTTACATATAAATACTAAAAATATCAAATGTTCAGCTCACTAACTCTCCTTTCTACTGTTGTCTCATATAAATCCTTATCTTAATAATATAATTAGGTCAATTAGGATGTCATCGACCGATTAATCGACTAAAAAACTTAAGGATTTCTTCAGTCAACAACAGCACTACTTGTTACTAAGTTGTTTTGGAAGGACTTATTGGTAGATATTACAATGTGACAGCCACTACTACTACTAGTACCACTACTACAACTACTTTTACTAGCACCACTACTATCACTACTACTACCATCACTACCACCACTACTACTTCCACTAGCACCACTACTACTACCACTACCACAACTACTACCACTACTACGGCTACTACTACTGCCACCACTACTACAACCACTACTACCGCTACTACTACTACTACCACTACCACTACCACAACTACTACAACCACTACTACTGCTACTACTACAACTACTACTATCATAACTACTACAACCACTACTACTACTACCACTACCACCACTACCATCACTACTATTACCACTACCACCATTACTACAGTTTTCCAAAATCGTTTACCATCCTCCACAGAATTTGAAACTCAACATCCCAGAACATACCTATAGAAGCCTGTGCATTGCTAAATACATAACTCAGACTTGTTCTTACTAGTACTATTGTCTGGGCTGATGACGTGTACATTTGTGAATCACAGAGCTGTACTTGTGAATATGTGTATTGTCTATGATGTGAGTACAGAAAGAGGCCATCAAACACATAGAGCTTAGTGGTGTAAGCAGCACACAGCAGGAGCAGACTGCCTCCCAATATGTCGTCTGTCACCCGCACACCCCGATACACACAAGAATACACACAGAGTATGCACAAAAATACACACTGTGATTTGTCCGATACCGATATCTGAGACTTAACGAGATTTGGCTTGAAGTTGTGGTCAATAACCGATACTTGCACATGTCAATATCAGTATTTATTATACTAAAAAACTCAATTTCGACACGAAGAAATAGACAAAATGATACTAAACGAAATGAGCTGACGTCCGGGCACAATATATTTACCATTGCAACACAGAACCAGTGCCTTGGAAGATGCCTCACTGTTGAGTTTTGTTTTTTACCATTTTGCACCTTGACAGGAGGTGGGTAGTACTCATTTACATTTACTTGATTAACTTTTTTAAGAAATTGTACTTTTTTAGCAGCATACTTTTACTTCTACTTGAGTAATGTTTCTATTAAAGTAAGAGTACTCTTACATGAGTAAAAGTTTTGGTTCCTCTTTCCACTGTGAGTCTAAAGTGTCAAAAGCTTTACGTCGACAATATGAAATGATTTGAACATTTGTGTTGAGTAATTTCTTAGACCATTAATTTGTGATTCTACTAGTAATATTATTTTGAAGTAACTCTTGCTTGAGTAAAATTTTTGTCCACTCCACCTTAAATATATTAAATATATTAAATGCATTACTGAAATCCCAGTGGGAATCTCTGTATCCTCACGCTCCTCGTGACACAACTCTAGTTTATGGCCAAATAAAACACAACAAGCCAGCCGCGCTTTGACTTCTTTAAAGAACCATTTAGAATCCATTACAACGTCATCAAACCTCATTGACCTCCACCACAGAGAGGCAGGAGGAGTCGACAAAAGCCCCCGAACGGAGGCAACAATGGGGCCAAATGTTGTGTGTGTGCCCCCCTAAACAACGGACCACCAGCACCTTCCATCCATCACAGTCAGAGCGTCCACAGACCAGTCACTGGCTCCTGTTTAGAGACACACATTTCACCACTGTCTAATGGTTTGCCGACAGTGTTTTTAGTCTTATAATGTAGCGGGGTTTTTTTATATATAAGTGTCAGTGAACCAAGTTGTTAATAATTTTCCATATCTGGATTTATACACTAACTTTATTAATGCCAGAAAGAAATATGGAAGAAACAGAGTGCACATAATACTCTTTAATGTGATGGTTAGTGAGAATGTTAACGCTAACTGCTGTGTGTTTTTTGTATAACCTCGCAGTTTGTATCTGGCAACAGTTAATCACTCGTCTATATCGCTACGCTGTGCATCACCATAGCAACAACAAACAACAGGTAAAACGCTCCACTTGGTTTACTCCTTACTTTGAACATTTAAAAAGGCAACTTAATGATTTTAATTTATGTTTTGTTTTTTAAAATTAATTTATTTATTTTTGACAACATGATTCAAACTGAGTAAAAATAAATAAATAAAACAAAAAATCTGTAGAAATCAAACATTTATTTTTTACATATGTGGAAATTGTATATATAATAATAATAATAATCGTATATATTATTTTATTTATATTATGTCAAATAACTTGCAGTCCATTGTAATACTATTCAAAAAAATATTGATAATTACTATTTCAAAGCCCTAATGTGAGATGGTGGTTTTCAGATTGAACAATGTGATGAAGTCATACTTCCAGATGGGGGGCTAGAGCCAGTATTTCCTATAGATCCCACAGTACTTTGCTATGAAATATCCACAAGGTTGAACCTGACCATTCCCATTAATGACAAGAACTTGCTGCATTACAAAAATGTGGTTTTCAACAACATCATTTTAGCTCTTCCATCTCTATACAAACTATTGGCCTATAGAATGTTGTGATATCGTCTGAAACCCAGCAATTGAATTATAAGTATTTCGTCATGCTTTGCTCTTTTTTCAATACAACATATACAACGCCCTGTCAAGTTAAACTAGCAACTGTCAATCACTGGTTAACTCTACAGTATAAAAGTAAAAATGCAGGACTGATGAGATCCTTAAATCTCATTACAAACTAGTAGAATCTATAGCGTATCCATCACAGCGAAACCAGCTAGCGAAAGACGACACAATGATCCCAATTTCCTCCCTGTATCCTGGGCCAATCTGGGAGGACAGGAGCGCCCAAGGGACCTAGAGCCACCAGCTGACCGTGCAAGCGCTTTGCTCAAAGGCACAATTAGGGGCTCTTTGTTTCGGCTGGAGTGGTCCCATTGTAAGGGGTTGTGCTGTGGGTATAAAAGGAAACGTCATCAGTCATTGGTTGAATAGTTTGGGTTTGATCATATGGGATGAGGGAAGCGAAGGCACCCCGCGGAGTCTGAATGGGCCGCTCCAACCGTGAGGGGGGCTAATGGTGACACGCTGATGGGTCATCAATACAGCTCTGAAGGACTGGACTTGGTTTTACAGATAAGAGTTACATTTGAGCAGAAGTGACTCAAGATTTCACAATGTCTAGGAGGAAGTAAAGGAAGTTTAAATTATCCAAGTCACATTTTCTAGGCGTTTGAGTGGAGTAGAATTGACAAAAAATAAATAAAAACAGCTTCAATTTGGCCAAAGAAGTTAAATAATCAAACTCTGTAATCTACTTTTGAAACATGACGTTACAATAAAAGCTGGACTATGTAACTTTTCTGAAGGGGGGTCTGATTTGACCTGTAATTTGGCCTGGTGGTGTAACATACTTGTCTCCATGGAGATAACAAAATTAAATGCTTGTGCTTTGTCAGTTAACAATGAGTCTAATTAATGTTATTTTACCAGTAATAAATTTTAGGCAGTAATATTTAATGCACAGATTTAATTTTTGTTTTTCTTTTTGGGCTTTATGTACTAATTAAGTCATTGAAATTGTTAAACACTTTTGAAAACTGTTGGCTGTTAGAAATCGCTTTTAGGCTGTAGCATAGACTCTATATATAAATGGACGTAGCTAACCTGCTAACCACCGTGTTCCAGATAGGAAGTGAGAATTGGCGCTTCCGGCTCCATCGACTCCAATTCACTTTCTATTGAGAAACCGTCACCCCTCGCTCTGTAACTGCTGCAGTGAGCCTTGTCATTTTGGTCTTAAAATGTTCGTATTAACCCTCTCTGCATGATCCTGGTATTTTTATTTTGCTATTGTGTCCGAAACTCAAGATATCAACATTAATAACAGACAAATCAGGTGACTTCTTTCCCCGAGGTCGTTCCGCTTGTGTTAGCAACAAGTTTGATTGACAGCACCCGCTCCCTGCTACACCAGCAGTGCGGGTGGGAAGGGGCGTTACCTTCAACAGCCTCGCTCTGGATTGGCTCTTTGGTTGCTATGATACTCACAGTCAGAATTCCTAATATGCAACTTGTCTCCAAATTCGCCGCTGTAACCGCTCTAGCCTCGATGAGCTTCATTTGACTGGAGCTGAACACTATGGGTGACGTCACACTCACTTACTGTACTGTACTGAGAGAAAACATAAGATTAATATGACCCAAGCATATTTAAACTGAGTGAAAATTATTAATTCCAGTATAGACCACAACTATCTTCAATCAATATTGACTTAACAAAATGAGAAATACCACAGTTATACAGTTACTGAGAGAGGTTTAAGTGTGGTATTGCTAATTTTAAAAAACTGAAAATTGTAACTTCTCATTCCATCAGGGAAAACCTCAGGGAAAAAGTAGTACCAGAGCAAGACATCAGGCGTGGATCAGAACCGGGAGCAGCGATAACAATATCTTTGTTTTAGAGAGTGGAGTTTATAATTGAAGAATGAGGCGTCTTGTTGAAGCGCTGTCACAAGCCGCTGGGTCTGTTTACAATGTTTCCTCATTTGATTGCATGTGTCTTCTCACTGGGAAATTAAGTTTGCTGGCTTTATGTGAAAGCTTGAATTTAAATATCAGGAGTAAAAAGTTGTAAACACTTCATAGATGTAATTAAATTGTGACTATAACCACGTTTATCAGTGTTAAATGTGTAGAGATGCCATGTACTAGCCCAAGAGGATTTGAGTTGCATTAGAGTTTAGGATGACTATTAACAGGACCTTCTGAAAAGTAACTACGTAATGTAATGTACTAATGACTAAGTAATGTAACTGATCAAAACATACTGAAAAAATGACCAATATGAATACAATATATATATATACTAAAATATATGGTGCACTGTGTAGCATTTCTGGTGAAGGCTCTGTCATTGGCTTGTCTCTATGGAGATGTTACTGTTTTGCTTGGAGTGCACCACGGTATGACATTAAATGAGTGTTATTATGGGTCAAAAATGTCTGTCTGTTTTCATTTTGCTATTTCATCTGTAAATCAAGATATGACCATTAATAACAAATAAATCAGGTGCCTTCTTTCCCCAAAGTTGCTCCTGCTACCATTAGCAACAGCTTTGATTGACAGCGTTGTCAAGCGCTCCCTCCCTGCTAAACCAACAGAGCGGGCGGGAAGGGGCGTTACCTTCAACAGCCTCGCTCTGGATTGGCTCTTTGATTGCTATGATACGCACAGTCAGAACTCGCTTCCAAATTGGCCCCTATAACCGCTCTCCTCGATGAGCTTCATGTGACTAGAGCTGAACGCTATGGGTGACGTCACACTCAGCAATACCTTAGAAATCATGCTGTCTTACTGTGAGCTGGATCACCTTTTCAGAGATCTGAAATGTAATTTGGCTTGGTAACTCCCCCTGCTTGTCTCCATGGTGATATACAAGTTTAATGCCACACTGTGTTGCACATCTCTCCTTGTCCTTACTCCTGTAGGTTGACTGCACCAAGCCAGGTCTGTATCAGGACATGGTTGACATGATTTGATTCCCCTCCCAGGAGCCTTGAAAGTGCTCCATTAGAGATATTGCTAGTGGGGCAGTGTGCCAAAGCTAGCAGCCTGTCCCTGTAACCCATAGACTCACCTGCTGCGAAGAATCTGTGCTTTTACCAACAGGGCAAATCTACCTACGGCGCAGTGCAAAAATGTAGGTGTGAAAACTGTGTTCACCAAGACTCCTCTGTCTACATAGAGTTTACTTGTGTTCAGGAAAAATAGCAGTATTCTAATAATTTTGTCAAATTCTTGCATATTGAAGGTCCTATATTACACAAAACTGATTCTCATGAGCTTTAAGCAATGTAATGTTGTTACCTCCTCAAAAACAGACCTGGAGTTGCGTTTTGTTTCATTCACACATGTTTGAGTAACACTTTATTATTAGTCTGTCTACATCTCTAAAGCTCAAAATGATCTGTTCCACCTTGTGATATCTTGTAGTGGTAGTTTTCAAGTTAACATCTACCTTTTACCTTTATTTCAGTGGAGATTGGAAATTCCAGGACTGAAATCATCCAAATGATTCTAGTGCATGGTGTTTAAAAACACAGTGGAGCACTTCCTGTATTAACACATGACATCACAAGGTGGAACAGAGTGTTTTCACAGCCTAAATATGCAGGGTATGTATGTTAAACATGTGTGAATGTTTAACATATGAATTAACAAAACACAACTCCAGGTCTGTTTGTGATGAGGAAACGACATTAAAACATTGATCAGGAAACAGTGTACTATGGCTCTTTAAAATATACACATATTATGCAAAAAATATTAAAAGTCCTTAAACCTTTCCCTCATCATTAGTTTAAACTGAGTAGTATTTTGAAAAATGTATGCATGCTTGAGTAATCCTGTAGAGTGCATGGCATCATCAGAAGAGCTCAGAAAATTCTTGTCATCCACGACTCTGTACTTGTGTCAAATTCAATTTTAGACTCAATATGTCTAAGCCAGGGGTGTCCAAACTATGGCCTGGGGGCCAAATGCGGCCCTCAGACCAGTTTTTATTGGCCTTCAGGCCTCCTGCTGAATCCACCCAGTTGATCATAAGCAGTACTTTAAACAGAAAATTAAATTATTTCTACCACTATATCCTCAAACATCACATCACAGTGTGATACAGACCTAAAATGAATGTGTTTCAAGCCTTATTAATACACAGCAGCTCTGTCAAAGCTGTGTTTAAAGCACCGTACTGCATTGATCACCGGTCTGTGGCCTCCGCTTTGTGTTGAGATGTTTTGAGATGTGGCCCTCGATAAAAAAGTTTGGGCACATCTGGTCTAAGCAAAAACATTAACAGTATCTCATTTGGTAAAGATGTTTTCCCACTATCCCAACGTGTACTTGGGTAAGACTGTTCATCTTTCTTCCTTAAGTTTTGCATGTGGAATACTACAGGTATAAGGCATAATACAACACCATTAGACAAATAATTCGTTTTTGTAGGAGCATTCTTAATTCTTAACTACTGCAAGACAGGATCAGTGCCTTGGCAGGAATGTACTATTCAATTTGGTCAAGGTCAAGGTCTGGCTACATCTACGCACAGAACTATTTTGGATACATTTATCAAGTTCTCAAAAGTCCAACTCTTGTGTGGTTCTGTTATCTACATCTTTGTAACTAGACATTACTGGTTGATCTTGTCCCTAATTATGTAAGACAGATTTGGTCTTTTAACCAACACAGCGAAAGCACAGACACCACAAGCCCCAAATTATAAGTGTGCAATCTTAAAGAGATAAATGGTAAAATGGTCACATTTTTATAGCGCTTTTCTACCTTTCAAGGCACTCAAAGCGCTTTACAACAAGGAACCAGTCACCCATCCACACACACATTCATACACCAGTGTACGCAGACACAACAGCAGACAAGATAAAGACAAGTAGACCTGACATAGGGTAATAAGACAAAGGGTCACTGGGCCAAAAATGGTAAGAAACAATACAATTTTGGTCCAGACCTGACAGGATGCCAAACTAACAATAAGAAGCAAATCAAATGTTGAAATCTCTCATTTTAGGCTTTTGGTACAGTCAAAGAATGTCAATATGCACATTATTTCACTGGAACATCTGGTCGACAACTTTACAACAAGTTTGTTCCAATTTTACTACAATTTTGCTTTCTGCCCAAAATATTTAACTGAGTTTCTATGTCTCAAGTATACCTGTTAATGTTACTACTACATATCCCATTCAACAACATTATGCTGCACCAGGGAGGGCATCTGGCATATATTTGCAACATGTAGAGTGGGGCTCAGTGATTAGAACAGTGGTCCCCCAACTTGAAGGTCGGTCGATCGATTCACGCTCAGACCAAATTCTGCCATCGCGTCCTTAGGCAAGACACTTCACCCACCTTGCCTAGTATGAAGATTGGCAGCCTCACTTCCGTCAGTTTGCCCCAGGGCAGCTGTGGCTTCAACAGTAGCTTATACCGAAGTCTGGAGTGAATGAATAATGAGTACAGTGTAGAGTTTTAAAAGGCTTCAACAGACACTTTGTTGATATTTCTTCTGTGCTGTTACAAGATGGAGGATGGTCATGAAGACAGACATGACCAAAACAAAGGGCAGGGTGTTGCTGTGGCGATGGGGCAGTGGGGGGCGTTGGGTGGGGGGCAGTTTGAGAATAGAAAGACATGCACTGATCACATGGACAGTGACATTCACGCGTTTGGACGTGGCTCCGCTCCCGCCGATCGGCCAAGCTGTTATCGCAGTCGGCAAGAGCTTCCAGGTCGCAACCCTCAGCGGCACCGGCATTATTGGGTCGCGGCTTGGTGCCACGGAAACGCACAAGTCACCAGCGAGCGCAGGAGCAGAGCCAAAACTATTGTCCGACAGCGAAAGCGAGGCCTGGTTGTCTGATACACTGCAAAATAAGACTTCTGGATTAGATGAAATGACTTGAGTTCAGGATAATCGTCTAAATGTCGACACATCAGAATATATTTAAGTGATGGACCTAGATTATTTCAATTGTTTCTGAAATAATTCTGACTTTAAACTTCCAATTTCAGTTCAATTTACTTGACATTGGGAATGAAAATGTATCTCATCCCATTATTGTCCCCATGCATTTTCATCAAATTAGAACTTTGGCTTGGTACTCTAAAAGGGACGGGTACACTATGGTGCCAAAAACAGTGAAAGTACTATTGATACCACAAGGCGCCTTAAATATTGCTCTTCTGTGCATTGGCATTTGGTAGTTACCCTCAGCCTCTGAAGCATAATTCTTTGCCGAATGTCTCTACACTCTCTCTCCCCATTTTGCGCTCCAACTGGCCTATATCTATTTAATGTCATTTAAGAAGTTCATGAAGTTCTGAATTGTGCTGTCTTCTATGTAACGGCTCTGATAAAAATTGAAATCTACCAAGACAATTTGAAAAATAGAACGTAACAAGTCAAATATTCATACTCATAATTTCTGAGCTATTAAATCAAGCTAACATTACATTTTTTTGTCATTTTAACCAGCGCTAGCCCAGAAAATACATTTTTGCAGTGTAGTGAGCGCATACACACGCACACATGGGTTTGGTGATCCGCACTGGCAGCCTCCATAGCAACCATCTGTCCCGCTCCGTCGTGCCTTGGATTTGGGCACAGCGAGCGACGGGCATGCCTTGACACATCTGAGTTAATGGGACAAAACATGGGGGGCGAGCAGGAGGACAAAGGAAGCGAGAAGAAAAGAGAGGAGTCAATGGTGGGATGTACACAATCCAAATAAGGCCAAGGTTGACACAGAAATGCAACAATTACTCAACAATTGAATTTGATGTATTTTAGGTGTTGCCTAAATTAATTAATTAATTAAGCTAATATTTTGGGTTAGTTCAAAAATGTAGGTCAAAACTACAAGTACTTTGAGACTTCAATGATGCAATCTTTACCAAAACATAAAAAGTGGTGTTTAAGCGAATATTTCTAGCTAATAAAATGGTCATTTCAGAAACAGAAGCAAATTTATTCCCCAAATCAATTATCTCAGTGGTGGTAATTTCATCTACCTACAACCTGCTGTAGTTTGATTTGGTAAATGTTTTGTTTTTTTAATACCAGATGCCCTTCCTAACATACTCCACATATTTTATCCACGTGTGACACCACTTTGACGTCACGTGCACTTGCATTCACAAATCCTGAGACCTATTTAATAACAGTATCCTCAATTGGATCATGAATACCTATTAAAATCCTATTAAAATAAAAAAAATTTTTTTGGTAGAGGGCCTGAAACCGTCTTGTGTCCATGGAGATGTTATTATTTTGTCTGAAATGTTCCACAGAATGACATAAAACGTAGCCATCTTTAGCAAACCAACTATTTTTGTGAACATGGAAAGTCAAGGGTACGGCAACAAGATTAT